>JAIOJX010000028.1:222702563-223319885 GCA_022376925.1 Tragulus kanchil | reverse complement strand
TCTCAACCCTGGTAAGCAGCTCACAGAAGCCTCAGGGCATGATTTGCTGAGTATCATCACATCTGCCTGGAGAAGTGATGTGTCTCAGGCTCTAATGGAGGTCCAAGGGCTCAGAATTAGATCAGGTACTTTTCTTGTTCTTCCAAAGACATATTTTCAAAGAACTGAGCGGTCTGTGTTGTTTTCTATTTGTTCTTTCATGTTTGATTTGTCTTTTACGTTTATCTTAGAAATAACTTCATGCGACTTGTGGAATTTTTCTTTAATTCTCACTGACTAATCTTTTTATTTCCTAAAATGCAAGACCATTGAGTTAATCTTTTACTTTTTTCAGTTTCCTATAGTGCTTCCCAAGTGGGGCTAGTGGTAAAAAGGTATGTCTGCCAGTGCAGGAGACATAAGAGATGTGGGTTCAATCCTTGGGTCAGGAAGATCACCTGAAGAAGGGTATGGCAACCTGCTCCAGGATTCTTGCCTGGAGAAACGCATGGACAGAGGAGTCTGGTGGACTACAGTCCATGGGGTTGCAAGAGTCAGACACAACTTAATGACTATACCAATCTTGTCATAATCTGCTGCTTTAACTCTTCAGTAACTATTATTTAAAAAGAAGTAGATAACACAATTGTAGAAAAAGATAATAAACTGTGGAACAATGTTCTAAGAATATTTACTATGCTTATGGTGAGAGATATTTCATCATAAGTCGGAGGAAGAATACCTATTAATGATTTGTTTAGCACTTTTGTGCTCCTCCAACTCCTTTCTGCTAAGTGTGTTGCTTTGACTGTGAAGACTGGATTAGGTCCCTGTTCTGTGCTGCCTACAACACCATCTCTTAAGTGAAATGAATAAAAGTTGCTTAGAAGTGTCAGAGTTTAACATTTGATTCAAATCAGTGTTATTTCAGTGAATGGATGAATTCACCACTCTGCTCTGTGTAACACAATCTGAGAAAAAAAAAAAAAGGAAACATCTGAAAAAGAAACCAAACACGTTTCTAAGACAGCTGTCTATAGGCACAGTTCAGGATAGTATTATTTCTTCCTTGATTTTGACGTTTCCTCCTCTCAAATGTGAACAGAATTCACACGAGTTGGGGAGGTTGAGAATCTGACATTACGTCAAAGATCTAAAGGAAAAAATACTGTAGTTTCAGTCTGACCTGAAGGTCTGGGAATTTTGAGAGTTGAAAGCTCCAATTTGAAGGATACCAAGATTGAGACCCAAGAACAGCTAAGTTTTAGCTCAAGTCTGAAGGCAGGAAAAGACCAACGTCCCAGTTAAGGTCTTCATTTGATTTCATGGAGACCCCTTAAGAGTCAGACATGACTGAGCATTCATGCATGCACTCCAATTAAGGAGGGTGATACTTTATTCAGTATACTGATATATTCAAACGTTAAGCTCATCCAGAACTATTCTCACAGATACACCTAAAGCATTCTTGAACCCATTGTCTAAGCACCCTTTGGCTGAGCCAAGCTGATGACAGATAACTGTAGATAGCTTACCATGAATAGTGTCAAATTCTTGATCTCCAAAGGAGATTTCACATTGGGCTGAGAAAGACTTGACATTGGTCATTCAGATCTTCATATAGGAAAAAAGGGATAGAAAAGGCTTCCAACTAAAGAAACTGGAAGCAGGATAGAAGAGCACTCCCAGAAGCTAGTTTAGGTGAGGCATTTTGCACTTTTCCAGTTGGTTATTAACAATAGATCAAGCATATTTTAACATGAAAAAGGTCTTACCAGACCCATACCCACGACATACATCTTTAGATAACATAGGTACAAACCAAAAGGGAGCAACATGTCCTCCAACAAGATACATTGCTGTTATAAACATTAGCTCTGGGCTTAAAGAAGGTCTTAGGCTAAACAGATTATTGTCATAGGTGTGGCAGTCCAGGTGAAGGCACCTTGGCTAAAAATGCATGTTCACCCTCCACCTCCTTCCCCTTGGAAACTGCTGGCCTCCTTACCAAGTCTGCCTATTCACCCCTTTCATTGAGACATAAAATTAGCCAACATGTGGGAATCAATGAAGTCACACCACACATAGACATTAAGAATGAATCTATAACTCCTTAGCGGTCTACTGAATTAAACATTCTAAGTAGGCTTTTTGCATTTTCAAATGGAAATGATAAAACCTTCATTACATTTTACAAGAATCTAAATCACAGTAAGTTAGATATGTATTAGGATGGTTGCATATAACAGTAGAAAAAAACATATTTTTTAGAGTTTGAATATTCAGTAATTTTCTGATACTCTGAAAAACATGAAAAATTGAGCTCCTAATGGAAATCATGTTAATAGACATGGATTATTTCTCTCCATTAAACATATATACTCACTCAGACAGTAAAGAGTTAATCAGTTTGCTTCCAGAGTTTGTAGAAATACTCATCTTTGTAAAAGATCATATAATATTGATTTTATTTATCTGTATAAATGTATATCCTGTCTTCTTTCCAGAAACAGAGATAGTTGAATCAAAGCACAAATTCAATCTTATTACTAAGTAAGATCCTCATTTGCAAATATGTAGCTGAAGTCACATGGAACTTCAGAGCCATAAACTTACAAGTTAGAATTTTTGAAAGCTCTGTTGACTTTTCTAACCCTCAAGTGTTTCATTCAGTATAATGAGTGCTAATTTCCTAAGTAATATCCCAGGGGTTTAAAAGAGCATAACTTCCTAAAGGGTTCCTGAGTCTCAATGGCATAATTTTCATAGTGGCAAAACGTAGTAAATAATGTCAGAAACATACATTGTAGGGCAGAACACAATTGTTGCAATTATATTTTTGGTTCTTTTTACTAAATAATTCTCTGAGGAATGTATTTCTAATGATGTAGTAAAGTTTACATGCTGATATGCAACATTAAAAGAACGCTTTCCATTTTCATAAGTTTTACCAATAACGTTTATGTTCATCCACAAGCCAATTTTAAGACCACTTTTAGGACAGAATGCTTATCAGTAAGGAAGGGCAATATCTGGGCAAATTTCTTTAGTGCACATGGAATGCCCTCCACCTCCTTCCCCTTGGAAACTGCTGGCCTCCTTACCAAGTCTGCCTATTCACCCCTTTCATTGAGACATAAAATTAGCCAACATGTGGGAATCAATGAAGTCACACCACACATAGACATTAAGAATGAATCTATAACTCCTTAGCGGTCTACTGAATTAAACATTCTAAGTAGGCTTTTTGCATTTTCAAATGGAAATGATAAAACCTTCATTACATTTTACAAGAATCTAAATCACAGTAAGTTAGATATGTATTAGGATGGTTGCATATAACAGTAGAAAAAAACATATTTTTTAGAGTTTGAATATTCAGTAATTTTCTGATACTCTGAAAAACATGAAAAATTGAGCTCCTAATGGAAATCATGTTAATAGACATGGATTATTTCTCTCCATTAAACATATATACTCACTCAGACAGTAAAGAGTTAATCAGTTTGCTTCCAGAGTTTGTAGAAATACTCATCTTTGTAAAAGATCATATAATATTGATTTTATTTATCTGTATAAATGTATATCCTGTCTTCTTTCCAGAAACAGAGATAGTTGAATCAAAGCACAAATTCAATCTTATTACTAAGTAAGATCCTCATTTGCAAATATGTAGCTGAAGTCACATGGAACTTCAGAGCCATAAACTTACAAGTTAGAATTTTTGAAAGCTCTGTTGACTTTTCTAACCCTCAAGTGTTTCATTCAGTATAATGAGTGCTAATTTCCTAAGTAATATCCCAGGGGTTTAAAAGAGCATAACTTCCTAAAGGGTTCCTGAGTCTCAATGGCATAATTTTCATAGTGGCAAAACGTAGTAAATAATGTCAGAAACATACATTGTAGGGCAGAACACAATTGTTGCAATTATATTTTTGGTTCTTTTTACTAAATAATTCTCTGAGGAATGTATTTCTAATGATGTAGTAAAGTTTACATGCTGATATGCAACATTAAAAGAACGCTTTCCATTTTCATAAGTTTTACCAATAACGTTTATGTTCATCCACAAGCCAATTTTAAGACCACTTTTAGGACAGAATGCTTATCAGTAAGGAAGGGCAATATCTGGGCAAATTTCTTTAGTGCACATGGAATGATAATTTTCATCAACTCCTATTGCTCTCTGAGGCCTCTTTACAGTTCTGCAAGCTAATATTTTGTTGGTTAAAAGCTTGAATAACAAATGAAACATATTATTTAGTCCAGTGACATTATGTGGAGGAAAATCTTACTAGTCTTGCATAATTAGCTTCTTTAGCTTTCTGAGATAAATACATAAATTGTCCTTGCACAAAAAAGAAATATTTGCATTATTTTATTGATAGGTAAATCATAGTTGAATAAACATCATATTGTTCCCATAATACCACACACAAGGAATACTAGGAATCATAGTTTGACAGACTCTAATGGCTCAGATGGCAAAGAATTTGTCTGCAGTGTGGGAGACCTGGGTTCAATGCCTTCGTGAACAAGATCCCCTGTAGAAGGAAATAGTTACCCACTCTAGTATTCTTGCCTGGAGGATCCCATGGACAGAGGAGCCTGGCAGGTTAGAGTCCAGGTGGTTGCAGAGAGTTGATCACAACTGAGTAACTAACAATCCACTCCAACCATCTATTACAAATTTGGAGTAAAAACTTTTAAAATTAGTAACTCTTTAGTAGTGGAGATCTATTTTTCTCATAGAGTCAAATCTATCTTTTTTAGTCACTTGGCATTAGAAACTTTGCATTTCTACTTAAAGAGTTTCAAATTTTAACTAGATAAAATTTTAAACAGAAACAAATTTAATAATTTAATGAATGTAAGATTCCTTCTGTATTTGGGGAAAAATTTTGATGGGATAAAATTTTTATATTGTTGGAAAATTCTGTGTTTTGGATTTGTTGATGAGAGAAATTTGATGTGACTAGGATACAAATAACAAAAAATGAATATAATTATATACATAAGATATTTATGTCTGTGAAATTTACATATAAGAAAAAGAAACAAATTAATATAATGATGATGAACATTTATTGAAAATTCTGTGTTCAGAATTCTAACAATTTTACATATATTGTCTTATCACATTATTAAAGTAGCCCATGAAACTAGTGCAAACGTGTAGATGTAGAAATTGAGACTTAGAGATATCAACTCAGTTGCCTGCCGTAAAATATTCAGTCACTAAATTGTGTATCAGCTTAGTTGCCTGCCATAAAATAGGTAAGAGCTGGAGTGAGACTTGATTGTTATACAGTCACTAAGCTGTGGTTATCTCTTGCATGTCCTATGGACTGCAGCACTCCAGGCTTCCCTGACCTTCAGCATCTCCCAGAGATTTCATAAACTCATGCCCATTGAATCAGTTATGCCATCGAGTCAGCTCATCCTCCCTTCTGTTGTCCCCTTTTTCACCTGCCTTCAGTCTTTCCTGGTATCAGGGTTTTTTCCCAATGAGTTGGCTCTTCTCATCAGGTGACTAAATTATTGGAGCTTCAGTTTCAGCATCCAATGAATATTCAGTGTTGATTTCCTTTAGGATTGACAGGCTTGATACCCTTGCAGACCAAGGGACTTTTAAGAGTCTTCTCCAATACCACAGTTCTAAAGCTTAAGGAGCTATCAAGGGAGCCCACAAAGAATTGACTGGGAGTGATAAAAAAAATAAGTACAGTTTACAATATGTTAGTCTGTGTTAGTTTATGGTATGTGTTACTTTTTATCACAGGTACAATGACCTATATTTGAGGTTTTTCATCAGATCTCAATTTAATGTCAACAGATTTTATGTTGGTTATTATAATGTTAGGTTACTATGATGTGCAAATGAATTTTAATTTCTTTGTGACCTAACACAAAAAATAACTTAACTCCCAATAATGAAAAATTCAAATAAGCAGTGACTCCCTGTAGTGCAATGGAGGATATTTGCCCTCCAACGTGAGATGGTAGGAGGAAAACAATATTGATGAAGCTGATTAGCTTCTATCTGCCTTGGCCTGAATCAGAAATACATCACTCCAGTCACATTCCTTTGGACTGAACTATTTACATGACCTCAATTCAACCTTAAGACCATTTAGTACCTAGATATCTTGTGAGTGCATTATCTGTCATAGTGTTAAACAATTTATCTATATTTCAAAAGAAAATTACAGTCCACAATAGCAGTTCTTTGCATGCATGTGTGCTAAGTCACTTCAGTCATGTCCAAGTCTTTGTGACCCTATGGACTGTAGCCTCAGGCTCTGGGATTCTCTAAGCAAGAATACTGGAGTGACTTGCCATTTCCTTCTATAGGAGCAATTTTTCAGTTGCATTCCATTACAGAACGTGAAAGCATTGGTTAATAAGAGGTCATCCTAAAGTGTTCTTGAATCTGTTTGCTTGTATTTGCTGCCTTATCTCACTGTTAGTCCTGCAAGAACAGCTATCTCGAATAACTTATAGGGCACCTCTGTGTTCATTATGCATGACTGCTCTAACATATTTGTTTCACTTGAGATCACATCTATTGCTGTTTACATATCACTGATTCTTGGCTATGATTGATTATAGGACACATGACAAGGACATTTAATTTAAAGGATGACAAAAATAGATCATTGGACGAAATGGAAGTATGCACTTTAGAGTGGAAACTTAACTAAGTCAGTGATTTTTAAAGGATTCATTTAGATTTGATTACAGAGTGTTTAAAGTAACACAGTCTTCCAACATTCATATTGGCAGTAGTGGTAATTGTACTGAAGCATAGGAGTTAGTGACAAATCTTTATAGAATTTGGACAAATTAATGCTGAATAAATGGATTATGTTTATAAACTTTGAGTTAGTTTGACATGACTGGGTATAATTAAACTTTATTTGCACTGGTAATTTAGATGGTAAAAGTCTAAGTAGATTAATTTAAAAATGATACCATTTCATTTATATTTCTAATATGTACACACAAGCCCTCATGGGGCAAGTTTCTTCAAAAGTAGCTAATTAATTCATTAATTAAGTCAGCATATACTTCTGTGTTGTAGACACTAGGACACACCGGAAATATAACAAGGGAAAAGCATATATCACGGAGATGCACAAGTTAGTCAGTTAACAAATAGAAGTATATTCTGAGGAATAAACTATATACTTCATAATGTCAGTAAAGCAGCCACAAACTTAAAATTTCTTGTTTCTGGGAAGAAACATACATACACATACAACTTACATTCATGATGAGAATGCTGAGAAACTTAATGAACAGACAGCTTATAACTGTGAAGAAGGCAATGGCAACCCACTGCAGTATTCTTGCCTGGAGTATCCTATGGATGGAGGAGCTTGGTGGGTTATAGTCCGTGGGGCTGCAAAGAGTTCAGGCATAACTGAGCAACTGACACTTAATAATGGTGTATGAGTGTTTAGAGCATGCTCAGAGAAGAGTGAAGTACTACTCAAGGAGTGAAGGATGGGGGTTTCTTTTTTGCTTAGCCTTAAAATTGGCTGTCAGTGTTAACTAGTCAATTGTAGATGATGCACAAGAGGATCAAAAACAGACATGTGTGTCCACATGCATGTGTACATGTTTATGCACATATATATGTATCAGTGTGATGTGAAGCAGAATTAAAAGTATTACAACTTCTTTCTGAAAAAAAAAAATCACCTACTCCAGACCACTTCTGTATAAGTGAATGTAATATTTGTTGAGCCATGGGATCTGTGTAATTTAGAAGGAAATGTTCAACTTCATAGGCTTGAAACTAAACTCATCCTCCAAAATAACCCTCAAAGAACATTTTTAATGCTATTTTGGTTCAGCACATTCCCCTTCATCTAGGTGAAAAAGCTATAATCTTAGTGTGTGTTATTTTGTCTTTCCTCAATATCATCAGCTAGGAGTCAATCACATCTGTAACTCCTCCACAATCTCAGCTTTCTAATTCAGGGAGCTCCATCTCAGATTCCCTCATAACTCAGGTGGAAAAGAATCCACCTGCAATGCAGGGGACCTGGGTTTGACTCCTGGGTTGGGAAGATCCCAAGTTAAAAATGATACCATTTCATTTATATTTCTAATATGTACACACAAGCCCTCATGGGGCAAGTTTCTTCAAAAGTAGCTAATTAATTCATTAATTAAGTCAGCATATACTTCTGTGTTGTAGACACTAGGACACACCGGAAATATAACAAGGGAAAAGCATATATCACGGAGATGCACAAGTTAGTCAGTTAACAAATAGAAGTATATTCTGAGGAATAAACTATATACTTCATAATGTCAGTAAAGCAGCCACAAACTTAAAATTTCTTGTTTCTGGGAAGAAACATACATACACATACAACTTACATTCATGATGAGAATGCTGAGAAACTTAATGAACAGACAGCTTATAACTGTGAAGAAGGCAATGGCAACCCACTGCAGTATTCTTGCCTGGAGTATCCTATGGATGGAGGAGCTTGGTGGGTTATAGTCCGTGGGGCTGCAAAGAGTTCAGGCATAACTGAGCAACTGACACTTAATAATGGTGTATGAGTGTTTAGAGCATGCTCAGAGAAGAGTGAAGTACTACTCAAGGAGTGAAGGATGGGGGTTTCTTTTTTGCTTAGCCTTAAAATTGGCTGTCAGTGTTAACTAGTCAATTGTAGATGATGCACAAGAGGATCAAAAACAGACATGTGTGTCCACATGCATGTGTACATGTTTATGCACATATATATGTATCAGTGTGATGTGAAGCAGAATTAAAAGTATTACAACTTCTTTCTGAAAAAAAAAAATCACCTACTCCAGACCACTTCTGTATAAGTGAATGTAATATTTGTTGAGCCATGGGATCTGTGTAATTTAGAAGGAAATGTTCAACTTCATAGGCTTGAAACTAAACTCATCCTCCAAAATAACCCTCAAAGAACATTTTTAATGCTATTTTGGTTCAGCACATTCCCCTTCATCTAGGTGAAAAAGCTATAATCTTAGTGTGTGTTATTTTGTCTTTCCTCAATATCATCAGCTAGGAGTCAATCACATCTGTAACTCCTCCACAATCTCAGCTTTCTAATTCAGGGAGCTCCATCTCAGATTCCCTCATAACTCAGGTGGAAAAGAATCCACCTGCAATGCAGGGGACCTGGGTTTGACTCCTGGGTTGGGAAGATCCCCTGGAGAAGGAAATGGCAACTCACTTCAGTATTTTTGCCTGGGAACTACCATTGACTAGGAGCCTCATGAGCTACATACAGTCCATGGAGTTGCAAGAGTCGGACACAACTTAGCAACTAAATCACCTCCATTTCAGGTGTCACCAGTGGTAGAAAAGCTGGCTGCCAATACAGGATATGGAAGAGACATAGATATGATCCCTGGGTTGGGAAGATCCTGTGGAAGAGGGCATGGCAATCTACTCCAATATTCTTGCCTGGAGACTCCCATGGACAGAGGAGTTTGATGGACTATGGCTCATGAGTTTACAAAGAGTTGAATATGACTGATATGACTCATCACACACATATCTCTTAAATGGCCTGTGCACAAACTTTGAGTCTGGAAAAATAATCCAGCATCTCCATTTTTAATAGTATATTTTAGTGAAATTCTGAACCTCTTCCATGAGGGGTCATCACAGTCATCCTGATAAACCTGACGCAAACCTCAACGGCATGTATTAAAAATGACTGCTTACTCTTCCACTCAGCTGAGATAAAGTGGTTAAAGTTTCAGCTCCACTCCATCCAGACTCATTGATGGGCCAGTCCTAAAGCAGTTCTCACAGTGAACTCTGAGCTTTCTTATTTATCATCAGACACAGATAGAAGGTCGTTGTTCAATGGAAATCAGTCACTTGAATTGAGGAAGCAGAGATCAGACTCTGAAACACCTAAGTCAAAAAACAACATAGTTGTTCATTTCAGATACTACTGATTAAAAACAGTGATCCTGAGAATTTACACTTTTCTCTTGCAGATCATCCTCCTACAGAGCATACTAAACTTCTAGATTAACAGTGAATATTCTGAATGTTACTCCAAGTCACCTGGGAAGTGTAAATTTTGTCTACTTTGAGAAGGTGACACTGCTGCTGTCATCTGATGAGTTGAATCTCATATTTCTCTGTCCAAATCATTGTGAGTACACTGGAATCAGCTTTCTAATTCAGGAGCTCCATCTCAGATTCCCTCATAACTCAGGTGGAAAAGAATCCACCTGCAATGCAGGGGACCTGGGTTTGACTCCTGGGTTGGGAAGATCCCCTGGAGAAGGAAATGGCAACTCACTTCAGTATTTTTGCCTGGGAACTACCATTGACTAGGAGCCTCATGAGCTACATACAGTCCATGGAGTTGCAAGAGTCGGACACAACTTAGCAACTAAATCACCTCCATTTCAGGTGTCACCAGTGGTAGAAAAGCTGGCTGCCAATACAGGATATGGAAGAGACATAGATATGATCCCTGGGTTGGGAAGATCCTGTGGAAGAGGGCATGGCAATCTACTCCAATATTCTTGCCTGGAGACTCCCATGGACAGAGGAGTTTGATGGACTATGGCTCATGAGTTTACAAAGAGTTGAATATGACTGATATGACTCATCACACACATATCTCTTAAATGGCCTGTGCACAAACTTTGAGTCTGGAAAAATAATCCAGCATCTCCATTTTTAATAGTATATTTTAGTGAAATTCTGAACCTCTTCCATGAGGGGTCATCACAGTCATCCTGATAAACCTGACGCAAACCTCAACGGCATGTATTAAAAATGACTGCTTACTCTTCCACTCAGCTGAGATAAAGTGGTTAAAGTTTCAGCTCCACTCCATCCAGACTCATTGATGGGCCAGTCCTAAAGCAGTTCTCACAGTGAACTCTGAGCTTTCTTATTTATCATCAGACACAGATAGAAGGTCGTTGTTCAATGGAAATCAGTCACTTGAATTGAGGAAGCAGAGATCAGACTCTGAAACACCTAAGTCAAAAAACAACATAGTTGTTCATTTCAGATACTACTGATTAAAAACAGTGATCCTGAGAATTTACACTTTTCTCTTGCAGATCATCCTCCTACAGAGCATACTAAACTTCTAGATTAACAGTGAATATTCTGAATGTTACTCCAAGTCACCTGGGAAGTGTAAATTTTGTCTACTTTGAGAAGGTGACACTGCTGCTGTCATCTGATGAGTTGAATCTCATATTTCTCTGTCCAAATCATTGTGAGTACACTGGAATCAGATGCTGAAATCCATATACGTGTCATGGGCTCCATTCTCCTGGGCCATGCACTCTGCAGCTTTTTCCACTTGACCCACCTGAATATTCTCAGGCCTTTTTTTTTTTTTCAATATTTATTATTTTATTTGTTTGGGAGGGGCGGGCCACTTCTATTGGTCTTTCGTTTATCTATTTTCATCCATCTTCATTCTTTGGCCCGTGTGGGCCTCCCATCGCGGTGGCCTCTGTTGTCACAGAACACCGGCTCTGGGCGCATGCACTCCAGAACTCCAGTTCGGTAATTGGACACCTCGGTCCAGCCGCTCAGTGGCACGTGGGATCTTCCCAGGCCAGGGATCGAACTGGCGCCCCTTGCACTGCAAGGCGGTGTCCTTACCCACCGGACCACCAGGGAAGCCCAGGCCTTTTCTTTTTAATCCTGACCATTGGATGGCTCAGCTGAACTCTACTGAGAAGCACAAGTCTCGGTAAGGTTACTATACAGCACTTTTGTATCTACTTTCAACCCATCATTAAATACAGATAATTGGCAATGGAATCAGACATTTTGTTATGTGTGCACTTACCCCAGCTGCTCTTTGGGGATGTAAACACAATGTCACCTCTTCTCAAACATCACATTGCTTTCTTTCTGCCAATTTTCTCTGTCTCTCTAGTATTTTGAATGTGTATTTCTTTTCTGTAGGGGAGAAATTCTAGCTTTTGCATGATTTCCATGATCTCCCACTCTATAGTTTCCATGCTGAAAACTCTAGGCTATGAATTTTTCAGTCTCTTGGCATTTTTGTACTAAAACTCATCTTTAAAACAGTCTAGCTTTTATATTAATGAAGAGTTTCTGGTTTAAGATTTGTATCTCCCATAAACATGAAAATTACTTTATTTAGAAATCTGCCATTGTCCCTTAAGCAACAAATTCCATTGATTGGTATTATATACATTTTAGGATATTTTTGCCTGCAAGCAACAGAATTTAGTCTCAAGTTGGTTTTCTCAATAATAAAATATATGTTCTAACATGAAAGAAATCTAGACTGGGGTTGTCTTTAGGGTAGTTATTTAAGCAGTTCAACAACATTTTAAAAATCAGACTGTTTTTGAATTTCTTAGTTCATTCTTAGCTAGTAGTGAGATAGCTATAACTATTCTAATTTTACAGTTCCAGGTACATTCACATCATGAGGAAAATGAGAATCTTACCTCTTCTTATTTTTTTTCTTCAAAATGATAAAATTACCTGAAGTTTCTGAGTCCATTCCTACCAATCATAGTAGTAGAATCATGGTCTACTCCTGCAATGAACAATGGCAAGATACTGAAGATTACCCTAAAACTGATTATGTTCATCGAATTCACCCTCCTTTGGGGCATCATGGAGGCACAGGTAACATGTATGTATCTTCAACAAATGGGTTCTATCAGAAGGAGAATTGCATGAATATTCATTAGGTAGCAAACTGTGAAGTCTCTGACAATCTTAAAATTATATTATTCCACAAAACTATATGTGTGAGAAATTTAAAGACATCTTTATTTAGAATGCTAAAGATTTTATATTTATCCTAAAAAAGGGGGCAAAATCAAGGGTTTTTGAACAGAGATATAATAGGCTTCCCTGGCAGCTCAGCTGGTAAAGAATTTGTCAGCAATGCAGAGAGACTTGGGTCCAATCTCTGGGTTGGGAAGATCCCCTGGAAAAGAGAATGGCTATCCAACTCCAGTATTCTTGCCTGCAGAATTCCATGGACAGAGAAGCCTGGCAGGCTACAGTCTATGGGGTTGAACAGAATCGGACCCAGAGTAAGAGACTTTCATTTCACTTTATAAGATGAAATATTTGCAGTAAAGGCTGAACTTAGAAAACGTGTGAGGAAATGGAGTTCTGATACATGGAGTTCTACATATACAGTAGAGTGAGGATGGAGTGATATGCAGAATTTCAGGAAACCCCAGGAGCTTTTTTTTTTTTTTTAAGTGAAGAAAAGTTGCTCAAACACAAAGTGTGAGGAAAGAGGAAAAGATTAGATTTTATTATATAATTATTTTAATTTTACTTTTATAGAGAGTATACTAGCACATAAATGTGTGTATATATATATATATTTTTTTGAATCTAGAAAGATTATACTGATAAATGCTTATGCAGCACAGCTGTGAATAAACAGACATAGAGAATAGACTTATGGACATTGCAGGGAGGGAGGAGTGGATGAGAAATATAGAAAAAGTATCATGGAAACCTACACAACCGTATGTAAAAGACACCCATTGTGAATATACTGTAAGACTAAGGAGAGGATTTTTATTACAACTTTTACTGCTCTCTTTTCTTTCAAGAGAAGGCTATTGCCTGGAATTGCCTCTTCAGACGCAGGCTTCCATATAAAAGTGGATTGGGCTACTCCTCTAACTGGAGAATGGACGAAGGTAAGGATAAAATGTGATTGTGGTTTTCCTTCTGAAGGCTGTGAGCTGTGCACCAAAGAATTGATGCTTTCAAATTGTGGTGTGCAGAAGACTCTTGAGTGTCCCTTGGACAGCAAGGAGATCAAACAAGTAAATTCTAAAGGAAATCAGCCCTGAATATTTATTGGAAGGATTGATGCTAAAGTTGAAGCTCCAATACTTGTCCACCTGATGAGAGGAGGCAGCTCAGCTGGTAAAGAATTTGTCAGCAATGCAGAGAGACTTGGGTCCAATCTCTGGGTTGGGAAGATCCCCTGGAAAAGAGAATGGCTATCCAACTCCAGTAT
Source organism: Tragulus kanchil (assembly GCA_022376925.1). Classification (NCBI taxonomy): domain Eukaryota; kingdom Metazoa; phylum Chordata; class Mammalia; order Artiodactyla; family Tragulidae; genus Tragulus; species Tragulus kanchil. The sequence continues at coordinate 223,305,873 of JAIOJX010000028.1, read as the reverse complement.
TCTTGCCTGCAGAATTCCATGGACAGAGAAGCCTGGCAGGCTACAGTCTATGGGGTTGAACAGAATCGGACCCAGAGTAAGAGACTTTCATTTCACTTTATAAGATGAAATATTTGCAGTAAAGGCTGAACTTAGAAAACGTGTGAGGAAATGGAGTTCTGATACATGGAGTTCTACATATACAGTAGAGTGAGGATGGAGTGATATGCAGAATTTCAGGAAACCCCAGGAGCTTTTTTTTTTTTTTTAAGTGAAGAAAAGTTGCTCAAACACAAAGTGTGAGGAAAGAGGAAAAGATTAGATTTTATTATATAATTATTTTAATTTTACTTTTATAGAGAGTATACTAGCACATAAATGTGTGTATATATATATATATTTTTTTGAATCTAGAAAGATTATACTGATAAATGCTTATGCAGCACAGCTGTGAATAAACAGACATAGAGAATAGACTTATGGACATTGCAGGGAGGGAGGAGTGGATGAGAAATATAGAAAAAGTATCATGGAAACCTACACAACCGTATGTAAAAGACACCCATTGTGAATATACTGTAAGACTAAGGAGAGGATTTTTATTACAACTTTTACTGCTCTCTTTTCTTTCAAGAGAAGGCTATTGCCTGGAATTGCCTCTTCAGACGCAGGCTTCCATATAAAAGTGGATTGGGCTACTCCTCTAACTGGAGAATGGACGAAGGTAAGGATAAAATGTGATTGTGGTTTTCCTTCTGAAGGCTGTGAGCTGTGCACCAAAGAATTGATGCTTTCAAATTGTGGTGTGCAGAAGACTCTTGAGTGTCCCTTGGACAGCAAGGAGATCAAACAAGTAAATTCTAAAGGAAATCAGCCCTGAATATTTATTGGAAGGATTGATGCTAAAGTTGAAGCTCCAATACTTGTCCACCTGATGAGAGGAGGCAGCTCACTGGAAAATACTCTGATGCTGGGAAAGACTGAAGGCAGGAGGTGAAGGAGGAGACAGAGGATGAGATGGTTGGATGTCATCACAAATTCAATAGAGGCGAGTTTGAACAAATTCGGGGAGAGAGTGAGGGAGGGACAGGGAAGCCTGGCATGCTGGGGTTCCTGGGGTTCCAAAGAAAGAAACATGACTTATCGACTGATCAACATCATGGATAAAATATGTCTCAGAGAGTTTAAATATGAAACGTGAAGAGGAGTTTCAAATAACATATCAACATAGAGAAAAAACAGAAGTTGATTTAAATGGAAGATTTAACAATGATGGACAAAGGAACCAAAACCCTAGGAGAGATATATTTGACATTGCCACAGAAACCAAACTGATTCAGATAACATATATTCTAAGATCCCTTTTTTGACTTTCATTTGAGGATGGAAAAAAGCCTACACTTTGCCATCAGACAGATCTCTGTTGCATCATGTCATTGGTGATTAAAAGCTAGGATACCTTCTGTCATCTTGATGAATGTATTCAGCAAAAGTGTGGGCTAGAACCCTAACTCTATGCCTGCTGGTGTGTTACAAAAGAGATTCAGGCCATGGTTACTGCAGAAACACTGCCAGGATTTTGTTCCAGCTTCATCACTTAATGGTTATAACCATGAGCAAGATGGGAGATTACTTTGTATACCTCAAGTGTCTCATCTGTAAAATGGAAACAATCATAGTAACTATTATATAAAGCTGTGAGGATTACATACTGGGCTTGTTTTCTTTCAAGAGAAGGCTATTGCCTGGAATTGCCTCTTCAGACGCAGGCTTCCATATAAAAGTGGATTGGGCTACTCCTCTAACTGGAGAATGGACGAAGGTAAGGATAAAATGTGATTGTGGTTTTCCTTCTGAAGGCTGTGAGCTGTGCACCAAAGAATTGATGCTTTCAAATTGTGGTGTGCAGAAGACTCTTGAGTGTCCCTTGGACAGCAAGGAGATCAAACAAGTAAATTCTAAAGGAAATCAGCCCTGAATATTTATTGGAAGGATTGATGCTAAAGTTGAAGCTCCAATACTTGTCCACCTGATGAGAGGAGGCAGCTCACTGGAAAATACTCTGATGCTGGGAAAGACTGAAGGCAGGAGGTGAAGGAGGAGACAGAGGATGAGATGGTTGGATGTCATCACAAATTCAATAGAGGCGAGTTTGAACAAATTCGGGGAGAGAGTGAGGGAGGGACAGGGAAGCCTGGCATGCTGGGGTTCCTGGGGTTCCAAAGAAAGAAACATGACTTATCGACTGATCAACATCATGGATAAAATATGTCTCAGAGAGTTTAAATATGAAACGTGAAGAGGAGTTTCAAATAACATATCAACATAGAGAAAAAACAGAAGTTGATTTAAATGGAAGATTTAACAATGATGGACAAAGGAACCAAAACCCTAGGAGAGATATATTTGACATTGCCACAGAAACCAAACTGATTCAGATAACATATATTCTAAGATCCCTTTTTTGACTTTCATTTGAGGATGGAAAAAAGCCTACACTTTGCCATCAGACAGATCTCTGTTGCATCATGTCATTGGTGATTAAAAGCTAGGATACCTTCTGTCATCTTGATGAATGTATTCAGCAAAAGTGTGGGCTAGAACCCTAACTCTATGCCTGCTGGTGTGTTACAAAAGAGATTCAGGCCATGGTTACTGCAGAAACACTGCCAGGATTTTGTTCCAGCTTCATCACTTAATGGTTATAACCATGAGCAAGATGGGAGATTACTTTGTATACCTCAAGTGTCTCATCTGTAAAATGGAAACAATCATAGTAACTATTATATAAAGCTGTGAGGATTACATACTGGGTATATTTTTACTTGTGTTTGTTATACTTGGTGATTTTTTTTTATATTTTTTTAATTTTAAAGTTTTCTCCCGGTTAATGTGGAAAGACAATCATCTCTTTGATAATCAGTTCTAAAATTCTGACAGTTTTAAAAAAATGAAAATATTACTAATGCTATGATAATTTCACTCTTATGAGATTTTTAGTGACTTATTTTCCCTCATTTATATTCCATAACACTACATTAAATTACTATGGATATGTGGCCTTGTCATATGGGTTTTTCTAAAGTATGATGAGACTATTAACTTGTGATATATATATACCATGAATTATATTTAGTGATCAATAAGCATGACTTGAAGAAAGTTGAAGATTTAAGTAATATTTAACTTTTATTGAGGTCTCTTAATGCAGGGGCCTTCCGCAGAAAGGGAAGGCAGCAGGATTGCCCCCAGCTGAACCCCGAGATCGCGGAGAGAGGCGAATCTTCCCCACCCCCCACCCCACCAGCCTCACGGCAGACGCACGGGACAATCGGGTGCGACAGGGGTTCCGTCGAAGCAGTTCCGCTTTATTAGTGAAGACTCACAGCTTTTATAGGCAAGTGAAGAGGGGTTTGCACGGGACTTCCTATAGATTACACCAATCAAGCTAAAGGTCAAGCAATCATTCATGAGCGTGGAAACCAGGGGAACCAATCAGAAATTTTGACCATTAATTAACAATTTAGATCACGCCCTGTCTCTTCCTGTAGGCGCCATCTTAGCTCCAAACTGCAAACATGTGCTTAAGCTTCTTTAAACAATGTGCTTAAGCTTCCTTTCACTCCCATGTCCCTTCCTGTAGGCGCCATCTTAGCTCCAAACTGAAACAATGTGCTTAAGCTTACTTATGCTTGCTATAGTCCTCTTTCAATTCAGAGCCCCACATCTTAAGATTGAGCAAGTTAAAATGGAAACAATACATAAATACATACATGCATCACTTAAAATGAACTGCATGTTAGCCTTTCTAGTATGTCACTAATTTAGCAATACTTTTGCATATATTCTTCTATTAATTTTCTTTGTACAAAATAATGTTATTTATATATTTCTTTTTTAGTGGTTTGCTCAGAGTAAAGAATTGAAATGACTGAAGGTCTGTGTCCCCACCACTTAGAATAGGAAATAGATTCTTTGTCATCGCTCATTGGGTTTTCCTTATTTTCCTATGTATAGTATCTGAAGTTCATCCTCAACTCTCTAGATTTTTCTAAGCGACCTGAAGCAATGGTATCAATGACATTTTTAGGAATATTTGCTATAAGTAGATTTTAACTTAACACTCTGCTAAACTTAATTATAACTGTATTTCTTTGGGATTCAGTTGTTCTTTTCATAATTTTTGAGTGTAAATGAGTTTAGTTTCTCTTTCATTGTAAGAAGTGACATTTATCAGTTAATAGATATTAACATACTCTTGCATTCATGATTTTACACAAATAGGTTCATTCTGTATTAATATTTTTCCATATGTTACTTAGCTCAGTTTACTCATATTTAGATTAGGATTCTAGAATCAACTGTTTTGAGTATGGTAAATGTACAACAGTGCTTTTTGTTCTACTGTTTTTGTTTGGTTTTGGTATCAAGACTTTTCGACTTGTATAATCCATTTGAGATTGAACTTTTTTTCCCTATTATCTAAGGCAGTTTTTATTAGGTTACAATAAAGTATTCAGTGATATTTAGTGAAATGGGAGCCATCTAGAGCTGGAGATATTTCAAAGAAAAATTAATTACTGGCTCATTTTTCTAGACATTTCCACAGGGAATGTGAACCATTTTCCCAACTGAATTTATGTGCAAGAATCAACCCACGAATAAAGGAAGCGGAAAAGCTCTGTGAAACAGATACTCAAAACATGTTTACCCACTCCAGTATTCTTGCTTGGAGAATCCCACAGACAGAGGAGTCTGATGGGCTACAATCCATAGGGTCACAAAGAGTCAGACACGACTGAAGGTCTGAGCATGCATGTGCACACATAGGTTATTTATTTTTTTTTTACAAAAAGGAAGCATGTGCTAAGTGGACTTCCCTGGTCTCTCAGACGGTACAGAATCTGCTTCAAATGCAGGAGACATGGATTCAATCTCTGGGTCACTTTTTTTGCTAAAAGAAATTATATATTAAATTATACATCTTCCTCCACCTGTTGATTAGGAAATTTATCCACCTTCTCCCAGCTGATGGAATAAGCTTCCTCATGAGTAATACTGGTAGAGCCTGGGCTTATGGGCACCGCTCTATACAAAAATAACTGAACCGAATGTCCATTTCCCAAGGTTAATTTCTCAAATATTACATAATCCTATTCTGTCTGGACTTTAAACCCGCCTGAAATCTCTCTGCCTGAGTTGTATTTACTGCTACAGAAATGAAGCCCTTCTCTACTTTCTTGTGTTTAGAATATAACATATAACAATTATACTAAGTAAAGGTGGAGAGTTTTAAAGCAGTAAATTAGAGAAATGAGAAAAGAGCTGATATTGAAACTGATATGCCCCCAATGTACTTCATAACAGTCAGAACTTAGATTGTAAGAAGTGACATTTATCAGTTAATAGATATTAACATACTCTTGCATTCATGATTTTACACAAATAGGTTCATTCTGTATTAATATTTTTCCATATGTTACTTAGCTCAGTTTACTCATATTTAGATTAGGATTCTAGAATCAACTGTTTTGAGTATGGTAAATGTACAACAGTGCTTTTTGTTCTACTGTTTTTGTTTGGTTTTGGTATCAAGACTTTTCGACTTGTATAATCCATTTGAGATTGAACTTTTTTTCCCTATTATCTAAGGCAGTTTTTATTAGGTTACAATAAAGTATTCAGTGATATTTAGTGAAATGGGAGCCATCTAGAGCTGGAGATATTTCAAAGAAAAATTAATTACTGGCTCATTTTTCTAGACATTTCCACAGGGAATGTGAACCATTTTCCCAACTGAATTTATGTGCAAGAATCAACCCACGAATAAAGGAAGCGGAAAAGCTCTGTGAAACAGATACTCAAAACATGTTTACCCACTCCAGTATTCTTGCTTGGAGAATCCCACAGACAGAGGAGTCTGATGGGCTACAATCCATAGGGTCACAAAGAGTCAGACACGACTGAAGGTCTGAGCATGCATGTGCACACATAGGTTATTTATTTTTTTTTTACAAAAAGGAAGCATGTGCTAAGTGGACTTCCCTGGTCTCTCAGACGGTACAGAATCTGCTTCAAATGCAGGAGACATGGATTCAATCTCTGGGTCACTTTTTTTGCTAAAAGAAATTATATATTAAATTATACATCTTCCTCCACCTGTTGATTAGGAAATTTATCCACCTTCTCCCAGCTGATGGAATAAGCTTCCTCATGAGTAATACTGGTAGAGCCTGGGCTTATGGGCACCGCTCTATACAAAAATAACTGAACCGAATGTCCATTTCCCAAGGTTAATTTCTCAAATATTACATAATCCTATTCTGTCTGGACTTTAAACCCGCCTGAAATCTCTCTGCCTGAGTTGTATTTACTGCTACAGAAATGAAGCCCTTCTCTACTTTCTTGTGTTTAGAATATAACATATAACAATTATACTAAGTAAAGGTGGAGAGTTTTAAAGCAGTAAATTAGAGAAATGAGAAAAGAGCTGATATTGAAACTGATATGCCCCCAATGTACTTCATAACAGTCAGAACTTAGATGAATCTTCACATATTTGTATATGATTAGTACTCTTTTTCCCACACATTCACATCTATTTCTGAAATATAAATGTAAATATTATTAAGCAGCTACTATTCATATCCTAGGAAACTATATGAGAGACCTTCAGCTGGCTAATACTGATATTGGGGAGGTATAAGTGAAAATGAAACAAAGAGAAAAATAAGCCACCAGCATGCTAATCTTTCCTTGCTAGGAACAAAAGGCTCTTATTAAAGCACTTCCGTATGCCTATTACCTGCAGCTAGAGGAACTAAAAAGAATAGAGCCAATTAGCCCTTGTCAAAAACATGCACAACTTTACAGCTCAGATGAAGAGATTGTAAAATGATCTGGTCTTTATCAAAACATGCAGCATTTTTCTGCTCTAGAATCATAAACTCATCAAATTCCATTCTTTTATAAATTACATTTTTAAACCTGATCTAAAATCTTAAGTGCAATTTATTATAATGGTTTCTCAGTACTTTCTTATCTGAAAAGAGCTAACATGTTCATCATTCCAATAATTCATTAAAAGTAGTCAGTGTATGTAGGTCAGTGAAATTCTGAAATTTTTTAGATTAACTTGATTACCTCTTACATTTAGTCATCTGGTTGTAGAATGAAGTATTTATTTTACTGTTTTCAAAAGAACCTTCAAAACAGTTTATTTTTCATTGTATCTTTTATAAATAGCTCTATTAGCAAGGAATTGCCCTTGCAATTAGTAGAGCAATCATGCAAAATTTTTCTGGTTCCATTTAGATACCAAATTATAATAAACTCCTTTTACCCTTTTTTGTACTATTATGAAAGGAATATTATCCATATTCAGAATTCATGAATATAAATCTCAAAATATGGTTCTTAAGAATTACAAACTAAGGTGAAGTAATTTGACATACTAGATAGGTTTCTGTACTTGTACATTTTAGTGAATATGTGTATTGATTCAAAAGTAAATAACTTTATAAAATTAGGCTGTTCAAATATATTTTTTAGATAGTAGGAAAAGAAGTTTTTTCATGCTTGTAATTTAGAAATTGACAATTAGAAACATATTTCACTAGGCTGTCTTTTTTTATATTGTAATACATGTGAAAACTCAAACCAAGTATTACATATTAAGAAGTTATTACTATAACCAAAATAATCTCAAATGAAAATGCATGTGGAATCTCTGTTCCTAAAATAACAATTATGAAAGGTTTGAAATTTGCTGGTTTGGTTTTAAAGGATTAAATATAATAATATCACTGAAATTTAGAAATACCAAAATCTTTTGTTAAGTACTTCACTTTTCTAAAGTTAACCATTTTTTAAATCACATACATGTTTTGATCCATTCACTTATGTGCAATCTAATTACATAAATACATTTTGGAAATTCATTGCATATAATTATAATATTTGTTAATTTGTCACAATATTAAAAGAATGTGGTACCCGTGACCCTGTCTGGAGTATGTTAGTATGGTTAGATAATTTCCCATTCTTGTTTAAAAAGGAAACACTGGAACTTATTTCTGGATCTGGTCCCAGAGATGCAAAATGATTTCCCGTGGTCAAATATCTTGTGAATGACAGATCTGGAGTAAGAATCAGTTTCCTGACCCTTTGACTGATGAGACTTTATTATCCCCACAGAGGAGGAAAAGAACCCTAGCAAACCAGTCACCAGGCTAGAATTCTACTGCCACTTCTGATTATTAATATTTTTGTGACTTTCACAGATTCACTATATTTTCTGATATCCACCTTTCTTATATACTTAGTGAAGACTGTAACAATTTAGCATTGTCATGGAGACCTGATAGTATAATATATATTGAACTGTGTTTAAGATTCTCTGGGGCTTCCTAAGTGGCACAGTGGCAAAGAATCTACTTGCCAATAGAGGAGACACAAGAGAAGCAAGTTTGATCCCTGGGTCAGGAAGAGACCTTGAAGGAGGAAATGACAACCCATGCTAATATTCTTGCCAGGAAAATTCCAGGAACAGAAGGTCGTAGTGGGCTACAGTCCATGGAGGCCCAAGAAGTTGGACATGGCTGAATGAGCGAGCATGCACACATGCAGTACTATTGAACATTAGTTATTTCATAATCACAAACATTTTTTATCACAAGTGTTCCTGATATAAAATTACAATATAGAAATCTTGTGTGTTTCCTTTAAGTAATGATATTTTAATTTTAGATATATCACTGTAATAGTTCAACGGTAGATTTATGTTTAATCTCAGAATTGTATTGGCCATCCTCGGATTAAAACTCAACTTTGTATTAGGTGATTTAAACAGGGTATTCTACCTGATCCAGAAGAAGTAATACCCAATCCTTATCTCTTTGCTTCTCCTTAAGCAATAAATTAATTGCCAGCTTAGCAAATTAAAAAACAAAACAAAACAAAACAGAAACAACTATCACTCTAAAATGGGAACCTCTATGTGTATTAGTTTCATACATATTTCCTAATGCTATTCAAGGTCTCAGTGAGTTACTGAGATAGTGCCAGATGCCAGGAAGATCACCTCAATTTGGGGTGCCCAGTTTCAGGTTCTCTATTCATCATGACCCTGTCTGGAGTATGTTAGTATGGTTAGATAATTTCCCATTCTTGTTTAAAGGAAACACTGGAACTTATTTCTGGATCTGGTCCCAGAGATGCAAAATGATTTCCCGTGGTCAAATATCTTGTGAATGACAGATCTGGAGTAAGAATCAGTTTCCTGACCCTTTGACTGATGAGACTTTATTATCCCCACAGAGGAGGAAAAGAACCCTAGCAAACCAGTCACCAGGCTAGAATTCTACTGCCACTTCTGATTATTAATATTTTTGTGACTTTCACAGATTCACTATATTTTCTGATATCCACCTTTCTTATATACTTAGTGAAGACTGTAACAATTTAGCATTGTCATGGAGACCTGATAGTATAATATATATTGAACTGTGTTTAAGATTCTCTGGGGCTTCCTAAGTGGCACAGTGGCAAAGAATCTACTTGCCAATAGAGGAGACACAAGAGAAGCAAGTTTGATCCCTGGGTCAGGAAGAGACCTTGAAGGAGGAAATGACAACCCATGCTAATATTCTTGCCAGGAAAATTCCAGGAACAGAAGGTCGTAGTGGGCTACAGTCCATGGAGGCCCAAGAAGTTGGACATGGCTGAATGAGCGAGCATGCACACATGCAGTACTATTGAACATTAGTTATTTCATAATCACAAACATTTTTTATCACAAGTGTTCCTGATATAAAATTACAATATAGAAATCTTGTGTGTTTCCTTTAAGTAATGATATTTTAATTTTAGATATATCACTGTAATAGTTCAACGGTAGATTTATGTTTAATCTCAGAATTGTATTGGCCATCCTCGGATTAAAACTCAACTTTGTATTAGGTGATTTAAACAGGGTATTCTACCTGATCCAGAAGAAGTAATACCCAATCCTTATCTCTTTGCTTCTCCTTAAGCAATAAATTAATTGCCAGCTTAGCAAATTAAAAAACAAAACAAAACAAAACAGAAACAACTATCACTCTAAAATGGGAACCTCTATGTGTATTAGTTTCATACATATTTCCTAATGCTATTCAAGGTCTCAGTGAGTTACTGAGATAGTGCCAGATGCCAGGAAGATCACCTCAATTTGGGGTGCCCAGTTTCAGGTTCTCTATTCATCAAGTTCTGTCTAAGGTGGAGTCAGCTGGGTGGAACCCATTATTAAGTGCAGAAAACCTCCAATTAAGCATGCAGGGCTATTCTCCCCCTGCAGTGCATTCACTATTGCTTTCTCCTATGACTTGCATTAACAATAATTATCACACGGAATCCACTATTAGAAAAAAGAAAATAATGAAAAGAATTTCCTTAATCTGGGGAAAAAATGCTCTTGCATAAAACAAGGAAACAAAATGGAAAAATAAGGCAAAATAAACTTCTTGTAGCAGTCAATGAGGGAAACAGCTGCAGCAGAGATGGTAATAAGAGAGAAAGCAAAATTAAACCAGATGTTTTAAAACATGTAATTTTAAATGATATACAACATTGATTTAAAATATAAATGTAAATAAAAGCGGATGGATGGGAAGCATAATTAAAACCAAAAGAAACCAAAATAATCTCAGTGAAAGCAAAATTAGAATAATAGACAATAACTGCCTTTGCTTAGCCAACAAAATATTAGCTAGCGAAGATTTTTCCTGATTTTAATTGTAGTGCTGCTTAATCAAACATGTATTTAACAGGGCCTCACGAGGCATGCTCAATGATAATGAACTTCAAAGAAAATATGCTTTTTTAACATTTTGAAATATAGTTGGTATTATATCTAATGCTTTCAGAAATCTCTACTATCCAAGGTACTGGGGGACTCTCAGTGATGAGACTAATTTAACAGTAGATTTATGTTTAATCTCAGAATTGTATTGGCCATCCTCGGATTAAAACTCAACTTTGTATTAGGTGATTTAAACAGGGTATTCTACCTGATCCAGAAGAAGTAATACCCAATCCTTATCTCTTTGCTTCTCCTTAAGCAATAAATTAATTGCCAGCTTAGCAAATTAAAAAACAAAACAAAACAAAACAGAAACAACTATCACTCTAAAATGGGAACCTCTATGTGTATTAGTTTCATACATATTTCCTAATGCTATTCAAGGTCTCAGTGAGTTACTGAGATAGTGCCAGATGCCAGGAAGATCACCTCAATTTGGGGTGCCCAGTTTCAGGTTCTCTATTCATCAAGTTCTGTCTAAGGTGGAGTCAGCTGGGTGGAACCCATTATTAAGTGCAGAAAACCTCCAATTAAGCATGCAGGGCTATTCTCCCCCTGCAGTGCATTCACTATTGCTTTCTCCTATGACTTGCATTAACAATAATTATCACACGGAATCCACTATTAGAAAAAAGAAAATAATGAAAAGAATTTCCTTAATCTGGGGAAAAAATGCTCTTGCATAAAACAAGGAAACAAAATGGAAAAATAAGGCAAAATAAACTTCTTGTAGCAGTCAATGAGGGAAACAGCTGCAGCAGAGATGGTAATAAGAGAGAAAGCAAAATTAAACCAGATGTTTTAAAACATGTAATTTTAAATGATATACAACATTGATTTAAAATATAAATGTAAATAAAAGCGGATGGATGGGAAGCATAATTAAAACCAAAAGAAACCAAAATAATCTCAGTGAAAGCAAAATTAGAATAATAGACAATAACTGCCTTTGCTTAGCCAACAAAATATTAGCTAGCGAAGATTTTTCCTGATTTTAATTGTAGTGCTGCTTAATCAAACATGTATTTAACAGGGCCTCACGAGGCATGCTCAATGATAATGAACTTCAAAGAAAATATGCTTTTTTAACATTTTGAAATATAGTTGGTATTATATCTAATGCTTTCAGAAATCTCTACTATCCAAGGTACTGGGGGACTCTCAGTAATGAGACTAATTTAACAATTTACTTAGACCCCAGTTAGCTCCATTGTCTCATTTTTGTTCAATTACCCAGTCATATCCTCTTTGTGACCTCATGAAATGCAGCATGCTGGGTAACGCTGTCCCTCACAATGTCCCAGAGTTTGCCCAAGTTCATGTCCCTTGCATCAGTGATGCCATTCAGCCATCTCATCCTCTGACTCCCTCTTCTTTTTCTGCCCTTAATCTTTTCCAGCACTAGGGATTTTTCCAATAATTCATCTCTTTGCAAAAAAAAAACAAAAACAAAAAACACTGGCATTCAGCTTCAGCATCAGTCCTTCCATTGAGTATTCAGGGTTGATTTCCCTTAAGATTGACTGGTTTGATCTCCTTACTGTCCAAGGGACCTTCAAGAGTCTTCTCCATAACTATAGTTTGAAAACATTAGTTCTTTGGCATTCTGCCTTCTTTACAGTCCAGATCTCACAACTGTATATGACCACTGGGGAGATCATACAGATTTTGTCAGCAGAGTCATGTCTCTGCTTTTCAGCATGTTATCTAGGTTTGTCATAGATTTCCTGCCCAGAAGTGATTGTCTTCTGAATTCATGGCTGCAGTAACCATCTGCTGTGATTTTCGAGCCCAAGAAGAGAAAATCAGTCACTTCTACATTTTCTCCTTCTATTTGCCATGAAGTAATGGGGCTGGATGTAATAATCTTAGGTTTTTTTAATGGTTAGTTTTTTTTTTTTTTTTTTAAGGACCATGGGTGGAATTTTATTTATTTATTTAGGCTGTGCTGGGTCTTCATTGCTGAGTGCAGGCTTTCTCTAACTGCGGTCTGCGGGGCTACTCTTCATTGTGGTGTATGGGGCTCTCACTGTGGTGGCTTCACTTGGTGTGGAGCATATGCTTTAAGGATGAAGGCTCAGCAGTTGTGGCCCATGGCCTTAGTTGCAACAAGGCATGTGGGATCTTCCTGGACCAGGAATTGAACCTGTGTCTTCTGGATTTGCAGGCAGATTCTTAACCACTCGAACCACCATGGAAGCCCCTTTAATATTGGGTTTTAACCCAGCCCTTTCATTCTCCTCTTTCACCCTCATCAAGAAGCTTTTTATTTCCATTGTCTCACCTTGCTCCAAATTTTCTTCTCTCTTGAACTCATGCTTTTCTTTCATCCTGAAACTCCGCTCAACCCTATTGCTTGGAAAACCACAAGCCTGTAACTGTTTCCTTTGATCTTGCTTCTCCCACATTTTTTAAAGTGTCATTCCCTACCTGCACTTCATTGTACATACTGCTGGCAAGCATGGAAATAGTCACAATTCCTCACACACTGCTGCCTTGACTGCTCACACCAAGGACTGTCATTAAGGCAAAGAGCAGTTACTGAAGTTATTGGGAGAAGAGAGGAGAGGGGTTTGGGAGAGCAGCCATGGTTGGAAGGTTGAGTTGGCTTCAAAGGAGGCAGTGTGAGTGCATCACAAGGTAGGAAGTGGAACTTGCATTACCACAGCCATGGGACAGCCAGTGACCCCCTGAGGAAGCAGTGGCTGGATATCTCACTGGCAAAAGTCAATGAAGTGAGCACATTAGTGACAAGTGCATACAGAGTACCCAGAAATTCTGGAATTTCATTAAGATCTTCTTCACAGATAATATAAGTGCAATACACACACAAACACACATATAGAGAGATATGCAGACTTCCCAGGTGGCGCAGTGGTAAAGAATCCATCTGCCAATGCAGGAGATGTGGGTTTGATCCCTATGTGGGGAAGATCCTCTTGAGTAGGAAATAGCAATCTGCTCCAGTGTTCTTGCCTACAAAATTCCCCATGAACAGAGGAAACTGGCAGGCTGCAGTCCATGGGGTCACAAAGAGTTGATCATGACTGTGGATACCATACACACACACACACACACACACACACACACACACACACACACACAGGAACATGTATATGAAGAATGAATGTCTCTGTAATGAGTGTTAATACAACCTCAAACTAATTATTAATCTCCTTGTGCCTTATATATGTCATTAGATTCACTTTAGTTTGTTAAGATGCTTCAATCTTTAATACTTATTTCTTATGAATCTTCTATTTTATAATTGATAGTCCTTTCCTGTGTAGATACTTATAGCATGGGGATTCTTACCCTTTCGGATTTGCAGGCAGATTCTTAACCACTCGAACCACCATGGAAGCCCCTTTAATATTGGGTTTTAACCCAGCCCTTTCATTCTCCTCTTTCACCCTCATCAAGAAGCTTTTTATTTCCATTGTCTCACCTTGCTCCAAATTTTCTTCTCTCTTGAACTCATGCTTTTCTTTCATCCTGAAACTCCGCTCAACCCTATTGCTTGGAAAACCACAAGCCTGTAACTGTTTCCTTTGATCTTGCTTCTCCCACATTTTTTAAAGTGTCATTCCCTACCTGCACTTCATTGTACATACTGCTGGCAAGCATGGAAATAGTCACAATTCCTCACACACTGCTGCCTTGACTGCTCACACCAAGGACTGTCATTAAGGCAAAGAGCAGTTACTGAAGTTATTGGGAGAAGAGAGGAGAGGGGTTTGGGAGAGCAGCCATGGTTGGAAGGTTGAGTTGGCTTCAAAGGAGGCAGTGTGAGTGCATCACAAGGTAGGAAGTGGAACTTGCATTACCACAGCCATGGGACAGCCAGTGACCCCCTGAGGAAGCAGTGGCTGGATATCTCACTGGCAAAAGTCAATGAAGTGAGCACATTAGTGACAAGTGCATACAGAGTACCCAGAAATTCTGGAATTTCATTAAGATCTTCTTCACAGATAATATAAGTGCAATACACACACAAACACACATATAGAGAGATATGCAGACTTCCCAGGTGGCGCAGTGGTAAAGAATCCATCTGCCAATGCAGGAGATGTGGGTTTGATCCCTATGTGGGGAAGATCCTCTTGAGTAGGAAATAGCAATCTGCTCCAGTGTTCTTGCCTACAAAATTCCCCATGAACAGAGGAAACTGGCAGGCTGCAGTCCATGGGGTCACAAAGAGTTGATCATGACTGTGGATACCATACACACACACACACACACACACACACACACACACACACACACACAGGAACATGTATATGAAGAATGAATGTCTCTGTAATGAGTGTTAATACAACCTCAAACTAATTATTAATCTCCTTGTGCCTTATATATGTCATTAGATTCACTTTAGTTTGTTAAGATGCTTCAATCTTTAATACTTATTTCTTATGAATCTTCTATTTTATAATTGATAGTCCTTTCCTGTGTAGATACTTATATAGTGTTCTCAGCACTTTACAAATAGTCATTTTTTCTTTCTTATTACAAGCTCTTGAGGCAGACTTGTCATCATCTTTATTTCAGAGAAAAGGAATGGAAAGGAGCCACAAGGGATGCTAAGTACACTGCCCAAGGTCACAGGGACAATAAGTAGGAGGTTTGAAATATGAGCTCAGGATACCAAGATCCAGACTGTGCGTTTTTTCCTTTTCTTAAAAACATAGTGCATTAAGTACATATGGGTAGCTAATTAGTTAAAATCAGAAACCTACATTTTGTTCACTATGGGTTTAGAGTTTATACACACCATCTACTGCAGTCCTCAAAACCAAACCCTTTGAGAAAGGTACTGAATCTCTGTTTGAAAACTATCAACTAGTTCTGTTTTCTCTCAAGTATTACTGATTATATGAAGCTGGTGAAAACGTTCACTAAACTTTTCAAAGGGATTATCTCTTGATTTGTTTATAATTAAGAGAGACGAATTACAATGAGAAGGGAGATTTTTTTTCCCTTGCCTTAAAACATGTGTGGGAGGGAGGTCCATAAGGGAGGGGGTATGTGTATGTATATATACATACATATGTATATATATAGCTGATTTACTTTGTGTACGACACAAACTAACATGATATTGTAAAGCAACTATAGCTCAATTAAAAAAAGAAAAAATGGGTATATGCCTGCATGTATTTAGCATGTATAAATTGATATATTTATAATAGATAATTATTATATGTATAAATATAACTAAAATGTCTTTGGAAATATAAAAAAATCATGCATATGATCTATTTAGTTGTGTGAGTTTTGGAAAATGCACTGCATTACCATCTTCCCCTGGTTCCTTTGCTGTGAGCAAATCGTGTGGCCAATGGTCTCAGTGGGGTTTCTGTTATCTCTTACAACAGAAGCAGGCTGTTTGTAAGTTGACTAGAAGCTGCCAAGATATGCGTTAAAGTAGAGTTAATACTGCTTTTCAAAGAAAATAAGGTTTCTCATTTAAAGTCTCTACTGGATATAAACAATAAAGAAAATAAAACAGGAGCTATGACCAATAAATTTGCAAAAAATATTTTTCTAATTCTGAGAATAAGGATTTTAAATGTGTTCTTTGTTCTTTGCATCTGTTCCTACCTTAATGAATTTAAATACGTGTTGAATTTTACTATCTGATCCAATGAAAAAAGGTAAAATCTTGAGATGGTATTCTTTCAATAGGCTCCTTCAGGTGGAATCTAAATTGAAGATTTCTGAGGAAACAGATGGAATATAATTTGCAATTGTATAATAGAATAAGATACAACATTTTTAAATAAAATAAGAAATGTAAAAAGTAAGATAGTTTTATAATAGTATATCTCTTTCTATAAAAGTGATCTAAAGATGGTCAGGTTGAAAGACCGAGAACTGCCTTAAATTTCTGCAAGTATAATTGAAAATTCTGGTGTCCCATAATAGTTTGCGAATGAGTACTATTTACTCTCCAGTAATTTGATATCAACAACAAAACAAAGTTACTTATACGGAAACTGTTAGAAGTTACTAGAAACCTGGTTAACACATTTTGAACAATCAGTTATACATCCACGCAATGAACTCTCTCTCTCTCCAAGTAGTTAAACAAATGTAATAGGGGGGAAAAAGTTACTTTTCGGGATTATCTCTTGATTTGTTTATAATTAAGAGAGACGAATTACAATGAGAAGGGAGATTTTTTTTCCCTTGCCTTAAAACATGTGTGGGAGGGAGGTCCATAAGGGAGGGGGTATGTGTATGTATATATACATACATATGTATATATATAGCTGATTTACTTTGTGTACGACACAAACTAACATGATATTGTAAAGCAACTATAGCTCAATTAAAAAAAGAAAAAATGGGTATATGCCTGCATGTATTTAGCATGTATAAATTGATATATTTATAATAGATAATTATTATATGTATAAATATAACTAAAATGTCTTTGGAAATATAAAAAAATCATGCATATGATCTATTTAGTTGTGTGAGTTTTGGAAAATGCACTGCATTACCATCTTCCCCTGGTTCCTTTGCTGTGAGCAAATCGTGTGGCCAATGGTCTCAGTGGGGTTTCTGTTATCTCTTACAACAGAAGCAGGCTGTTTGTAAGTTGACTAGAAGCTGCCAAGATATGCGTTAAAGTAGAGTTAATACTGCTTTTCAAAGAAAATAAGGTTTCTCATTTAAAGTCTCTACTGGATATAAACAATAAAGAAAATAAAACAGGAGCTATGACCAATAAATTTGCAAAAAATATTTTTCTAATTCTGAGAATAAGGATTTTAAATGTGTTCTTTGTTCTTTGCATCTGTTCCTACCTTAATGAATTTAAATACGTGTTGAATTTTACTATCTGATCCAATGAAAAAAGGTAAAATCTTGAGATGGTATTCTTTCAATAGGCTCCTTCAGGTGGAATCTAAATTGAAGATTTCTGAGGAAACAGATGGAATATAATTTGCAATTGTATAATAGAATAAGATACAACATTTTTAAATAAAATAAGAAATGTAAAAAGTAAGATAGTTTTTATAATAGTATATCTCTTTCTATAAAAGTGATCTAAAGATGGTCAGGTTGAAAGACCGAGAACTGCCTTAAATTTCTGCAAGTATAATTGAAAATTCTGGTGTCCCATAATAGTTTGCGAATGAGTACTATTTACTCTCCAGTAATTTGATATCAACAACAAAACAAAGTTACTTATACGGAAACTGTTAGAAGTTACTAGAAACCTGGTTAACACATTTTGAACAATCAGTTATACATCCACGCAATGAACTCTCTCTCTCTCCAAGTAGTTAAACAAATGTAACATTTTACTGACTTAAAATTTTATTAATTACTTATTCTCTTATCAAAAATTACAAAAATAGAATTCAATCTTGAAGGTATAAATAAAAACAACTGTTTTAGGGCTTATCCATAGTTGTTCATTCCGGTTTTAAAATTCAGAATAATGCAAATGTCTCAAAATGGATGTTAGACAATGGACATACATAAAAACACACAAATCTATAAGATGCACACACGCTGGAATGGTTAATCTCTTTCAGTAGGCTCTGAAAGAGGCAAACTTCTTGAATTTGTTGACCAGAAACAGATTCTCTAATGAGAAGGAAATGACAACTCACTCTAGTATTCTTGCCTGGAAAATCCCATGGAACCTATTTATGAGGTCGCAAAGAGTCAGACATGACTGAGTAACTGAGCACACAATGAGTCTGTGAAGCTCTCTTTTTTGTTTTAATTCTGTGAAAATATGTTGCTTTGGTACATTTGGGAGAAAGAGATAGCATTTATTCATGAAAATAAATTCCTACTTTGAATGAAAGTTAGAAGTTTGGGGACACACCTGAATTCTAGAACAGTACATTTATTTTAGCTAAAAATTTTTGTGCTATATTCTTTAACTATTGTCAATGTTCTTCTTTTCACTGAATTTAATCACTAATCTCTACATCGTGATGCATGTATTAATAGTTATATTGGGCTAACAATTTGACATTTTAATTTTTTCAATGATCTTCAGGCTCAAATTAAAGTTAAATTAATCCCACATTGAGATAAATTACTCATATCCTTCCTGATTAATTATCATCCCAAACTTTAGTTATCTCTTGACTAGAGAGTTCCATGGATGGAGAAACCTAGTGAGCTCTATAGTGCATGGGGTCACAAAGAGTCAGATATGACTGAGTGACTAACGCACACACAAACACACACCTTAGCTATCTACAGACATTAGTAATATGGTTAAAGTATCAGAAGAGCTGACTTAGATGTGACCTCGATGACTGACCTAGATGTGATCTAGGTTTCAGTGGAGATTATTTTTATATCCTTTAAGTCTCATATTTGAAAACTGGTATCTGGTTTCGCTCATTGTGAGTGAGGGGCAGAAAATAAACATTTCAGTAAGGCAAGAAAATAAGCAACATTTATTCATCAGTTACTAGCCTCATAATTTATAAACAAAAGATATAGGACTTCTTAAAAGGCTATGTTATTTGACTACTTCTCTACATGAAGCAGATATTTGAATTTTTAAGAATTTGCTGAGACCATCTGGCTGTTTCACTTTTTTATTTTAACGGAAAAAAATATGGCATATGGAGAAAGATTAAGCACCAAGGAGGAGGGACTAGAATTTAGTGCAAGACCATTAGTTCAGTTTTAAAGGGACAAACCCTGGGATCAAGTGAATGACATTATTTGTCTGAGGGCATACAAATTATAACAACTGAAATATAGATTGTTCTGACTCTGAAGCACATGCTATTGGTAAATGCAAATCATTCTTTCAAATTATTTCTAAAATATGATCTTGATAACAAATTAATAGATTTAAATGACATTTTCAAACTCACAGATAATATTTTATTATCCAGTTGATTACCTATTTAGCTTAGATCCTATTACATATTTATTTTTAAATATTTACAATATTTTTTTCAAGAATAGTTTCAAATCAGATTAATATACTAATTTACACTTAAAATTCACAGTATGATAGACATAATTATTTTTATATCTGAAGTAAGTGTGCATGTATGCTCAGTCACTCAGTTTTGTTCCATTAATGTGGCCCGTGGTCTGTTGTCCACCAGGCTTCTCTGTTCATGGCATCTTCCAGACAAGAATACTGGAGTAGGTTGTTATTTCCTTCTCCAAGGAATCTTCCTGACCCAGGGACTGAATTCATATCTCCTGCATCTCCTGCATTGGCAGACAATTTCTTTACCACTGCATACCTGGAAAGCCTGAGGTAAATGTATCGACTATTAAAAAAAGATTAATGACTTTTTTATTCTACAAGGGCATTTTCCAAAATTAGATATTTCATTGTGAAAATAAAAATCCTAAAGGAAATCAGCCCTGAATATTCATTGGAAGAACTGATGCTGAAGTTAAAGCCC
Source organism: Tragulus kanchil (assembly GCA_022376925.1). NCBI lineage: Eukaryota > Metazoa > Chordata > Mammalia > Artiodactyla > Tragulidae > Tragulus > Tragulus kanchil. Next base: position 223,285,641 of record JAIOJX010000028.1, on the reverse strand, counting down.
CAATACCCTTGGCTATGTAACGCAAAGAGACAACTCATTGGAAAAGACGCTGAAGCTGGAGAAAATAGAAGACAGAAGCAGAAGGAGATGGCAGAGGATGAGATGGTCAAATGGCAGCACTGAGTTAATGTGGACATTTGTTTCAACAAGCTCCAGGAGACGGTGAAGGACAGGGGAGCCTGGCGTGCTGCAGTCCATGGGGTTGCAGAGTCAGACAAGACTAAGTGACTGAACTGAATGATTTACAGAGGAAAATGTAGTTCCTTTCAGTCACACAGCAAAAATTCTTGACTCATCAAGTTTTATGGAGATTTTAATACAATTAAATATTTTCATGTGTGTATAAGAAATCAAGATTAACAACCCGGGATCAAGTGAATGACATTATTTGTATGAGGGCATACAAATTATAACAACTGAAATATAGATTGTTCTGACTCTGAAGCACATGCTATTGGTAAATGCAAATCATTCTTTCAAATTATTTCTAAAATATGATCTTGATAACAAATTAATAGATTTAAATGACATTTTCAAACTCACAGATAATATTTTATTATCCAGTTGATTACCTATTTAGCTTAGATCCTATTACATATTTATTTTTAAATATTTACAATATTTTTTTCAAGAATAGTTTCAAATCAGATTAATATACTAATTTACACTTAAAATTCACAGTATGATAGACATAATTATTTTTATATCTGAAGTAAGTGTGCATGTATGCTCAGTCACTCAGTTTTGTTCCATTAATGTGGCCCGTGGTCTGTTGTCCACCAGGCTTCTCTGTTCATGGCATCTTCCAGACAAGAATACTGGAGTAGGTTGTTATTTCCTTCTCCAAGGAATCTTCCTGACCCAGGGACTGAATTCATATCTCCTGCATCTCCTGCATTGGCAGACAATTTCTTTACCACTGCATACCTGGAAAGCCTGAGGTAAATGTATCGACTATTAAAAAAAGATTAATGACTTTTTTATTCTACAAGGGCATTTTCCAAAATTAGATATTTCATTGTGAAAATAAAAATCCTAAAGGAAATCAGCCCTGAATATTCATTGGAAGAACTGATGCTGAAGTTAAAGCCCCAATACCCTTGGCTATGTAACGCAAAGAGACAACTCATTGGAAAAGACGCTGAAGCTGGAGAAAATAGAAGACAGAAGCAGAAGGAGATGGCAGAGGATGAGATGGTCAAATGGCAGCACTGAGTTAATGTGGACATTTGTTTCAACAAGCTCCAGGAGACGGTGAAGGACAGGGGAGCCTGGCGTGCTGCAGTCCATGGGGTTGCAGAGTCAGACAAGACTAAGTGACTGAACTGAATGATTTACAGAGGAAAATGTAGTTCCTTTCAGTCACACAGCAAAAATTCTTGACTCATCAAGTTTTATGGAGATTTTAATACAATTAAATATTTTCATGTGTGTATAAGAAATAGATGGTCAGTATGCATAAAAATGACGTTTTGCAGTGGATCAAAAAAGGAAACATATGCCTGAGATTGTAGAAATGTGAAGAATCAACTTGTTTCTTTTTTTTTTTCCCCTAAATTTTATTCTATTTAATGGTTTTGCATTAGTTTAACAGTTTCTGTGTCTTCAATGTATGAGATTCCCTAGGTTATTCTTTGGTCAAAAAGGTCAGCACAGGAATTTTCTTTTCTGGGCCAGAAGAGAAGCTGGGAAGATGTTAAGAAAAAAAAAAAGTTCTGAGTGAGACTCTGGACAGATCCTCAATCACTAAATCCTTCAGATTTAAATTTCTCATACTTATAAGTACATACTGGCTATTTGACTTTTCTTTGGAACAGCTCATCTTGCTATATTTTTCAAATGAAATATAGCTGATTTATAATGCATTAGTTTCAGATGTACAGCAAAGTGATTCTATTATTCATAAATGCATATATATATATATATATATAATATATATATATATTATTTTACACTATCTTCCATTATAGCTTATTGGAAATATTGAGCATAGTTCCCTGTGCTATACAGTAGGATCTTGTTGATTATGTATTTTATACATAGTAGGATGTGTGTGTGTGTGTGTATATATATATATATATATATATATATATATATGTATATATGTATGTATATATAGTATATATAAATCACAATCTCCTTATTTATCTCTTCACACCTATTTCCTCTTTGGTAACCACAAGTTTGCGTGTCTGTGAGTCTATTTTGTAAATAAGTTAATTTTGTGCCATATTTTAGATTCCGCTGCTCATCTTTATCAAGAGAAAGTTAATAAATCATGAAAGGAAAATTCTTTCTATGAACTTAGTGGGTGTAAACGTTGAGACCAGATAGGGGTCTGGAAATCAAGCAGAAGAACTGATTTGGAATAAACACACACAAGAGATCCAAATATTTTAGGAAATAAATCATTAGAAGATAGATATAAGAAAATAATATTCATGTGTGTATAAGAAATAGATGGTCAGTATGCATAAAAATGACGTTTTGCAGTGGATCAAAAAAGGAAACATATGCCTGAGATTGTAGAAATGTGAAGAATCAACTTGTTTCTTTTTTTTTTTCCCCTAAATTTTATTCTATTTAATGGTTTTGCATTAGTTTAACAGTTTCTGTGTCTTCAATGTATGAGATTCCCTAGGTTATTCTTTGGTCAAAAAGGTCAGCACAGGAATTTTCTTTTCTGGGCCAGAAGAGAAGCTGGGAAGATGTTAAGAAAAAAAAAAAGTTCTGAGTGAGACTCTGGACAGATCCTCAATCACTAAATCCTTCAGATTTAAATTTCTCATACTTATAAGTACATACTGGCTATTTGACTTTTCTTTGCGGGAACAGCTCATCTTGCTATATTTTTAAATTGAAATATAGCTGATTTATAATGTGTTAGTTTCAGATGTACAGCAAAGTGATTCTATTATTCATAAATGCATATATATATATATATATATAATATATATATATATTATTTTACACTATCTTCCATTATAGCTTATTGGAAATATTGAGCATAGTTCCCTGTGCTATACAGTAGGATCTTGTTGATTATGTATTTTATACATAGTAGGATGTGTGTGTGTGTGTGTATATATATATATATATATATATATGTATATATGTATGTATATATATGTATATATAAATCACAATCTCCTTATTTATCTCTTCACACCTATTTCCTCTTTGGTAACCACAAGTTTGCGTGTCTGTGAGTCTATTTTGTAAATAAGTTAATTTTGTGCCATATTTTAGATTCCGCTGCTCATCTTTATCAAGAGAAAGTTAATAAATCATGAAAGGAAAATTCTTTCTATGAACTTAGTGGGTGTAAACGTTGAGACCAGATAGGGGTCTGGAAATCAAGCAGAAGAACTGATTTGGAATAAACACACACAAGAGATCCAAATATTTTAGGAAATAAATCATTAGAAGATAGATATTAGAAAATAATATTCAAGTAAGAGAATATTAAGAATAATAAAACATACCAGGTGGAAGGAGATGGTGAATTAATTAAAGAAAAAGCACTAGAAGAAAAGCACTTTACTTTCCAAAGTGAAGAATGGGTTTAAATATGCAGATTGAAAGGGTTAACTGAAGTTCAGACAGAACTGATTAGGAAAAAAATTGTGTTTAATTTATTATGATAAATGCCTAAACACCAAAGATGAAATTAGTAGTGAGTAAGTATGTAAACATAGGGAAGGGTTAACAATTGATTCTAATACCTGTGTGTTTCTGCTTAGAGATGATTAATGATTAGATCCTTGGTAGAACATTTGTTGTAGCTCTTATTAAGGAGTAAGAGGTAAGGTAAGTGAGAATTTGGCTTAGGGCCATTTTTGAGATTTATTTTATGACCTTCTGGGCCTTCATTTTCGTGCAGGCTTTCCTCTGGCTGCAAAGAGAAGAGGCTACTCTCTAGTTGTGATTTGCAGGCTTCTCATCATTGTGGCTTCTCTGGTGGGGCACAGGCTCCAGGCTTTAGTAGCTATGACTGTCAGACTCTAGAGCATAGGCTCTAGAGCAAAGCACTGAGCTCAGAAGCAAGAGTCACTGTTACAGCCTCATAATGTGTCAAATGCTGCTTTGGATAAGGGAAAGTTCAGAAAGGGTACTTCTGACAAGATTGTGATGTAAAGATATTTGATAAATAATTATTGGTTTGATGTGGTGAAAATTCTTTTACAGGTTTCTGGAGATGAATATTTTCGGTAGAAGTTGAATATTATAACTGCTGATTCTCAACAGAGCAACCATGGTGATTCTACAATGACTAAAATAAAATGGCTGAAGATGACAGAGGTCTGTCAATGATTAGAAATTAGGCACAAAACCTGTGACCCCTGGAAGAGAATGAAATAATAGTAACAGAGGGTTAAAAGTAAAATTTGAAGGCATGATGAGTGGTGGGTAAAGTTTGTTTGTTTATGACTTAAGTTTTGTAGTTAATCTGAATCCAAGTTTTCTAGTCCTAGGTGTTGCAGTACACCACATACCTACTTAGGAACAACTGAGATATCATAAGTAAAGTACCTAGTATAATAACTAACACACATTTAATCATAAATAAACTATTTTCTCTGTTGTTGGTGTGCATACTTGCCACTTATTCTTAGAGTTATCTCAATTGTCAAATTCAAAGTTACAAACTCACTGGACAAATGAAAATATTGATTAAATTTATGTGTTATTTTCAAAACACTGAAAATTTCTGTGTTATTTTCTACATGCTAGGAAAAATGTGCTCAGCATTAAACTGCCCTGTAAATTCAAAACATAGCTTCAAAAATACAATAAACAATTTGTAATATGTTAATTCAGTGATGATATAAAAAGTGTTATGTGTCCAAAGTAAATAATATCTGATATGTCTTTTTCTGAGACTGTATTGTTTAAATGTATAAAACTTTCTAAATCTAAAAGTAAAGATATTGGAGAAAATATTGCTATGATTTTTCTTCATTATATATTTGTGACAAAATAGAAGCCTAAAGTTGTTCATCTTATTTTTTTTTAATTTAGAGAAAAGTTAATCTTACAATTACATAGAAGAATATATATTTTTGTTCTTGAGAATATTAACCCTGCTCAAAAATACTAGCACTTCTTGGATAAGAATCAACCAATATAATTGATTAAACTAATTTAATCAATTATAATTTGAACTATTGGGGGAGAATTAAAATATGTGCTTACTTGAATTTATTTTTTTATTAAATTTTCAGTTTTTTCATACTACAGGCTGCTTTTGCAGAAATATGGCTTAAATATTTTGTGTCAAGTATTTACTATCACAAATAACTTCCTTAAATTCATTTTATTGGATTTCCCAGCAGTTATTTCATAAAGCTTCTCTTTTATTGAAAAAAAAAATAACAAAAGAGACCTTTGAGAAAGCTTTTTTTTTAATTAGCTGTTGCATATTTAATAATAAATTATTGTCTCTTTTTTTAATTAAGTCTTTGAAATTAATTTTGTCTATCTTTATCTTCTGGAAGACGGCAGATGTAAAGTTGACAAAATTGTATTGAAATTACATTCTTGTAACCTAGGCAAATTATTAAAATATTTAAAATGACAAAAGGTCCTAGGTGTTGCAGTACACCACATACCTACTTAGGAACAACTGAGATATCATAAGTAAAGTACCTAGTATAATAACTAACACACATTTAATCATAAATAAACTATTTTCTCTGTTGTTGGTGTGCATACTTGCCACTTATTCTTAGAGTTATCTCAATTGTCAAATTCAAAGTTACAAACTCACTGGACAAATGAAAATATTGATTAAATTTATGTGTTATTTTCAAAACACTGAAAATTTCTGTGTTATTTTCTACATGCTAGGAAAAATGTGCTCAGCATTAAACTGCCCTGTAAATTCAAAACATAGCTTCAAAAATACAATAAACAATTTGTAATATGTTAATTCAGTGATGATATAAAAAGTGTTATGTGTCCAAAGTAAATAATATCTGATATGTCTTTTTCTGAGACTGTATTGTTTAAATGTATAAAACTTTCTAAATCTAAAAGTAAAGATATTGGAGAAAATATTGCTATGATTTTTCTTCATTATATATTTGTGACAAAATAGAAGCCTAAAGTTGTTCATCTTATTTTTTTTTAATTTAGAGAAAAGTTAATCTTACAATTACATAGAAGAATATATATTTTTGTTCTTGAGAATATTAACCCTGCTCAAAAATACTAGCACTTCTTGGATAAGAATCAACCAATATAATTGATTAAACTAATTTAATCAATTATAATTTGAACTATTGGGGGAGAATTAAAATATGTGCTTACTTGAATTTATTTTTTTATTAAATTTTCAGTTTTTTCATACTACAGGCTGCTTTTGCAGAAATATGGCTTAAATATTTTGTGTCAAGTATTTACTATCACAAATAACTTCCTTAAATTCATTTTATTGGATTTCCCAGCAGTTATTTCATAAAGCTTCTCTTTTATTGAAAAAAAAAATAACAAAAGAGACCTTTGAGAAAGCTTTTTTTTTAATTAGCTGTTGCATATTTAATAATAAATTATTGTCTCTTTTTTTAATTAAGTCTTTGAAATTAATTTTGTCTATCTTTATCTTCTGGAAGACGGCAGATGTAAAGTTGACAAAATTGTATTGAAATTACATTCTTGTAACCTAGGCAAATTATTAAAATATTTAAAATGAATTTTTAAATAATCCTATAGTGTAGAAAGATCCGATGAGAAGTATGGAAAGAGCAACAAGGAAACCTACACTATCATATGTAGTAGAGATTATTAAGCTTTAAGACTAAGGGAACCTACATGGGGACTAAGCATCAACCTGGGGGGTGGGGGTGCGAAGGGGGAAAGGGAGGGAGGGCTCAGGGGAGAGGGGTCAGGGATATACCTATGACTGTTTGGGGGTTATGTATACCTGTAAACAAGAAAACTCTGTAAAACTCTGTAAAACAACAGCAATAACTTTCTTGTGCACCTGAAGCTACTGCAACATTGTAAAACAAATATACCCCAATACAAAAAGAATAATAATCCTATAGTGTGCTTTCTTGGAACGTAGAGAAAAATTATGTTTTCATCTAACGACAAGTGAGTAATTTGTGTAAAAGTGCTATAGTACATCAAAATTTTTCTACCTGAATAAATGAGAAGGATTGTTAACATTTTTTATCATTTCACACCAGTAAGGAGAAATAAGATGTTCAGAAATTTATATAACCTTTTCTTTAATGGAACAATAGCCAATTCAAAGTATTCCATCTCAGAACACAGTTATCTTTATTCCCCCTCGTCAGTCTCTTGACTGTTTTCAATGATGACGTCAAGATTTAGCATAATTTTCTTAAACACTGTATGCTATCACTTATAACTGATAAATAAGATATATTTATTTTTTTCTGAAATATTAATATACATCTAAACAAACAAGTAATCAGGCAATATACATATGGTTGTATATCAATAATTGTTCTTATACAACATTTTCTTTCCTTATCCTATAGCATTTTTGTACAACAGGAAGATTTATTATATTTTTGAATATTATTTCTGATTTTTTTCAAATAATTAATTTTATGTGTATGTTAACGTCCAGTTTAAAGTGTGGTTTGCTATAAAATTTTTCTTTCAAAATGTAAGATAGTGTTACTTTAATTTTCTTTAACTTAGGTTAAAATGATAAAAGCGTAAAAAAATCAGTCATTCTTTAGCACTTAACATTACTTTTATCACTTAGAGGTCTTTGAAATAGCTCTGTTAAAGGCCTTACATTAGTCTTTCAATTTTTTTTTTAGTCTTTATAGTGTATTTGAGCAAGTATTCATCACCTTAGTTTCAAGACTGATTCACTATCTCTGATTTCATTCCATAAAAATAAAACAATTCCAAGGTCTTTGAAATATACAGTTATTCACAGAATGAGTCCTTCAATTGCCTACAATACTTAAACCAATAAATAGTTTCTAAAGATACCCTATGTTCAAAACAGAAATGTGTATGCATAATGCATATGTGTTTGTAAAATTAAGCATATATACATAGATGAATCATTTTATCATGTATAATACATATAATGCTTATATAATATGCATTGTATTTATAATTATGCAGAGTATACATATATAATATGTTATAGATTGATACAGTACAAAGAAGCTACAAGGGACTAACAATAGCTGTGTGTATGTTCATTTGGGGCAAACTATGGATAACACAATAAAAAAAAGCCAACTGCCACTTCTGAAAAGCAGGGAGTAAAAGTAGGGTACTGCACAGACCACCACCAAAGGGATAGGCAAACCCCCTAATCCATACCTCTTTTCACCACATATAAGGAACCAGTTCACCCTCAGCCCCTTAGCAAGCAGCTAAATGAGAGAACATGTTATTTGTACCTGCTCAGCCCTGTTGCAACCAAGGCCCCAATAAAGCCTTGCCTGAACTTATTGTCATGCCTCTGGTCAATTCCTATTGATTAAGATGGCAATAACCCTGGTCAGTAACATGAAACTTCCTAAGTCAGCCACTCTAAAATATCCAGTTTATATAAACCAAATTAAATTTTTAAAAATCTAGTCTAATACTTGTTAAAGATTCTTGTGTGAGTTAATGGGAAAAAAATTACCACACTTGTTCCTTTTACTTTCCTGGTATAACCTTTGTGAAAGCACAGTGTTATCTTGAAGAAAGTTGATATTTGAAACACTACAGTAATAGTTTTCCCATGTTAGGCAAAATAGTCAGAAGAAAAACCAATGACTTAAATAAAACTGAGTGTTTGCATCAGGAAACCTTAGTGCCTTCTAATTTCTGTCACCAAAGAAGCAAAAATTGTTCAGTGATAATATAGACAGAAAACAATAGCAAAAATGTGCCTGCTTTTCTTATTGAGCTGAGATTTTATGAATGTTCCTTGCCTATTGTTAGTCACAGATTTTTACATTGGCCAGTTTGCTTTCTCACTCAGATTATCAGAAAAGTGTTCATCCTGACTCACATCACTTTCTCATCAGGGTAAACTGCAGGAAATGTCAGACCGAAGACTTGTTTCATAACTTTGTACTAAAGCTGTAGAGGAGGGCCTCCTTCTTCCTGTGCTGTACAATTTACTGTTGTAATCCTTGGAAATGTAGGTTTCAGGGAATAAAGTCTTAGAGGAAAAACAACAAAACACTCTTTTGACTTTATTCTCTTTCATTCTTTCTGCTTTATTTATTTGTTTGTTATAATAGTGATCTCAAGCTTGGATCTAAGGTAATATTTAACTTGAGTATGGCATTAGGACAATTCTCTTTGTCTTTCCTTAGTCCATTTCTGACTGAATTCCAGGGAATGTTAGTGCTGACTTACAGTTACCCTGACAAGGTTGGGACCATCTCCTTGATTCTGCCTGAAGCACTTTTATCTGATTATACGATTTATCCAAAGCCGTCAAGTGCCTAGAAATGCTATCTCCTGGAATGTTCTGACACAGCATTCTGTCCAGAAAATTTGACATAGAAAATGTCTATAAGCCCCTGAGCTATGAAAGAATGGTTCAGCTTTGTCATTTGCAACTGCACATCTTTGCCTAATTACACAGAATGGCTGAGAGACTTTATAAATCCTCACGAGGTTCTTATATGTAAAAAATATTAAAAGAAGTGCCAAAGAACTATGGTTTGCTATGAAATTTACACCTTCTAATTCAAATCCACTGTGCTGTCTTAAGAAATTGAATTGCCACTTGGAGATATTGGCAGATCTGCTCAGAACCACAGTGGTGATTTTTAGCAAAGAAGTAAGTGGAGCTCTCAACTTCCATGCCACTGTTTCTCTTCACGATGTCACATTAATGCAAATGCTGTATTTTTTTGAGAGGGACAATCCCTTCTTGACATAATTTCTTTTATTTTGAGGCAAACACTAAAAGATAAGGCATATTATTTCAAAAGCATATTATAGATAATATTAGAAAACAAAATACAGTGGATATGAAATGTTACATTCATAATCACTGTAATTTTTCATTAATGGCAATATCAACACAGAAGAATATTAGACTGAGTCTAGAGCTAACCTATGAGGACTGATATTTTTTCTCAGAGGAGTCAAAGATTTTCACAGGACACTTGAAAGAGTTTATTTGTAAGAAAGAAATGGCCATTCAGATTTCGAGGTACATTCTGATTGCTTCCAAGATAATGATTCTTTTAAGGTACTGTTCAATTTGCATTCCTGAGACAACATATTTTTGAGTGAGACCAAACCACGTTTAAGAATCACTCAAACAAAATCTTTCATTTGACTCAGAAATGTGACCAGCTAAAAAAATAATAAATCTAGCTTGAATTACACATTGAGACAAAGACAGAACAGCGTAGATTTTAATTACTTTGGTTCACCAAGAAGCTGATGCTCATTTAAATCATTTTCTGGAAGTGACAATCAAAGACCCTTCACATGGACTATTTTTGGTACTTTAGAGGACAATCATTCTCATTTTGTACATTTGTATAGTTATTCGCATGGAAAAATCAAAGCATGTGTCCACGGAATGGTTTATGCTGAATAGTAGGATAAAGGTAAAAAAATATGTTTTTGGCAGGTGGGTGAATTACATTTTAAAATCATGTAGAGTCATTAAATGTATATCATATATATGTATACTTATAGAATGAATACATAAAATTTACCATTTTAATCTTTTAAACTTTGAAATCCTAAGACATTAAATGCATCCATGTTACTGAAAAACCATTACCACCATCTGTCTTAGAAATTTTCAACTTTCCCAGTTGAAACTATGAACCTATTAAACATTAAATCCTTTTCTGTACTTCCGGCCACTGTATTCTCTGCTCAGAACCACAGTGGTGATTTTTAGCAAAGAAGTAAGTGGAGCTCTCAACTTCCATGCCACTGTTTCTCTTCACGATGTCACATTAATGCAAATGCTGTATTTTTTTGAGAGGGACAATCCCTTCTTGACATAATTTCTTTTATTTTGAGGCAAACACTAAAAGATAAGGCATATTATTTCAAAAGCATATTATAGATAATATTAGAAAACAAAATACAGTGGATATGAAATGTTACATTCATAATCACTGTAATTTTTCATTAATGGCAATATCAACACAGAAGAATATTAGACTGAGTCTAGAGCTAACCTATGAGGACTGATATTTTTTCTCAGAGGAGTCAAAGATTTTCACAGGACACTTGAAAGAGTTTATTTGTAAGAAAGAAATGGCCATTCAGATTTCGAGGTACATTCTGATTGCTTCCAAGATAATGATTCTTTTAAGGTACTGTTCAATTTGCATTCCTGAGACAACATATTTTTGAGTGAGACCAAACCACGTTTAAGAATCACTCAAACAAAATCTTTCATTTGACTCAGAAATGTGACCAGCTAAAAAAATAATAAATCTAGCTTGAATTACACATTGAGACAAAGACAGAACAGCGTAGATTTTAATTACTTTGGTTCACCAAGAAGCTGATGCTCATTTAAATCATTTTCTGGAAGTGACAATCAAAGACCCTTCACATGGACTATTTTTGGTACTTTAGAGGACAATCATTCTCATTTTGTACATTTGTATAGTTATTCGCATGGAAAAATCAAAGCATGTGTCCACGGAATGGTTTATGCTGAATAGTAGGATAAAGGTAAAAAAATATGTTTTTGGCAGGTGGGTGAATTACATTTTAAAATCATGTAGAGTCATTAAATGTATATCATATATATGTATACTTATAGAATGAATACATAAAATTTACCATTTTAATCTTTTAAACTTTGAAATCCTAAGACATTAAATGCATCCATGTTACTGAAAAACCATTACCACCATCTGTCTTAGAAATTTTCAACTTTCCCAGTTGAAACTATGAACCTATTAAACATTAAATCCCCTTTTCTCCCTCCTCTCAGCCCCTGGCCACCAACAATATCTCTCTATGAATTTGACTCTACTAGGAACCTCATGTAAGTTGGCTCATACACTTTTTGTTCTTTTGTAAGTGGTTTATTCATTGCATATTAATTGAAAAAGAGCCTGATGTTGGGAAAAATAAAAACGAAAAGGAGAAGAGGATGACAGAGGACGAGATGGTTGGATGTCATCATTGAGTCAATGGACATGAGTTTGAGCAAGCCCAAGGAGATGGTAAAGTACAAGGAAGCCTGGCATGCTGCAGTCCATTGTGGGTAGGAAAAAGTCAGCCACAACTGAGTGACTGAACCAAACTGGACTGAACTGGCTTATTCCACCTGATATAATGCCTGTTGAAACATGTCAGAATTATCCTTTTTTAAGGCTGAATGATACCATGTTGCATTCATATGTCACAGTTTATTCATTGATGGACACTTGGATTGTTTCCATTTGTTGGCTATTGTGAATAATGGTGATTTGAACATGCATGCATTAATATCAAGTTTTTACCTTAGTTCTTATGTGTATATATTCAGAAGTTAAACATATATATCTTAGGACAATTCTATGTTTAATTTTTTATTTTTTAGTAATCCTCCCACTGTTTTCAAAAATGATAGCAGCATTTTGCATTCCTGCCAGCAATGCACAAGGGTTCCAGTTTCCTCAAATCTTTGCCAATGGTGGTTATTTTCTGGATTTTTTTTGCCCTGTTTTCATTTGATTGTTTTAGTTTTGGTTATTTAATAATAGCTGCTATAATAGGTGTAAAGTGGTAACTCATTAGTGATTTTTAAAAAATTTCCTTAATGATATGTAATGATTGGGATCTTTTTACGCAATTGTTGGTTATTTGTACATATTTTCTGGAGAAATATCTGAGGTCATTTGCCCATCTTTCAATCAGCTTGTTTGTTTTACAGTTGTTGATCATTACTATATCTTAGCAAATAAATACTTTGAAATCCTAAGACATTAAATGCATCCATGTTACTGAAAAACCATTACCACCATCTGTCTTAGAAATTTTCAACTTTCCCAGTTGAAACTATGAACCTATTAAACATTAAATCCCTTTTCTCCTCCTCTCAGCCCCTGGCCACCAACAATATCTCTCTATGAATTTGACTCTACTAGGAACCTCATGTAAGTTGGCTCATACACTTTTTGTTCTTTTGTAAGTGGTTTATTCATTGCATATTAATTGAAAAAGAGCCTGATGTTGGGAAAAATAAAAACGAAAAGGAGAAGAGGATGACAGAGGACGAGATGGTTGGATGTCATCATTGAGTCAATGGACATGAGTTTGAGCAAGCCCAAGGAGATGGTAAAGTACAAGGAAGCCTGGCATGCTGCAGTCCATTGTGGGTAGGAAAAAGTCAGCCACAACTGAGTGACTGAACCAAACTGGACTGAACTGGCTTATTCCACCTGATATAATGCCTGTTGAAACATGTCAGAATTATCCTTTTTTAAGGCTGAATGATACCATGTTGCATTCATATGTCACAGTTTATTCATTGATGGACACTTGGATTGTTTCCATTTGTTGGCTATTGTGAATAATGGTGATTTGAACATGCATGCATTAATATCAAGTTTTTACCTTAGTTCTTATGTGTATATATTCAGAAGTTAAACATATATATCTTAGGACAATTCTATGTTTAATTTTTTATTTTTTAGTAATCCTCCCACTGTTTTCAAAAATGATAGCAGCATTTTGCATTCCTGCCAGCAATGCACAAGGGTTCCAGTTTCCTCAAATCTTTGCCAATGGTGGTTATTTTCTGGATTTTTTTTGCCCTGTTTTCATTTGATTGTTTTAGTTTTGGTTATTTAATAATAGCTGCTATAATAGGTGTAAAGTGGTAACTCATTAGTGATTTTTAAAAAATTTCCTTAATGATATGTAATGATTGGGATCTTTTTACGCAATTGTTGGTTATTTGTACATATTTTCTGGAGAAATATCTGAGGTCATTTGCCCATCTTTCAATCAGCTTGTTTGTTTTACAGTTGTTGATCATTACTATATCTTAGCAAATAAATACTTTGATAAGAATGAACACATTTTTATAAATATATTAGGAAGATACATCAAAACACATTCTATGTCTTTTAATTTTCAGAAAAGTTCTCTAATATAATTGTAAAGTATATTTTTATGTGAACTTAAAGATAAATGCTGTGTTTCCAGTATGTAGCAAAATGTACTATTTTTCAATACCAAATAAAATATAAATGATTTGACCATTTAGAAGAAACAACTGTAAAAAAGCAGCAGTAAAGATGAGTTCTTGGCCAAGCTTTGCCCTGACCAGCTATCTGATTCTTAGGGAATTTACTGAATTTATTTTATCTTTAGTAAATTAATATACTTAAGTTTTTTTGTTTGTTTTTTTAATCCTAGCATTTTATTAAAAATCATTAAATTTTTTGAAAGGGTTCAGTCACCATCCACATTAATACACTTTTTGAACTTGTAAAATTTGCACTTTCGTACATTGTATCCTATGCACCTATGTTTCATTATTTTATATCTTTAATTAAAATCTTTCAGAAGTCCTATGGATGGTATTTATTTAAAACAGAAACAATACAGGTATTACATGCTCTAGCATTTGGAACTTAGAATTACTTTCACTGTCTGAAACTTTTTCAATTGAAACAAAGAGATATTTTTAATGTCAAATCAATTTATCTAAAATGCCAATGCAACTACATTGCATACCTTATTTCAGATTGTTTGCAAGTCTAAAGAAAGCCATTTGGTTTATGCGAAAGTCTTTGTGACTCATCCCGTATAGAATAAGATTACCTAGTTGCCACAATCCTTTTGTAAATTAAATTACTTCAGTTTGAATTATAGCTACATGTGTTATTAAGAAAACAAGTGGCCAATATCCAAAAGCTTATCAAATGTTAACCCTGAGAATAAAACATCTGGAAGATGCAAATTGTCATCTTGTACTCATTTACATACAGGTTCATTATTATTATTATCATCATCATTATTATCATTCCCTTTTGGAAGATAATTTTTACATTATATAATAGTCTGAGAATCAATTTCATGCTTTAGTATTTTTCTCATTCTATTTTTTGAAAACTAATTAATGCCAGTCAACCTGTTAATCTGCAAATTTTCAGTGAGTATTATATAAAATATTAAATTACAAGCAAAATTTGAACATACATTTTGGGTTAACTTTATTTTAGCTAAAATAAGTATATTACTAAATAGCATGTCATATACAATTCCTTTTTGATACTTCATTGCACCCTTCCATGGTTTCCAGTATGTAGCAAAATGTACTATTTTTCAATACCAAATAAAATATAAATGATTTGACCATTTAGAAGAAACAACTGTAAAAAAGCAGCAGTAAAGATGAGTTCTTGGCCAAGCTTTGCCCTGACCAGCTATCTGATTCTTAGGGAATTTACTGAATTTATTTTATCTTTAGTAAATTAATATACTTAAGTTTTTTTGTTTGTTTTTTTAATCCTAGCATTTTATTAAAAATCATTAAATTTTTTGAAAGGGTTCAGTCACCATCCACATTAATACACTTTTTGAACTTGTAAAATTTGCACTTTCGTACATTGTATCCTATGCACCTATGTTTCATTATTTTATATCTTTAATTAAAATCTTTCAGAAGTCCTATGGATGGTATTTATTTAAAACAGAAACAATACAGGTATTACATGCTCTAGCATTTGGAACTTAGAATTACTTTCACTGTCTGAAACTTTTTCAATTGAAACAAAGAGATATTTTTAATGTCAAATCAATTTATCTAAAATGCCAATGCAACTACATTGCATACCTTATTTCAGATTGTTTGCAAGTCTAAAGAAAGCCATTTGGTTTATGCGAAAGTCTTTGTGACTCATCCCGTATAGAATAAGATTACCTAGTTGCCACAATCCTTTTGTAAATTAAATTACTTCAGTTTGAATTATAGCTACATGTGTTATTAAGAAAACAAGTGGCCAATATCCAAAAGCTTATCAAATGTTAACCCTGAGAATAAAACATCTGGAAGATGCAAATTGTCATCTTGTACTCATTTACATACAGGTTCATTATTATTATTATCATCATCATTATTATCATTCCCTTTTGGAAGATAATTTTTACATTATATAATAGTCTGAGAATCAATTTCATGCTTTAGTATTTTTCTCATTCTATTTTTTGAAAACTAATTAATGCCAGTCAACCTGTTAATCTGCAAATTTTCAGTGAGTATTATATAAAATATTAAATTACAAGCAAAATTTGAACATACATTTTGGGTTAACTTTATTTTAGCTAAAATAAGTATATTACTAAATAGCATGTCATATACAATTCCTTTTTGATACTTCATTGCACCCTTCCATGGTTTCCAAATTTTATACAATAACCATATTTACTTTAGTGATTAGAAAAAACAAAACAGAAAGGATAATCTCATTTACCGTTTTTTAACAAAAATGTAACATAGATCATATATCAAGAACAGAACAGATGTGTGAACCTAAGAATGCGTATTTTCTCCTAAACATGACTAACTTGAAAATAGGTGTTATCAGAGCTATAAGAGCAGCATTATTTTCATTGCAGATAACTGACCAGGGTAGCTACTGAATTTTCTTTTACTTTCACTTTCTTTATGAGGCTTTGATTAAGATAGAATTTGCTGTTCAAGTCAGCTCTGCAGCTCAAAAATTCCTCTGTAATTGCTACCTTAACACTCTGCTGAGAATCTTCATTAACTGTTAACACAGAGGAGAAAAAAAAAAAAAAAGCCTGACAGTTCTAGAAGTGAAATGATGAATATCACAGAGTTCAAAATAATCTCTGAATATAATGCCATTTTGAGAATGTTGTTAAGAAGTATAGGCAGGATGGTCTAAAGAAAATGAAGGCAAAATTGTCTTTGTTAGAGTTAGTCCTCAGTGCATTTTAAATTACGAATGAATATACTCATTTTAATAATGGCTAATATATATTGAATGGTCATTGTGGGTCATCATTGCACTAAGAGGTTTATATATGTAAGTTTATTTTAATACATATTTCTATCCATATGGAAATGGAAATATCAAAAACAAACACAGGATTATAATCTCTGTATTCAAATGGAGAAAATGCAGTTGTCTTTGACAGTTTAACTTCTCAAATTTATAATAACCATATTTTCAAGGGACTAGATATGCTTTACTGTGGTATTGACAAAATGTATTAGTCACAGGTATAGCTTATTAGAAATTTTATATGGAGGAGTATACTAGAAACATTTTGAAGACACTCAACCTGTTAATCTGCAAATTTTCAGTGAGTATTATATAAAATATTAAATTACAAGCAAAATTTGAACATACATTTTGGGTTAACTTTATTTTAGCTAAAATAAGTATATTACTAAATAGCATGTCATATACAATTCCTTTTTGATACTTCATTGCACCCTTCCATGGTTTCCAAATTTTATACAATAACCATATTTACTTTAGTGATTAGAAAAAACAAAACAGAAAGGATAATCTCATTTACCGTTTTTTAACAAAAATGTAACATAGATCATATATCAAGAACAGAACAGATGTGTGAACCTAAGAATGCGTATTTTCTCCTAAACATGACTAACTTGAAAATAGGTGTTATCAGAGCTATAAGAGCAGCATTATTTTCATTGCAGATAACTGACCAGGGTAGCTACTGAATTTTCTTTTACTTTCACTTTCTTTATGAGGCTTTGATTAAGATAGAATTTGCTGTTCAAGTCAGCTCTGCAGCTCAAAAATTCCTCTGTAATTGCTACCTTAACACTCTGCTGAGAATCTTCATTAACTGTTAACACAGAGGAGAAAAAAAAAAGCCTGACAGTTCTAGAAGTGAAATGATGAATATCACAGAGTTCAAAATAATCTCTGAATATAATGCCATTTTGAGAATGTTGTTAAGAAGTATAGGCAGGATGGTCTAAAGAAAATGAAGGCAAAATTGTCTTTGTTAGAGTTAGTCCTCAGTGCATTTTAAATTACGAATGAATATACTCATTTTAATAATGGCTAATATATATTGAATGGTCATTGTGGGTCATCATTGCACTAAGAGGTTTATATATGTAAGTTTATTTTAATACATATTTCTATCCATATGGAAATGGAAATATCAAAAACAAACACAGGATTATAATCTCTGTATTCAAATGGAGAAAATGCAGTTGTCTTTGACAGTTTAACTTCTCAAATTTATAATAACCATATTTTCAAGGGACTAGATATGCTTTACTGTGGTATTGACAAAATGTATTAGTCACAGGTATAGCTTATTAGAAATTTTATATGGAGGAGTATACTAGAAACATTTTGAAGACACTGAAACCAAAACATGTTCACTTAGATTTTTATTTTTGAAATAACACATTTTGTTGATTAAAAGCAGTATGCAATTTGTCTGTGCTATGATTACAGTTTTGTGAGGAAATTTAGCTCATATCCATGTGAAATTGATGCCAACAAGCAGAAATGTTGGGGACATTAAAGATGATCTGAGTGAATGATGCAAACAGAAATTTTTCCATCTGTCCTTTTCAAAATCAACAGTTAAACTTTATTATTTTAATATGGCCTCTTTGAATTACTAGAGACATTCATTCCACATATGCTTAATTATGATTTCATCTTGATTATGGCTATTTGTTTGGCATAATAATCTGCTAGACACTTTTCTTTTTCTTCCATATCTTTTTATTTTGTTTTTCACTTTGGCCTTTACTTTTATAATAATTGTCTATCCAGCCTGCCATAGTATATTTGAAAGTTCTTTAGTATATATGTTACTGATGAAGTTTCTAGCAGAAGTGAGAAATTCCCTTTGGTTTTCCAAAGTGAAAAAAAAACAGGTCATCTACTACTGAAAAACATGTTTATTATTTGTATATATTGTACTCAAGGCTGTCAATTAGTTCACAAGTCCTAGTGTTACTGAGTCCAAATTCATTCTGCCTACTGCAGGAGAGGTCCAAGGATCCAAGGGATGAGGTATTGAGGCAACGAATATAACGTTATCCAGAAAACTGGCAGATCAAGAAGATAAGAGACTAATATCTCAAAATAACCACCTTACCAGGGTCTGGATTCCAGGTTCTTTTATGAATCAGAGATGGGGGTGAGGTGAGGAAACAGAGTAGAAATGCCATTAATCTTACAAATATCTCCTAGAATGGCAAGTTTCAGGCAGAGGAATATGTCAATTTCTTTCTTCCTGCCACCCATAGGTGGATAGGGTTCTGAACATAGGAAGTTTAGTCTAACACTCAAGCAGAGAAGTAAGATTTGAGACAGGCCATTATGTATGATTATAGTAATAACAAAAGGGACTAGATATGCTTTACTGAGGTATTGACAAAATGTATTAGTCACAGGTATAGCTTATTAGAAATTTTATATGGAGGAGTATACTAGAAACATTTTGAAGACACTGAAACCAAAACATGTTCACTTAGATTTTTATTTTTGAAATAACACATTTTGTTGATTAAAAGCAGTATGCAATTTGTCTGTGCTATGATTACAGTTTTGTGAGGAAATTTAGCTCATATCCATGTGAAATTGATGCCAACAAGCAGAAATGTTGGGGACATTAAAGATGATCTGAGTGAATGATGCAAACAGAAATTTTTCCATCTGTCCTTTTCAAAATCAACAGTTAAACTTTATTATTTTAATATGGCCTCTTTGAATTACTAGAGACATTCATTCCACATATGCTTAATTATGATTTCATCTTGATTATGGCTATTTGTTTGGCATAATAATCTGCTAGACACTTTTCTTTTTCTTCCATATCTTTTTATTTTGTTTTTCACTTTGGCCTTTACTTTTATAATAATTGTCTATCCAGCCTGCCATAGTATATTTGAAAGTTCTTTAGTATATATGTTACTGATGAAGTTTCTAGCAGAAGTGAGAAATTCCCTTTGGTTTTCCAAAGTGAAAAAAAAACAGGTCATCTACTACTGAAAAACATGTTTATTATTTGTATATATTGTACTCAAGGCTGTCAATTAGTTCACAAGTCCTAGTGTTACTGAGTCCAAATTCATTCTGCCTACTGCAGGAGAGGTCCAAGGATCCAAGGGATGAGGTATTGAGGCAACGAATATAACGTTATCCAGAAAACTGGCAGATCAAGAAGATAAGAGACTAATATCTCAAAATAACCACCTTACCAGGGTCTGGATTCCAGGTTCTTTTATGAATCAGAGATGGGGGTGAGGTGAGGAAACAGAGTAGAAATGCCATTAATCTTACAAATATCTCCTAGAATGGCAAGTTTCAGGCAGAGGAATATGTCAATTTCTTTCTTCCTGCCACCCATAGGTGGATAGGGTTCTGAACATAGGAAGTTTAGTCTAACACTCAAGCAGAGAAGTAAGATTTGAGACAGGCCATTATGTATGATTATAGTAATAACAAAAGCAACAAAAAGCAGGGCAAAGAAACATTTCCAACGTGGAGTCAGAATTGCCTTCTCGCTGCAACCCTAGTTTGTGCAGTCTTTCTACCATTTAAACTGATTTTATCCCAGATATAGGACTGCATAGTAAAGGAGGACTTTTGTTGATGATAGTATAAGTTTTTAATTGACTTATAGTTTCAATATTGAGGCATGATTCATGAACAAATAACATTAGACCAGTGTTCTTAATGGGAATCTTTAATAAATCTCAGAAAGATAACTTTCCTAAATGACTATGACAATACTGACTATTCTATTTTTCTGGGAAAACCTAGAGAGTGGTGAGATTCAGGGTGTTACAATGGGAATAGCAATGTTGGAGAGAGAACAGTGGACTCGGATAACAGGTTAATCCGTGGTTTAAAAGTGTTGTGTTTCTTTAGTTAATAGTGTAGATACTGTGGGAAAAACCATGAGGTCAAGTGTAGAGCTTAGAACTATTTTAGGAAGAACATCAATAATTCTTGTAGCTATTGCCCTAAAACAAAGCAGAGATAGGCCTTTGCAACCTGGTCAAAGATGAAGCTATAATAAATCGTACATTTTTGTGTTTCCCCTGAGGTTGAGTCAAAATTCTAAGAATTTAGGTCACTCATGTATAGAAGCATTCCTATTAGGGATATCTAGCTGTTGAAGAGCCTTTCATGTTCTAAAAGGTCTCATTATGCTTAGGTTCCCCAAAGAAAGCATTTTTAAGTATTTAGTCAATTAACTAAACAGGTTTTAGAATCTCAGAAAAAATTTGCACTTATGTCTGTAATATCCAGTCAAACCTAGTGCTGTGGACAGAGTATTTGTGTCCCCCAAATTCATATTTTATGACCTCACCCCAAGATGATGGTATTTGGAGATGAAAACTTTGTAGGTGGTTAGATCATAAGGCTGAAGCTATCATGAATGGGATTGGTATCCTTATATAAGAGACAAAAGAAAGATTCTTTGGCCCTTTCCCCTGGAGAGGTTATGGTAAAAAGATGGTCATCTGTGAACCATGTAGCTGGCACTCACCAGACACAGAACCTGATAAACTCTGACAAACAAAAGCAGGGCAAAGAACCCCCCATGGTGTTCTGAACATAGGAAGTTTAGTCTAACACTCAAGCAGAGAAGTAAGATTTGAGACAGGCCATTATGTATGATTATAGTAATAACAAAAGCAACAAAAAGCAGGGCAAAGAAACATTTCCAACGTGGAGTCAGAATTGCCTTCTCGCTGCAACCCTAGTTTGTGCAGTCTTTCTACCATTTAAACTGATTTTATCCCAGATATAGGACTGCATAGTAAAGGAGGACTTTTGTTGATGATAGTATAAGTTTTTAATTGACTTATAGTTTCAATATTGAGGCATGATTCATGAACAAATAACATTAGACCAGTGTTCTTAATGGGAATCTTTAATAAATCTCAGAAAGATAACTTTCCTAAATGACTATGACAATACTGACTATTCTATTTTTCTGGGAAAACCTAGAGAGTGGTGAGATTCAGGGTGTTACAATGGGAATAGCAATGTTGGAGAGAGAACAGTGGACTCGGATAACAGGTTAATCCGTGGTTTAAAAGTGTTGTGTTTCTTTAGTTAATAGTGTAGATACTGTGGGAAAAACCATGAGGTCAAGTGTAGAGCTTAGAACTATTTTAGGAAGAACATCAATAATTCTTGTAGCTATTGCCCTAAAACAAAGCAGAGATAGGCCTTTGCAACCTGGTCAAAGATGAAGCTATAATAAATCGTACATTTTTGTGTTTCCCCTGAGGTTGAGTCAAAATTCTAAGAATTTAGGTCACTCATGTATAGAAGCATTCCTATTAGGGATATCTAGCTGTTGAAGAGCCTTTCATGTTCTAAAAGGTCTCATTATGCTTAGGTTCCCCAAAGAAAGCATTTTTAAGTATTTAGTCAATTAACTAAACAGGTTTTAGAATCTCAGAAAAAATTTGCACTTATGTCTGTAATATCCAGTCAAACCTAGTGCTGTGGACAGAGTATTTGTGTCCCCCAAATTCATATTTTATGACCTCACCCCAAGATGATGGTATTTGGAGATGAAAACTTTGTAGGTGGTTAGATCATAAGGCTGAAGCTATCATGAATGGGATTGGTATCCTTATATAAGAGACAAAAGAAAGATTCTTTGGCCCTTTCCCCTGGAGAGGTTATGGTAAAAAGATGGTCATCTGTGAATCATGTAGCTGGCACTCACCAGACACAGAACCTGATTTTGAAGCACTCTGATATTGGGATTCCGGCTTCCAAACTGTGAGCAATCAATTTCTCTTGGTTATAAGCTACTCAGTTTATGGGATCTTGTTCAGTAGCCTGATTGGACTAAAACACCTAGGAATTTTTGTGATTATCATTTTGTGAGAGATCTAGAGGAGTCTAAAGTACATTTAAAAGATTTTAGCCTATCAGGAGAGACATTAGGTTGTTGTTATTTTTACATTCTTTATATTTGATTTTGTTTTATTTTTCCTGGAGGTATGGGTAAAGTGTAGTGGAATATCCACTGGGTAAGGTCAGTTCTGTTCTTGAGAGTGAGGATACAATTAACACCCCATTTTCACCCCAGATTCTACTGGCATCTCTGAGCTCCAAACACAGAGCTTCTAAATGGTATTTCCATTGCTTCCTCTGCTTCTCTTTAATTATATTAGGTTGCCGCACTTTTAGTCAGCTTCATTCATTCACTTCATCTTCTTTTCATTATCCTGGTACTTGCTGAAATTTCCAATACATTATTGGTTGATTCTCTTTATCACCTTGTCCAGGAATTAAAGGTGCCTGTTATTTTTTAATAGAAGCAATGCTAATTCACTGTGCATTCAATTGTATATTCATTCTTATTGTCAATGAAACATTTAGGTCAGTAAGTATTGTATTAAATCATTACTCAGTCGTTCACATTTGACTATAACAGAGGAAGTGCTTATCTGCCCCTCTGGGGCTCCAAAATTTTTTCACTGTTCTAAAAGGTCTTCATTAAATTTGCTTAGGTTCCCCAAAGAAAGCATTTTTAAGTATTTAGTCAATTAACTAAACAGGTTTTAGAATCTCAGAAAAAATTTGCACTTATGTCTGTAATATCCAGTCAAACCTAGTGCTGTGGACAGAGTATTTGTGTCCCCCAAATTCATATTTTATGACCTCACCCCAAGATGATGGTATTTGGAGATGAAAACTTTGTAGGTGGTTAGATCATAAGGCTGAAGCTATCATGAATGGGATTGGTATCCTTATATAAGAGACAAAAGAAAGATTCTTTGGCCCTTTCCCCTGGAGAGGTTATGGTAAAAAGATGGTCATCTGTGAATCATGTAGCTGGCACTCACCAGACACAGAACCTGATTTTGAAGCACTCTGATATTGGGATTCCGGCTTCCAAACTGTGAGCAATCAATTTCTCTTGGTTATAAGCTACTCAGTTTATGGGATCTTGTTCAGTAGCCTGATTGGACTAAAACACCTAGGAATTTTTGTGATTATCATTTTGTGAGAGATCTAGAGGAGTCTAAAGTACATTTAAAAGATTTTAGCCTATCAGGAGAGACATTAGGTTGTTGTTATTTTTACATTCTTTATATTTGATTTTGTTTTATTTTTCCTGGAGGTATGGGTAAAGTGTAGTGGAATATCCACTGGGTAAGGTCAGTTCTGTTCTTGAGAGTGAGGATACAATTAACACCCCATTTTCACCCCAGATTCTACTGGCATCTCTGAGCTCCAAACACAGAGCTTCTAAATGGTATTTCCATTGCTTCCTCTGCTTCTCTTTAATTATATTAGGTTGCCGCACTTTTAGTCAGCTTCATTCATTCACTTCATCTTCTTTTCATTATCCTGGTACTTGCTGAAATTTCCAATACATTATTGGTTGATTCTCTTTATCACCTTGTCCAGGAATTAAAGGTGCCTGTTATTTTTTAATAGAAGCAATGCTAATTCACTGTGCATTCAATTGTATATTCATTCTTATTGTCAATGAAACATTTAGGTCAGTAAGTATTGTATTAAATCATTACTCAGTCGTTCACATTTGACTATAACAGAGGAAGTGCTTATCTGACTCTCCATCTCGGGAGAGGGCAAAATGTCAAGTACAGAAGAAAATATTTTGGCTTACTCTTTGCAAAGGAGTATGCTTCTGAATCACAGAAGGATAATAGAGCTTAATGAATGTGAATAATAAAATTATCTCTAAAATTAAGTTCGAGTACTGTATCTATTTAAGATAGTCATTGTAATAAATTTATTATAGTGTTATCCCATTTTGCACTCATCTACTTTCACTCAAGAACCAGAGATTAAAATCTTTATCACATCAATATTTCATGGAAAATGAGCCCTTAACCTTTGTCACGTTATCCCAGACTTTCTATTAAAAAAGGAACCCTGGCAATCATTATGAAACTTTCACACTCATTTTATAATCTATATTAGTCACATTCATTTTATCATTTATATTAGTCTTTCAATATTGAATGTCCAAAAGTTATAAAATAAGAGAAAAAGTTAATGTAACTGTAGAGTTAAAGAAATAAATTCAAAGTAGCCATCTACTGAGATCATCTCATAAATGTATATATGTACAATGTACTTCACACTGATAGGTTTATTGCTGTGGCCTTGTTGTTAAGCCATGGGAACACAGTTGTTAAGGACAAAACATTCTTATATATGAATAATAATAAATAGTGATGTGGTCATAAATAACTTCAGATAAACTATAGAGATTCTGCAGAGAGTATCACACTTTAAAAAATTAAGTATTATAAACATTGGATATATTTAAGACAAGAGTTTGCATATGCATAAAAATTTCCTAAACAGCAAACTATGTTCAAGTGCATCCATAAAAGTAAACAAACAGAAACATATCTACAAAAGAAATTTGATTTTTAGAAATTAATAGTCAATACAGTAATCATTCTTTAACTCTTTGTAAAGGGGGAAAGGTAATCTGGTCTGTTTGGCAACATCCTCTCCCTATTTCATTCTATGTGATCTGATTTTGCTTGTAGGAAAATATCTTCCTCTGAAATTTAACAACTTTTGTTCAAAAGAGGGCAGTGTGTCTTCACAAATGTAAAACATACATATATAAAAATAGATTCACATATGTTTTTGAATTTCAATCTTTGGGACCTATTGAGTGGAAATGAACTTGAATATACTGAATGTAAGTACATGCTGCTTCATTTGAGAACCTATTTGAAATGAACATTGTTTTTGCTTAAGATGTTTTAACATCATGCTAACTTACACAAACATGCAACATAAATGATTTGCTTTAGACAATGGTCAAAAATTAAATCCTTAGCTAATCAACAATATTCACACTGTAAATATGATAAAATACAATTAAGATATTTGTATATTTTACTGGGTCTCAGTATTTGTTGTTCAGTCACCAATTCATGTCTAACTCTTTATGACCCCATGGACTGCAGTACCCCAGCCCTCCCTGTTCCTCACCATCTCTTGGAGTTTGCCCACGTTTATGTCTAGGGTTTTAGTATACGTTTATTTAATTTTCAAGTAGGGAATTGGAGCAATCTACATATTCTTTGGCATTATCATTACTCTTTTCTTATACTAGATACTAGAGTTTAAACCAAAATCATTGTTTTTGAAAGCATTATTATCATCTTCTGAAAGATGTATCCATAATGATATAAAAAAATCTGAATTCACACTGATCTAGACAGCAGTCCCTCATTCTAACCTGCAATGTGTTGAACTAAATCTTACTATTAATACAGGATAGACTCCTCCCATTAGACAAAACATTCTTATATATGAATAATAATAAATAGTGATGTGGTCATAAATAACTTCAGATAAACTATAGAGATTCTGCAGAGAGTATCACACTTTAAAAAATTAAGTATTATAAACATTGGATATATTTAAGACAAGAGTTTGCATATGCATAAAAATTTCCTAAACAGCAAACTATGTTCAAGTGCATCCATAAAAGTAAACAAACAGAAACATATCTACAAAAGAAATTTGATTTTTAGAAATTAATAGTCAATACAGTAATCATTCTTTAACTCTTTGTAAAGGGGGAAAGGTAATCTGGTCTGTTTGGCAACATCCTCTCCCTATTTCATTCTATGTGATCTGATTTTGCTTGTAGGAAAATATCTTCCTCTGAAATTTAACAACTTTTGTTCAAAAGAGGGCAGTGTGTCTTCACAAATGTAAAACATACATATATAAAAATAGATTCACATATGTTTTTGAATTTCAATCTTTGGGACCTATTGAGTGGAAATGAACTTGAATATACTGAATGTAAGTACATGCTGCTTCATTTGAGAACCTATTTGAAATGAACATTGTTTTTGCTTAAGATGTTTTAACATCATGCTAACTTACACAAACATGCAACATAAATGATTTGCTTTAGACAATGGTCAAAAATTAAATCCTTAGCTAATCAACAATATTCACACTGTAAATATGATAAAATACAATTAAGATATTTGTATATTTTACTGGGTCTCAGTATTTGTTGTTCAGTCACCAATTCATGTCTAACTCTTTATGACCCCATGGACTGCAGTACCCCAGCCCTCCCTGTTCCTCACCATCTCTTGGAGTTTGCCCACGTTTATGTCTAGGGTTTTAGTATACGTTTATTTAATTTTCAAGTAGGGAATTGGAGCAATCTACATATTCTTTGGCATTATCATTACTCTTTTCTTATACTAGATACTAGAGTTTAAACCAAAATCATTGTTTTTGAAAGCATTATTATCATCTTCTGAAAGATGTATCCATAATGATATAAAAAAATCTGAATTCACACTGATCTAGACAGCAGTCCCTCATTCTAACCTGCAATGTGTTGAACTAAATCTTACTATTAATACAGGATAGACTCCCTCCCATTAGAAGGCGTTTAGCTATATTGAAAGATGGATCATTTAAAAAAATCTTTGTTTTTGAATGAAATACTAAAATGAGTGAAATAAAAATGTCTTGAAGCACTGAATCATGTGATTCTGTCAGAAGGAACTGGACATTATGAGGTCTTAAACTCACGGGGTTTTGCCTCTTGGTCCAGTGTAGAATTTCCTTATGGACTATATTATTCATACAAATCTATAGCTAACTTCTATGTTCAGTTTAAACAACAACAATAAAGTGAATGGTACTGTATTCAGCATCCAAATTAAGAAATGGAAAAGATGCCATGTCTCTAAAACACCCTGTGTTGATTACTGATTGGATCCTCATTATGCCTTTCTTCCCTTTTCTCCTAGGACAGCAAGCGCACTGACTGTGCTAATCACGGTATTTTATTTCATTAGAGCTCACATTATGGCCCTAAATTACATTTTATTTAATTATTTAAATTTGAAATTTAGATAATGTTTTCTGGTATTACTGGAACAATACAAAATTATTGCCAAAAAAATTTCAATAGAAGTGATGATAATATCCATCCTTGTCTTTTGTCTGATTATAATGGCAATTGATTCAATATTTTATCCTTCAGTGTTTTTACTGTTGGTTTTTGTGGATGCCTTATATAATGTTTAAGGACTTCTGTCACTGAGTTGAGAGAATTTGTCTTATGCCTTTTAAGTCATGAGTGGATGTGGGATTTTATAGAAAGCTGTTTGCATTTATTAAGACAACCATATGGCTTTTATCCTTTTTGTTTAGCATATTCATTGTTAAATAATTTTGTCATGGTGTATTAATATTTTGCTTCTAAAACTTAATCTGGCCATAACCTGTTCTCACTTCAAGCCATCTAAGATAGAAACTGCATCACTGATCTTAAATGATAGTGACTTGCAATTTTATTTATATGCACAGTTCTTTACTGGTTTTAATAACAATGTTAAATAAATTTTATAAAATTACTCGAGGCAGTTTCTTGCTGTTTTATTCATGCCAACTTTCTTCCTTCTGTCAGAAGCCAAAATGTTTCCCAAAATTACTTATGTTTAGTATTCCATAAATTCTGGTGTGCTTTATGAGTTTGTTTTTATTTTATAGCCCACTCTAATGACAGACATATGATAGACACCCAGGACATAATTTGTTTATGAGAAAATGTGTAGTTGACTAAATGAGTAAATACTAATGCTGTAATGATTCACCATTCTTTATTTTTTTCTCCCAAAAGATTTTAATTACTGAATACAGATTCAAGTAAAGATTCTTTATATGGTTTTATTAACTGTAAAAATAGTTTCAGTGTATCTCTCTAATTTTCCATCTACATTTCCATGAATGCTGATGATCTTCAATACAAAATACCTATGCCTTAAATATTCCCAATATAATGGCTTTTTAACAGTATTTTAACTACAAGCTGAGGTTTAAGGTATCACACTCAGTTGTCCATGCAGTTTGTATCCTAGTCTCATGACGTACTACTTCTATTTCTTTATGTATAGAAGGCTCAGAGTCAGACACTACTTATCAACTGAACTGATCTGAACTGAGAGAATTTTCAGTATATTCACAGATACGAAGCATTTCATAAAAAGACTGACTAATTAAAAATACTCAGTGCATTTATTTACTCAACTTATAATGTTTGTGTTTTATATAATGTACAAAACTAGTTTGGACCTTTTGAAATCTGAGTATAGATAATGTGTCTTCTATTGGTTCAAACTTCCACAAAGTTTAGTACAGTGTCTTAGAAGTCATGAAGTCAACTTCCCACATTTTATAAAGAAGAGACTGAAATAATTTCATCTGAACTGGCCTTTGAAAATAATTTGAATTCCACATTAAGGGAAATAAATTGGCAAGATATTACAACTGCTACATATATATGATGTTTGATTTCTTCATCCGTCTCTATGCCTTGGAGATGTTCCAAAGGCATTAAATAATTTTGTCATGGTGTATTAATATTTTGCTTCTAAAACTTAATCTGGCCATAACCTGTTCTCACTTCAAGCCATCTAAGATAGAAACTGCATCACTGATCTTAAATGATAGTGACTTGCAATTTTATTTATATGCACAGTTCTTTACTGGTTTTAATAACAATGTTAAATAAATTTTATAAAATTACTCGAGGCAGTTTCTTGCTGTTTTATTCATGCCAACTTTCTTCCTTCTGTCAGAAGCCAAAATGTTTCCCAAAATTACTTATGTTTAGTATTCCATAAATTCTGGTGTGCTTTATGAGTTTGTTTTTATTTTATAGCCCACTCTAATGACAGACATATGATAGACACCCAGGACATAATTTGTTTATGAGAAAATGTGTAGTTGACTAAATGAGTAAATACTAATGCTGTAATGATTCACCATTCTTTATTTTTTTCTCCCAAAAGATTTTAATTACTGAATACAGATTCAAGTAAAGATTCTTTATATGGTTTTATTAACTGTAAAAATAGTTTCAGTGTATCTCTCTAATTTTCCATCTACATTTCCATGAATGCTGATGATCTTCAATACAAAATACCTATGCCTTAAATATTCCCAATATAATGGCTTTTTAACAGTATTTTAACTACAAGCTGAGGTTTAAGGTATCACACTCAGTTGTCCATGCAGTTTGTATCCTAGTCTCATGACGTACTACTTCTATTTCTTTATGTAGAGAAGTCTCAGAGTCAGACACGACTTAGCAACTGAACTGAACTGAACTGAGAGAATTTTCAGTATATTCACAGATACGAAGCATTTCATAAAAAGACTGACTAATTAAAAATACTCAGTGCATTTATTTACTCAACTTATAATGTTTGTGTTTTATATAATGTACAAAACTAGTTTGGACCTTTTGAAATCTGAGTATAGATAATGTGTCTTCTATTGGTTCAAACTTCCACAAAGTTTAGTACAGTGTCTTAGAAGTCATGAAGTCAACTTCCCACATTTTATAAAGAAGAGACTGAAATAATTTCATCTGAACTGGCCTTTGAAAATAATTTGAATTCCACATTAAGGGAAATAAATTGGCAAGATATTACAACTGCTACATATATATGATGTTTGATTTCTTCATCCGTCTCTATGCCTTGGAGATGTTCCAAAGGCATTTGTCTTGAAGCATATGTCATCCTTTTAATCTCTTTTGCCTTCTAACTCACTTCTTTCTGCTATCCCCATGGAAAGTTTTCTGTTATTTATCATGTTAATTAGCAAGATACGTAAATGGTGGCAACTCTGTACATATCCATGGTGAACTGTCACAATGACTTTAGTGACTATTAATATAGAACAAAATGCACAAAATAAGTGAAGATTATTTGCAAGCATTCCCTGCTGTTATTCTGGCAAATCCAATTAATCATTTATAGAAGTATACTTCTGAGAGATATAAAACATGGTCAACAGATTCTTTTTAAAAATAAATCTTAAACTGCTTAATAAAAGTGTAATGGGATACGGAATCACACAACATTTTATTTGTATCAACTTGTTCATCATGTAGTAAAGAATTAATATTTCTGTCCTCCCAGAATGCATATGTTGAGACCCAATATAATGGTAATTGGAGTTGGGGGCTTAGGATATCTCTATGTATAAAGGTGGAGCCCTCATAAATGGGATAAAAATATCAGGTGGCACTAGTGGTAATGAACCTGCCTGACAATGCAGAAGATGTAAGAAACACAAGTTAGAGCCCTGAGTCAGGAAGATCCCCTGGAGAAAGAAATGGAAACTCACTTTAATATTCTTGCCTGGGGAACCCCATGAACAGAGGAGTCTTGACAGCTATGGTCCATAGAGTCCTAAAGAGTCAGACACAGTTGAAGCGACTTGGCACACACGCAGCTTATAAAAGAGACCTTCGAGAACTCCCTTACCTTTTCTGCCCTGCGAGGACACATTAAAAGAAATGAGCATCTCTGAACCAGTAAGAGGGCCCTGGGCAAACACTGGGTCTGCTTGTACCTTAATTGTGGACTTCCCAGCCTCTAGAACAGTTAAGAAATATGTTTCTGTTGTTTAAAAGCCACACAGGCCATAGAATTCTTTATAGCAGTCCAGATGTATTAAGATGTCAATTTCAGGACTTGGACAAAAGCATTCTGTGGTTTTAAAAGTAATTTTTGAATTTTGCTTTGTAGTAGAAAAGAGAATCAGTTGCTGAATAAAAATAGCCATTTCATTACATTTTGTAAATTAAAAGGACATTGCCATAGTCCTAAGGAGCATCAATATTTGTTTAAATCAGACAAAATTGATTTCTCTAAGGAAAAGTTTGCACCATCAACAATGTCTTTGTTGTCTTTGAACACTTATCTTTTGAAGATTAAAAAAGGCAAGCGTGTAATATTAGATTATCAACATTAAAAATTATTTGTCTGCTTTTGCTACAAGGTGAGAGGATAAATGATTTTCATCAGCAAAGACTCTACTAGATATTATCATTTGTTTTAGTCCATGAAATATTTAACTATACAACTATGAACATCAGTAGTTAATATATCTAGAATGATTTTTATAGTGAGTGTGTTTCATAATATACGATCCACTATAATGGAAAAGAAGACAGAAATTAGTAACAAAAATATTAAAACTATTTAATATTTTAGATGCTAAATTATTGATGTCTAAATGTTGTACCTTTATAATCAATTGTAAACGACTATAAATATCCACCAAAATATCCACAAAATAATATTAAATATCCCCAATAATAAATTAAGCAAAATAGAATATATTAATAGCAAGTAATAAAAATAAGACTAATTTTTATTATGCACCTGTATTATGTCATATATGATTTTGCAATAGTAAATCCTAAGTTGATTTACATGATTCAATAGATTATTTCTTAAAATATAGAAGTATTTATAATTTTCTGATATAATAACTTTTTGCTGTAGCTTTCACACAGTGTTAACTTTGAAATGGTTAAATAAGATATAAGAATTTACACATTTGCAATATTTCAGGAATACTGGAGTGGGTAGAGATTCCCTTCTCCAGGGGATTTTCCCAATCCAGGGACCAAACCCAGATTCTCACCCTTTGCAAGCAGATTCTTAGTCTTCTGAGCCACCAGGAAAGCCCAATATATGCAGAATTATCTTACTGTCACTTATAGTTTTAGCAATTGCTTCAGCCAGTGAAAATATACAGAAACTAGATGGAACACTGATTCCTCCAAATTGTTTTCCTGAGACACTAATAAGCAGAAACTACAGACACACCACTAGGGACTATCATGCAAAAATGGAATCAGTGTTGATTATTTTTATTGTGGTTTGCATATGCTTGCTTCATTATTCATTTCCTTTGATTCACTGCCAATTTTCTATCATATTTTGCAAAAGCTCTCATAAAATTATTAACAAAACATGTATTTGTTTGGACTTAACTGGAAAATCTCGTGGTAAAAACAGAAGAATAAGAGGAAAATTGATCACATTTTATACTCGAATTTATGCCTTTTTTATCTACTTAGGAAAGAAATGGAAGCACTTCCATTGATGGTGTGAAGAGCACATAGAAGACAATACAACTTCCAAAGGAAACAAATGCCACTTGATACATTCACAATTATTGGAAGGACATGGGCTTATTATTTATTTCAAAATAATATCAGGGACTCCAGCGATAGATAGCTTGGTTTTCTATTCATATATTCAGATTTCTAGAGTAGTACTGGCATATGAGAAGAACATTTCCTCAAAAAATACCAAGATTTTAAAGTTGACATTGTTATTATATGCTAAATAATGCTTAACATATAAAACAAAAAAAAAAGTTAAAGTCCGTTTTTAAATAAGAGTCACCTGGTTTTTTGTCTTTCCACTGCTTTAGCAGTCAAATTTCCAGGTTGTATATTTCTCTGTAGATTGTGTTTTGCTGGGCACAGTAAAAGGTACTGCACTTCGATCTTTAACCTTTTAACTAATGTTATGGATTGAGTTTCTTAAAATATAGAAGTATTTATAATTTTCTGATATAATAACTTTTGCTGTAGCTTTCACACAGTGTTAACTTTGAAATGGTTAAATAAGATATAAGAATTTACACATTTGCAATATTTCAGGAATACTGGAGTGGGTAGAGATTCCCTTCTCCAGGGGATTTTCCCAATCCAGGGACCAAACCCAGATTCTCACCCTTTGCAAGCAGATTCTTAGTCTTCTGAGCCACCAGGAAAGCCCAATATATGCAGAATTATCTTACTGTCACTTATAGTTTTAGCAATTGCTTCAGCCAGTGAAAATATACAGAAACTAGATGGAACACTGATTCCTCCAAATTGTTTTCCTGAGACACTAATAAGCAGAAACTACAGACACACCACTAGGGACTATCATGCAAAAATGGAATCAGTGTTGATTATTTTTATTGTGGTTTGCATATGCTTGCTTCATTATTCATTTCCTTTGATTCACTGCCAATTTTCTATCATATTTTGCAAAAGCTCTCATAAAATTATTAACAAAACATGTATTTGTTTGGACTTAACTGGAAAATCTCGTGGTAAAAACAGAAGAATAAGAGGAAAATTGATCACATTTTATACTCGAATTTATGCCTTTTTTATCTACTTAGGAAAGAAATGGAAGCACTTCCATTGATGGTGTGAAGAGCACATAGAAGACAATACAACTTCCAAAGGAAACAAATGCCACTTGATACATTCACAATTATTGGAAGGACATGGGCTTATTATTTATTTCAAAATAATATCAGGGACTCCAGCGATAGATAGCTTGGTTTTCTATTCATATATTCAGATTTCTAGAGTAGTACTGGCATATGAGAAGAACATTTCCTCAAAAAATACCAAGATTTTAAAGTTGACATTGTTATTATATGCTAAATAATGCTTAACATATAAAACAAAAAAAAAAGTTAAAGTCCTGTTTTAAATAAGAGTCACCTGTTTTTTTTTTGTCTTTCCACTGCTTTAGCAGTCAAATTTCCAGGTTGTATATTTCTCTGTAGATTGTGTTTTGCTGGGCACAGTAAAAGGTACTGCACTTCGATCTTTAACCTTTTAACTAATGTTATGGATTGAGTTTCTCCACAACCCTCATTTATATTCAGAAGCCCTAATTGCCCATCTGGTTGTATTTGGCTACAGGGCCTTTAAAGAAATAATTAAGGTTAAATGAACTGATAGGGTGGGGCCCCCCAATATGATAGCAATCATATCCTTACAAGAAGGGGAAGAGACACCAGGACCCTCTCTCTCTCTCTTTGTGCACACACAGAGGAAAAGTCAGGCCTGCAAAATGGGAGAAAGTAGCCATTTGCAAGCCTATTAAGTACTAATCTTCCTGGTGCCTTGATTTTTGAGTTTCTAGAATTATGAGAAAGTGAATTTCTGTGGCTTTAGCAACCTATTCTACGACATTTTTAGCCCAAGCAGACAAATACACTTAATATAATTTCCAAAATAAGTCACGTTTTAATTCCTGTCTGTGAAGACTGGGATTTCCAGCAAATGTTGAAGGATACCCCTTTTCATAAACTCTGTTCAACTAGGAAAATCCAGAGACTTAACTCTTTATTGTGAATAAAAGGGAACAGGATTTCTGGAAGAAATGGTCAAGTCTAGTGGTGGTGAAGGCAAAAATACAAGTTGGACCACGGGTATTTGCAGCGGCAGAAAACAGGAGGTGAACAAAATTGCAAAGGACAGGAGCGTGTCCAAGTAACACAGAGGCCAGCTTGAAAGATGTCATTCAATTTGGTTCCAAAAAGAAGAGAAAGATGGCACACATGCCTGATTTACAGGAAGCAGTCTGAGTACAGCCTGAAATGAGAGTTTTTAGATTGTGAAGATTAGAAGTCTACCAGGACTTCTCCTCACATCCAAGGAAACTTTCCCATTTTCAGCAACAAATCAGATGCTTGCCAAGGGCATTTGCCATTTACCACTGTGGGGATTGCATCTTGTGCTGCTTTAGCTGTTGACCTTTGACATGTCCTGAAGGGCATTCAGGGTGGATAACAGGCACTTTGTAACCAGGAAAACTGGTGGAATGGGTGCATTACGCATTATTTTTGTATAGGAGGAGAGACAAATAAAATACATGCTTCTTATATATTTATAGAGAAATTCTGGGTGAATATAAAAAGCTATTAAAATAGGTTATTATTACGCTTGTCTGAAAACATAGATTCAAAACAGATATTTTGTCATGTCACTTTTTAATGTTCTTAAACTATGTAAGAACTATGCATTCATCAAATACATGTTCTTCTTTTTTTAAGAGACAGAAAATAGTTAATGAAAATAATATAATCAAAAAGACAATTTTATTTAATAGTAAAGGATTCAGTTTGACATATGCTAGATTTTAAAACAAATCAGGAAAGTAATTTTTTAATATCCAATTCAGATGTATACAATGAGCTAACTATATTGGAGAATTATGCATGTTTATTTACTATATCTTCCTGGTGCCTTGATTTTTGAGTTTCTAGAATTATGAGAAAGTGAATTTCTGTGGCTTTAGCAACCTATTCTACGACATTTTTAGCCCAAGCAGACAAATACACTTAATATAATTTCCAAAATAAGTCACGTTTTAATTCCTGTCTGTGAAGACTGGGATTTCCAGCAAATGTTGAAGGATACCCCTTTTCATAAACTCTGTTCAACTAGGAAAATCCAGAGACTTAACTCTTTATTGTGAATAAAAGGGAACAGGATTTCTGGAAGAAATGGTCAAGTCTAGTGGTGGTGAAGGCAAAAATACAAGTTGGACCACGGGTATTTGCAGCGGCAGAAAACAGGAGGTGAACAAAATTGCAAAGGACAGGAGCGTGTCCAAGTAACACAGAGGCCAGCTTGAAAGATGTCATTCAATTTGGTTCCAAAAAGCAGAGAAAGATGGCACACATGCCTGATTTACAGGAAGCAGTCTGAGTACAGCCTGAAATGAGAGTTTTTAGATTGTGAAGATTAGAAGTCTACCAGGACTTCTCCTCACATCCAAGGAAACTTTCCCATTTTCAGCAACAAATCAGATGCTTGCCAAGGGCATTTGCCATTTACCACTGTGGGGATTGCATCTTGTGCTGCTTTAGCTGTTGACCTTTGACATGTCCTGAAGGGCATTCAGGGTGGATAACAGGCACTTTGTAACCAGGAAAACTGGTGGAATGGGTGCATTACGCATTATTTTTGTATAGGAGGAGAGACAAATAAAATACATGCTTCTTATATATTTATAGAGAAATTCTGGGTGAATATAAAAAGCTATTAAAATAGGTTATTATTACGCTTGTCTGAAAACATAGATTCAAAACAGATATTTTGTCATGTCACTTTTTAATGTTCTTAAACTATGTAAGAACTATGCATTCATCAAATACATGTTCTTCTTTTTTTAAGAGACAGAAAATAGTTAATGAAAATAATATAATCAAAAAGACAATTTTATTTAATAGTAAAGGATTCAGTTTGACATATGCTAGATTTTAAAACAAATCAGGAAAGTAATTTTTTAATATCCAATTCAGATGTATACAATGAGCTAACTATATTGGAGAATTATGCATGTTATTTACTATCATAAAGTATTTACTTTTTACTTGGAATATATATCATATCCCTTAGAGTTTGGTGTGCTATTTTATAATACAGATCCACCTGGAGACTTTTACATTGTTTTGGCCTACTTGTTCACATAGTTTCTAGACTATTTGGGATACTTTCTCTTCTCAATAAAAATTTCCCAAAACACTGAAATTTAAAATTAAATCATGACAAGGACTGGATTCACTATAGACTACATTATTATTAAAGTTATTTCTTATTAACAGCTATTCAAACCATTTTAAAAATACTGGTTATTATTCCCCTTGAAATCATTTCCTGGAAGGCAGCATTCTGCATTATGAATATCCCTCTGGGGATAAGCTTTCAGACAGCAGGCCTCCAAAAATCTAGGGAAAAAAGGTTTTTATTTTTACCTTAGAATACTCAATTTGAAATAATTAGATTATTCTAATGTTCTTACTAAATTGTAAGTTAAACATACACTGTTCTTATTATATGGCAAAACAATGTCAAATTTGGACATCAAAATTTAAATATAATATTTGAGACTTCCTGCTAGTCAAGTCCTTAGATTATTATGGAAAACTGTACTTAGAAATGTACCATCATGAGGTTGAATTTAATGAACACTGACATATTTTTATTGATCTAGGTGTTTAACAGCAAGTTTTATAGACTCTGACATTTAAGAGTCTGCATTTTAAAGCGCCCAAAGTGGATATGTGTCTCTAAAGTGATGGTATCTGAAATAGAGGGGAAATTGGGCATTGGAAAGATGAACAGAAGTCATGCAGTGACAGATCTTAAAAAAATATCACCACATTATGGTGGCTTAGTCAGTAAAGAAATTGCCTGCAATGTGAAAGACCTGGGTTCAATCCTAGGGTCAAGAAGATCCCTTGGAGAAAGAGATGGCAAACCCCTACAGTATTCTTGCCGTGATAATTCCACGGACAGAGGAGCCTGGCAGGCAACAGTCCGTGGGATCCCAAAATACGTGATCATTAACTATTAAGAACTATGCATTCATAATACTTCTTTAAGAGACAGAAAATAGTTAATGAAAATAATATAATCAAAAAGACAATTTTATTTAATAGTAAAGGATTCAGTTTGACATATGCTAGATTTTAAAACAAATCAGGAAAGTAATTTTTTAATATCCAATTCAGATGTATACAATGAGCTAACTATATTGGAGAATTATGCATGTTATTTACTATCATAAAGTATTTACTTTTTACTTGGAATATATATCATATCCCTTAGAGTTTGGTGTGCTATTTTATAATACAGATCCACCTGGAGACTTTTACATTGTTTTGGCCTACTTGTTCACATAGTTTCTAGACTATTTGGGATACTTTCTCTTCTCAATAAAAATTTCCCAAAACACTGAAATTTAAAATTAAATCATGACAAGGACTGGATTCACTATAGACTACATTATTATTAAAGTTATTTCTTATTAACAGCTATTCAAACCATTTTAAAAATACTGGTTATTATTCCCCTTGAAATCATTTCCTGGAAGGCAGCATTCTGCATTATGAATATAACCTCTGGTGCTGAGCTTTCAGACAGCAGGCCTCCAAAAATCTAGGGAAAAAAGGTTTTTATTTTTACCTTAGAATACTCAATTTGAAATAATTAGATTATTCTAATGTTCTTACTAAATTGTAAGTTAAACATACACTGTTCTTATTATATGGCAAAACAATGTCAAATTTGGACATCAAAATTTAAATATAATATTTGAGACTTCCTGCTAGTCAAGTCCTTAGATTATTATGGAAAACTGTACTTAGAAATGTACCATCATGAGGTTGAATTTAATGAACACTGACATATTTTTATTGATCTAGGTGTTTAACAGCAAGTTTTATAGACTCTGACATTTAAGAGTCTGCATTTTAAAGCGCCCAAAGTGGATATGTGTCTCTAAAGTGATGGTATCTGAAATAGAGGGGAAATTGGGCATTGGAAAGATGAACAGAAGTCATGCAGTGACAGATCTTAAAAAAATATCACCACATTATGGTGGCTTAGTCAGTAAAGAAATTGCCTGCAATGTGAAAGACCTGGGTTCAATCCTAGGGTCAAGAAGATCCCTTGGAGAAAGAGATGGCAAACCCCTACAGTATTCTTGCCGTGATAATTCCAAGGACAGAGGAGCCTGGCAGGCAACAGTCCATGGGATCCCAAAGAGTTGAACGTGACTGAGACAATAACACTAACGCACACTATATATAGCTGACTTCAATAACAACAGCAGAAGTATTCCACCTTTTAATTACACCCTTAAATATTTTTGAGGGAAATGGCTGACTCAGGGCAAAATTTTCCAAAACTGAGGTATTAACAGGCATAGGAGAGTCTCAAAACAACTAAACTCAAGTAACACTGTAGATGTATGCATGAGTTTAAGGGAATCCCTTTGACAAATAAGGCTTTATATATGTCTACTAATAATAAATGCTTTGTTGAAAAAACTAATGCTGTTTTTTGTTTTGATTTTTAAATTATTAGGGGAGTGGAATTAGTCAATGTATGTTATAAAGAGGCAATTAAGATATATATCACAGGGCTTTCCTGGTGGTCCAGTGGGTAAGGACACTGCCTTGCAGTGCAAGGGGTGCCACTTTGATTCCTGACCTGAAAAGATCCCACATGCCGTGAAGTGGCTGGACCGATGTGTCCAGCTACTGAGCCAGAGCTCTGGAGCACATGCGCCCAGAACCAGTGTTCTGTGACTAGAGAGGTCACTGCGATGGGAGGCCCACACAGGCCAAAGGACAAAGATGGATGAAAATAGATAAATGAAAG
Source organism: Tragulus kanchil (assembly GCA_022376925.1). NCBI lineage: Eukaryota > Metazoa > Chordata > Mammalia > Artiodactyla > Tragulidae > Tragulus > Tragulus kanchil. The sequence continues at coordinate 223,245,876 of JAIOJX010000028.1, read as the reverse complement.
ACCAATAGAAGTGGCCAAAAAAAAAAAAAAACTTTAAAAAAATAAAATAAAATAAAAAGATATTTATCACAAAGGAGTCAAGAATACTTAATGGAGAAATTGTAGATTTTTTTCAAAAAAATTAACTTGAAATGGATAAAGATTTAAATATAAGACCTAAAACCATGAAAGTCCTAAAGAAAATGTAGGAACAAAACTCCTTGTGTGAGATTTAGTAATAATTGTTTTAATGACAACTAAAGCACAGGTAACCAAACAAAAAAAGTTGAACTACATCAAATTAAAAAAAAAGAACCACAGAAAACAAAACCATCACCAAAATGAAAATACAGCTTACGGAATGGGAAAAATTATTTGCAAACCATATATTTGATAAAGGTTCAATACTCAAAACATATGAAGAGGACATACAACTTAATAGCAGAAGAACAAAACATCCACTTTAAAAGCAGGCAATGGGCCTGAATGGGCTTCCCTGGTGTCTCATGTGGTAAAGAATCTGCCTCCATTGATGGAGACCTTGGTTTGATCCCTAGGTTGGGAAGATCCCTTGGAGAAAAAAACGGCTACCCACTCCAGAATTCTTGCCTGGAGAATTTCATGGACAGAGAAGCCTTGTGGGATACAATTCCAGAAATTTCACCTGTTGGAATACGTTCAAAGGTAACAAAAATACTAACTTAAAAAGATGTCTTTCAATGGACCTGGGCCTCCCTGGGAATGGGCTTCTGGGTGCCCAGTTTTTCTTAGCAGCATTATTTAAAATAGCAAATACATGGACACAGCCTAAGTGTTGAATGAACAAATGGATTAATGCATGGATTAATGGACAAAGGATTTGTATAATATATACATCCATACACTGCTGTATGATATCAGAAAATGTGAGTAAATCCTAAGAGTACTCATCACAAGGATAATTTTTTCCTGTAGGTCTATATTCTTCTTTTAATTGTAACAATGTGAGAAGATAAATGGCTGAACCAGTGGCAATTATCATGGAAATTATTTCACAGTAAATGTAAATCAAACCATTAAATAGTGTGCCTTAAACTTATATGATAATACATGTCAATTATTTCTCAACAAAAAAGAATACATAAGCCTGAAATTTCTATTTCCAAATATTCCAATGAAAAGAAAAGACAAATCATTACCAAATTATATGAAAATATAAAATAAAGAAGGAAAATCTTAAAAAAAAAGAATCACCAAGGCATAAATATTATTATAGATGAAGTTTCTCTATGGAATCTCCCTTATATTTATTTTACTCCTTGAATTGCATATCAACACAAAGTGAAGGTCAGTGAGCACTGCCTGTGAGCTGAGAGACAAATGTCAATAAGCCTCTCTTGGTCCTCAGATGCTTCTGAAGAGATTCATTGATATTACTGAACATTTGTCTGTTACATATGTTTAAGGATCTTTGTATAGAAAAGAGCCTTTCAGGATAGGAAGGTTATTTCTCTCTCGGGCATAGAATAGATGTTTTGTTCCTCTTCAGAATAAAAAAAATGTCTTTCTCTGGAGAAAAGGTTGAACACATCTCTAAGAAGTCATACTTGAAAGACTGAAATTTCCTCATCAATCATGCAAATGTATTGATGGTGTAGAATCTGAGCTGCTCTGCACTGTCCACCTAGTGGGCCTCAGTGATGAGGGAAGCTATTGTGAACATAAAACTTATGATCTCTGCTGTGTCGTGACTAAAAAAAAAGCCCATTGTCTCTGACCCAGAAAGTCTTGTGTCTTCTTCCACCATGTATAGAACTGTGACAAACTAATTTATTAGCTTGCAAGTGGGATAAAATCTTTTACCATTTTCAGCTCTTGAAACCATGACTCTATTAATCCATGCATGATTAAGTTTATGCCAAAACTGAGGCAATCAGTGACATCTAAGAAGGTTGAATTTACTGCCTCCACACTTCGCATCCTTTTTTATTTTTTCTCTTTTGATTGAATTTGCTGTCTCAATCAATTTGAAATTCCTTCTACTCCTTTAGAAATAAATGTATAATAAAGGTCAGATAATGTTCTGTTTGCATCTTAAATAAAAAAAAATGCTTCCATAATGAACAGCTCTGGTCATCATGCCAGGATGATAAAGGACTATGCACGTTTGACTATGTAATTTGACCTTAACTTTCAAAATTGACTTTCTTAAGGAATACAGCATTTGGAATGAGTGGGCTTTTTGTTGTTGCTGCTGTTGTTGGTTTTAAAAACCATTTTTTAGAATATAGATATTTTTGGCGTCAGAGAATGAGATGGGTGGATGGCATCACCAGTGCAATGGACATGAATTTGAGCAAACTCTGGAAGATGGTGAGGGACAGGGAGGCCTTGGGTGCTGCAGTCCATGGGTAAGTGATACGTTTACATGTATCCAATCTTTCGTAGATTCTTTTCCCATATAGGTCATTACAGACTACTGAGTAAGAGTTCCGTGTGCTATACTGTAGATCCTTATTTGTTACATTTTTATGTATATATATATATATATGAAATGAGTGACTTTAACTGCCATAACATAGCCTCTGTCTAATGCTTCTAAGGGAGGTTCAAGACAAACCTCCCAAATGTGCCACTGGTGGCATGTGAATTATTTTGAGCAGAAGACAATGACTGCTCAAAATATTCATAAGAGCTTTTTACATTCCCTCTAACTACCTATAAGGATGCATATTACGGTGACGCTGTGCATACCCATGGATTTTGCCAATTGGGGAAGGCAAATTCACCTCTAACATCTCAGTAATGATCATTAATAAGCATTTACATGCTCTATGTGACAAACTAATGTTATTAGCTTGCAAGTGGGGATAAAACCTTCTTCCTTTTTTCCACCATGTATAGAACTGTGACAAACTAATTTATTAGCTTGCAAGTGGGATAAAATCTTTTACCATTTTCAGCTCTTGAAACCATGACTCTATTAATCCATGCATGATTAAGTTTATGCCAAAACTGAGGCAATCAGTGACATCTAAGAAGGTTGAATTTACTGCCTCCACACTTCGCATCCTTTTTTATTTTTTCTCTTTTGATTGAATTTGCTGTCTCAATCAATTTGAAATTCCTTCTACTCCTTTAGAAATAAATGTATAATAAAGGTCAGATAATGTTCTGTTTGCATCTTAAATAAAAAAATGCTTCCATAATGAACAGCTCTGGTCATCATGCCAGGATGATAAAGGACTATGCACGTTTGACTATGTAATTTGACCTTAACTTTCAAAATTGACTTTCTTAAGGAATACAGCATTTGGAATGAGTGGGCTTTTTGTTGTTGCTGCTGTTGTTGGTTTTAAAAACCATTTTTTAGAATATAGATATTTTTGGCGTCAGAGAATGAGATGGGTGGATGGCATCACCAGTGCAATGGACATGAATTTGAGCAAACTCTGGAAGATGGTGAGGGACAGGGAGGCCTTGGGTGCTGCAGTCCATGGGTAAGTGATACGTTTACATGTATCCAATCTTTCGTAGATTCTTTTCCCATATAGGTCATTACAGACTACTGAGTAAGAGTTCCGTGTGCTATACTGTAGATCCTTATTTGTTACATTTTTATGTATATATATATATATATGAAATGAGTGACTTTAACTGCCATAACATAGCCTCTGTCTAATGCTTCTAAGGGAGGTTCAAGACAAACCTCCCAAATGTGCCACTGGTGGCATGTGAATTATTTTGAGCAGAAGACAATGACTGCTCAAAATATTCATAAGAGCTTTTTACATTCCCTCTAACTACCTATAAGGATGCATATTACGGTGACGCTGTGCATACCCATGGATTTTGCCAATTGGGGAAGGCAAATTCACCTCTAACATCTCAGTAATGATCATTAATAAGCATTTACATGCTCTATAGTAATTTTTTTTTAAGATTTATTTATTTATTTATTTTGGGTGGGGGTCAGGTTGGGGAGGGAGGGGAGCGGGCGGGCCACTTCTATTGGTCTTTCATTTCTCTATTTTCATCAGTCTTTGTTCTTTGGCTCCTGTGGGCCTCCCATCGTGGTGGCATCTGTTGTTGCAGAGCACCAGCTCTGGGCGCATGTGCTCCAGAGCTCCGACTCAGTAATTGGACACATCGGTCCAGTTGCTCTGTGGCACGTGGGATCTTCCCAGGCCAGGGATCGAACCGGTGCCCCTTGCACTGCAGGGCAGTGTCTTTACCCACTGGACCACCAGGGGAAGCCCTATACTAATTTTTAATAAAATATTTCCTCTGTCAAATTGTATTTACGGTACAGGAATATTTCTAGTAGAGTTTTGTGCATGTCTTAGAATGTAAATTCAATAAAACTTCTAGAATAACTTTGGATATCTCTTTCTCTCCTGACTCCCAAAAGGATATCCATGGCAGTTATATAAATTGTATAAACTACTTAAAAAGACATTTTAATCTTTGGGCTATCCCTAATTTCCATCAATTTAAATGGAAGCATACAGTAGGACATTTTGAATAGGGAATATAAGTGCCAGAACATTCTTTAGAAGTTTATATCTCAAGTTTTGACTATTCTGTGTTAGATATTTTTAGTTTATCTATACTATCCTAGCACTAGAGTTTGTATTAAGGTTGAAATGTGGGCAGAACTTGTTTGCCACTTCCAAGAAAGATGTAAGGAGGACGAATCTTATTTGTGGGGAGCTGCCCTGTTTCAAGGGGTTTCTTTTAAGGAAACATAGCTCTGGGAGCTGCCCTGGAAACAGGGGCTGATAACAGCATAGCTCTCTGTCCCCCCACCCCAGGTATTATGAAGACATTTCTGTGCTATCTTAAAGGATACTGGAGCCTCTTTACAGATGAAAAGGGCTTGAGGGGCATTATGCCCCAGAACCATTGTAATCAAAAGAACTTTGAATATGTTAATGACATACCAGGAGGTAACACCTAGTTTATGATCTGACACCTGGCCTAAAGCACGTATACACAATTGTTTGTTGTGTGAAGTATAAAAGGTATGAGCAAATTCAATATACTTGTCAGCAACTTGTCAGCAACCTGTAGAGTTGTCTGCCTTCTTGCTGTCCCTCTCAACCCCATCTTTTCTGTCCTTCTTTCTTTTCTTAGCCTATCTGCCACTCTCTTCAGGATCTGTTCGACTGCCGGCTGGCCCAGCACTTATTGATTTTATTTCTGGCCTTTTACTGCAAACAAAAGGAGCAAAAAAGACCTCCCAAGAGTCCTAGATACTTTGAGGGAGTGATTTTATAAATAATTGAGTTATCTACCCTGAAAGAAAATTCTTTCTTTCCTTATATTTTGTGACTTTCCTTTGAAATTTTCTTTGGGCATTAATGATATTTATTTCTAAATAAGTTTAGGGTTCTGAACAAGTGAGTTAGCTGTACCAATTAATCTACAGGAAGCAAAAATATTAAAATATATACCTGATGTATTATATTTGGAAAAATGTCTAATGAAAACATTCTCATTCTCTACCCTGGCTATGTGTTGGAATATTACATAGTTTCTAGTAGAAGAATATGCCATCTCTTTGGCATAAGAACTATTTTAAGGTAAAAGCAATTAAAATGAAACAAATAAAGTCAGTCTCCTACACACTAACACTCAAGTTGCAAACTTTCAAAGATGTAAGCATATTATAAATCTATTATAGTAGAGTACTGCATAGCCTATTGTGTTAGTTGGGTGCCTGGGCTAATACTGTTGGATCTATTAATGAATTGAATGTATGAATGCACTCTTGAGGAGAAATTTGTTTCTAAGTAGACAACATGAAAAAAAATTAGAATATTAGTTGCTTGGTTATGTGTGACTCTTTGCAACTCTATGGAGTGTAGTCCACCAGACTCCTCTCCATGGAATTCTCTAAGCAAGAATATTGGAGTGGGTAGCCATTCCCTTCTCCATGAGATCTTCGTGAACCAGGGATCAAATGCAGGTCTTTCTCATTGCAGGCATATTATACCATATGAACCATCAAATAAGAAAAGCTGTCTTTCCTCTATATGCCTAAGATAAGGATACAAATTTATAGAAGTGGCCCCCCTCCTCTCTCTATAGGGAAGACAGAAGATAATCATTGCAAACAGCTCTGGACCTTTATGAACTCAGAGTCATCACCAGAGGCATCTACATAGCAAATTTTGCTAATCTAACTTTATCTAATCTAATCTAATCTCACTAGCATTTGTTTCCCTATATCTTTCAGTTCAGTTCAGTTCAGTTGCTCAGTCATGGCTGAGTCTTCATGACCCCATAAACTGTGGCACACCAGGCTTCCCTTCCTTCACCATCTCCTGGAGTTTGCTCTAGCTCATGTCCATTGACTCAGTGATGCCATCCATCTCATCCTCTGCCGTCCCTTTCTCCTTCTGCCTTCTATTTTTTCCCAGCATCAGGCTCTTTTCCAAAATGTTGTCACTTTGTATCAGGTGGCCAAAGTATTGGAACTTCAGCTTCAGCGTTAGTCCTTCCAATGAATATTCAGGGTTGATTTCCTTTAGGAAGAATTTTTTGGGGTTTTTTCTAATGAAAACATTCTCATTCTCTACCCTGGCTATGTGTTGGAATATTACATAGTTTCTAGTAGAAGAATATGCCATCTCTTTGGCATAAGAACTATTTTAAGGTAAAAGCAATTAAAATGAAACAAATAAAGTCAGTCTCCTACACACTAACACTCAAGTTGCAAACTTTCAAAGATGTAAGCATATTATAAATCTATTATAGTAGAGTACTGCATAGCCTATTGTGTTAGTTGGGTGCCTGGGCTAATACTGTTGGATCTATTAATGAATTGAATGTATGAATGCACTCTTGAGGAGAAATTTGTTTCTAAGTAGACAACATGAAAAAAAATTAGAATATTAGTTGCTTGGTTATGTGTGACTCTTTGCAACTCTATGGAGTGTAGTCCACCAGACTCCTCTCCATGGAATTCTCTAAGCAAGAATATTGGAGTGGGTAGCCATTCCCTTCTCCATGAGATCTTCGTGAACCAGGGATCAAATGCAGGTCTTTCTCATTGCAGGCATATTATACCATATGAACCATCAAATAAGAAAAGCTGTCTTTCCTCTATATGCCTAAGATAAGGATACAAATTTATAGAAGTGGCCCCCCTCCTCTCTCTATAGGGAAGACAGAAGATAATCATTGCAAACAGCTCTGGACCTTTATGAACTCAGAGTCATCACCAGAGGCATCTACATAGCAAATTTTGCTAATCTAACTTTATCTAATCTAATCTAATCTCACTAGCATTTGTTTCCCTATATCTTTCAGTTCAGTTCAGTTCAGTTGCTCAGTCATGGCTGAGTCTTCATGACCCCATAAACTGTGGCACACCAGGTTTCCCCTTCCTTCACCATCTCCTGGAGTTTGCTCTAGCTCATGTCCATTGACTCAGTGATGCCATCCATCTCATCCTCTGCCGTCCCTTTCTCCTTCTGCCTTCTATTTTTTCCCAGCATCAGGCTCTTTTCCAAAATGTTGTCACTTTGTATCAGGTGGCCAAAGTATTGGAACTTCAGCTTCAGCGTTAGTCCTTCCAATGAATATTCAGGGTTGATTTCCTTTAGGACTGACTGGTTTGATCTCCTTGCAGTCCAAGGAACTCTCAAGAGAGTTCTCCAACACCACAGTTCAAAGCCATCAATTCTTTGGCATTCAGCCTTCTTTGCAGTCCAACATTTTTACCCTTACATGACTACTGGGAAAACCATAGCTTTGACTATACAAACTTTGGTCGGCAAGGTGATGTCTGCCTTTGAATACCCTGTCTAGGTTTGTCATAAATTTTCTTCCAACCCCATACCTTTACTTTCCCACAATTTTCCATCCCTAGACTCTCCAGGTCCTTTTCTTTTGTCTTGTCAATTCTCTAAAAATACATTCTCCATTATTCTAGTGCTACATAAGCCCAAGTTTTCATCATTGCTAGATATATGCCTGATGCCCATGTTAGTAAGCTTGGGTTTCTTAATCTTTCTTTCTGTCTCTTATTAGCCTAATACACAGAGCTTCATCCAAAGAACTAATAAAGGTAGTGGGAAATATCAATTTTTTTTCTCCCCTAAAAAAGAAATTGTGGATTTCTGATACATGGACTCATTTTTAGCTTCACCATTAGAAAAAAAGTAAATATTAAGTGCTCTTGAAATCTTGAGAATTTTATATGAGTAAAATGATAATTTTAAAATTCTCATGTTGACAGGGAAGAAAATTATCTAAATCATTTTTCCTGTTGATGAAGGAATTATATAGCCGTTTTTCTAAAACTGTTTTTAGATTAAATGATAGCGTATTAATTTTTATTAATTATTTTTCCTCCTGAGGAACCTAAACATATGACAAATATGAATGTCAAAGTTTAATTAAAAATCGTAAACCTAGGAGGGGGGCCAAGATGGCGGACGAATGAGAGGAGGATTTCACCAGCTCCACAACAGAATCACCAAAACTAATCAAGAAATGAAACACCACCAACAAACCAGCCACTAGATGACAAAAGAACTCCTCAGGACTATGAGGGTTGGAGAGCGAGCAGCCAGAACTTTCCTGGAGCTCCTGTTCTGAGGGCCCCATACCCCAAACCGCACACTGGACCAGGTGGAGAGAGTGCTGAGAAGTGCGCTAGGAAGACAGAAGGCAGCACTTGGTGTGAAAATTCCACCAGAACAGTACAGGGTTGCTGGGCACCAGGTAAGCTGAGACACCACTAGCGCGGGCTTGCAAAACAGAACAGGGAAGTCCCCGCAGGTTGCAGCCCCAAAACCTGGCTCCAGCCAAATAGAGAAGCTTGCGCCCCCGTTTAGGGCTTAGTCCAGTATCCTGCAGTGCCTGCACGCCAGCAGCCTGAAAAGTCCGTGTAGCCCCAGAGCTGCAACAAAGAAGCTGCAGTCCCATAGGCAGCGGAGAGTTGCGGCAGAGGAAACCGGGAGAAGAGCAGGCATTGAAGGTCACCAGGGGTTGCACAGTGGAACCGGGGAGCCCCCTTCTGCATGGGACCGTGGGGGAGGCCCCCGGCCAAAGGACTGGGAATAGCCCGCCACCCTGGCCAGCACTGGAGCTGTCTGCAGCGCCTTTGTTTTGCTGAAAGCAATAACAGAAACCAGAGCAACTGGCTCTGCAAGGGTCCTGACTACGAAAAAACCTGATCCTCACTGAAACCTAAGACATAAGCAGCCGTCCAGCCCCCACACGCGATCATCACCAGTAAACAGTAGGGAAACCTGGGACAGCATCAAGAGCAAACTGGTGGAAGGTCCACACACAGATGAGAAGACTAAAACCAGGAACATTATTTACCCTTTTTGTTTTGTTTTGTTTGTTTGGTTGGTTTGGTTTAGTTTTTGTCTTTTCTTTTTAATTTTTTTAATTTTAATTTTTTAATTTTTATTTTTTTTGCCACTGTTTCCTCTCTCTGTGCTCTAGCTGTAAAATCGTTTTCTATCTACTACTATCCTCTATATAAATATTTCCTATCTTCCTGTCTCTACTATTCTCTCCCAACTGTACCAAACTCTACAACACACTAATCTTTGTTACCTAACCCTACAAAATCTTTGCAACACGAATCTATTCCTTCTCATTACCCATACACTCTCCTCCTTCTCACCCCCAACACATATCTTAGTTAAAAACTGTTTTCATTGTAATATTCCCCCTGGGGATCTTGCCCTGGATCTATTTTACCAGGCAATGTTTTAATTAATTTAGAACTTAATGGTCAGGTACCATCTTTGATTGCACTCTTTACCAGAAAAATTGCCTATGCTTTATCCCTGTAAGACTGTTTAGTTGTGGTTATTGATGTGTGTGTATGTATGTATATTTTCTCATTATGTTAGAAAATATTTAGAAAATATTTATTCAGTTGTAAAAAGAAATGCAGAAGAATCAGTCCTAATGAGATGGTTGGATCAAGAACCCATCATAAAAAGTTAAGTAAATCAAAAAAAGAAAGACAAGTACAGTATACTAACATATATATATGGAATCTAGTAAAAGGGTAATGGTAACACACGCAGTAAACCCATGGAAAAACAGACAGAGAACAGACATATGGACATTGTGGGAAGTAGTGGGTGGGAGGCTTAGAGGGAGTAACATGGAAACCTATACTACCATATGTGAAAAAGATAGCTATTGTCATTGACCTGCGGGAATAGAAGTTCCTACAAGGGTTCAGTGTGACAGCCTGAAAGGGTGGGATTGGGGGGATCTGGGAGGGGGAAGGGGACCTTATATGCATATGACGAATCTGGGAACATACATGTCTGTGAAAAATAAAACTCTGTAAAAACTTTTAAAAAAATAAAAGAAAATTTTATAAAAGAAAATCTTAAAGCCAAAAATACCAGCTGCTACCTAAGTCTGAAAAGAAACAATGTCAATATTTAAAGTATGATTCAAAAGGTAGATAAAGTCAGGTGTAGGAAATGGAAAAGGGTATGAATGTTTTGTTACTTACAAATTTCGAGTTATTCCTGATGCATGATTTCAAGTAACTTCAATAAATTCAGAGTTGTTTTTTCTGTGACTCCTCTAAGTAGCCTCTTTTCATCCAAGTCCCACTGAATTTTGTACACAGGAGTGTACACAACACCCTTCAGGAGTACACTTACTCATGTGTACACATCACCCTTCAGGAATACCCTTACTGCTGTGTACTCCTGAAGCAAAGTCACAGCTCTCCTTGCACCTAACATGAATTCATTTAGTTAAAACTGTTTTCATTGTAATATTCCCCCTGGGGATCTTGCCCTGGATCTATTTTACCAGGCAATGTTTTAATTAATTTAGAACTTAATGGTCAGGTACCATCTTTGATTGCACTCTTTACCAGAAAAATTGCCTATGCTTTATCCCTGTAAGACTGTTTAGTTGTGGTTATTGATGTGTGTATGTATGTATATTTTCTCATTATGTTAGAAAATATTTAGAAAATATTTATTCAGTTGTAAAAAGAAATGCAGAAGAATCAGTCCTAATGAGATGGTTGGATCAAGAACCCATCATAAAAAGTTAAGTAAATCAAAAAAAGAAAGACAAGTACAGTATACTAACATATATATATGGAATCTAGTAAAAGGGTAATGGTAACACACGCAGTAAACCCATGGAAAAACAGACAGAGAACAGACATATGGACATTGTGGGAAGTAGTGGGTGGGAGGCTTAGAGGGAGTAACATGGAAACCTATACTACCATATGTGAAAAAGATAGCTATTGTCATTGACCTGCGGGAATAGAAGTTCCTACAAGGGTTCAGTGTGACAGCCTGAAAGGGTGGGATTGGGGGGATCTGGGAGGGGGAAGGGGACCTTATATGCATATGACGAATCTGGGAACATACATGTCTGTGAAAAATAAAACTCTGTAAAAACTTTTAAAAAAATAAAAGAAAATTTTATAAAAGAAAATCTTAAAGCCAAAAATACCAGCTGCTACCTAAGTCTGAAAAGAAACAATGTCAATATTTAAAGTATGATTCAAAAGGTAGATAAAGTCAGGTGTAGGAAATGGAAAAGGGTATGAATGTTTTGTTACTTACAAATTTCGAGTTATTCCTGATGCATGATTTCAAGTAACTTCAATAAATTCAGAGTTGTTTTTTCTGTGACTCCTCTAAGTAGCCTCTTTTCATCCAAGTCCCACTGAATTTTGTACACAGGAGTGTACACAACACCCTTCAGGAGTACACTTACTCATGTGTACACATCACCCTTCAGGAATACCCTTACTGCTGTGTACTCCTGAAGCAAAGTCACAGCTCTCCTTGCACCTAACATGAATTCATTTATAAACTACTTGTTTCATGCTTGACCTTTCTTAATGGCATATACTACATTATTTATTCTCAAATACCAGGATCTGGTATAATTGATCTAGCACTTTTAAAATAAATATATGTTTAATGATTTAGTGATTAAAATGTATTATCAGGGAGAAATTGAGGTTAAAAACTGCTTTTGCTTTAGTCAGGCTCAATTCTAGTTTTAACAAGCATAAATTATGAGATCTTGTGTAAAAATAAATTATCTAACTTTTAGTTTTCTTATTTGCAGATTGCAGACATTGAGCTCATTATAGCACACACACACACGCACGCACACACACACACACACACTATTGAATGCATTTCTAAGTTTATTTTTCTTTATCCTTACTAGTAAAATCCTAGATTTGAGTGGAAATTCAGTGTATTCTCTAAGTCCAATTTTATAGAAAGTGGAAACTCTCCTTAGGCCCTGGAAGTTCATTTTTCTTTGGTCTGTAGCAAAGTTTCTCAATGTTATATCCCCAAAATTCTAGCATAGGAATTATGGAAGTTCCATAAAGGAAAGAGAAAGAAAAAAGAAACTCATCATATACAAGGGAATGCCTGTAAGATACCTTGCTGATCAGGAGTCAGTGAGATTGTTGCAGGGAGAAAACCAATTCTGACTCCATGTTGCAAACTGTTTCTTTGACTTGCTTTTCATTGCTTTTGTTTTTATAATCATACTTAATGGCTTTCCTGGAAGACCCTGTCCCTCTGCCTGACTGTTAAAAGTAAAATGACTTTGTTCAGAACCCTGTCCACCTGTAGATGACAGGAAAGGAAAAATTAACATAGCCTCTGCCTGAGGCTTGCCATTCTAAGAGATATTTGCAAGATTCATGGCCTTTTTGCTTTGTCTCCTCACCTCCCCAATTCTCTGATCTATAGAAGAACCTGGCACTCAGACCCTAATAAGATGGTTATTTCTGAGGCACTAGCCTCCCATCTTCTAGGTCACCTGCTTTCTGAATAAAGTTGTTTTCCTTGCCTCAACACCTAATCTAAGATTCATTGGCTTGTCGTGTGGCGAGCAGAGAGACCTTGGACTCAGTAACAAGACGGTTTATTCAAAGTGCTGAAAGAAGGGGGAGAAAAGTCCTGTCAATCAAAAACACTATACTCAGTAAATCTGTCCTTTAGAAATAAAGGTGAGGAAGAGATTTTCCTAAACAGACAAAAGCTGAGGAATTTCATGAATGATAGAACTGCCTTAGAAGAAAGGTTAAAAGAAATTCCTCCAAGTTAAAACAAAGTAATGAAAAGATTTTCAACTTCACTCAGTATTAGAGAAATGCAAATTGAAACCACAATAAGCAATCATCTCACAGCAGTCAGAATGACTATCATCAAAAAATCTACAAGCAATAAATGCTGGAGAGGGTTTAGAGTAAAGGGAACCCTCTTACAATGGTTGGTGGGAATGCAAACTGGAATAGCCATTATAGAGAACAGTGTGGAGATTCCTTGAAAAACTAGGAATAGAACTGCCGTATAACCCAGTAATCCCACTGCTGGGCATACAACCCAAGGAAACCAGAATTGAAAGAGACACATGTACCCCAGTGTTCATTGCAGCACGATTTACAATACCTAGGACATAGAAGCAACCTAGATGTCCATGGGTAGAAGAATGGATAAAGAAGTTGTGGTACGTATACCCAATGGAGTATTGCTCAGATATAAAAAGAAACTCATTTGAGTCAGTTCTAACTGGGAGATTATTATACAGTGAAGTAAGTCAGAAATAGAAAGGCAAATACTATAGATTAATGCATAAATATGGAATTTAGAAAGACAGTTCTGATGATCTTACCTACAGGGCAGCAAAAGAGACATAGATGTAAAGAACAGATTTATAGACTCAGTGGGAAAAGGTGAGGGTGGGGTGATTTCAGGGAGTAACATTGAAACATGTACAATACCATATATAAAATAGATGACCAGTGCAAGTTCAATGCATGAGGCAGGGCACCCAAATCTGCTGCTCTGGGACAACCCAGAGGCATAGGGTTGGTAGGGACGTGGAGGGAATTCAAGATGGGGGAGGGTACACATGTAAACCTGTGGATGATTCTTGCTAATGTAAGGCAGAAACATCACAGTATCGTAAACTAATTATCCTCCAATTAAAATTAATTAATTAATTGAAGAAAAGTTTAATTAGTGGTATAAAATGATACAAAAGTATAAAATTCCTTAGCAAAGGTAAACATACAGTTAAATTCAGAATATTCTCATACTGTAATGAGTGTAGAAATGACTTTTAATTCTAGCATAAAACTGAAAGATGAAAAGAAGCAAATAACCAAAACTGTAATAATTTGTTATGCTTCCCTTTTGACTTAGTAGTAAAGAGTCCACCTGCAATGCAGGAGCCAAAGGAAATGCAGATATAATCCTTAGGATAGGAGATCCCCAAAGGAGGACATGGCAGTCCACTCCACTATTTTCGCCTGGATAATGCCTTGGACAGAGAAGCCTGGTGGGCTTCAGTCCATAGGGTCGCAAAGAGTCAAACACGACTGAAATGACTTAGCACACATGCACAATAATTTTTTAATATATATAAACAGTACAAAATGACAAAAAAATTGTGGCATCAATAACCTAAAACATGTGGGTGGGAGAAGAAAAATTGTAGAGTTTTTGAATGTAAACAAGTTAAGTGATATTAGCTTAAAATAGACTATTCTGTCTATATAATTTTTTTGCAGCCGCATAAATATCCACAATGAAAAAAACTATAGTAAATACACAAAAGAATCAAAGCATAACACTACAAAAAATCAACAAGTCAGGAAGAAAAAAAGCAAGAGAGAAAAAGGAACAAAGAAATTATAAAACAGAACAAATGCATACAATATGGAATTTAGAAAGAAACAGTTCTTGATTAAAGGTCTGTACCTACAGGGCAGCAAAAGAGACATAGATGTAAAGAACAGATTTATAGACTCAGTGGGAAAAGGTGAGGGTGGGGTGATTTCAGGGAGTAACATTGAAACATGTACAATACCATATATAAAATAGATGACCAGTGCAAGTTCAATGCATGAGGCAGGGCACCCAAATCTGCTGCTCTGGGACAACCCAGAGGCATAGGGTTGGTAGGGACGTGGAGGGAATTCAAGATGGGGGAGGGTACACATGTAAACCTGTGGATGATTCTTGCTAATGTAAGGCAGAAACATCACAGTATCGTAAACTAATTATCCTCCAATTAAAATTAATTAATTAATTGAAGAAAAGTTTAATTAGTGGTATAAAATGATACAAAAGTATAAAATTCCTTAGCAAAGGTAAACATACAGTTAAATTCAGAATATTCTCATACTGTAATGAGTGTAGAAATGACTTTTAATTCTAGCATAAAACTGAAAGATGAAAAGAAGCAAATAACCAAAACTGTAATAATTTGTTATGCTTCCCTTTTGACTTAGTAGTAAAGAGTCCACCTGCAATGCAGGAGCCAAAGGAAATGCAGATATAATCCTTAGGATAGGAGATCCCCAAAGGAGGACATGGCAGTCCACTCCACTATTTTCGCCTGGATAATGCCTTGGACAGAGAAGCCTGGTGGGCTTCAGTCCATAGGGTCGCAAAGAGTCAAACACGACTGAAATGACTTAGCACACATGCACAATAATTTTTTAATATATATAAACAGTACAAAATGACAAAAAAATTGTGGCATCAATAACCTAAAACATGTGGGTGGGAGAAGAAAAATTGTAGAGTTTTTGAATGTAAACAAGTTAAGTGATATTAGCTTAAAATAGACTATTCTGTCTATATAATTTTTATGCAGCCTCATAATTATCCACAATGAAAAAAACTATAGTAAATACACAAAAGAATCAAAGCATAACACTACAAAAAATCAACAAGTCAGGAAGAAAAAAATAGCAAGAGAGAAAAAAGGAACAAAGAAATTATAAAACAGAACAAATGCCAATAGTAAGTCCTTACCAATAAGTAATCACTTTAAATGTATATAAATTGAATTATCCAAGCAAAAGACAGAATGGCTAAAAGGATTTTTAAAAATTAAACTTATTAACATGCTGCCTGCTAAAGTCTCACTTTATATCTGTAGATTAGGGCTTCCCAGGTGGTTCAGTGGTAAAGAATTTGCATGACAATGCAGGAGACAGAGGAAATGCAGGTTTGATCTCTGGGTCAGGAAGAGCCCCTGGAGTAAGAAATGGTAACCCACAACAGTATTGTCTGGAAAATCACGTGGACAGAGGAACCTGGCAGGAAAAGCAGTGACAGGTTTTATTTTCTTGGATTCCAAAATCATTGCCATCTGTGACTGCAGCTATGAAACTAAACGATGCTTTCTCTTTGGAAGGAAAACTATGACAAACCTAGAGAACATATTAAAAATCAGAGACATTATTTTCCTGACAAAGGTCCATATAGTTTTTCCAGTAGTCATGTATGGATGTGAGAGTTGGACCATCAAGAAGCCTGAGTGCCAAAGAATCAATGTTTTTCAATTGTGGTGCTGGAGAAGACTCTTGGGAATCCTTTGGGGTGCAAGAAGATCAAACCAGTCAATCCTAAAGGAAATCAACCCTGGGTATTCATTGGAAGGACTGATGCTGAACTTGAAGCTCCAATAATTTGGCCACCTGATATGAACAGCCAGCTCACTGGAAAAGACCCAGATGTTGGGAAAGTTTGAGGGCTAGAGGAGAAGGGGACAACAAAGGATGAAATGGTTGAATGGCATTACCAACTCGACATGAGTTTGAGCGAAATCCAGGAGATGGTGAAGGACAGGGAATTCAGATGTATTGAGGTCCATGGGATCCCAAAGAGTCAGATACGAATAACACAACAATAAATAGATTAAAATTTTGAAAAAGAAACTTGTTAAGATTTTTAACATTAATGGCATCTGCAATCTTCAATACAAAAGTAAATTTGTATTTTTCAAAACTTGCAGAAGAACTGTTTCCAGTTATGATAGTATTAATATTTGTTTCATGTGTGTTTATCTGAATCTCTTTGCTGTACACTTGAAACTAACATAATATTATCAATCAACTAAACTTCAGTATAATAAAAATAAATTAAAAAAATAGGAAAAAGTACTTGAGAAAATAAGAATAAATTCTGTTTTTCTCTCAATAAATCATAACATAATTCTCATCTGTTGAAATGCCATTTGTGTCTCTTGTACATTTCCCATTGCTATTGATGATTTCTTAGACTATAACCTATCTGAGACAAAACTGACTTAGTAAAGGTCATCTTGACTTCTGACATTTTAGTCTCTAGTCAGCTTTTTATAATAATAAATTATCAACATCACTGAAAATTTAGGATTTTTTTCTCACTTCCTACAACAGCTATAAAATATTCACCATTTCAATAAAAATTCTAGGCTTAGCTGAGATTGGAATTTTCTTTCTACTTTTGGAAGCCCTTAATACTCTTTTATCATTCAATTTATACAATTCTATTCTTCCCTAATTTTCTGATTTTTAGACCTGAATTACAAACAGCTTCTTATAGAGTATATTTCTCTTAGAGAATATTACACATTCTGGCCTTATTATTGTCATACTATTGTCTATTTTTAAGCTTTGTGAAATGTCCTGTTAATTTTACTACCCATTTTTATCATCAATTAAGCTGAATTTACTGCCAATCTTCATTATGAAGTATTCACACAGGAATCCTTATTCTCAGAATTCTGAATAACATTTTCTTTCATCATCACACATTTGAGCTTCTTTCAGAATTCTTTGGAATTGGGAAAGTTTGAGGGCTAGAGGAGAAGGGGACAACAAAGGATGAAATGGTTGAATGGCATTACCAACTCGACATGAGTTTGAGCGAAATCCAGGAGATGGTGAAGGACAGGGAATTCAGATGTATTGAGGTCCATGGGATCCCAAAGAGTCAGATACGAATAACACAACAATAAATAGATTAAAATTTTGAAAAAGAAACTTGTTAAGATTTTTAACATTAATGGCATCTGCAATCTTCAATACAAAAGTAAATTTGTATTTTTCAAAACTTGCAGAAGAACTGTTTCCAGTTATGATAGTATTAATATTTGTTTCATGTGTGTTTATCTGAATCTCTTTGCTGTACACTTGAAACTAACATAATATTATCAATCAACTAAACTTCAGTATAATAAAAATAAATTAAAAAAATAGGAAAAAGTACTTGAGAAAATAAGAATAAATTCTGTTTTTCTCTCAATAAATCATAACATAATTCTCATCTGTTGAAATGCCATTTGTGTCTCTTGTACATTTCCCATTGCTATTGATGATTTCTTAGACTATAACCTATCTGAGACAAAACTGACTTAGTAAAGGTCATCTTGACTTCTGACATTTTAGTCTCTAGTCAGCTTTTTATAATAATAAATTATCAACATCACTGAAAATTTAGGATTTTTTTCTCACTTCCTACAACAGCTATAAAATATTCACCATTTCAATAAAAATTCTAGGCTTAGCTGAGATTGGAATTTTCTTTCTACTTTTGGAAGCCCTTAATACTCTTTTATCATTCAATTTATACAATTCTATTCTTCCCTAATTTTCTGATTTTTAGACCTGAATTACAAACAGCTTCTTATAGAGTATATTTCTCTTAGAGAATATTACACATTCTGGCCTTATTATTGTCATACTATTGTCTATTTTTAAGCTTTGTGAAATGTCCTGTTAATTTTACTACCCATTTTTATCATCAATTAAGCTGAATTTACTGCCAATCTTCATTATGAAGTATTCACACAGGAATCCTTATTCTCAGAATTCTGAATAACATTTTCTTTCATCATCACACATTTGAGCATATAAACTTTATTAGGCTGTATTGTATGTATATGCTATTATGGGCTAACCCCTAAATCTCAGTTAGAGAGAGAACCAGGACCCAAAAAATTTCCCAAGATCTATGAGGTCAAGGGCATAATTTATACCTCATAATTCCCCTCAAAGTATCCAGCATCCTGCAGGGCACTCATTTATTGTTGTTTTTATTTGTTTAAAATAGTGGGATGCTTTGGACAAATGCAATTTAAAGAAGATTATGGATAGGATAAAGCATGTCTACTCCGTCACATTTAAGCTGTAACCACTCACTGTCTGCTGAATCTGATGACATGAATCACATCTCTTCCTCAAGGACTACGAGCAGGGAGCAGTTCAGTTTGTAACCTAATATGACTGCACTGAAATGTGGCCTTATTAGAGCTAATGTCAGTGGACCTGTCAGATTCAACATGAATTCCTGTCGTTGTCTCTAAAGGAATGAGGTATTATTTTGATTGATCTGCAGAGTTACCAAATGCTTGACATCACTCAGCTTTTCTCTGGGCTTCGAATGAATTCATGGCTATCAATCAATATATCTACATATATATGGGAAAGTCTTTGGGGGAAATCTCATGACAGTAACCCGCCAAATCTTTGTGATTTAAGCCAAATGTGCTGGTCAAGAGTATAGTATTGATTCCTACAGACAAAGAATGTTTGCACTTCAAGTTACATTTCAAAGCCAAAGTAACTATTTCATGCTCTAGAAAACAAAATATAAAATGGTATTTCTATAAGTTAGCTTACAAAATTGTATTTTTTTTACTTGCTAAATTAATAAAATACCTAATATAAAATGATTATAAAATTATGGGATAGTTTACTGAGAATTCATAACTTAATGTTAGTGATTCTATATAAAACAATGACAGGAATATCTTAATAATTTTAATTCAAATACATGCATTTTTTTGAGTAGGAATTTTTTTAGGAGATCTTTAAAAGAGATTACATTAAATTCCTGAATGGATGATGCTATAAATTGAATTTGAGGCCCTAACTTACCTCCCCAAAGTTCATATCTTGAACCCCTAGGGGGATGATATTAAGAGGTGGGGCATTTTTTAGGAGACAAGGTCATGAGGATTGAGTCCTCATGATTAGAATTAGTGTTTTTCATAATAAATAAATAAATAAAACACAGGAATCTCTCATCTCTTCCATCAAGTGAGGACAGAGTGAGAAACACCATTTTGGTTCAGGAAGAGTCCCTCCACAGGTACCTAATTGACTTGGCGCCAAGCTCCAGACTATAAGAAATAAATTTTCATAATTTATAACCTATCCACTCTATGGTATCTCTGTTATAGCAACCTGCATAGTCTAAGACAAATGATAGGAGGGGTTGATAATAAGTTTTGAGAATGGAAGCTTTTGCCAGGATGAGATATATCCTGGTCTTTTGTGAACCTACATATGACTAGTATAGTATAAAAATACTAGTACCCTCTAAACATGCTCTTTTAATTCTAAAGTATCTTCACTGTTTTATTACCAAAACATAACCACTTCCTCACTGATTTTAGCTGCTGATACACCTTGTCAGATTCAGAGCATGTCGGGATTCAAAAATGAATTCCTGTCGTTGTCTCTAAAGGAATGAGGTATTATTTTGATTGATCTGCAGAGTTACCAAATGCTTGACATCACTCAGCTTTTCTCTGGGCTTCGAATGAATTCATGGCTATCAATCAATATATCTACATATATATGGGAAAGTCTTTGGGGGAAATCTCATGACAGTAACCCGCCAAATCTTTGTGATTTAAGCCAAATGTGCTGGTCAAGAGTATAGTATTGATTCCTACAGACAAAGAATGTTTGCACTTCAAGTTACATTTCAAAGCCAAAGTAACTATTTCATGCTCTAGAAAACAAAATATAAAATGGTATTTCTATAAGTTAGCTTACAAAATTGTATTTTTTTTACTTGCTAAATTAATAAAATACCTAATATAAAATGATTATAAAATTATGGGATAGTTTACTGAGAATTCATAACTTAATGTTAGTGATTCTATATAAAACAATGACAGGAATATCTTAATAATTTTAATTCAAATACATGCATTTTTGTGAGTAGGAATTTTTTTAGGAGATCTTTAAAAGAGATTACATTAAATTCCTGAATGGATGATGCTATAAATTGAATTTGAGGCCCTAACTTACCTCCCCAAAGTTCATATCTTGAACCCCTAGGGGGATGATATTAAGAGGTGGGGCATTTTTTAGGAGACAAGGTCATGAGGATTGAGTCCTCATGATTAGAATTAGTGTTTTTCATAATAAATAAATAAATAAAACACAGGAATCTCTCATCTCTTCCATCAAGTGAGGACAGAGTGAGAAACACCATTTTGGTTCAGGAAGAGTCCCTCCACAGGTACCTAATTGACTTGGCGCCAAGCTCCAGACTATAAGAAATAAATTTTCATAATTTATAACCTATCCACTCTATGGTATCTCTGTTATAGCAACCTGCATAGTCTAAGACAAATGATAGGAGGGGTTGATAATAAGTTTTGAGAATGGAAGCTTTTGCCAGGATGAGATATATCCTGGTCTTTTGTGAACCTACATATGACTAGTATAGTATAAAAATACTAGTACCCTCTAAACATGCTCTTTTAATTCTAAAGTATCTTCACTGTTTTTATTACCAAAACATAACCACTTCCTCACTGATTTTAGCTGCTGATACAACTTTACCAGTCCTTTCATAATGTAAGTGATTTTATCCAGGTCACCCAGCATAAGGGGCAGGTCATTCTGTAGGCCAGAATTATTTTATAGCTGGATTGGGATTTATCATATCTCTCAGAAAGCCTGAGAATTTGAGTTTAACTCTTGTATAAAATAAATGTTGAGTGCATTAACTAACACAACTTAATGTTTTCCGAAGTGCTGTTTAAGAGTTAAAACTGCTCTTGTGACATCCAAGTTCAGTATATTTATGAGTAGTTTTCACCTGACAGACCAGAGAGCTATACAATTCAACTGGAAGTTTTCATCAAAAGTCTTCTGAAACGAAGAGTCATCACACTTATCTTGGCAGTTAGTGTGAAAACCAAAATATGTCCTTGAATGAAATAGAAGATTCTGGGATGGTTTGTTCCTGGGAGTCCTTCAGAATTCTGATGTTGCTTACACTCTTTTTTCTCTGATTCTACTATATTCTTTTTATTTTATTTAAATTAGTTTATTTTTACTAAACTATAGCTGCTTTACAATGTTGTGTGTGTTTCAGGTATATAGCAAAGTGATTCAGTTATTTATAGATATATATCTGTTTTTCTAGATTCTTTTCCCCGTATATATTATTAAAAATATGGATTATATTCCTGTGCTATACAGTAGGTCCTTGGTACTTATCTATTTTATATATAACAGTGTGCCTGTGTTAATCCCAAACTCCTAATTTGTCCATATACTTCCCCCAACCCAGCATGGGCTTTGCAGGTGGTTCAGTGGTAGAGAATCTTTCTGCCAGGGCAGGAGATGCTCGAGGTGTGGATTTAACCCTTGAGTCTGCAAGATATCCACTCTATGGTATCTCTGTTATAGCAACCTGCATAGTCTAAGACAAATGATAGGAGGGGTTGATAATAAGTTTTGAGAATGGAAGCTTTTGCCAGGATGAGATATATCCTGGTCTTTTGTGAACCTACATATGACTAGTATAGTATAAAAATACTAGTACCCTCTAAACATGCTCTTTTAATTCTAAAGTATCTTCACTGTTTTTATTACCAAAACATAACCACTTCCTCACTGATTTTAGCTGCTGATACAACTTTACCAGTCCTTTCATAATGTAAGTGATTTTATCCAGGTCACCCAGCATAAGGGGCAGGTCATTCTGTAGGCCAGAATTATTTTATAGCTGGATTGGGATTTATCATATCTCTCAGAAAGCCTGAGAATTTGAGTTTAACTCTTGTATAAAATAAATGTTGAGTGCATTAACTAACACAACTTAATGTTTTCCGAAGTGCTGTTTAAGAGTTAAAACTGCTCTTGTGACATCCAAGTTCAGTATATTTATGAGTAGTTTTCACCTGACAGACCAGAGAGCTATACAATTCAACTGGAAGTTTTCATCAAAAGTCTTCTGAAACGAAGAGTCATCACACTTATCTTGGCAGTTAGTGTGAAAACCAAAATATGTCCTTGAATGAAATAGAAGATTCTGGGATGGTTTGTTCCTGGGAGTCCTTCAGAATTCTGATGTTGCTTACACTCTTTTTTCTCTGATTCTACTATATTCTTTTTATTTTATTTAAATTAGTTTATTTTTACTAAACTATAGCTGCTTTACAATGTTGTGTGTGTTTCAGGTATATAGCAAAGTGATTCAGTTATTTATAGATATATATCTGTTTTTCTAGATTCCTTTCCCTTATATATTATTAAAAATATGGATTATATTCCTGTGCTATACAGTAGGTCCTTGGTACTTATCTATTTTATATATAACAGTGTGCCTGTGTTAATCCCAAACTCCTAATTTGTCCATATACTTCCCCCAACCCAGCATGGGCTTTGCAGGTGGTTCAGTGGTAGAGAATCTTTCTGCCAGGGCAGGAGATGCTCGAGGTGTGGATTTAACCCTTGAGTCTGCAAGATACCCTCAAGGAGGAAATGGCAACCCTCTCTAGCATTCTCTCCAGGAATTCCCATGGACAGAAGAGCTCAGCCGGCTATGGTGCACAGGATATCAAAGAGTCAGACACAACTGAATGACTGAGCATGTCCACCCTTTTTCTTTTGTCAACCACAAGTTTATTTTATATCTCTATAGGTCTTTTTTTATATTATATATAAACTAATCTGTATCATTTTTGTATTCTACAGGTGAGTGATATCATATGTTATTTATCTTTGTCTGGTTTACTTCACTTAGTAGGATAATTTTTAGATCCATACATATTGCTGCAAATAGCATTAATTTATTCTATTGTGGTGGAGTTCTGTTTCACTGTATGAATATACTACGTGCTCATACAACTCAATAATATCAAAAAACAAAAATCCCAATCAAAAAATGGGCAGAAGATCTAAATATAAGTAGACATTTCTTCAAAGACAACAGATGTTCAAAATGCACATAAAAGATGCTCAACTAGTTATAGGGCCTCCCCCAATGGTTTAGGGCTTCACTGGTGGCTCAGATGGTAAAGAATCTGCCTGTAGTGCAGGAGACCTGGGTTCAATCCCTGGGTTGGGAAGATCCCCTGGAGAAGGGAATGTTTACCCACTCCAGTATTTTTGCCTGGAGAATTTCATGGAGAGAATAGCCTGGCAGGCTGTACTCCATAGGGTGTAATTAATTAATAGATATAACAATTAATTAATACTAATTCTTTAATTAATTATTAGAGAAATGCAAATCAAAATTACAATAAGGTATTATCTCATAGCTTTCAGAATGGCCATCATCAAAAGTCTACAGATAATAAAATGCTGAAGACAGTGCAAAGAAAAAGAAGCCCTCCTATGTTGGTGGGAGTAGAAATTGGTGCAGCCACTATGGAGAAGAGTATGGGGGCTCCTTAAAAAACTAAAGATAGAGCTATCTTATGATCCTGCGATCACATTCACATCAGAGAAAGTCATAATTCAAAAAGATACTTGAAAGGTATTTCACGCAGCAAGGACAAGCCAGACCAAGGTGGAGCAGAGCAAAACTCAAGCGGTTTATTGGGACAACGCTCCCAGGTGAGATTCACGTGTCCCTAAGAGTCAGGGTCAGTGAATTCATGCCTTGAGATGGGAAGAGGGGATTTTTATTTGGGAAGAAAAAAAAAGACGAGAGTGGGTTTCTTGGTGCACGTGCAAAGTCAAAGTCTTTGTTTAAGCAGAGTGCCAGTGATGAGTCAGTTGTCCTTGAGTTGTTTGTGAGTATGGGGTGAGAGTCTCGGTGGCTCATGTCTGGCATACATGCAGTTTGTGTTTTTCTAGACACAGTAAAAAGTCTTTGATGGAGCGAGTTCCTTATCACTAGCTCTGTGAGATTCCCAGGCACTGGCAGGTCAGCAGAAGTTTCTTCCTTGCTGACCTTGTAGGGCCGTCAATTTCTCAAGGCCTGTGGTGTTAACCAGTTCTGTTTCACTGTATGAATATACTACGTGCTCATACAACTCAATAATATCAAAAAACAAAAATCCCAATCAAAAAATGGGCAGAAGATCTAAATATAAGTAGACATTTCTTCAAAGACAACAGATGTTCAAAATGCACATAAAAGATGCTCAACTAGTTATAGGGCCTCCCCCAATGGTTTAGGGCTTCACTGGTGGCTCAGATGGTAAAGAATCTGCCTGTAGTGCAGGAGACCTGGGTTCAATCCCTGGGTTGGGAAGATCCCCTGGAGAAGGGAATGTTTACCCACTCCAGTATTTTTGCCTGGAGAATTTCATGGAGAGAATAGCCTGGCAGGCTGTACTCCATAGGGTGTAATTAATTAATAGATATAACAATTAATTAATACTAATTCTTTAATTAATTATTAGAGAAATGCAAATCAAAATTACAATAAGGTATTATCTCATAGCTTTCAGAATGGCCATCATCAAAAGTCTACAGATAATAAAATGCTGAAGACAGTGCAAAGAAAAAGAAGCCCTCCTATGTTGGTGGGAGTAGAAATTGGTGCAGCCACTATGGAGAAGAGTATGGGGGCTCCTTAAAAAACTAAAGATAGAGCTATCTTATGATCCTGCGATCACATTCACATCAGAGAAAGTCATAATTCAAAAAGATACTTGAAAGGTATTTCACGCAGCAAGGACAAGCCAGACCAAGGTGGAGCAGAGCAAAACTCAAGCGGTTTATTGGGACAACGCTCCCAGGTGAGATTCACGTGTCCCTAAGAGTCAGGGTCAGTGAATTCATGCCTTGAGATGGGAAGAGGGGATTTTTATTTGGGAAGAAAAAAAAAGACGAGAGTGGGTTTCTTGGTGCACGTGCAAAGTCAAAGTCTTTGTTTAAGCAGAGTGCCAGTGATGAGTCAGTTGTCCTTGAGTTGTTTGTGAGTATGGGGTGAGAGTCTCGGTGGCTCATGTCTGGCATACATGCAGTTTGTGTTTTTCTAGACACAGTAAAAAGTCTTTGATGGAGCGAGTTCCTTATCACTAGCTCTGTGAGATTCCCAGGCACTGGCAGGTCAGCAGAAGTTTCTTCCTTGCTGACCTTGTAGGGCCGTCAATTTCTCAAGGCCTGTGGTGTTAACCCTCTGTTAGCCAGTCGGCCCAACAATACTTACATTTCCATGTTCATAGCAGCACTATTTACAAAAGCCAAGACATGAAAGCAACCGAAAAGTACATCAACGAATGGATAAAGAAAATGTTGCTCTGTCCTATCCTTTGCTTTTGGTACAAGTATGCTCTGTGGAGTCTATGAGCCTTTCTATTTATTAGAACTTGTGGAATCATTACAGTCATCAGGTACGGTAGGTTTCATAATATTTGGCCTCTTCCCCCATGGATCTCATAGTCATATCAGCCAACTTCTGGGTGTGTATCTTGAACGTTGGTATAATTTGAAACAGCATAGTTCTCAAAATAAAGAACAACCACATCTTCTTATCCCTCCTTTTTTTCTTGCTAGCACCTGTTCTTCTATTTTATTCAATAATGAACTGTTTACTTCTTATCTATCAATGCAATTCTGGTTTTATTTTATGTTTTTACACAATTGATGTTTTGGATTCACTGCTGCATGTTTCAAGCAACTTTTTAGTGATATTCAACTGCATTTTCTATTTTATCTTGCTTGAAACTACTAGCAAAAATCTTAGAGCTTGGATTAACCAAAGTAAATAATTTATGTTTGCCTAAAAACTATTAGCATCAGTTGAAGAGGTAACTGAATACTATTATTTCTCAGTCAACCATTTCAGCTGAATCTCAATACATCCTAAAAGTTTTATTTTATTCATTAATAGTCGCTGACATCAATATTTTTTAGACAGTAGCTATAGAAGTCAAGAGGGAATATATTAGATGCCTAAGGCTTTAAGGGAAAGTTTCCTAAACAACAACTCATCTCAAGAAAAAGAGAATCAGGCATATCAACTTTTTTGATAACATTAGGTTGATAATCAGAGCGAAGGAACGTGTTTAAATAAAGCAATGGGTGTCACAAAGACTGTTTCCAAGACCGGCCCTGGTGGTCTATTACTGGTCATGGTGGTAGAATAAAGGTTTAGGAATTCTAATAAAACAACCAAAATAATTGAAAAGGTTGGTTTAAAAGCCTTAAGATTGAAATGTAGGATTGCTTTGAGAACCAGATCATAGAAAAACGTATTGGGTTGACCAAAATTATGGAAATTTATCTTTAGCCAACCCAATATATAAGGGAAAGTAGTATTATCTTTTCTTAAGTACACAAAGCACAGTTGTCTTCACACACTGTTACTTCAAGGAACTGAGTCCAATTGGTAAATATACACTGGTTTTCATCAGTACTAGTTTCGTACATAGAGCTAGTGTTTGTAAAGTCTGTGATAGTGGTCATCTAATAACTCTATCCAAGAACAATACCACTTTGTGGCACAGGTTTCAGCAGCATGACAAAGCTGTATTTGCCATATCAGACAGGAAGGACAGCAATTTGGGGAGCAATAGGCAGTAGTGCCCGTGGCACACAGATCTGGGCTTTGGACAGTGTGCAACAGAATTTCTAGCAGGGGTTGATCTGAGTACAGCAGAAAGAAATTTAATGTAGATAATAATTTCAGAGAATAAATGAAGCAAGAAAAAGTAAAATGCTTTCTTTACTTTTAATGTTATATATTTTATAGACCTAGACTGTTGCATTACAGTAATATATATTCACTTCTGTACAATTACACAAATTAATCCAATAGGGGAACATTATTGTCCCAAATTGTACATTATTCTCCAGTTCTCATTATCTTTCATGATACAGTGATGTGTGATATAAGTACTACAATTTTAAACACATTAAAACGTTCAACATCTAACCACAAACATTAAATAATTCCTTTATACTTATAATTATAAAATACGATTTTAAACAGCCTGAAAGTTTGAGTAACATCAAATTTTTTTCATTTAAAGAGCTTACATTTCTTCAAGCATCTCTTGCAAGGTTATGAATGTTTTTGACATTTTAGTATTCAGCTTGATACAGATTATTTAGTTAAAGACTAAATATATGAAATGATATATAACTGAAATCAGATGTATTGTTATTGATTCAGATATATTTAAATGATGGCATGTTTGGCATGTTTTGACTAGTGATACGACTCAAGCTCTTTTTGTAATATGATCATCATCAAGGAGATGTTTCCACCACTTGCATTTAGAATATTCAAATATATTACTACTTCTCAGTGTGACATTCTTATAACATACCTTTTGCTTTTATATATGGTGCTTTTTTCTTTATAAACATCAGTTCCCGTCTGGTCCCTCTTTGCTTTCATGTCATTTATCCTACCTGCAAATGGAAATCAATGCCATTGAACTGTCAAAGTATTTAAAACATATGTTTTATGCAAGAAACTACGACTCAAAATCTATAATAGAAATTACTACTCAAAGTCCATCCCACAGTTTAATTGTTCAGGAATCTTATATATATTTACTCAACAGAAAAGGGTCATTGTTATAATCAAATGTTAGAGAAAAGAAAAAGTAAGTTATGTCATCAATGTACTTGCAGACCACAAGTTCTCATTTCTTCATTCATTGTATAATAGAGCTCTCTTGGAAATGAAAACCAAATGGTTTTGCTGAATTTATTTACTACTGTAAAGAGTCCCTCACTTATTACAATCCTTAAATTAGTCACACTAGCTCTTAGAGGGATGATCGTTCTAGTGCCGTCAAATTATGCTCAGTGAAGTGTGTCTAGTATGTAACTTTGTAGGCTTTTTCTTTTTCAGGTTATATATTTTATAGACCTAGACTGTTGCATTACAGTAATATATATTCACTTCTGTACAATTACACAAATTAATCCAATAGGGGAACATTATTGTCCCAAATTGTACATTATTCTCCAGTTCTCATTATCTTTCATGATACAGTGATGTGTGATATAAGTACTACAATTTTAAACACATTAAAACGTTCAACATCTAACCACAAACATTAAATAATTCCTTTATACTTATAATTATAAAATACGATTTTAAACAGCCTGAAAGTTTGAGTAACATCAAATTTTTTTCATTTAAAGAGCTTACATTTCTTCAAGCATCTCTTGCAAGGTTATGAATGTTTTTGACATTTTAGTATTCAGCTTGATACAGATTATTTAGTTAAAGACTAAATATATGAAATGATATATAACTGAAATCAGATGTATTGTTATTGATTCAGATATATTTAAATGATGGCATGTTTGGCATGTTTTGACTAGTGATACGACTCAAGCTCTTTTTGTAATATGATCATCATCAAGGAGATGTTTCCACCACTTGCATTTAGAATATTCAAATATATTACTACTTCTCAGTGTGACATTCTTATAACATACCTTTTGCTTTTATATATGGTGCTTTTTTCTTTATAAACATCAGTTCCCGTCTGGTCCCTCTTTGCTTTCATGTCATTTATCCTACCTGCAAATGGAAATCAATGCCATTGAACTGTCAAAGTATTTAAAACATATGTTTTATGCAAGAAACTACGACTCAAAATCTATAATAGAAATTACTACTCAAAGTCCATCCCACAGTTTAATTGTTCAGGAATCTTATATATATTTACTCAACAGAAAAGGGTCATTGTTATAATCAAATGTTAGAGAAAAGAAAAAGTAAGTTATGTCATCAATGTACTTGCAGACCACAAGTTCTCATTTCTTCATTCATTGTATAATAGAGCTCTCTTGGAAATGAAAACCAAATGGTTTTGCTGAATTTATTTACTACTGTAAAGAGTCCCTCACTTATTACAATCCTTAAATTAGTCACACTAGCTCTTAGAGGGATGATCGTTCTAGTGCCGTCAAATTATGCTCAGTGAAGTGTGTCTAGTATGTAACTTTGTAGGCTTTTTTCTTTTTTTTCACAAGCTTATTCTATTGCTTGTACACTCTTCCCCAAACATTTTTGTTGTCTTGGACTTAGATAAAGAGGTACTTATAGTCCGTTTTAAGTGCTGTGCAATGGGAAGATTTACCTCCACAATTCTCTACACCATTGCTACTCTCAATGTGATTTGTTATCAGAATGTAATGCTGTAGGTAAAAAACCAACATTGTGCATTCAGAAATGTTTATGGCAATATGTTACTGTGACAATACCCAAGAATTTATCAAAAGAATTCTTTCACTTAACATAATATAGATTATGTTGTGTATAGGGAAACTCACCTGGTGATGAGTTTCATGAAGTATACCAGTAAAATGCATTTTCTTTAAATTTTAATGTCAATTCTATAAATGTATATTAAAAAATAAGAAAAATAGATATTTTGTAGTTTCCTTTATAGTCATTCAGCTTAAATCAGGGAATTTTATTTCCTCTTTAACATTAATAATAAAATAACAATTAAACTTTTATCCTAATTTATAGATGTAAAACAACTTTCATTATTCTTTTCTGTCAAGAATGTACAAATATTTACTGAATGCAAAGTTATTAGTAAGCCAGATGATGAACATGGCATTACCAGAAAAATAAAAATAAAATAAATTATACCAGCATAACTTAGAAATATGATTTCCATGCTTACAGAGTATAGTTTTATTGCCACACATAGTGTTAAAATCCTAAGAGCACAGCATGTTATTTGCAGAGATGTGTTAGTCTGTAAAACAATTAAATTGCCAAAACATGAGCAATATTTGCTTAAAAAATGAAGGAAGGTAACAACAAAACTCTGTAAAAGTAAAAAGTAAAATAAAAATTAAAAAGAATGAAGGAAGGTCAAAACTATAGTAATTACTTAAGAATGTTGAATAAAAAAGCTGATGGAAACATTTGTTCAATATTTTGCATACAAATATTTGTCCCTTGGATACTCTTATAAAAGAGAATTCCAAATTTCGTTAAAAAATGTGTGTGTGTGTGTGTGTGTGTTTCAGTTTTGTTTCTGGCAAGCACAGTTAGTACTGAACTATCAAATTAGAGGATGGTACCATCAACAGAGGTGGTTTGGAGTTTTGTTTTGTTTTTGTTAAATGGCTTAGCTGCAACAACAGAAAAACATTCAGGTTTATCACACATCATCGGAGTTTACATCTGAATTTAAAGCAATACTTTGCTTTTTACATCAAGAAAGTGTTAGCTGAACTGTGAAGAGTGAGTTTAGTGATGTTAAAGTTGTGAAATATGTAAAGGTTAATATGTTAAAGTTAAAATCATTTTCTTTGTTGTGTATTAGTATGGATGCTGATTACAAGCAATTATACTTGCATGCTGGGATTTAATGGCTACTGAGAAAAAAACATTTATAGACTATTTGAACTGCAAACTTAGTTTTTCAATGTTGAAAGTTTTGTCCCAGCTTCTTAAATAAGTATATAGCCAGTCCAATTCATTTATCTGAAATTTTTAGAGGAAAATCTTTGTAGCAATTGCTACTTCCCTATATAGTTTTTGCTTTAGTTACATCTAGTAAAATGCAAATTTTATGCTTGCTTGCTATAAAAAAAACAATATTATATATGCCATTTTTCTAATAATTCATTTACTGAGCATTTGATTATGAATATTTTAAATATATAACTAAGACAAATGGTAGAAATCAATATAATATTGAGAAGCAATTACCCTCCAATTATAAGAAATATATGTATAAAAAAGAAAACTTCACTAAGCAAGCAAACAGACAATGCTGTTGGAATCAAAGTGAAAGTACTAGCTTAAAGAAATATAGTATAAATATTGGGCCTCCTATGTGGCACAGTGATTAAGAATCTGCCTGCCAATGCAAGAGACATGAATTCTATCCCTGGGTCAGAGAAGATTCCCTAGAGAAGGAAAAATGACAACCTACTCCAGTATTCTTCCTTGGAAAATTCCATGGACAGAGGAGCCTGGTGGACTACAGTCTATGGGGTCACAAAGAGTTGGACATGACAGTGAATAGCAAACAAAAACAACAATCTAACTAAAGAAAATAGGGTCACTCCAGAGGAAACTAACAAGCAAACCACTAAATTTTAGATGATGTTATGCCATTCTGAAAAACAAGAGTACAAAATTTTATAAACACATGAAATCCATTCATAAATGGATGAATTGTCTTTGATTTCATTTGTTGTTAGTGGAGAACAGAAGAATCTTCACTTATCTTTCTAGGGCAGATATTACAGAGAGCACTCCTCCACTGGTATAATCTTGAAATGTGTGCTGGCGGGGTAAGGATCACATACATCAACGTCACCATACTGTAAAGGGCTTATTCCAGCAGGCTATCTCTGAAGAATAAGCATAGATATTTCAAGTAACAATCCATATACTGGTACAGGAGATTTTATTCTCATTCCCTTCACCTACAAAGCAAAATAAAACAATTGTGTAGGGCAATCCAAAACTGGTACAGTGAGATTTTATTCTTGCATGCTGGGATTTAATGGCTACTGAGAAAAACATTTATAGACTATTTGAACTGCAAACTTAGTTTTTCAATGTTGAAAGTTTTGTCCCAGCTTCTTAAATAAGTATATAGCCAGTCCAATTCATTTATCTGAAATTTTTAGAGGAAAATCTTTGTAGCAATTGCTACTTCCCTATATAGTTTTTGCTTTAGTTACATCTAGTAAAATGCAAATTTTATGCTTGCTTGCTATAAAAAAAACAATATTATATATGCCATTTTTCTAATAATTCATTTACTGAGCATTTGATTATGAATATTTTAAATATATAACTAAGACAAATGGTAGAAATCAATATAATATTGAGAAGCAATTACCCTCCAATTATAAGAAATATATGTATAAAAAAGAAAACTTCACTAAGCAAGCAAACAGACAATGCTGTTGGAATCAAAGTGAAAGTACTAGCTTAAAGAAATATAGTATAAATATTGGGCCTCCTATGTGGCACAGTGATTAAGAATCTGCCTGCCAATGCAAGAGACATGAATTCTATCCCTGGGTCAGAGAAGATTCCCTAGAGAAGGAAAAATGACAACCTACTCCAGTATTCTTCCTTGGAAAATTCCATGGACAGAGGAGCCTGGTGGACTACAGTCTATGGGGTCACAAAGAGTTGGACATGACAGTGAATAGCAAACAAAAACAACAATCTAACTAAAGAAAATAGGGTCACTCCAGAGGAAACTAACAAGCAAACCACTAAATTTTAGATGATGTTATGCCATTCTGAAAAACAAGAGTACAAAATTTTATAAACACATGAAATCCATTCATAAATGGATGAATTGTCTTTGATTTCATTTGTTGTTAGTGGAGAACAGAAGAATCTTCACTTATCTTTCTAGGGCAGATATTACAGAGAGCACTCCTCCACTGGTATAATCTTGAAATGTGTGCTGGCGGGGTAAGGATCACATACATCAACGTCACCATACTGTAAAGGGCTTATTCCAGCAGGCTATCTCTGAAGAATAAGCATAGATATTTCAAGTAACAATCCATATACTGGTACAGGAGATTTTATTCTCATTCCCTTCACCTACAAAGCAAAATAAAACAATTGTGTGAACTGGGGACTATGAGTACAAGACAATATAACTGAGGGAATACAAAAAGTTCAGCCTGATAGTCTACTATCTTACCGAAAAAGATAGAATAGGGATAATGGAGAATGTTTGAATACTGCACATAAAATGAAGAACTGTTTGCAGCAAGATTAGAAAGTATGAGTTTGAACCAACATGGTAGAGCAAGTAGTGTGGGTGCTGAGTTGTGTTCAACTTTTTGCAACTCTTTGGATTTTATCCCACCAGGCTCCTTTGTCCATGGACTTTTCCAGAGAATACTGCAGTGGGTTGCCATTTCCTCCTCCCAGGGATCTTTTCAACCCAGGGATTAGGCCTGAGTCTCTTGCATCTCTGCATTGACTGGTTGATTCTTTACCACTACACCACTTGGGAAGCCCAAGGGTGGAGCAAAGAGACTGTCAAAATCAACCTCACTTCTGAACCTTGTGACAGAAAAAAGATAAAGCTTTTTGCTAAGCTTCTTGGGAAATGTGCATTGAGGGAAATGGCAGATGTCCATTTCCATTAAAGTAATAGTCTGTGCTATGTGTTGTTAAATAAATAGACATAGAAGTCAGATAGAACTGATTGAATTTTTGGTCCCAGAACTAGGGGATTTGATGGCCTCAATCTTTCTACATAGTAGCTTTTAAATCAATACATTAAGAATAATAGTAGTTGTATTATGAAGTTAGTTGTCTGTTACATGTTCAATTTGTAAAAAAAGAATGAGTTCACATTTAGAAGAGTAAATACAATATGCCCTAGTGTGGACCCAGTTAAATGTAAGAATTTATGAAGGAGGAGTTGAAGATTGGGTTTTGACAGGGAAAGCTAGAGAATTATGAAGTCAAAAGTTTAAAAAGTAAAGAGAAGAGCAGACTAAAGGGAATTATAACATCATTGTTACCACGATAATGGAGCTATGGGCCATTCTGTGTGTTTCTTGTCATTATTTTTCCCAAATGAATTCATTTCTGAATTCTTTTGACTTTTGAATCTGGGAGAATCCTAATCTAGAAGCCAGACTAATGACTGAATGTATCATTTTCTGGGATAAATAAAAACATTGAAATAGGCAGATTCCAATGGATGGTGGAAGTTAACTGAACTAGAAGTAGTTTTCTTGGTATGAGATAGCATTCTTTTCCATTTGAGCAAGGTCACTCCACAGTTTTCTAGTAAGCTAATGAAAGTATGGGCAGAGATATGTCCATAATAGGCAAACTCAATATACAATCATTTATTTGCTTGCACACTTCCATTTCCTCTATCAATTTGTCTTCTCCTAATTTGTCCATTGCTTCCACATTCTAGGGGCTTCCCTGGTGGTTCAGATGGTAAAGAATCTGCCTGCAATGTAAGAGACTCTGGTTCAATACCTGGGTCAGGAAGATGCCCTGGAGAAGGGCATGGCAACCCACTCCAGTATTCTTGCCTGGAGAAATCCCATTGACAGAGGAGCCTCACAAGCTATAGTATATAGAGATAAACAGAGTCAGATATACTGAATCCACTTAGCAGTCACACACATGTCATTGACTGTTAAGTTCCATTGACTGTTATGACATTCTTTCATAGCATCTAAAGCACAGGTCATCAACAACTACTTGATAATTAATGAACATCATTGTGTTACACCATAGCACTGTGCTTATTATTCTTTATTTTGAATATGAACAACAGTCAAATCTAAATTACTAAATATTTCCTAGGTAACATTTTTTAAGACTATTTTAATTAACTTTTAATTTAGAGAAACAGCCACAGAAACAAATAGACAAGAGCTAATAGAAACAAATAGGCAAGAAGAGTGCAATTTGTTCCATCATCGAACAAGAAATATTAAAAGAAAGACTAGGGCTTCCCTGGTAGTCCAGTGGGTAAAGAGTCTGCCTTGTAGTGCATGGGGCACTGGTTCCATCCCTGGCCGGGAAGATCCCACGTGCCACGGAGCGGCTAAGCCGGTGTGTCCAATTACCAGCCAGATCTCTGGAGCTCACGTGCCCAGAGTCAGTGCTCTGCAAGGAGAGAGGCCACTGCGATGGGAGGCCCACACAGGCCAAAGAATAAAAAAAGATGGATGAAAAAATAAATGATGACTTTAAGGCCAAAAAAAAAAAAAAATGACCATGCTGTTATGCTAATTGAATGTCTTTTCTCAGATGTAAGATGACACGATTTCTGGACACTCCAGGACACAAAGATGATAAGAAATCGTCACTATGAATGTTAGCTAATCAAAATCAGAAATTGCATTCAGAAGTATGTGGTGATCTAAAGAATATTTACACTTCATTTTGGTGTCACTAGTTTCTTTTTGTTTTTATTTTTACTCACATTTATTGATCTTTCATGTACTTATGTTCATCCATCTTTGTTCTTTGGCCTGTGTGGGCCTCCTATTGCAGTGGCCCCTCCTGTAGCAGAGCACTGGCTCTGGGTGCATGCACTCCAAAGCACTGGCTTGTAATTGGACACACGGTTCCAGCAGCTCCTTGGCATGTGGGATCTTCCCATACCAGGGATCGAACCAGCGCCACTTGCAGCGCAAGGCAGACTCTTTACCCACTGGGCCGCCAGGGAAGTGTGGTGTCACTAATTTTACATTAGTTCAAAGAATGTCAAAGAATGACATTTTAGTGTCAACATTTTTATATTAAAGTATTTTATGATATACATCATGCTTTCTTATTCTTTTAAGTTGCAGTAAAATCCAGAATCTAAAGCTATATGTTACTGAGACATGGACATTATTGTTCTATTGTTTGAATTTGTCTCTTTGCATAACCACTTTGGGAATGCTGCTTATTCTCTCTAACCCTCACCTAATTTTTGTATCTTTAAATACATGACACCTGTAGATGCCTCATAACTCTATGAATATCCGTGAGATAATCCATGTAAAGCACACATGAATGCCTGAGGTACAAATACCATTCTAAAAATGTCAGCTGGTGTTGTTTACCATTTTTCAGATCTCCCAAGTGGGTAAAGAGTCTGCCTTGTAGTCGGGGCAGCATCCTGGCCGGAAGATCCCACGTGCCGGAGCGGCTAAGCCGGTGTGTCCAATTACCAGCCAGATCTCTGGAGCTCACGTGCCCAGAGTCAGTGCTCTGCAAGGAGAGAGGCCACTGCGATGGGAGGCCCACACAGGCCAAAGAATAAAAAAAGATGGATGAAAAAATAAATGATGAATAAAAGGCAAAAAAAAAAAAAAATGACCATGCTGTTATGCTAATTGAATGTCTTTTCTCAGATGTAAGATGACACGATTTCTGGACACTCCAGGACACAAAGATGATAAGAAATCGTCACTATGAATGTTAGCTAATCAAAATCAGAAATTGCATTCAGAAGTATGTGGTGATCTAAAGAATATTTACACTTCATTTTGGTGTCACTAGTTTCTTTTTGTTTTTATTTTTACTCACATTTATTGATCTTTCATGTACTTATGTTCATCCATCTTTGTTCTTTGGCCTGTGTGGGCCTCCTATTGCAGTGGCCCCTCCTGTAGCAGAGCACTGGCTCTGGGTGCATGCACTCCAAAGCACTGGCTTGTAATTGGACACACGGTTCCAGCAGCTCCTTGGCATGTGGGATCTTCCCATACCAGGGATCGAACCAGCGCCACTTGCAGCGCAAGGCAGACTCTTTACCCACTGGGCCGCCAGGGAAGTGTGGTGTCACTAATTTTACATTAGTTCAAAGAATGTCAAAGAATGACATTTTAGTGTCAACATTTTTATATTAAAGTATTTTATGATATACATCATGCTTTCTTATTCTTTTAAGTTGCAGTAAAATCCAGAATCTAAAGCTATATGTTACTGAGACATGGACATTATTGTTCTATTGTTTGAATTTGTCTCTTTGCATAACCACTTTGGGAATGCTGCTTATTCTCTCTAACCCTCACCTAATTTTTGTATCTTTAAATACATGACACCTGTAGATGCCTCATAACTCTATGAATATCCGTGAGATAATCCATGTAAAGCACACATGAATGCCTGAGGTACAAATACCATTCTAAAAATGTCAGCTGGTGTTGTTGTTACCATTAGTAAGATGTTATTACTAAGATTATCTTATATCATGGTTTTAATATTTCGGTACGAAGTTGTTATAACAATGCCTTTATCCACCTACTTGCTCCCATGTTTTCTAAGGTAAAGAATTCTGAACCAACAGTTTATAAATTAATATAATTTAACTGAATAAAGTTTAATCATGCAGAGTACTTGAGTTTAGAGAGTGGGTTGCAGGTTAAAACATGAATTAAACATCCACTGGGCCTGCTACATAGAAAGCAATGGAAGAATAGCTTTGTCAAATGGCATCAGGAAGACCTATCAAAGTCTTTGGAAAGAATCTTACTAATTATTTATAGCACATGAGGTCTGAGAATACAACAAAACCATTTGAATCTGGAGTGAATCATAAGCAGCTCAAACATTCTTATTCTGTGCAAAAGTGTGATTTGAATCTCTGATTTTGTGTATCTCCATATAGACTTAGGAAACAATGAATTATATAAATCAAATTGCAATAAAAAGAAAATTAATAAATGGACCTCATCAAACAAATTAAAATAAACTTAAAGATGTTAATTCTCATTTTAGGAAAAATAGCATTTAACTAAGATATGGAAATAACATGATGGGAATTAGAAGGACACTAAAATCAAAATAAAGATATCAAATCCTTATGGATAAAGATTTCTTATAATTAAAATAGTTTTTCATTATTATTACAGCAAAAGTTTAATCAAGGAAGAAATTAGAGCTTTTTGGCATGAAATGAGAAATAAGATAGCAAGGACAATAAAACTGCTGAAGTATTAAATGAATAAAATCCAGATTTTTTTTTTCTAAAGCAAAATAATGTTACTGAGACATGGACATTATTGTTCTATTGTTTGAATTTGTCTCTTTGCATAACCACTTTGGGAATGCTGCTTATTCTCTCTAACCCTCACCTAATTTTTGTATCTTTAAATACATGACACCTGTAGATGCCTCATAACTCTATGAATATCCGTGAGATAATCCATGTAAAGCACACATGAATGCCTGAGGTACAAATACCATTCTAAAAATGTCAGCTGGTGTTGTTGTTACCATTAGTAAGATGTTATTACTAAGATTATCTTATATCATGGTTTTAATATTTCGCACGAAGTTGTTATAACAATGCCTTTATCCACCTACTTGCTCCCATGTTTTCTAAGGTAAAGAATTCTGAACCAACAGTTTATAAATTAATATAATTTAACTGAATAAAGTTTAATCATGCAGAGTACTTGAGTTTAGAGAGTGGGTTGCAGGTTAAAACATGAATTAAACATCCACTGGGCCTGCTACATAGAAAGCAATGGAAGAATAGCTTTGTCAAATGGCATCAGGAAGACCTATCAAAGTCTTTGGAAAGAATCTTACTAATTATTTATAGCACATGAGGTCTGAGAATACAACAAAACCATTTGAATCTGGAGTGAATCATAAGCAGCTCAAACATTCTTATTCTGTGCAAAAGTGTGATTTGAATCTCTGATTTTGTGTATCTCCATATAGACTTAGGAAACAATGAATTATATAAATCAAATTGCAATAAAAAGAAAATTAATAAATGGACCTCATCAAACAAATTAAAAATAAACTTAAAGATGTTAATTCTCATTTTAGGAAAAAATAGCATTTAACTAAGATATGGAAATAACATGATGGGAATTAGAAGGACACTAAAAATCAAAATAAAGATATCAAATCCTTATGGATAAAGATTTCTTATAATTAAAATAGTTTTTCATTATTATTACAGCAAAAGTTTAATCAAGGAAGAAATTAGAGCTTTTTGGCATGAAATGAGAAATAAGATAGCAAGGACAATAAAACTGCTGAAGTATTAAATGAATATTTCCCAGTGTATTTATAAAGAAAAGCATTAATGGTGCAAGAACTGAAAATTCCCAATGAATACATCTTTCACTAACTTATAGGATCAGCAGTTTAAACCGACTTTCCAATTTCCCATCAACAAATTTAATGATACTAAAAATTAAAATTCCTATGATTCTTACTGATCCTATTGGGCTTTATATTTGATTTATGAAATTTAAAATATAATGACAGATTTAGAAAAAGCTATTTTAAAGCCTTAAACAAGTTGGTGTTAGCATTAGCAGAATAGTTTCAATAACTACTTTATGATTTTAATAGAGAAGGATAAATATTTTTTTATTTTTCCAGGTTATTTAATAACTTTTTCAATAACATACAATGCATCTACATTGTTGTTGGTGGTTTTTAGTTGCTAAGTCAGATCCAACTCATTGCAACCCTATGGACGGTAGCATTCTGGGCTCATATGAACATTGGATTCTCCAGGCAAGAATACTGGAATAGTTTGCCATCTCCTTCTCTAGGGGAACTTCCAGCCCCTGGTATCAAACCCATGTCTCCTGCATTGGCAGGCAGATTCTTTGCAACTGAGTCACCAGGGAAGCTCATCTGCATTGTAGAAATGTGGTAATTATGGAAAATATATAAGGTAGATAAGCATAAGTATAATCATCCCTAATCACTGTATTTAGTGATATCCATTACTAACATAAAAAGTAGATACGAATGTGCCATAGAAAAGGAAAGAAGCCTTCCAGGAAAGTAATATGTTTTTATTAGAAAACAATGAATTATATAAATCAAATTGCAATAAAGAAAATTAATAAATGGACCTCATCAAACAAATTAAAATAAACTTAAAGATGTTAATTCTCATTTTAGGAAAAAATAGCATTTAACTAAGATATGGAAATAACATGATGGGAATTAGAAGGACACTAAAAATCAAAATAAAGATATCAAATCCTTATGGATAAAGATTTCTTATAATTAAAATAGTTTTTCATTATTATTACAGCAAAAGTTTAATCAAGGAAGAAATTAGAGCTTTTTGGCATGAAATGAGAAATAAGATAGCAAGGACAATAAAACTGCTGAAGTATTAAATGAATATTTCCCAGTGTATTTATAAAGAAAAGCATTAATGGTGCAAGAACTGAAAATTCCCAATGAATACATCTTTCACTAACTTATAGGATCAGCAGTTTAAACCGACTTTCCAATTTCCCATCAACAAATTTAATGATACTAAAAATTAAAATTCCTATGATTCTTACTGATCCTATTGGGCTTTATATTTGATTTATGAAATTTAAAATATAATGACAGATTTAGAAAAAGCTATTTTAAAGCCTTAAACAAGTTGGTGTTAGCATTAGCAGAATAGTTTCAATAACTACTTTATGATTTTAATAGAGAAGGATAAATATTTTTATATTTTTCCAGGTTATTTAATAACTTTTTCAATAACATACAATGCATCTACATTGTTGTTGGTGGTTTTTAGTTGCTAAGTCAGATCCAACTCATTGCAACCCTATGGACGGTAGCATTCTGGGCTCATATGAACATTGGATTCTCCAGGCAAGAATACTGGAATAGTTTGCCATCTCCTTCTCTAGGGGAACTTCCAGCCCCTGGTATCAAACCCATGTCTCCTGCATTGGCAGGCAGATTCTTTGCAACTGAGTCACCAGGGAAGCTCATCTGCATTGTAGAAATGTGGTAATTATGGAAAAATATATAAGGTAGATAAGCATAAGTATAATCATCCCTAATCACTGTATTTAGTGATATCCATTACTAACATAAAAAGTAGATACGAATGTGCCATAGAAAAGGAAAGAAGCCTTCCAGGAAAGTAATATGTTTTTATTAGGGGCACAACAGTAACAACAACCATAAAACAAGTTTGTTCAGTGAAAAGTTCAAGTTACAAAGCCATTTAGTTTTGAAGATTTGAAAGCTTCTGGAGAGAAATTTGGAAACAGTGGACAAAACTTGTTATGTGGAAAAGTAGCAAACTGAGAATAAGAACATACGAAAAGGAATAGGAATTTATATTCTGTTCTCTCAAGTTTCTACTATCAAATAGGTAAAGAAATGAAAATTTTCATTGATTGGTGAGTCTGAAGTTATTTTGATAAATAAGTGGCTGAAGTGTGGCTTGTGTGTGAGCATTTAGGGACTACTTCGGGTCTGCAGTTATGAACAAAAATGTACCTATGTGGCATTAGCAATGAAATACAGGGTAATAAGACTATATGCAATATGTTGGAGGCAGGATACTCTGGATTAGTCAACTACAGTATTCTGTAAGAGCAACTTCAAAATTATTGGTTGTTTAATCATCAAGTTGTGCTTGACTCTTTGTGAGTCTATGGACTATAGTCAGCCCAGGTACTCTGTCCATGGAATTTCCTAGCCAAGAATATGGGAGTGGCTTGTCATTTCCTTCTCTAGGCTATCTTCCTGATTCAGGGATCAAATTTGAGTATCCTGCATTGCAAGCAGTCTCTGGCATTACAGGTGAATTATTTTCCAGTTGAGCCACCAACCCATCCTCAAAGATATCCCCACCAGTCTCAGCACCAATAAGGTGTTAACATGGCGTTCAACACAGGCATAAAGAAGATAGCAGTCGGAAAAGTTAATGAATATTATACTTTCCCCTATGGACGGTAGCGTTCTGGGCTCATATGAACATTGGATTCTCCAGGCAAGAATACTGGAATAGTTTGCCATCTCCTTCTCTAGGGAACTTCCAGCCCTGGTATCAAACCCATGTCTCCTGCATTGGCAGGCAGATTCTTTGCAACTGA
Source organism: Tragulus kanchil (assembly GCA_022376925.1). Taxonomy (NCBI): domain Eukaryota; kingdom Metazoa; phylum Chordata; class Mammalia; order Artiodactyla; family Tragulidae; genus Tragulus; species Tragulus kanchil. The sequence goes on along the minus strand of JAIOJX010000028.1, from coordinate 223,203,815 downwards.
GTCACCAGGGAAGCTCATCTGCATTGTAGAAATGTGGTAATTATGGAAAATATATAAGGTAGATAAGCATAAGTATAATCATCCCTAATCACTGTATTTAGTGATATCCATTACTAACATAAAAAGTAGATACGAATGTGCCATAGAAAAGGAAAGAAGCCTTCCAGGAAAGTAATATGTTTTTATTAGGGGCACAACAGTAACAACAACCATAAAACAAGTTTGTTCAGTGAAAAGTTCAAGTTACAAAGCCATTTAGTTTTGAAGATTTGAAAGCTTCTGGAGAGAAATTTGGAAACAGTGGACAAAACTTGTTATGTGGAAAAGTAGCAAACTGAGAATAAGAACATACGAAAAGGAATAGGAATTTATATTCTGTTCTCTCAAGTTTCTACTATCAAATAGGTAAAGAAATGAAAATTTTCATTGATTGGTGAGTCTGAAGTTATTTTGATAAATAAGTGGCTGAAGTGTGGCTTGTGTGTGAGCATTTAGGGACTACTTCGGGTCTGCAGTTATGAACAAAAATGTACCTATGTGGCATTAGCAATGAAATACAGGGTAATAAGACTATATGCAATATGTTGGAGGCAGGATACTCTGGATTAGTCAACTACAGTATTCTGTAAGAGCAACTTCAAAATTATTGGTTGTTTAATCATCAAGTTGTGCTTGACTCTTTGTGAGTCTATGGACTATAGTCAGCCCAGGTACTCTGTCCATGGAATTTCCTAGCCAAGAATATGGGAGTGGCTTGTCATTTCCTTCTCTAGGCTATCTTCCTGATTCAGGGATCAAATTTGAGTATCCTGCATTGCAAGCAGTCTCTGGCATTACAGGTGAATTATTTTCCAGTTGAGCCACCAACCCATCCTCAAAGATATCCCCACCAGTCTCAGCACCAATAAGGTGTTAACATGGCGTTCAACACAGGCATAAAGAAGATAGCAGTCGGAAAAGTTAATGAATATTATACTTTCCCCCTTCATGGACACAGATACAAGAAAATATTGATGTATTGTAGTTTGGAAGGTGAGGATTAGTGAACTAGTTACTTTCTAGTATTAATGCTACACAAGATTATAGGTATCCTTATTGGCATCTTGGGGAGTTCTAAAATATCTTTCCTTGTTATATAGAAAATTAAGGAGATTAGCCACTAAACCTCTATGCTTCTTAGACATGGTATCTCTGAAAACAGAGACTGAAAGAGAAAATATACACAGTACGACAATGTAATCATTTGGAATTAACCAAGAGAGGAGCGGAGTGAGGTTTTACCCAAAATTACAAGCTCTGTGATTTTTAAGTTCCTTAGCCAAACTGTAAACAGATATTGTTACAAAAAGAAAAACACAGAAGTCTGAAAGACCTGTTCTAAAAGGGAAGCATTATATGGTAGATATAGACAAACATAGGTTCTGTGTTGCCTGCTAATTTAGGTAAGTTTCAGTTCATTTGACCCTTGCAGGGTGTACAAGGAGAAGATATTGTCTTCACAGGAGATGTGTTAGAGAGTACTGCAAAATATAGCTAAAAGCTAATTTTACTGAGAACATAAAAATAAAAATAATTGATGAAATCTAAAGCATATAACTTCGAGCAAAATTCACAAGCTGGAACACATAAAGAGCGTGGTGTTCTGTTTACATACAAAGTCTTTTTCTCACCTGGAGCAAAGACACAAAACTAAGGATTAAAAAGGTCAGTGCTTGGAAATATTCTGTTTAGATTATTGTCTTTTTGTAGCAAATATCTTTTAATGTGGAATGCTATCACATGTGAGAATGGTAGTGTCAAGAAATAAATGTTTGAATAATATTTTCAGATATGTATAGATACGGCAGGCAGAGAGAAGTTTTAATGCTAGAATGTAAAACTTTCCTAGCCAAGAATATGGGAGTGGCTTGTCATTTCCTTCTCTAGGCTATCTTCCTGATTCAGGGATCAAATTTGAGTATCCTGCATTGCAAGCAGTCTCTGGCATTACAGGTGAATTATTTTCCAGTTGAGCCACCAACCCATCCTCAAAGATATCCCCACCAGTCTCAGCACCAATAAGGTGTTAACATGGCGTTCAACACAGGCATAAAGAAGATAGCAGTCGGAAAAGTTAATGAATATTATACTTTCCCCCTTCATGGACACAGATACAAGAAAATATTGATGTATTGTAGTTTGGAAGGTGAGGATTAGTGAACTAGTTACTTTCTAGTATTAATGCTACACAAGATTATAGGTATCCTTATTGGCATCTTGGGGAGTTCTAAAATATCTTTCCTTGTTATATAGAAAATTAAGGAGATTAGCCACTAAACCTCTATGCTTCTTAGACATGGTATCTCTGAAAACAGAGACTGAAAGAGAAAATATACACAGTACGACAATGTAATCATTTGGAATTAACCAAGAGAGGAGCGGAGTGAGGTTTTACCCAAAATTACAAGCTCTGTGATTTTTAAGTTCCTTAGCCAAACTGTAAACAGATATTGTTACAAAAAGAAAAACACAGAAGTCTGAAAGACCTGTTCTAAAAGGGAAGCATTATATGGTAGATATAGACAAACATAGGTTCTGTGTTGCCTGCTAATTTAGGTAAGTTTCAGTTCATTTGACCCTTGCAGGGTGTACAAGGAGAAGATATTGTCTTCACAGGAGATGTGTTAGAGAGTACTGCAAAATATAGCTAAAAGCTAATTTTACTGAGAACATAAAAATAAAAATAATTGATGAAATCTAAAGCATATAACTTCGAGCAAAATTCACAAGCTGGAACACATAAAGAGCGTGGTGTTCTGTTTACATACAAAGTCTTTTTCTCACCTGGAGCAAAGACACAAAACTAAGGATTAAAAAGGTCAGTGCTTGGAAATATTCTGTTTAGATTATTGTCTTTTTGTAGCAAATATCTTTTAATGTGGAATGCTATCACATGTGAGAATGGTAGTGTCAAGAAATAAATGTTTGAATAATATTTTCAGATATGTATAGATACGGCAGGCAAAGAGAATTTTTTAAATGACTAATTTGAATATACCATCAGCTTGATACAAAGTTTGCTTAAAAGTCAAGGTTCAGTTGTGTTAGAGATTATTCTTTCTTAATATATATGACAAGCAACAGATAACTATTTAGTGTTTGGGCATTCTAAAAAAGTATTGATGCAGAAAGGAACTGTTCTGAAGGCAGGTCAAAACTCATGGTATTGGCTTCTTTCTTTTCCTTTTTCGTCATTCCTCCATCACTCCTAATTTGACTCCAAATCTGCTGGATGGGGGAAACAAATTAGGTGTCAATGCCAGTTATATTTTGTGTGAAGGCATCATCTTAATTATTTTGAGACTGTATATGTTAAATCCAAAGTTAAGCACATTCTTCCAAGTATAAAAAACATTAAGAGAATATAGTGCCTACTTTAGGTAAATGTTGCACAGATAGAAGGAGGCTTGATGTGTATAAGTGAAAAGAAAAATATAGAGTTAAAATATAAGAGAAGGGCAGTTTAATATCATAGGAAATTTTAAGAAAAAATATCTGTCTTTCAATAAATGAAACTAAACAAAACTGGTATCCCAGAGCTCAGAATTAATTTATATCATTAAAGGCCCAAATGGATTGGTTTAAATGTATTGTGGGGAGCAAGTTTGTGAAGTTTTATAACAGTTTTTGTTATTTTTCAATTTTCATTAAATTCAAGTTGATGTGACTTTAGAATATAACACATTCTGAAGTTTGGACAATCCATTCATAGTTTCTGTCATAAATAAACTCGATTTACAAAATTCTAAATTCACTATTTAAAAGGAGGATGGAGAAGAATGTCTTTGGGACTCAAGTCTGGATGTAACACTTCAGTGGTTAGTTTGCAGGTTGGAAGTGCATCTGTGGAAGCAACTCTAATTTGGTGAACTGTTATAACTAATGGATGCTCTTTGAGTCAAAATTTCTTCCTTGGGAGCAGATGCATGTGTCTCTTTATTGCAGCCAGATGTCTCTTATTTACAGCTTTGCTGCCATGCCGAGTGGCTAGGCTGTCACAGAGATACTTAAAGGCAATAGCCTCTGAGGTCAAGTGTATGCTCAAACCAATGAGTTTTTCATGACTCAGGCTGAATGTCTACAACTTTCAAAATATTTTTGGTGACACATTCTCTACATACATGAAATTTACTTTTTAAACATTTGCTATCTGATCGAATGTGCCACAAGGAATATTAAGTGACTGTGGATGGTGACTGCAGCCATGAAATTAAAAGACGTTTGCTTCTTGGAAGAAAAGATTTGACAAACCCAGACAGTGTATTAAAAACCAGAGACATCACTTTGCCAAAAAAGGTCTGTATAGACAAAGCTATGGTTTTTCCAGTAGTCATGCATGGATGTGAGAGATGGAAGTATGAGTGTCAAAGAACTGATGCTTTTGAACTGTAGAGCTGGAGAAGACTCTTGAGAGTTTCTTGGACAACAAAGAGATCAAACCAATCAATCCTAAGGGAATCAATCATGAATACTCACTGGAAGGACTGATGCTGATGCTGAACCTCCAATACTTTGGCCACCTAATGCAAAGAGCCCACTCATTGGAAAAAACCCTGATTCTGGTAAACGTTGAGGACAAAAGGAGAAGCGGGTGATAGAGGATGGGATGACTGAACCTCCAATACTTTGCAAGCTCAGAATTAATTTATATCATTAAAGGCCCAAATGGATTGGTTTAAATGTATTGTGGGGAGCAAGTTTGTGAAGTTTTATAACAGTTTTTGTTATTTTTCAATTTTCATTAAATTCAAGTTGATGTGACTTTAGAATATAACACATTCTGAAGTTTGGACAATCCATTCATAGTTTCTGTCATAAATAAACTCGATTTACAAAATTCTAAATTCACTATTTAAAAGGAGGATGGAGAAGAATGTCTTTGGGACTCAAGTCTGGATGTAACACTTCAGTGGTTAGTTTGCAGGTTGGAAGTGCATCTGTGGAAGCAACTCTAATTTGGTGAACTGTTATAACTAATGGATGCTCTTTGAGTCAAAATTTCTTCCTTGGGAGCAGATGCATGTGTCTCTTTATTGCAGCCAGATGTCTCTTATTTACAGCTTTGCTGCCATGCCGAGTGGCTAGGCTGTCACAGAGATACTTAAAGGCAATAGCCTCTGAGGTCAAGTGTATGCTCAAACCAATGAGTTTTTCATGACTCAGGCTGAATGTCTACAACTTTCAAAATATTTTTGGTGACACATTCTCTACATACATGAAATTTACTTTTTAAACATTTGCTATCTGATCGAATGTGCCACAAGGAATATTAAGTGACTGTGGATGGTGACTGCAGCCATGAAATTAAAAGACGTTTGCTTCTTGGAAGAAAAGATTTGACAAACCCAGACAGTGTATTAAAAACCAGAGACATCACTTTGCCAAAAAAGGTCTGTATAGACAAAGCTATGGTTTTTCCAGTAGTCATGCATGGATGTGAGAGATGGAAGTATGAGTGTCAAAGAACTGATGCTTTTGAACTGTAGAGCTGGAGAAGACTCTTGAGAGTTTCTTGGACAACAAAGAGATCAAACCAATCAATCCTAAGGGAAATCAATCATGAATACTCACTGGAAGGACTGATGCTGATGCTGAACCTCCAATACTTTGGCCACCTAATGCAAAGAGCCCACTCATTGGAAAAAACCCTGATTCTGGTAAACGTTGAGGACAAAAGGAGAAGCGGGTGATAGAGGATGGGATGACTGAATGGCATCACTGACTCAATGGACATGACTTTGTGCAAGCTCAGGGAGATAGTTAAGGACAAGGAGGCCTGGCGTGCTGCAGGCCATGGTATCTCAAAGAGTCACACACAGATACTGAACAGCAACAGTAATATTGTATTATAAGTTTTCTTTAAGGCAAATGGCCTCAAGCAGACCAATATAGCAATTTAATTTTGGAAAGAACGTTTATGGGAAATAAAATAGTTATTCATTTTTAGACTCTATTAAAATACTGATTAATAAAGGATTCTTAGATTCTCTGTGGACATTGGGGTAGACTATTGTATTTGCACAATTTTTTTTTAATAGCATTAAGGTATTCAAGAAAACTGTGTAAGGATTTTATCAGAAATGTTAGCCTTTTCTCAGATGATGATTATGGATGAGATCACACCAAAAAGATTTTTGTTAGATTAGCCTGGGGTCATTTTTTTTTTTAATATTGTTAGTATCAAGTAATATAGAGTACTCAAAGTCAGGGTCTCAAGTGAAATTAAAATACAAAATGAGAACATATAAAGGGGAAAAAAGAAACAAAAATACAGAAAAAGAATAATGAAAAATCTAACTGAATATTTGAACTGCTCTGAGGTACTTGGTAACATTTTAGCTTTGGTGGAAATAGTTTTGACTTTTGGGAGCTGATGATGATTGACAGTTACATAATTCCAAGTCCCCTGTAACTTTAGAATCCCTGCTACCTTGAACCCCTGACCCAGGAGCAAAATTTTAAAAATCTTTGAAATTTTTACTCTAAACAATGGTAGCTGTGATAAAGCAAAGTGTATATGGTGTGGTTGTCCAGATTTTAATATTCAGTATAAAATAGAAAACATTCTTTTTCTTGTATTTTTTTCTATACTTTTTGAGGCAAAAATCAATGAGAATTTTGATCACTCCAAGTTCAAGTAGATAGACAGAATTACAGATTGAAATTAAAGTAATCCTCTTGAATGTCAGTGATGGCTGAAATAACCATCAAGTTTTTGCCCACTCATTGGAAAAACCCTGATTCTGGTAAACGTTGAGGACAAAAGGAGAAGCGGGTGATAGAGGATGGGATGACTGAATGGCATCACTGACTCAATGGACATGACTTTGTGCAAGCTCAGGGAGATAGTTAAGGACAAGGAGGCCTGGCGTGCTGCAGGCCATGGTATCTCAAAGAGTCACACACAGATACTGAACAGCAACAGTAATATTGTATTATAAGTTTTCTTTAAGGCAAATGGCCTCAAGCAGACCAATATAGCAATTTAATTTTGGAAAGAACGTTTATGGGAAATAAAATAGTTATTCATTTTTAGACTCTATTAAAATACTGATTAATAAAGGATTCTTAGATTCTCTGTGGACATTGGGGTAGACTATTGTATTTGCACAATTTTTTTTTAATAGCATTAAGGTATTCAAGAAAACTGTGTAAGGATTTTATCAGAAATGTTAGCCTTTTCTCAGATGATGATTATGGATGAGATCACACCAAAAAGATTTTTGTTAGATTAGCCTGGGGTCATTTTTTTTTTTAATATTGTTAGTATCAAGTAATATAGAGTACTCAAAGTCAGGGTCTCAAGTGAAATTAAAATACAAAATGAGAACATATAAAGGGGAAAAAAGAAACAAAAATACAGAAAAAGAATAATGAAAAATCTAACTGAATATTTGAACTGCTCTGAGGTACTTGGTAACATTTTAGCTTTGGTGGAAATAGTTTTGACTTTTGGGAGCTGATGATGATTGACAGTTACATAATTCCAAGTCCCCTGTAACTTTAGAATCCCTGCTACCTTGAACCCCTGACCCAGGAGCAAAATTTTAAAAATCTTTGAAATTTTTACTCTAAACAATGGTAGCTGTGATAAAGCAAAGTGTATATGGTGTGGTTGTCCAGATTTTAATATTCAGTATAAAATAGAAAACATTCTTTTTCTTGTATTTTTTTCTATACTTTTTGAGGCAAAAATCAATGAGAATTTTGATCACTCCAAGTTCAAGTAGATAGACAGAATTACAGATTGAAATTAAAGTAATCCTCTTGAATGTCAGTGATGGCTGAAATAACCATCAAGTTTCTATTTCATCACTCCAGGTACAATTTCAACAAAAAAGTCACTGATATCCTAAAACCAATAGTTCATCAAACCAGAAAGCATTCTCACATCCACAAAAATGAGTTAAATGAAACAACATACCTTTAAAACAGGCTCAAACATAATAAAAATAAAAACAACTTGTAATATATAACATTTTCAACTAACTTCTTCAGGAAGTGACTGATTTTTCAGAGAAGTTACAAGGTTGAACATATAGCAACGTCAAAATGTTCAAACCTTTTTTGTTTGTTTTTTCTAAATAAGAAATTAGGACATGGGCTTCCCTGGTGGTCCAGTGGGTAAAGATTCTGCCTTGCAATGCAAAGGGTACCGGTTTGATCCCTTGCACGGGAAGATCCCACATGCCCTGGAGCAGCTGGACTGGTGTGTCCAATTACGAGCCAGTCCTCTGGAATGCATGGGCTCAGAGCCGGTGCTCTGCTACAGGAGAAGTCACTGCAATGGGAGGCCCACACAGGCCAAAGAACAAAGATGAATGAAAATAAATAAATGAAAGACCAATAAAAGTGGCCGGAAAAAAAAAAAAAAAAGAAATTAGGACACACAAATGGATTTCCCCACTATGATCACAGAACACTTCCAACAAGTGATTTCTCCTGTCTTAAGTGATAAGTGTTCTTGGAAAAGTCAGAAAGCGCTGATACTTGGCCTACTTGATACTGTTTTAAAAAATACCTTATTCCTTTATTTTAAACAAATTTTTGAAAAATCTAACTGAATATTTGAACTGCTCTGAGGTACTTGGTAACATTTTAGCTTTGGTGGAAATAGTTTTGACTTTTGGGAGCTGATGATGATTGACAGTTACATAATTCCAAGTCCCTGTAACTTTAGAATCCCTGCTACCTTGAACCCCTGACCCAGGAGCAAAATTTTAAAATCTTTGAAATTTTTACTCTAAACAATGGTAGCTGTGATAAAGCAAAGTGTATATGGTGTGGTTGTCCAGATTTTAATATTCAGTATAAAATAGAAAACATTCTTTTTCTTGTATTTTTTTCTATACTTTTTGAGGCAAAAATCAATGAGAATTTTGATCACTCCAAGTTCAAGTAGATAGACAGAATTACAGATTGAAATTAAAGTAATCCTCTTGAATGTCAGTGATGGCTGAAATAACCATCAAGTTTCTATTTCATCACTCCAGGTACAATTTCAACAAAAAAGTCACTGATATCCTAAAACCAATAGTTCATCAAACCAGAAAGCATTCTCACATCCACAAAAATGAGTTAAATGAAACAACATACCTTTAAAACAGGCTCAAACATAATAAAAATAAAAACAACTTGTAATATATAACATTTTCAACTAACTTCTTCAGGAAGTGACTGATTTTTCAGAGAAGTTACAAGGTTGAACATATAGCAACGTCAAAATGTTCAAACCTTTTTTGTTTGTTTTTTCTAAATAAGAAATTAGGACATGGGCTTCCCTGGTGGTCCAGTGGGTAAAGATTCTGCCTTGCAATGCAAAGGGTACCGGTTTGATCCCTTGCACGGGAAGATCCCACATGCCCTGGAGCAGCTGGACTGGTGTGTCCAATTACGAGCCAGTCCTCTGGAATGCATGGGCTCAGAGCCGGTGCTCTGCTACAGGAGAAGTCACTGCAATGGGAGGCCCACACAGGCCAAAGAACAAAGATGAATGAAAATAAATAAATGAAAGACCAATAAAAGTGGCCGGAAAAAAAAAAAAAAAAGAAATTAGGACACACAAATGGATTTCCCCACTATGATCACAGAACACTTCCAACAAGTGATTTCTCCTGTCTTAAGTGATAAGTGTTCTTGGAAAAGTCAGAAAGCGCTGATACTTGGCCTACTTGATACTGTTTTAAAAAATACCTTATTCCTTTATTTTAAACAAATTTTTGAAAGTTTCAAACTGTCAGAGGAAAAATTCCAAAGTTAGAAAGTTAAGAGATACTATATTCAAGGCTATTGAAAGGAGTGAGTGAGATACAGATTGACTCAGAACTCAAGGTACTGAAACAAAGAGTATTGTGTCAGCATTCTTCTGTATAATGTTTAATGATAAGTCTGAAATCATGGGGAAAATGGGATTCCAAAATGAATTAAGTGAAGGATGAATATTTCATTATTTTTCTTATATGAGAAATAAACTCATGATGAGTAGCCAAAGTAATTGAAGCAGAAAATAGAATGATGGTTGCTAGGGGCTGAGTGGAGGTGAAAATCCAAAGTTCCTCCTCAATGTATATATAATTTTCATCACACAGGACAAAACAGTTCTAGAGATGTATATATAGCACTATGCCTATTGTTAATAGTACAGTGTTGTATATTTACATATTTGCTAAGAAGGTACTACATGTGTCTTATGTCTTTTTTTTTTTAACAATATTAGAAAAAGCAATGATTTTTATATGGGAGGGGCTTTGTGAAAAACTAATATAATTTATCTGCTGTAATGTGAACATTCAATCATTCACTCAAGAAATATTTATTGGTAATATTTATTTGTCTGGCATTGTGTCAAATCAACAGTCTTTTCGGAAGGCTGTGGTTTCTTCTGAAGAAACATAGATAACACTAGTGTGACATTTGCAGATACCTACAGCAGTAAGGTTAGAATAAAAATAAGGAAAACAAAATGAAAAAGAGGAAACTTGCCCTGAATTGCAAGTAAAATACCTTTGTTTTAGTAAAATCCAAAATGTGTCTAAGTAAACAAATCCTTGACTGCATTCATTAATCATTCCTGAAGATTATAACATTATTTCAGCATAGTAAATCTTCCCAAGGGCCACTTTAGTTCAGTATGCATAAAATAACATGACTCGAAAAGCTTTTTTTGGACCTGAGTATTTTAAAACTTTCTGGTAAATACATAGTGGCAGCGTTAGTTGTTCCATCATCTGACTCTTTATGAACCCATGGACCAGGCTCATCTATTCACGGAATTCTCCAGGCAAGAATATTGAAGTGGGTTGCCATTTCCTTCTCCAAAGTCCTGGTCATCAAATTCTTTTTAGTGGTAAAATTGTTTTGAATGTTTGATTACTATAACATTTTAAAATCAAAATATAACTAGAACCACAAAGGAAATGAAAGTAGATTATGAATCATTCTATTTCTCATATCTTGATATACGACGGACACTTTTCTTTCAGTACGATGAACCTTTCATTAGTAAATTTCTCACATCTCTACATTGGTTTCTTTGAGGTTTTGAACTTACATTCAAATTTTAAAATATTTTATTTTGAAATAATTATAAACTCCCAGGAAATTGCAAACATACTCAAAGATTTGGGTTTAATTTTGAGGTTTTCCACTTTTCAAACAAGAAGTCTCAGTCTGTTGCATACTACTTTTTCTTCTTTTAATGGTAAAAGTAGACTATCATCTCCCATTGTAATAAATGGGAAGGGTTTTCAAAAAGGGGTGTCATTTCCCTAAACAAATTGCGCATAAATGTCTAAATATATCTAGGACAAATAGCATATGTCAGATGCTCTTTTAACAAAAATACATTGTAAGAAAGCTCAGCATCTTGGAGGTACTGGGTTAACAATGATAATGTTGAAAATTATAGGAACACCAGCACTGGGTTAATGCCATTGTATATAGCAACAATCTGCCGATATACATACAACTAAAACTGCATGATTTAAGCAGTTGGTTCACTCTAATCTCAGTTTAAACTTAAAAATTCAAAAACACAACATTGATGAACTGTATGTAGAAATTGCCTTTGTTTTTATGGAAAGTTGAACCTTGAGCTGGCTTCTGTTTTATTTTTGACTGAAGGTATTAATTACATATATATATACTTCTTAATCTTGGCATTATCATTGCTTTTATCTTGTAGCACCATATGTATTTTTAAAATTCAAATGTAAGCTGTCATTGGATTTTAAAAATTTTAATGAATAAACTTTCTGGTAAATACATAGTGGCAGCGTTAGTTGTTCCATCATCTGACTCTTTATGAACCCATGGACCAGGCTCATCTATTCACGGAATTCTCCAGGCAAGAATATTGAAGTGGGTTGCCATTTCCTTCTCCAAAGTCCTGGTCATCAAATTCTTTTTAGTGGTAAAATTGTTTTGAATGTTTGATTACTATAACATTTTAAAATCAAAATATAACTAGAACCACAAAGGAAATGAAAGTAGATTATGAATCATTCTATTTCTCATATCTTGATATACGACGGACACTTTTCTTTCAGTACGATGAACCTTTCATTAGTAAATTTCTCACATCTCTACATTGGTTTCTTTGAGGTTTTGAACTTACATTCAAATTTTAAAATATTTTATTTTGAAATAATTATAAACTCCCAGGAAATTGCAAACATACTCAAAGATTTGGGTTTAATTTTGAGGTTTTCCACTTTTCAAACAAGAAGTCTCAGTCTGTTGCATACTACTTTTTCTTCTTTTAATGGTAAAAGTAGACTATCATCTCCCATTGTAATAAATGGGAAGGGTTTTCAAAAAGGGGTGTCATTTCCCTAAACAAATTGCGCATAAATGTCTAAATATATCTAGGACAAATAGCATATGTCAGATGCTCTTTTAACAAAAATACATTGTAAGAAAGCTCAGCATCTTGGAGGTACTGGGTTAACAATGATAATGTTGAAAATTATAGGAACACCAGCACTGGGTTAATGCCATTGTATATAGCAACAATCTGCCGATATACATACAACTAAAACTGCATGATTTAAGCAGTTGGTTCACTCTAATCTCAGTTTAAACTTAAAAAAATTCAAAAAACACAACATTGATGAACTGTATGTAGAAATTGCCTTTGTTTTTATGGAAAGTTGAACCTTGAGCTGGCTTCTGTTTTATTTTTGACTGAAGGTATTAATTACATATATATATACTTCTTAATCTTGGCATTATCATTGCTTTTATCTTGTAGCACCATATGTATTTTTAAAATTCAAATGTAAGCTGTCATTGGAAAAAGCATGAAAGCTTAAAATAAAATAATGAACCTCAAACACGTTGACATTTACTGTATGGTAGAGATTGTGTCTTTAGGCCAAAAAGAACACTAAATCCATTCATTAAATGAAACTGTATCATTTTATTAAAATTTGGGAAAGTTTCATAATTTTCTTTCAACTTACACCCCAGGAAGTATGTATTTATCAGATGGAAAAATGTTTTAGACAAAAATAAAGAATATAGAATTGACTATGTCAATTTAGAAGTCATATCAAAATATAGGGAAGTAATTTTAAATGATAAAGCTTTGAAAATTTTATTGTCATTTTCGAAATGTCATTTTATCTGCAGCAATTATTTATGTAGTAAAAATGTGATTAGCATTGCTTAAACCTATATGGATAATAAAAAGCATTGAAAATTTATCAGCACATTCAAGCTTCTCTAAAGAAGTTATTTATCAAAGTAAGAATCTCTGTTTGAAGACATTACTAAATGATAAACAGTTCAAGATAGCAACAAATTTAAAAATTAAGCAAAGAGAATGCTAACATTTCTTCTAACTTGCATGTGTCCTTGAACAAGGCATTTAAACTTCACATCTCATTTTTGTATGTTAATTGAGACAAAAGAATGGCCTTTAGTGAATTGAAGAAGCAGTAAAATCAATTTTAATGAAACTTGGATCTAATAAAATATAAATTGCTATCTTGTGGCAAAAAGAGAATAGATAATCTTACTTAGAAACTATCAGCAACTTTAACTGGAATCACAAAATGGGGCACTTAGCAATCATTTATAAAGTTCACATTTAAACCAGATATTAGAAGATTTTAAAGAAATCAATACATAGATAATACATGCCTTTTTTTTTTCTTTAATATTTCTAAAAAATTTTCCACTTGGGTTATGTTACTGCAAAGGTTTAAAAATTCAAAAACACAACATTGATGAACTGTATGTAGAAATTGCCTTTGTTTTTATGGAAAGTTGAACCTTGAGCTGGCTTCTGTTTTATTTTTGACTGAAGGTATTAATTACATATATATATACTTCTTAATCTTGGCATTATCATTGCTTTTATCTTGTAGCACCATATGTATTTTTAAAATTCAAATGTAAGCTGTCATTGGAAAAAGCATGAAAGCTTAAAATAAAATAATGAACCTCAAACACGTTGACATTTACTGTATGGTAGAGATTGTGTCTTTAGGCCAAAAAGAACACTAAATCCATTCATTAAATGAAACTGTATCATTTTATTAAAATTTGGGAAAGTTTCATAATTTTCTTTCAACTTACACCCCAGGAAGTATGTATTTATCAGATGGAAAAATGTTTTAGACAAAAATAAAGAATATAGAATTGACTATGTCAATTTAGAAGTCATATCAAAATATAGGGAAGTAATTTTAAATGATAAAGCTTTGAAAATTTTATTGTCATTTTCGAAATGTCATTTTATCTGCAGCAATTATTTATGTAGTAAAAATGTGATTAGCATTGCTTAAACCTATATGGATAATAAAAAGCATTGAAAATTTATCAGCACATTCAAGCTTCTCTAAAGAAGTTATTTATCAAAGTAAGAATCTCTGTTTGAAGACATTACTAAATGATAAACAGTTCAAGATAGCAACAAATTTAAAAATTAAGCAAAGAGAATGCTAACATTTCTTCTAACTTGCATGTGTCCTTGAACAAGGCATTTAAACTTCACATCTCATTTTTGTATGTTAATTGAGACAAAAGAATGGCCTTTAGTGAATTGAAGAAGCAGTAAAATCAATTTTAATGAAACTTGGATCTAATAAAATATAAATTGCTATCTTGTGGCAAAAAGAGAATAGATAATCTTACTTAGAAACTATCAGCAACTTTAACTGGAATCACAAAATGGGGCACTTAGCAATCATTTATAAAGTTCACATTTAAACCAGATATTAGAAGATTTTAAAGAAATCAATACATAGATAATACATGTCTTTCTTAAATTTCTACAATTACATGTTCTGTATTAGAAGTATTCATTATGTTTTCTAAAACATACTTATTTTTGGTCCACTTGGGTTATGTTACTGCAAAGGTTTAATGTACAGTGTATTCATATGAAAAACCTTTCTTTTATGTGACTCTGTGTCTTTTGTCTTAAAAATTCAAATTCTGACTGAAAATATGTTTAGGATACATTAAGCATAATTTTATGTTTTTTCTGTAACATAAAGTCTGAAAGATACCAGTTTCTGGAATATTATATGCACATCATTTTGGTAACTACCTGCTTTTAAATTCTCAGGAAAGGCAAGAGAAAATTATTAAGAAAAAAAAAAAAAAAACCACAGAAGTCAAGCTAAAACATTTCTGTAGAGTTTTATATACTCTATGCAGCACTATTTTGATGATATATGGAGATGATTAATTTTAGCTCCAATTAGATGTAACACTGTTTAAAACTGGACATGGAACAACGAACTGATTCAAATTGGGGAAAGGAGTATGTCAACACTATATTTGTCACTCTGAATGAGTTTAAAATACTCTTACCAAAGCAGAATTACAAAGGCTCACAGTCTGTTGTAGTCACCATTGTGATTAAAATAGTGAGAGAAACTGATTCTGAATATAAAATTATATATATAGACCTTTTAGAAGTTCAAATGAATTTTGAAAACTATTGCACCACATTAATTAGAATAATGAATAAAAAGCTAATGTCAATTACATCTTTCAAAAAAGGTTGTTGCCCAAAAATAACAAACTTGATTGAGATTTCTTATGAAGACATATGAAAGTCTTCAGTTTATTCCATTAAATAATATAAACAATCATATTGATTAGTAGCTTACAAAGAAAATCATCATTTTATATACTATATTAAGACCCTTAGTAATTTGATTTCACAAATAGTTAACAGTATCCAGCTATCTTTTTTTTTTTAATATTTTATTTGGGGGTGTGGGGGTGGAGTGAGGAGGGAGAGGGGAGGGCAGGCCACTTCTATTGGTCTTTCATTTGCTCATTTTCATCCACCTTTGTTCTTCGGCCTGTGTGGGCCTCCCATCGCGGTGGCCTCTGTTGTCACAGAGCACCGGCCCTGGGCGCATGCGCTCCAGAGCTCCAGCTTGGTAATTAGACACATCGGTTAGCCACTCTGCGGCACGTGGGCTCTTCCCAGGCCAGGGATTGAACCAGCGCCCTTTGCAGTGCAAGGTGGTGTCCTTACCCACTGGGGATCCACCAGGAATACAGTGTATTCATATGAAAACCTTTCTTTTATGTGACTCTGTGTCTTTTGTCTTAAAAATTCAAATTCTGACTGAAAATATGTTTAGGATACATTAAGCATAATTTTATGTTTTTTCTGTAACATAAAGTCTGAAAGATACCAGTTTCTGGAATATTATATGCACATCATTTTGGTAACTACCTGCTTTTAAATTCTCAGGAAAGGCAAGAAAATTATTAAGAAAAAAAAAAAAAAAACCACAGAAGTCAAGCTAAAACATTTCTGTAGAGTTTTATATACTCTATGCAGCACTATTTTGATGATATATGGAGATGATTAATTTTAGCTCCAATTAGATGTAACACTGTTTAAAACTGGACATGGAACAACGAACTGATTCAAATTGGGGAAAGGAGTATGTCAACACTATATTTGTCACTCTGAATGAGTTTAAAATACTCTTACCAAAGCAGAATTACAAAGGCTCACAGTCTGTTGTAGTCACCATTGTGATTAAAATAGTGAGAGAAACTGATTCTGAATATAAAATTATATATATAGACCTTTTAGAAGTTCAAATGAATTTTGAAAACTATTGCACCACATTAATTAGAATAATGAATAAAAAGCTAATGTCAATTACATCTTTCAAAAAAGGTTGTTGCCCAAAAATAACAAACTTGATTGAGATTTCTTATGAAGACATATGAAAGTCTTCAGTTTATTCCATTAAATAATATAAACAATCATATTGATTAGTAGCTTACAAAGAAAATCATCATTTTATATACTATATTAAGACCCTTAGTAATTTGATTTCACAAATAGTTAACAGTATCCAGCTATCTTTTTTTTTTTAATATTTTATTTGGGGGTGTGGGGGTGGAGTGAGGAGGGAGAGGGGAGGGCAGGCCACTTCTATTGGTCTTTCATTTGCTCATTTTCATCCACCTTTGTTCTTCGGCCTGTGTGGGCCTCCCATCGCGGTGGCCTCTGTTGTCACAGAGCACCGGCCCTGGGCGCATGCGCTCCAGAGCTCCAGCTTGGTAATTAGACACATCGGTTAGCCACTCTGCGGCACGTGGGCTCTTCCCAGGCCAGGGATTGAACCAGCGCCCTTTGCAGTGCAAGGTGGTGTCCTTACCCACTGGACCACCAGGAAAGACCCCTCCAGCTATCTTTAAAACAGAGATTATAAAACTTTTATGAAATAAGTTTATTTTACTGGTTTTAGGGTTATATTCCTTAGCTTCGTTAACATTTTCTTTTTTCTTTTCTTTTTTTTTAAAAGATGTATGTATTTATTTATTTTGGGGGGGTGGGGTGGGGAGGGGAGGGGGGAAGCAGGCAGGTCACTTCTATTGGTCTTTCATTTGTCCATTTTCATCCATCTTTGTTCTTTGGCCAGTGTGGGCCTCCCATCGCGGTGGCCTCTGTTGTCGCAGAGCTCCGGCTTTGGGCTCATGCACTCCAGAGCTCCAGCTCGGTAATTGGACACATCGGTCCAGCTGCTCCGCCGCACGTGGATCTTCCCAGGCCAGGGATCGAACTGGCGCCCCTTGCACTGCAAGGCGGTGTCCTTACCCACTGGACTACCAGGGAAGCCCCGTTAACATTTTCAAATGTGGATTATACCATCACTTGTATGTCATACAATGTAAGGTTTCTCAATGAGACTGATTTTTAAAAATCTATGATCTAGAGTTATGTTGGGTTTCCCTGGTGGCTCAGTGGTAAAGAATCTGCCTGCCAGTGCAAGAGGTACAGGTTCGATCCCTGAGTCAAGAAGATCCCCTGGAGAAGGAAATGGCAATCCATGCAGTATTCTTGCCTGGAAAATCCCATGGACAGAGGAGCCTGGCAGGCTACAGTTCAGAGGGTCGCAAAAGAGTCAGACATGACTGAGTAACTAAAACAGCTACTACATGGCTATGTTAGAAAATGTGTTCAAGAAAGGGAAAATTTTTTTGAATACAAGTGTTGCTTCTTTGATGAAACTATTATTTTTCTTTGACATACTGTTTCTAGTATGTGTATTGATTTAGAACTTTAACTACTTAAAGAATAAATTCTGTAATACATGCTATCCTCAAAAGAGATGGCACAATTTTTATATATTCAGTCATTAAAATGTGACATGAATTGAAAAATAAGAAGTTTCCCAATTATGACTTCTTGGGAAGCCTCTAATTAAGGTCTAGATTGCATGTAGTATTACTGCAGAAATGATTCTTTGACTTTATGAAACAGATGGTTGCTATAGCAACCTTTTTTATGTATTGTACATACTGCATTTTCTCCTATTGGATATTAATATTGTATATTAAGTCTATTCATATTATTTAAACTAATTTTTAAAACATTTTATACTTTTATTAGTGAAACATTCTTAAATTTAAGAAGAATATTTGAAACTTTAGAACTGCAGTTAATGTTGTACATAAGATTAAATAAAATCATGTAAAATTGAGAATTATAATTTTTCTGTGCATGTTCAAGTTAACGAATGTGCCTCTTGACAGGAATGCCAAAAAATCATATGAAAATATTTAAACTATTTAAATATTAAATATTTAAATCTTATTAAAAATGATCAATATCTAGTAAGTTATATATTTTATTTATTTTGCTCAGTATAATATATCCTTCACGGAGTAGACATTTTGCTCACTGCAGTGAATCTCCAGAGGCTATGATATTACCTCATATGCAGAAGTTGTGCAATATATGCTGCCAAATGGAATATATTAGGAGATCATATTATTCATACAGTTAGAAAATTTTAAATATCTTTAAAATGTTCATTGAACTCAGAAACTGGTGCATTAATTCACTATACTGGAAAAGGTTTGAATTTTGACGTTCGCTTTCAGGTGGCTCAGGTGGCAAACAGTTTGCCTGCAATGTGGGAGACCCTGGTTCAACCCCTGGGTCAGGAATAAACCCAAGAGAAGGGAATGGCAATTCATTCTGATATTGTCTCCCAGAGAATTCCATGGACAGAGGAGCCTGGTGGTCTAGAGTCCATAGGGTCACAAAGAGTTGGAAATGAGTTAGTGACTTACAGATACTCAAATTTTTAAGGAATAATTATTTTCCTTCTTGGTTTTGCATACTAACATCTCTATTAGATAGAATAAGCTTTGTATGGGATGCTCTGTCAAGGTTAATTTCCCAATATAAACATTCCACTTTGTAATCATCTGATTTTAACCTTAGGTTTATTTTAAAAATGACAATTAACATGATTTAGAATCACTTTTCCAATTCAAACTAGAAAGAAGTTGGAATTTTTTTTCTAATTACAGAAGTACTGTAATCAACCTAAGACCACTTTAATAATTTTCTATTGTTTTAAGCCAGCAGGTTTGTGGCAATTACCTTTAGCACCCATAGAAAATCAGAACATTTTCCCACACCAAATATACAATTATGATGATCAAATATTATCTATATTTATATTTTATTAAAAGCATATCCTTTTTAATCATAAGGGATCTTTTTTCTGAAAATCAAAAGAAAAATTGCATTCCTTTCCTAATTTTTTAATATAACAAGAGTTACAAATGTTTTCCCTCATTATTGTTTCCTGTGGGTAATGTTATACCATGACATAATCACCTACATTTATACAGTCTTGGTTTTTACTTTGAATTGATTTCAGTTAATGACTTTTCTGGATACTCCAAGGTCTTCAATAAAAAATAACATAGACCTTATGATTTTAAAATCACAGCTATATTATAAGAAATTATATTGGCATTGTCAGTGTTAATTTAATTTCAAATGCTCAGAACTGAAAGTGAGTCAGTCATATATAAAAATTAATTCACAAGTAATGACATATAAATCTAAATATACCCACATAAACATATGCATATATAAGAAAACTATATATATATAGTTGCTGCATACATATGTAATTTTTATCCATGTATCATTTTAAATGGGCTAAATTATATATCAGGACCTCTGCCATGCACTGGTAAAGGTAGCTGTTTAAAATACAATGCAATGGGTTTACCTGGTGTTCCAGTGACTAAGACATGACCTAATGAGTACGTTTCAATTCAATTTCTGCTGCAGGGGGTACATGTTTGATCCCTAGTCTGGGAGCTAAGGTCCCACATGCCAGAACACCAAAAGTAATAACAGAAGCAATATTGTAACAAATTCAATAATTTTTAAATTATCCACATCAAAAACATGTTTAAAAAATAATAATAATACAATAGACAATATATCCTTTTATTTATATTAGAAATAATTTTGTCCAAACATTTTGTTCAATGTATAGGTTTTAACTCAATATCTCTGCATAAATGTTGAACTAGTATATATATTGATTTTGCACTATAGATAAAAATTGTATTTTATAAATATGCTCATTAGAACTTCACTGAAATATTGTGCTAATGAGAACTCCATAGTGAAACTTTAATCAGTTTGTGTAGTTTCTTCTTAAAAGTCTAAGTAGGACAAATGCTAGATAATAACTAAAGATCTTCCTTTTCTGAAGACATCTATAAAAGAGAAGCAAAATTAAATGTCGGAATTAGAATTATTTTTAGTTCATACAAATTAATCTCTAATACCAATTAAACTCCAGATGAAAATCAGCAGAGGTATTTATGTATGTGCATTCTGAAAGCTTACCTCATATGCAGGTATCATGTCAATTTTCCTGTGTATGTTTAAAATACATTACTTTCAGAGCCTGTTTTATTATCTGTTCCTATATTCAAAACATTACTACCACTAAATATGATTTTAAAAAATCTAAACAAAGAAAGAGGAGATACAAGAAGATTAAATTTACTTTAAAAATATTATTTTCCCAGTCTAGTGAAAACACAGACATTTATTATTCTCATTTGCAAATATTCAGAAAAGAATGCATGGTCATTAGTCTTCCCGGATACTAAAGTAATATGTAAGCTTTGGTTGTAAATGATAATGAAGACATTTCTGTCCAGGTTCCATAACTGGTTCTCTCTCTCTCTGGGGCTTCCAAGATTCAATAACTAAAGCATGAAGCAGATTGGTTAATTCCTCTGTGTGTGAACTACAGCACAATGAGAGATAAATGAACTCTCCTCTGGGAACAACTGAGCAGAAGTTTGTTTGATAACCGTCTAACTTATGATCACTGCTGTATTTTAGCTGTTTTAATGAAGTACTCCCTAGTCAAGAGACTAGGCTATAAAATAATAGGTGAATAAATTTTAAGGTGCTTAACTTATGGTGTTTAATCATGTATTTGAATCGCATACCATAAATTATGCTGACAGTGTCATAGAGCAATTGTTTCTGAACATATAATTTAACTATCAATACATAAAAGGCCATAAACATTTATAGCATTAATCATATAAATTAATCAAGAGATTTCACTTGTCTATTTATCATCTTTAAACTTAAGCATAGAGTATTTTAACAAATTAAAGGGAGTATTTTCCTATCTGATAATAAGCTTAGCTGGTCATATCAATGTCAATGCTAAATTAATTGTAAACACTCCTTTTAAAAGCATATAACTACAAATGCTGTCTTCTTTTTTAAATTTAAATCTGCTTTGACATCAGTTTTATTTTCTATATTTTGTTCAGTCATACAACAGCTTTATGTATGGTGCTGATTTCCCTTAGAAAACAGATTCACGTTTGTCTTAATACTGAAAACAGGAGGTTTTAAAAACATAGCTGCAATTAACTGTAAAATTAAATAATTTTAATTTAGATATCAAAAATGAAATAATTAATATGCAAGAAATGGTATGTCAATGAGTTTCTTTTGATTGTCAACATCTTATTTTTGCTTGATGAATTAGAAGCCAAAGGTTTATGATCACATATTCATTTCTCACATTACTTCATTCAATAAGTCATCATTTCAGGCCTACTACTTACTAATGACTGGAAGTAAGAGCTACACTACAAAACATTGTCTTTGTGTTGAAGGCCATGGCAACCCACTCCAGGATTCTTGCCTGGAGAAGTCCAGGGACAAAGAAACCTGGCAGACCACAATTTATGGGGTTGTAGAGTTGGACATGGCTGAGCTACTCACACACAGCGGTAGAAAGTGTACATTCAGTCATTCTACAAATCAGGTATTACATGTATACCCTGCATTTTTATATTATTTAATTCCAGAAATAATTTAGTTTTTGTTTATCTTGTCTATTCACAGACAAAGGTACTGTGAACCCTTGCCCCCCAAAAAAAATTATGATCACTGCTGTATTTTAGCTGTTTTAATGAAGTACTCCTAGTCAAGAGACTAGGCTATAAAATAATGGGTGAATAAACTTTAAGGTGCTTAACTTATGGTGTTTAATCATGTATTTGGATTGCACAGTATAAATTATGTTGATAGTGTCATAGAGCAATTGTTTCTGAACATATAATTTAACTATCAATACATAAAAGGCCATAAACATTTATAGCATTAATCATATAAATTAATCAAGAGATTTCACTTGTCTATTTATCATCTTTAAACTTAAGCATAGAGTATTTTAACAAATTAAAGGGAGTATTTTCCTATCTGATAATAAGCTTAGCTGGTCATATCAATGTCAATGCTAAATTAATTGTAAACACTCCTTTTAAAAGCATATAACTACAAATGCTGTCTTCTTTTTTAAATTTAAATCTGCTTTGACATCAGTTTTATTTTCTATATTTTGTTCAGTCATACAACAGCTTTATGTATGGTGCTGTTTTCCCCTTAGAAAACAGATTCACGTTTGTCTTAATACTGAAAACAGGAGGTTTTAAAAACATAGCTGCAATTAACTGTAAAATTAAATAATTTTAATTTAGATATCAAAAATGAAATAATTAATATGCAAGAAATGGTATGTCAATGAGTTTCTTTTGATTGTCAACATCTTATTTTTGCTTGATGAATTAGAAGCCAAAGGTTTATGATCACATATTCATTTCTCACATTACTTCATTCAATAAGTCATCATTTCAGGCCTACTACTTACTAATGACTGGAAGTAAGAGCTACACTACAAAACATTGTCTTTGTGTTGAAGGCCATGGCAACCCACTCCAGGATTCTTGCCTGGAGAAGTCCAGGGACAAAGAAACCTGGCAGACCACAATTTATGGGGTTGTAGAGTTGGACATGGCTGAGCTACTCACACACAGCGGTAGAAAGTGTACATTCAGTCATTCTACAAATCAGGTATTACATGTATACCCTGCATTTTTATATTATTTAATTCCAGAAATAATTTAGTTTTTGTTTATCTTGTCTATTCACAGACAAAGGTACTGTGAAATTGCTCTAAAAGAATATAAAGTGGAATGTATATACATATTACAGAGACCTAATTAATCCAAGGCTTCAGACAAAGCTTTCCTAAGGACACGATATTGAACTGATTATTTATAATGCAACTAGAAGAATGAAGAGGAGTCATTTAAACAGAAAGGTAGTTGAGAGGGCATTTTTAGTCTATGAGAACAATATTCAGAATCTTGAGGAAGTAATAAATGTACCAAGTCCAGAGTGCTAGAGAGTAGGAAAGAGGCTGTGACTTACCAGACAGAGGGGACAATAGACGTATGCAAGGTTTGATTTAGTTGACATTCTTTAGAACACTAAGGAACTGATAACTAGACAAACAAAACAACAAAACATTTCTCTATGTTGCTGTTCAGTCAATAAGTCATGTCTGATTTTTGCAACTGTATGGACTGCAGGGTACTAAGCTCCTCTATCTTTCTTACTAGACATTTATAATAATAGAGTTTTTACATATATATATATATATATATGTATATAAAATACATCTGTATATAGATATAATATATACATAATATATGTTATATAATAATAGAATAATGCCTAGTATAAAACTAGGCATCAGTAATAAAAGAGTATTACTATAGTATTTCCTTAGAGTTTATAGTCAGGAAAATCTAATATGCTAAAAAGAAAGAAAATCACATAGAACAAGATGAGTGAACAAAAGTCGACTTTATTCTGATCCTATTGCTAGCAGTCAGGGAGAGAGCACAGAACAATTTGCATACTCAGCTCCATGGAAACAAAAGGCAACAGGATTTTAAATACTGGAGTGAGCTGGTGGAAAAGTACAGAGGAACACTGGATGGGAGCTTGATCAATGGGATATGTCTACCGGATTAAGTCTTTTCAAATTTCCAAATAATTTTCTCTATTTGGTCCCCCAAAGGACAATAAAACCTTTTCCTAAGAAACCTGGCAGAACAATTTAGGGGTTGTAGAGTTGGACATGGCTGAGCTACTCACACACAGCGGTAGAAAGTGTACATTCAGTCATTCTACAAATCAGGTATTACATGTATACCCTGCATTTTTATATTATTTAATTCCAGAAATAATTTAGTTTTTGTTTATCTTGTCTATTCACAGACAAAGGTACTGTGAAATTGCTCTAAAAGAATATAAAGTGGAATGTATATACATATTACAGAGACCTAATTAATCCAAGGCTTCAGACAAAGCTTTCCTAAGGACACGATATTGAACTGATTATTTATAATGCAACTAGAAGAATGAAGAGGAGTCATTTAAACAGAAAGGTAGTTGAGAGGGCATTTTTAGTCTATGAGAACAATATTCAGAATCTTGAGGAAGTAATAAATGTACCAAGTCCAGAGTGCTAGAGAGTAGGAAAGAGGCTGTGACTTACCAGACAGAGGGGACAATAGACGTATGCAAGGTTTGATTTAGTTGACATTCTTTAGAACACTAAGGAACTGATAACTAGACAAACAAAACAACAAAACATTTCTCTATGTTGCTGTTCAGTCAATAAGTCATGTCTGATTTTTGCAACTGTATGGACTGCAGGGTACTAAGCTCCTCTATCTTTCTTACTAGACATTTATAATAATAGAGTTTTTACATATATATATATATATATATGTATATAAAATACATCTGTATATAGATATAATATATACATAATATATGTTATATAATAATAGAATAATGCCTAGTATAAAACTAGGCATCAGTAATAAAAGAGTATTACTATAGTATTTCCTTAGAGTTTATAGTCAGGAAAATCTAATATGCTAAAAAGAAAGAAAATCACATAGAACAAGATGAGTGAACAAAAGTCGACTTTATTCTGATCCTATTGCTAGCAGTCAGGGAGAGAGCACAGAACAATTTGCATACTCAGCTCCATGGAAACAAAAGGCAACAGGATTTTAAATACTGGAGTGAGCTGGTGGAAAAGTACAGAGGAACACTGGATGGGAGCTTGATCAATGGGATATGTCTACCGGATTAAGTCTTTTCAAATTTCCAAATAATTTTCTCTATTTGGTCCCCCAAAGGACAATAAAACCTTTTCCTATCTTCGTCACTAAAAGCAGATTTGCAAACTGAAGCAAGGCTCCAAGTTAGGCTGAAATTCGTCTCCTATCCTCCTGTAGAGACAGGCACACAGGGACTCCTTCTTTCTTGACCACATTTAAAAGGGAAGGCTCCCAGGTATTTGAGAAGCACAGTGTTTGTTGTCGTTCAGTTGCTAAATCAAATCCAACTCTTTGTGATTCCCATAGAGTGTACCATTCAGACTTCTCTGTGCCCCTTGGACTTCTCTGGTGGCTCAGTGGTAAAGAATCCACCTGCCAATGCAGGAGACAGTGATTCAATCCCTGGGTTGGGAAGATTTCCAATAGAAGAAAACAGTAACTCACTCCAGTATTCTTTTTTTTTTTTTTAACTTTTATTTTATTTTTAACTTTTACAGAGTTTTGTCGTTTACAGATATGTATGTTCCCAGATTAGTCATATGTATATCAACCCCTACCCCTCCAGACCGTCACACAGCACCCCTGAAGGATTCCCTTTTCTCGCAGAGCAATGACTATAGCTATTTTCTTCACATATGATAGTACAGGCCTTCATGTTACTTCCTTTACACCTCCGACCCACTGTTCCTACCTGGGAAATGCCATGGGCAGAAGGAGCACGGAGAGCTACATACATAGGGTCACAGAGGGAGAAAGGCAGTCCTGCATTGTAAAACTGGAAAGAGGCTTTTAAAAAGGCTTTCATCTCAAAGGGAGAAAGAAATAATTTAAAATTAGAAATGTTAATGCTCCAAGAAAAAAAATAGTTCAGATTCAGGAGAAAGTCATGTAGCGTTCATCAAGTAAGTACCTAAACGTATATTAGAAGACATTGAAAGTGCTTGACTGAAACAGAAAAATAAAGTTTGATTTTGATAAAAAAATGTTTAAAATTTCAATTTAATATTCAAGAACCAAAAACACCCAACATTCTGTACTTCTTGAAGTTTTGCTAAATGTATGACTGTATTATGTAACATTAGTTTGAAGTGATTACAGTTGTATGCTGTTTTGTTTTTTTGACAAAGGGGTTTTTAAAAACACAAAAATCTGGCATCATTGGTCCAATTGTTTATTAATTGTATACTATTGTTTCATTTTATTGTTCAGGGAAATTTAGTTGGTAGATCCTAAGAATGTTATCCATTCATCTGATTAGTGTTACACAGATTGCAGATCTTGTATTTAGCAAGAATTCTTTCTTGACCACATTTAAAAGGGAAGGCTCCCAGGTATTTGAGAAGCACAGTGTTTGTTGTCGTTCAGTTGCTAAATCAAATCCAACTCTTTGTGATTCCCATAGAGTGTACCATTCAGACTTCTCTGTGCCCCTTGGACTTCTCTGGTGGCTCAGTGGTAAAGAATCCACCTGCCAATGCAGGAGACAGTGATTCAATCCCTGGGTTGGGAAGATTTCCAATAGAAGAAAACAGTAACTCACTCCAGTATTCTTTTTTTTTTTTTTAACTTTTATTTTATTTTTAACTTTTACAGAGTTTTGTCGTTTACAGATATGTATGTTCCCAGATTAGTCATATGTATATCAACCCCTACCCCTCCAGACCGTCACACAGCACCCCTGAAGGATTCCCTTTTCTCGCAGAGCAATGACTATAGCTATTTTCTTCACATATGATAGTACAGGCCTTCATGTTACTTCCTTTACACCTCCGACCCACTGTTCCTACCTGGGAAATGCCATGGGCAGAAGGAGCACGGAGAGCTACATACATAGGGTCACAGAGGGAGAAAGGCAGTCCTGCATTGTAAAACTGGAAAGAGGCTTTTAAAAAGGCTTTCATCTCAAAGGGAGAAAGAAATAATTTAAAATTAGAAATGTTAATGCTCCAAGAAAAAAAATAGTTCAGATTCAGGAGAAAGTCATGTAGCGTTCATCAAGTAAGTACCTAAACGTATATTAGAAGACATTGAAAGTGCTTGACTGAAACAGAAAAATAAAGTTTGATTTTGATAAAAAAATGTTTAAAATTTCAATTTAATATTCAAGAACCAAAAACACCCAACATTCTGTACTTCTTGAAGTTTTGCTAAATGTATGACTGTATTATGTAACATTAGTTTGAAGTGATTACAGTTGTATGCTGTTTTGTTTTTTTGACAAAGGGGTTTTTAAAACACAAAAATCTGGCATCATTGGTCCAATTGTTTATTAATTGTATACTATTGTTTCATTTTATTGTTCAGGGAAATTTAGTTGGTAGATCCTAAGAATGTTATCCATTCATCTGATTAGTGTTACACAGATTGCAGATCTTGTATTTAGCAAGAAGATATCTTTGACAAGATTAGCCATGCGGTTTGAAATGCTGATTAAGTCTGGGCAGGAATCTCACAGAGACCAGCAGAAAATATCCCATGAGTCTAAATCAAAAGCAGAAGCACTATTCCATGCAGAAAACTGTCAGAGGTGGCCCAGAGAAGTTGAGCCTGGTTGCCAAAATATGCCTGACTCAAATTTAAGTAAATACTCCTCCAAATCTGAAAAGCATTGAGATACACACCTAATAATATTTCAGTTTCAGTGGACCAGTGATTAAAGTTATGTCTGATGTATACACTCAAATGTGCACAATGAATGTCACAGTGTAAATATCATACATGTGGATATGTAGCCAAAATATATATGCAAGTCTCTCCCTTCTAAAATGTATTTTTAAGTCATTTGATTGTTGAAAGAAATAACTATCAGTGTAACTTCTGAATCAATCTATGGCATAAAAGTAAGACACATAAATTTTTAATACAGATCTCAGAAAACCAACCTCAAGTGCCTTAAGAGAATTGAAGAATTTTACAGTGAATAAATGAAGTCTCAGAGTAAACAACCTTCAGTTTATAATTTTCAAAATTAATGACAGGAAAGGATGAACAATTAGGTAGTGGCTCTTATTAAAACTCAAGCATGTTTAAAAAAAAAAACTCAGTCATGCTGTTTCTTTATCTTTTAAACTGGGATGTCATTATATTTTTAAAATGATTTTGACTTAGCCTGACATTCTGTCATTATTGTAGAGGTTAAGAAAATAGAATTTGATATTTAGCAACCTGGCCAAAAGAACAAAATTTCTAGCTGTCATTTTTATTAAATGTATGACTGTATTATGTAACATTAGTTTGAAGTGATTACAGTTGTATGCTGTTTTGTTTTTTTGACAAAGGGGTTTTTAAAAACACAAAAATCTGGCATCATTGGTCCAATTGTTTATTAATTGTATACTATTGTTTCATTTTATTGTTCAGGGAAATTTAGTTGGTAGATCCTAAGAATGTTATCCATTCATCTGATTAGTGTTACACAGATTGCAGATCTTGTATTTAGCAAGAAGATATCTTTGACAAGATTAGCCATGCGGTTTGAAATGCTGATTAAGTCTGGGCAGGAATCTCACAGAGACCAGCAGAAAATATCCCATGAGTCTAAATCAAAAGCAGAAGCACTATTCCATGCAGAAAACTGTCAGAGGTGGCCCAGAGAAGTTGAGCCTGGTTGCCAAAATATGCCTGACTCAAATTTAAGTAAATACTCCTCCAAATCTGAAAAGCATTGAGATACACACCTAATAATATTTCAGTTTCAGTGGACCAGTGATTAAAGTTATGTCTGATGTATACACTCAAATGTGCACAATGAATGTCACAGTGTAAATATCATACATGTGGATATGTAGCCAAAATATATATGCAAGTCTCTCCCTTCTAAAATGTATTTTTAAGTCATTTGATTGTTGAAAGAAATAACTATCAGTGTAACTTCTGAATCAATCTATGGCATAAAAGTAAGACACATAAATTTTTAATACAGATCTCAGAAAACCAACCTCAAGTGCCTTAAGAGAATTGAAGAATTTTACAGTGAATAAATGAAGTCTCAGAGTAAACAACCTTCAGTTTATAATTTTCAAAATTAATGACAGGAAAGGATGAACAATTAGGTAGTGGCTCTTATTAAAACTCAAGCATGTTTAAAAAAAAAAAAACTCAGTCATGCTGTTTCTTTATCTTTTAAACTGGGATGTCATTATATTTTTAAAATGATTTTGACTTAGCCTGACATTCTGTCATTATTGTAGAGGTTAAGAAAATAGAATTTGAAATTTAGCAACCTGGCTAATCTTTCATTTAAATGTAGACTAATAGTTTAATCTTTCTAGCTATGCCATATGCTTATTAAACTGGGAAAAATGCTGCCTATCTTAGAGTTTTGTTGTGGATATTAAATGTAATAATGCATATGAAGCAATTAGCATGACTTCTATTTCAAATAAATGTTTCCTACCTTGTAATTATTATAACATATTCATAATAACTATCATAACATATTAAACCTTACTTAACCAATACTTTTATCATAGATATTGCATCCAGCAGATCATGTACCTACTCACATGTAATTACTTCTATACATATTATGTATTTTTTTTTAAGATTTATTTATTTATTTATGGGGGGGTGGGGGGGGGGAGGGGAGTGGGTGGGCCACTTCTATTGGTCTTTCATTTGTCTATTTTTATCCATCTTTGTTCTTTGGTCCTTATGGGCCTCCCACCGCGGTGGCCTCTGTTGTCACAGAGCACCGGCCCTGGGCGCATGCGCTCCAGAGCTCTGGCTCGGTAACTGGACACATTGGTCCAGCCGCTCAGCGGCACGTGGGATCTTCCCAGGCCAGGGATCGAACCGGTGCCCCTTGCACTGCAAGGCGGTGTCCTTACCCACTGGACACCAGGGAAGCCCCATATTATGTTTTAATTGAACAATCAGCAAATGCAGTGAATGCCTGGCAAGTTAATGACATTTCAATGATCCAAAGAACAACAATAAAACAAAGGTTTCACTTGAGGAAGACTTTTTTTTATTTCCTTTGTTATAGGGAGTTCTGCACCTAGCTTATGGAATAGCTACTTTATTTTCCTTTGAAGGTAAACATGCCCTTTGTCTTTCTATTGGTGAAGAATACACAGAGTGTCATTCTCTAATTCTACATTCTTTAGTCAAATTTCCTGGAGAGAAAAACTTTTTTTTTTTTCCAAAACTTTGTTGTACATACATTTTCTGTAACCAAAAGTGTTAGTTTTTTGGTTATAATCTAATACAGATCAGAATAAAATTATAGAATATTTTTCCATTCTTGACTATCATTCAATTCTGCTTCTATTTGAAATCAAAGTCACAATAATACATTAGTGGCAAATTTAAAATTGATATTGAAAAATGTCAGTATTGTACTGTTGTTTAGTTGCTAAGTCATGTCTGACTCCTTTGTGACTCCATGGACTGTAGAATGCCAAGCTCTTCTACCCATGGGATTTCTCAGGCAAGAATACTACAATGGGTTGCCATTTCCTTCTCCAGGGAATCTTCCTGACCCAGGAATCGAATCCACATTGTAATTATTATAACATATTCATAATAACTATCATAACATATTAAACCTTACTTAACCAATACTTTTATCATAGATATTGCATCCAGCAGATCATGTACCTACTCACATGTAATTACTTCTATACATATTATGTATTTTTTTTTAAGATTTATTTATTTATTTATGGGGGGGTGGGGTGGGGAGGGAGGGGAGTGGGTGGGCCACTTCTATTGGTCTTTCATTTGTCTATTTTTATCCATCTTTGTTCTTTGGTCCTTATGGGCCTCCCACCGCGGTGGCCTCTGTTGTCACAGAGCACCGGCCCTGGGCGCATGCGCTCCAGAGCTCTGGCTCGGTAACTGGACACATTGGTCCAGCCGCTCAGCGGCACGTGGGATCTTCCCAGGCCAGGGATCGAACCGGTGCCCCTTGCACTGCAAGGCGGTGTCCTTACCCACTGGACACCAGGGAAGCCCCATATTATGTTTTAATTGAACAATCAGCAAATGCAGTGAATGCCTGGCAAGTTAATGACATTTCAATGATCCAAAGAACAACAATAAAACAAAGGTTTCACTTGAGGAAGACTTTTTTTTATTTCCTTTGTTATAGGGAGTTCTGCACCTAGCTTATGGAATAGCTACTTTATTTTCCTTTGAAGGTAAACATGCCCTTTGTCTTTCTATTGGTGAAGAATACACAGAGTGTCATTCTCTAATTCTACATTCTTTAGTCAAATTTCCTGGAGAGAAAAAATTTTTTTTTTTTCCAAAACTTTGTTGTACATACATTTTCTGTAACCAAAAGTGTTAGTTTTTTGGTTATAATCTAATACAGATCAGAATAAAATTATAGAATATTTTTCCATTCTTGACTATCATTCAATTCTGCTTCTATTTGAAATCAAAGTCACAATAATACATTAGTGGCAAATTTAAAATTGATATTGAAAAATGTCAGTATTGTACTGTTGTTTAGTTGCTAAGTCATGTCTGACTCCTTTGTGACTCCATGGACTGTAGAATGCCAAGCTCTTCTACCCATGGGATTTCTCAGGCAAGAATACTACAATGGGTTGCCATTTCCTTCTCCAGGGAATCTTCCTGACCCAGGAATCGAATCCACAGCTCCTGTACTGGTAGATGGACTCCTTATTACTGAGACACCAGGGAAGCCCAAATGGCAATCAAAATTGGTATCATTTGAATGTAGCTTATTAAAATTGATAAACATCTATTAGAAATCAAGTTTTGCTTACCTTGATTTGAGTTGCAACATTTTATTCACTCACTCGACAAAATGAGCGAATTCTACTTTTGTAAGAGATTGATGTACATGCTTATTTGAACTTATCATGGAGATAAATGTTCCAAATCAAGTCTTCCTTCTTCTCTAAAGAAAATACATTAAAAATTAAACATAATTCAATAAAATTTCCATTTACTTTACATGTATACATTTTTCTGGGGCTGAACTAAATTATTTTCATTGTTTGAGGTTCAGAGAATTTTCTATGGTGCTGAAATGTAATCTACTAACTATAATATAAAGATATGTGTATATCTGTGTAATTATTCAAGAGGTAAAGGCGTAAGTAATAAGGCTTGATTAATAGACAGATGTTTCTTTTAATATTAGTTGAAGAAGTCCTGGACTAATGGCTATTTGACCTTTTTTAACTAAGCTGCTTGCCTTCAACACTCAAAACTGATGTACATACATGACCACTTGGCTGTTAACATTTGTAACCATCTGTTATGGTGGCAATATGCCTGTTCACAAAATAGTGTGATATTTTACACTGTAAATGCCAATTAAGTAGATTGGCAAGCCTAAATTCTGAGAGCACTTTTTTCTTGCAGAAAGTGATGCCACACTAATATCCACGTGGCTTTCCATCATCGAACCACCTGTTCACCCTTTTTGGGCCAAAAATCTTCATGGAAGAACAGTAGAGAGTACTTAAGAAAAATTGATGAGAATCTGTTACAAAATAATTAGATCTTATTATATGTGGATCCATGTTAAAATTGACTCTATATATATGAGTAGAAAACCACCAAACCTAGGAAAAGTCATAAAACCACTGTAAGTAATTGAAAGAAATACCATTGGTATACTGTGTTTTTGGTAAGTGTCGGTGTTTAAGTGTGTATAAGAAACTGTGATACATCCAGGACTTGGACTGGAGGAAGTTCCTATATTGAATAAACTTTTGTAGACCTTAGCAACAATGGTAGGAATCTAGGTAGTGCAGCCCCATCAACAGGTTGCCTCCAGTTGGTCATATCAGAGAATGGGGTCTGCTGTAGATATCCACATGAATAGCCCAGGGCTTAATAAATAGCTGTGATTTGTTTCAAGATCATGAGATCGAAAAAACAATATCAGTTCTTGCCAGTCTGGAACTTTCCAAATGATGGGATGAAAGTGAAAGTCTCTCAGTCGTGTCTAACCCTTTGCGATGCCATCAGTAAAAATAGAAACAAATTCGTTGATAGAATTTCTGACCAGTGTATAAGAAAGGTTTTGAGCTCCGCCCAATGAATATAACAATTCTGTATAACTTATGTTATGTGTAGACAATTCAACCATAATTGTTGGACACTTCAATATCTTACATTCCATAATTGATAGAATAACATATATCTGATAAGGTACTTATAGCCAAAATGTATAAACTCCTGCAACTCAAATAATAAAGACAACTAATTGAAAAATGGGCAAAACATCTAAATATGCATTTCTCCAAAGAAGATAAATACATACATGGTCAATAAACATAATCATGGCCAATGAATATGTATATACATATATGTATATATGTGTGGCCAATAAATACATGAAAAGATGTATAGCATCATTGGACATCAGGAAATGCAACCAGAATGAGATGCCATATAACATCCCCTAGGATGACTGCAACAAAAATTTGAAAAAATAACTAAACAAGTATTGGTAAAAAAAAATTGGACAAATGGGAACTCTCAGACACTTCTGGTGAGAATGTTAAACATTCAGTTACTGAAAAACCACTTGTCATTCTTCAAAATATTCAGCATAAAATTATATGATTCAAGCAATTTCACTACTAGGTACGATACCCAAGAGAACAGACTGTATATGTTCATGCAAAAATTTTCACAAAATGTTTACTAAAACTCTATTCATAATACCCAAATGTTTATCTGCTTATGAATGGATAAATACAATGTGGCATACTCACACAATAGAATAATTTATCAGTAAAATAGACTACCGATATACACTACAGCTTAGAAGAATCTTGAAAACATGTCAAATGAAAGAAATCAATCATGAAAAAATACATGTTTTATCATTTCAGTTATATGGAATGTCTGGAAAGGAAAATTCATTGAGAAAAAATGTAGATTAATGGTAGTCTGGGGCTTGGGCAAAAATGGGCAGTGACTGCTGCCATGGATTTCTTTGGGGCATGATCAATGTTCTAAAATTGATTGTAGCAATAGTTGTATGACTCCTTAAATATACCAAAAACATTCATTTATACATATTCGTTTATATTTTTATAATATGTGAGTTACATATTAATAGAGCTATTTTAAAATTATCTAGCTTTGAAATATAAATTCTTCTCCTCCACATAGAATATTTCACACAAAGCTCAAGCTTCAATAAAACACCCAGAAAATCAAGAAATGGTGAACTAAGAAGAGGAATGAGGGCCCAACTTAAAGTTTTGGAGAAATACACACAAATACAACATGTGAAGGAGCAAAAACAAGCTTATTTCAGGACATGTAATACTAAACAAATTGGTACCTGGAAATAATGTGTCATTCATTATATCAACAAAATTGAATTTACTCTTAATTATGACAAGATAAGGACACATTTTAAAAAATTAATATAAGTACATCTACCAGTGCTCTCTAGTATACGAAGCAAGAAAAGTACAGTTATCTCTTGTCTGATAAACAAATTCAAGTAATTTTCATGATCTACTCTACGTGCATTGCATGTATTTGTCAGCTATCATCCTTTCAAATACAAGCTGATGTTCCAAATATTAATCTAAGCAATTTTTTATTCTAGAAACTGGTATTTTAATTGCAGCCCCTCAGGACTATTAAAAAGTCTGTTCAGTGAAATTATGAGTATTGCTGAATATAACTGATGGAAAATGGCCATTACAAAGACATCAGGTTGATGGTTGTAATCCTGAAGAGTAAAGTTGTACTTGGTCTATTCCAGACTTCATCTTAAAAGCAGAATGCTTCACCCTGATATTAACATGCAAAAATTTTCACAAAATGTTTACTAAAACTCTATTCATAATACCCAAATGTTTATCTGCTTATGAATGGATAAATACAATGTGGCATACTCACACAATAGAATAATTTATCAGTAAAATAGACTACCGATATACACTACAGCTTAGAAGAATCTTGAAAACATGTCAAATGAAAGAAATCAATCATGAAAAAATACATGTTTTATCATTTCAGTTATATGGAATGTCTGGAAAGGAAAATTCATTGAGAAAAAATGTAGATTAATGGTAGTCTGGGGCTTGGGCAAAAATGGGCAGTGACTGCTGCCATGGATTTCTTTGGGGCATGATCAATGTTCTAAAATTGATTGTAGCAATAGTTGTATGACTCCTTAAATATACCAAAAACATTCATTTATACATATTCGTTTATATTTTTATAATATGTGAGTTACATATTAATAGAGCTATTTTAAAATTATCTAGCTTTGAAATATAAATTCTTCTCCTCCACATAGAATATTTCACACAAAGCTCAAGCTTCAATAAAACACCCAGAAAATCAAGAAATGGTGAACTAAGAAGAGGAATGAGGGCCCAACTTAAAGTTTTGGAGAAATACACACAAATACAACATGTGAAGGAGCAAAAACAAGCTTATTTCAGGACATGTAATACTAAACAAATTGGTACCTGGAAATAATGTGTCATTCATTATATCAACAAAATTGAATTTACTCTTAATTATGACAAGATAAGGACACATTTTAAAAAATTAATATAAGTACATCTACCAGTGCTCTCTAGTATACGAAGCAAGAAAAGTACAGTTATCTCTTGTCTGATAAACAAATTCAAGTAATTTTCATGATCTACTCTACGTGCATTGCATGTATTTGTCAGCTATCATCCTTTCAAATACAAGCTGATGTTCCAAATATTAATCTAAGCAA
This sequence comes from Tragulus kanchil, assembly GCA_022376925.1. Taxonomy (NCBI): domain Eukaryota; kingdom Metazoa; phylum Chordata; class Mammalia; order Artiodactyla; family Tragulidae; genus Tragulus; species Tragulus kanchil. Next base: position 223,167,805 of record JAIOJX010000028.1, on the reverse strand, counting down.
TTTTTTATTCTAGAAACTGGTATTTTAATTGCAGCCCCTCAGGACTATTAAAAAGTCTGTTCAGTGAAATTATGAGTATTGCTGAATATAACTGATGGAAAATGGCCATTACAAAGACATCAGGTTGATGGTTGTAATCCTGAAGAGTAAAGTTGTACTTGGTCTATTCCAGACTTCATCTTAAAAAGCAGAATGCTTCACCCTGATATTAACTCAAAAATCAATCATACGAAGAAGAAAAAAGGTTGAGTTTATATGCATGGTGAATTTTTGAAATGATACACAAGAATAATAGTTGCAGAGGAGGACTGGGTGGTTGGTGTGACTGTTAATTGTACACTTCTTTTTATATGTATGTGTATTTATATATTTGAATAAAGTGAATTGAATTAAAATTGAGTGTTAATGAACCATCACAAAAAGATTTGCCAAGACAGTCATAGCATTATATCTATTTGATCATGTAGGCTCATGTTTCTCAGAGCATGCTTCCCTGAACAAATTGTGTTCAAAACAACTGGGCGGCTTATTAAAATACAGAAGCTGTGAAAGAACACCAGACATTCCTATTTAGAATATCTAAGGACGTGGTACAAGGATTTTGAATTTTTATGATAAATTCTCTATTCAGTTGTTTTGTTTTGTTTTGTTTTGTTAAACCTTTATTTTGCTTTTAACTTTTACAGAGTTTTGTTGTTTACAGAGTTTTGTTGTTTGTTGTATGTTCCCAGATTAGTCATATGTATATCCCCCCCTTCCCACCCCTCCTAACCATCACACAGAACCCCTGAAGGATCCCCTTTTCTCACAGAGCAATGACTAGAGCTATTTTCTTCACTTATGATAGTACAGGCCTTCATGCTACTTCCTTTACAACTCCCACCTTCTGTTCCTTCCCCACAATGTCCATATGTCCACTGTCCATGTCTGTCTTTCTGTCGCTTCACTGCATGTGCTGTCATCACCATCCTACTAGATTCCATATATATGTGTTAATATACTGTATTTGTCCTTCTCTTTCTGACTGACTTCACTTTTGATGATACGTTCTAGATCCAGCCACCTCATTAGGGCTGATTCTTCTGCATTTCTCTTTACAGCTGTGTAGTATTCCATTGTATATATGTACCAGGGCTTCTGGATCCATTCATTCGTCGATGGGTATCTAGGTTCCTTCCATGTTCTAGCTATTGTATAGAGAGCTGCAATGAACATTGGGGTACAGGTGCTTCTTTCAGTTTTGATTTCATCAGGGTATAAGCCTAAGAGTGGGATTGCTGGGTCATACGGTGCTTCTATTTTTAGTTTTTTGAGAAATCTCCAGATTGTCTTCCATAGAGGCTGTATCAATTGACATTCCCACCAGCAATGCAAGAGGGTTCCCTTTTCTCCGCACCCTCTCCAGCATTTATTGTCTGTCAATTTGTGGATGACGGCCATTCTGACGGGTGTGAGGTGGTATCTCATTGTAGTTTTGATTTGCATTTCTCTAATTATTAGTGAAGTTGAGCATCGTTTCATGTGCTTTGGGGCCATCTGTATGTCATCGTTGGAGAGGTATCTGTTTAGGTCCTTTTCCCATTTTTTGATTGGGTTGTTCGTTTTTCCTGTGCTGAGTTGTCTGAGTTGCTTGTAGATTTGGGAGATTAATTCTTTGTCTGTTATTTCATTTGCTATGATTTTCTCCCACTCTGTAGCGTGTCTGTTCAGCTTTTTTGTAATTTCTTTTGCTGTACAAAAGCTTTTAAGTTTCATTAGGTCCCACATGTTCATTTGTGTTTTGAGTTCCGCTATTCTAGTAGGTGGGTCAGAGAAGATCTTGCTTTGATTTATGTCCTTGAGGGTTTTTCCTATATTCTCCTCTAAGAGTTTGATGGTTTCTGGCCTTACATTTAAGTCTTTAATCCATTTTGAGCTGATCTTAGTGTATGGTGTCAGGGTATGTTCTAACTTCATTTTTTTGCATGTAGCTGTCCAATTTTCCCAGCACCATTTGTTGAAGAGGCTGTCTTTGTCCCATTTTATATGTTCGCCTCCTTTGTCAAAAATAAGGTACCCATAGGTGCGTGGGTTTATCTCTGGGTTCTCGATCTTGTTCCATTGGTCTATAGTTCTGTATTTGTCCTTCTCTTTCTGACTGACTTCACTTTTGATGATACGTTCTAGATCCAGCCACCTCATTAGGGCTGATTCTTCTGCATTTCTCTTTACAGCTGTGTAGTATTCCATTGTATATATGTACCAGGGCTTCTGGATCCATTCATTCGTCGATGGGTATCTAGGTTCCTTCCATGTTCTAGCTATTGTATAGAGAGCTGCAATGAACATTGGGGTACAGGTGCTTCTTTCAGTTTTGATTTCATCAGGGTATAAGCCTAAGAGTGGGATTGCTGGGTCATACGGTGCTTCTATTTTTAGTTTTTTGAGAAATCTCCAGATTGTCTTCCATAGAGGCTGTATCAATTGACATTCCCACCAGCAATGCAAGAGGGTTCCCTTTTCTCCGCACCCTCTCCAGCATTTATTGTCTGTCAATTTGTGGATGACGGCCATTCTGACGGGTGTGAGGTGGTATCTCATTGTAGTTTTGATTTGCATTTCTCTAATTATTAGTGAAGTTGAGCATCGTTTCATGTGCTTTGGGGCCATCTGTATGTCATCGTTGGAGAGGTATCTGTTTAGGTCCTTTTCCCATTTTTTGATTGGGTTGTTCGTTTTTCCTGTGCTGAGTTGTCTGAGTTGCTTGTAGATTTGGGAGATTAATTCTTTGTCTGTTATTTCATTTGCTATGATTTTCTCCCACTCTGTAGCGTGTCTGTTCAGCTTTTTTGTAATTTCTTTTGCTGTACAAAAGCTTTTAAGTTTCATTAGGTCCCACATGTTCATTTGTGTTTTGAGTTCCGCTATTCTAGTAGGTGGGTCAGAGAAGATCTTGCTTTGATTTATGTCCTTGAGGGTTTTTCCTATATTCTCCTCTAAGAGTTTGATGGTTTCTGGCCTTACATTTAAGTCTTTAATCCATTTTGAGCTGATCTTAGTGTATGGTGTCAGGGTATGTTCTAACTTCATTTTTTTGCATGTAGCTGTCCAATTTTCCCAGCACCATTTGTTGAAGAGGCTGTCTTTGTCCCATTTTATATGTTCGCCTCCTTTGTCAAAAATAAGGTACCCATAGGTGCGTGGGTTTATCTCTGGGTTCTCGATCTTGTTCCATTGGTCTATAGTTCTGTTTTTGTGCCAGTACCATACTGTCTTGATGACTGTTGCTTTGTAGTAGAGTCTGAAGTTGGGGAGGCTGATCCCTCCAGCTCCATTCTTCTTCCTCAGGATTGCTTTGGCTATTCGAGGTCTTTTGTGTTTCCATATGAACTGTGTTATTCTTTGGTCTAGTTCTGTGAAGAATGTTATTGGAAGTTTGATAGGGATTACATTGAATCTATAGATGACATTTGGTAGTATGGTCATTTTCACAATATTGATTCTTCTGACCCAGGAACATGGAATATTTCTCCATCTCATGCTGAATCTTAATCTTACTGGATTATCTACTTTAAAAACCTAGATAAATAAATTAATTTAAAGAAGGCACTTAGTCTCATGATATCTCAGTGTCTTGTTGAAAGGTCTTCCCCTTGATAATAGCAGGGTGAATAATAATTCCAAATTCATTTTTGGTTATTTGTTCTTTGTCAGACAATTAGTGCAACATATATATTTTTTGAATCTTCAAAATAAAAGATAAAAATCCATCTTTAAGTCTTAGAGAATTTTACACTGGTTGTGAGTCTACTTTGAAAGTTTATGTTAATTGTACTGCTCCATCTGACTTTTATAACTGAAGTCAGCTCAAATAATATTAGCGTTTTTGACCATGGTAGGGCAAATTATAAGTATATTTTTAAAATGTAGCATATTTGCAGAACTCACTTTTATGCATGTATTTATATTTAAATATTTATGTGTTTATTACGTAAAATTTATATAGAACATATCTTGTTCTGAGAAGGAAGACTGCTTTCCACATGTAATGTATCAGAAAAACACCTGTATTTCTCAAGTAATATTTTTTAAAATTAAACTCATTAACCAACTAGAGAATCTGCTGGCTCACATGCTCAAGCTCATGAATGCTATCCCATGAGGCTCCTCTGTCCATGGGATTTCCTAGGCAAGAATACTGGAGTCGGTTGTCATTTCCTCCTCTGGGAGAACCTCCTGACCCAGAGATTGCACGCACATCTCCCGTGTCTCCTGCACTGATTGGAAGACTCTTTACCACTGAGCCACCTTGGAAAGTCCAAGATTTGTTTCAAGTAAGTCTTTAGTCAATGGTTCAGTCATGCTACACAAAACTAGTTTCAAACTGCTCCTTTGACAATATACATTGTCTTCAGAATGACTTCTGTTTTTTCACTACCAAAAAATCCCAGTTTTCCTTAATACTATACAAGAAAGAAAAAGTATCATTTATAATAATGCTAACTAACAAAGTTCTGAAAAGCACTCTGAATAAAACATGTAATGAGTAAAATGGTGTTCAAGAGGATATAGTACACAGGCATAGTGATCTACATACTTCAAGCTATCTTGTTTTGACTGTGGATTGCTTCCACCATTTCAAACTCACATGAACCACTATAAGAAGCTGGGGATATAGGAAAAGAGAAAAGAGAAATTCCATACTGAAAATGCAATCCCTATGTACAAGTGAACCAGTTACTTCTGAATAAAAATAATTAAATGCAGTGTTGTCCCAGAGTTTAGCTATGAGAAATGTCAGCTTTTATTTTTAATAATACAACAACTCATGATCTCAGGAAAACTTTTACAAGTAGGGAGCAAAGCAGTTATGGTGTTTCTACCCTCTTATTCCAGTATTCTCAAAAACCTCATATTAAGACTCAAAAAACGTGCATTATTTATCACTGAAGTAAAAAGTACCTTCAACATGGCAAATATAACAATGAAATATATTGGCCTTAAAACATCTATGGTTCCAGGAATTTGTCACTGTCACTAAGTAAAGTTCTTTTGTCTGTGAATATTGCATTACATTCTTACTTATATTTCCTTACTCAGAAATACTAAAGCATTAAATAATAATATAATGATGGTATTAATGACATAAATAGTGTCATGGGATAAAGGCCATGAAATGAATCAGAACTTTAAAATATGGTGGACTAAATCAATGCATTAGTGCATTGCTAAATTAATCATTGATAAATTAATTCATTGATGAACTGATCTCCTTCAACTATCCACGCCCTTTTCATAGGGAGTTGAATTCATCAGGAATGAGGAATGGTTGTCACATTTTTTTGGTATATATGAAACATTACATTATATAGAGTGGACAAAATTACTTTCTGAAAACATTAGAGATTTAATATTAATATAAGTGTGTGTGTGTGCTCAATCATACCTGACTTTTTGCGACCCTATGGACTACCTGCCAGGCTTTTCTGTCCATGGAATTTTCCAGGTAAGAATACTGGAGTGGCTTGCCATTTCCAGGGGTTCTTCCTGGCCCAGGGATTGAATATGCATCTCTTGTGTCTCCTCCAATGGCAGGCATATTCTTTACATTAGCACCACCTCAAAAGTCCAGTTTAATATACAGATGTGGGTAAATCTTTCTAATATAAGCCTGAGAAGTAGGACTGATTAACAGATGGAATGAAAATTTGAAAGTGATACTATCAATAGTATAACTTGTAAAAGTACGGTGCTTGACCAGTAGCATGTTTATCAACATGGGAACTCCTTAGAAATGCAAATTCTGAAGCTCCACATAGAAAAAAGGAGGGACTTCTAGGTGGCTCAGTGGTAAATAATCTGCCTGCCATTTCAGAAAACACTACTTCCATCACGGGTGGGGAGGATCTCCTGAAGTAGGAAATGGAAATCCATTCCAAGATTCCTGCCTGGGAGAACCCTAGGGCAGAGGAGCCTGGTGGACTACAGTCCATGGGGTTGCAAAGAGTTGTACACAATTTTACACAACAGGTACACACTCCAAGGATGCCTTGAGCAAATGACTGCACATGACAAAACTAAGAGAGTGTGCATTATGGATTCCAAAGACATTCTTTTCCTTTAAATAGCATTCTGTGTCCATTGATAAAAATGGTTTGTACAGTAACAAGTATGTAATCTTACTACTACTACTACTACGGGGACCTTCTGCAGAAAGGGAAGGCAGAGGGATTACTCCCGGGAGAACCGGGAGATCACGGAGAGGCGAACCTTGAACTGTCCGCCCCGCAGCCCCTCGGCTGAGGCAAGGGACAATCAGATGCGACAGGGTTCCATCAAGTAGTTTTCCGCTTTATTGAAGGAAGATCCACAGCTAAAGACCAAGCAATCATTCATAGGGAGTTGAATTCATCAGGAATGAGGAATGGTTGTCACATTTTTTTGGTATATATGAAACATTACATTATATAGAGTGGACAAAATTACTTTCTGAAAACATTAGAGATTTAATATTAATATAAGTGTGTGTGTGTGCTCAATCATACCTGACTTTTTGCGACCCTATGGACTACCTGCCAGGCTTTTCTGTCCATGGAATTTTCCAGGTAAGAATACTGGAGTGGCTTGCCATTTCCAGGGGTTCTTCCTGGCCCAGGGATTGAATATGCATCTCTTGTGTCTCCTCCAATGGCAGGCATATTCTTTACATTAGCACCACCTCAAAAGTCCAGTTTAATATACAGATGTGGGTAAATCTTTCTAATATAAGCCTGAGAAGTAGGACTGATTAACAGATGGAATGAAAATTTGAAAGTGATACTATCAATAGTATAACTTGTAAAAGTACGGTGCTTGACCAGTAGCATGTTTATCAACATGGGAACTCCTTAGAAATGCAAATTCTGAAGCTCCACATAGAAAAAAGGAGGGACTTCTAGGTGGCTCAGTGGTAAATAATCTGCCTGCCATTTCAGAAAACACTACTTCCATCACGGGTGGGGAGGATCTCCTGAAGTAGGAAATGGAAATCCATTCCAAGATTCCTGCCTGGGAGAACCCTAGGGCAGAGGAGCCTGGTGGACTACAGTCCATGGGGTTGCAAAGAGTTGTACACAATTTTACACAACAGGTACACACTCCAAGGATGCCTTGAGCAAATGACTGCACATGACAAAACTAAGAGAGTGTGCATTATGGATTCCAAAGACATTCTTTTCCTTTAAATAGCATTCTGTGTCCATTGATAAAAATGGTTTGTACAGTAACAAGTATGTAATCTTACTACTACTACTACTACTGCGGGGACCTTCTGCAGAAAGGGAAGGCAGCAGGGATTACTCCCGGCAGAACCGGGAGATCACGGAGAGAGGCGAACCTTGAACTGTCCGCCCCGCAGCCCCTCGGCTGAGGCAAGGGACAATCAGATGCGACAGGGGTTCCATCGAAGTAGTTCCGCTTTATTGAAGAAGATCCACAGCTTTTATAGGCAAGTGAAGGGGGTTTTGCACGGGACTTCCTATAGATTACACCAATCAAGCTAAAGACCAAGCAATCATTCACGAGCGCGGAGACCAAGGGAACCAATCAGAAATTTGACCATCAATTAACAATTTAGATCACGCCCTGCCTCTTCCTGTAGGCGCCATCTTAGCTGCAAACATGTGCTTAAGCTTCTTTAAACAATGCACTTAAGCTTCCCTTCATTTCCATGTCCCTTCCTGTAGGCGCCATCTTAGCTCCAAACTGCAAACATGTGCTTAAGCTTCTTTATGCTTAAAACAGTCCTCTTTCAATTCAGAGCCCCACATACTACTACTACTACTATGACCACTACTAATGACAAGAATAATATTATAAACAAGAGCAACAAATATGTAGTGGATGATTATTAGGCACTAAGAAATGCTAAAATGGTTTTATGTAATTTACCTCATTCTTCTTCATTGTAGTCCCATGATTCAGACAGATACTGAGACTAGAAAAATTTAAGAAATGTGCTGACATTAACACACCTACATAGTGACAGTCAAGATTCAAATGCTTGCTTGTTTCCAGAGTTTCATTCTTAGGTTAAGTCTTCAGTATAATTGGCTGGGGGAATAAAATAACCTCTGCCACAATAAGTAAATTGATAAATCTTGAAATTTTTAATTTCATGTAATTTTGTTGTTGTTGTTGTTAGTCACTAAGTTGTGTCTAACTTTTCGCAACCCCATGGACTGTAGCCTCACCAGGCCTCTCTGTCCATGGAATTTTCCAGGTTAGAATACTAGAGTGGATTGCCATTTCCTTCTACAGGGGATCTTCCTTGACCAGGGAATGAATCATCATCTTTTGCGTTGCAGGTGGATTCTTCACTACTGAGCCAACAGGGAAGCCCCATGTAATTTTAGAGCTCTCAAAAATGCAATTCTTAAAAGTTTTAAGTGTACTTGGAGTAGCTGTGCATTTCTACATGCAATTAGTATTCGGCCCACCACTGAAAAATCTCCTTAACAAAATTTAAGTATTATCTAGACAATAACATCTTAGAAACTATTGGCAAGCTCATATTCAAATAACCTTCAGTATGAAGGGGATGGTTTGGAAACATGATATCAATTTATTACAGGTTTCAACATTTACTCAAAGTGATATACTGAAGCTGGAAGTAAAAAGAAACAAGCCAATCCATCACTTCTTTACAAAGGGGACCTATGATCTTAATGTCCCTTTATACTCTTATATTCTGCAAGATTTCAGTAAAAGGATATTCCTCAAAATAAAATTCAAGAAGCGTTCAGTCACAAATACACCCATACCGAAGACAGTTCCTGAATTCGGAATGAATGAAATGTGATACTATTTTTTTCTTTACTGAATAACTTTCATTTAAACTTTTATGTTTTCTAATGTCTGACTATACAGTCATTGAACTGTATTCATTTTGTGAATTGAAAAACCTTAATGATGCTGTTCATTAAATTCACTAGCAGAGCTTCTTTACTAATTTTCAAAAGCACTGAAGCAATAATTGCATTTCAGCTTGCTCAGTGTGTTTGGAGGGCAACAAAGGACTATATTCAAAATAGTGAGAAGTAGAATTCTCATCATTACTTGTCTGGAATATATTTCTATGTCATTTATTGAAATGAATTTCAAATGGAAAACTTACTTGGCAGTCCAGTGGTTAAGACTTCACCTTCCAATGCATGGGGTGTGAGTTGAATCCTAGGTCAGGGAGCTAAGATCCCACATGCCTCACAGTCAAAAACCAAAGCATAATACAGAAGCAATATTGCAACAAATTCAATAAAGATTTTTAAATTGTCCACATAAAAAAATTATCTAAAAATATTTACATGACTGTTTTTCATCTTTGGGCGATGACTCTGTCTTTTTTACCATAGTGAAGGCCAAAAGAAATAGCAGACCATACCAGCATCCTGACAGTTTTCTACAGTTGACTTATTACTATTACTTCATGGTTTTCATTTAGCATAAATAGAATTCTCAGCAGAAACCTCATAATCTTAGATCTTATGCAGAGTTAACTATCTCCACGTTGTAGAGTCTTTTTCATAAAATAGTGTCATCCATTTTCTGTATGTAGCAGGAATTGTTAATGTTTGTATTGCAAATGGTGAACACTTATGGTCAGGTTTATGTCATTTGCAAACAATATGAAGTTTACCACACATTGTGGTTCATGATAGCAGCCTGTTGAAAATTTCAGACACTGAAAATGAAACAAAAAAAATAATTTTCATAAAATTCTTATTTAAAAAAATTTCAAGGAAGTATTTTTTAGATACAGTTGTATACAGAACTCTGGAAATACCATCAGAGTTTTTCTGCTACATTTTTTCACATCTACTTTTCTGCTTCTCTTTGCTTGTTGATTTCATATTTATCCACTGCAAAAAGTTGGAACCATGAAAGGAGCCTAGTGCATATCACCCATATGAACAGAAAATTCATAGTGAAGATTTAGATTTTCATTTAAACTTTTATGTTTTCTAATGTCTGACTATACAGTCATTGAACTGTATTCATTTTGTGAATTGAAAAACCTTAATGATGCTGTTCATTAAATTCACTAGCAGAGCTTCTTTACTAATTTTCAAAAGCACTGAAGCAATAATTGCATTTCAGCTTGCTCAGTGTGTTTGGAGGGCAACAAAGGACTATATTCAAAATAGTGAGAAGTAGAATTCTCATCATTACTTGTCTGGAATATATTTCTATGTCATTTATTGAAATGAATTTCAAATGGAAAACTTACTTGGCAGTCCAGTGGTTAAGACTTCACCTTCCAATGCATGGGGTGTGAGTTGAATCCTAGGTCAGGGAGCTAAGATCCCACATGCCTCACAGTCAAAAACCAAAGCATAATACAGAAGCAATATTGCAACAAATTCAATAAAGATTTTTAAATTGTCCACATAAAAAAATTATCTAAAAATATTTACATGACTGTTTTTCATCTTTGGGCGATGACTCTGTCTTTTTTACCATAGTGAAGGCCAAAAGAAATAGCAGACCATACCAGCATCCTGACAGTTTTCTACAGTTGACTTATTACTATTACTTCATGGTTTTCATTTAGCATAAATAGAATTCTCAGCAGAAACCTCATAATCTTAGATCTTATGCAGAGTTAACTATCTCCACGTTGTAGAGTCTTTTTCATAAAATAGTGTCATCCATTTTCTGTATGTAGCAGGAATTGTTAATGTTTGTATTGCAAATGGTGAACACTTATGGTCAGGTTTATGTCATTTGCAAACAATATGAAGTTTACCACACATTGTGGTTCATGATAGCAGCCTGTTGAAAATTTCAGACACTGAAAATGAAACAAAAAAAATAATTTTCATAAAATTCTTATTTAAAAAAATTTCAAGGAAGTATTTTTTAGATACAGTTGTATACAGAACTCTGGAAATACCATCAGAGTTTTTCTGCTACATTTTTTCACATCTACTTTTCTGCTTCTCTTTGCTTGTTGATTTCATATTTATCCACTGCAAAAAGTTGGAACCATGAAAGGAGCCTAGTGCATATCACCCATATGAACAGAAAATTCATAGTGAAGATTTAGATTGGTTTAGCTATATCACTATTGCCTACACATGGTCATCAAGTCCTGCAGATAGATGCTCAACATTATACAAGACACATGCAAAAGAAAACCTCAGGTTTGAAGAAAATTTAACAGCAAAATATGAATTTAATATAAACAACAATAAGACATTTTGAGTTATAATACTAATTTTGCATGTATTTATCAATATTAGTACTTTTGATGGTTTTTAAAGCATGAAGCAAATGACATGATTAGTTTTATTGGGGGGCAATAAGATGTGATCCTACCAATGGAACTCAAAAGCAGTAACCATCTAACTGATGGGTTGTCTGACTCCAAGGCAAGTAGAAGATAAGTAGGTTCTTTCTAATAAGAAAAGGAGCTATAACTTAAATATGACTAATGATACTTCTTACATTTGCAGAGAAAATCTACTAGGTTTTAAAGCTTGTCTTATTTTTTTTCTATTTGATAATACTTGATAAAGTTGATGAAGAAAGAGTAGCTATTTTAGTCATTTATAGTTACTTAATCTTTAAGGAATTTAGGAGGTCATTTTACTAAAATAAAAGTAATAACAACTAGCAGTTATTATTGCCCAAATTATAATGATAGAAATGCTGTGGAATTCTATATTTTCTAAAAGGCTATGTTGCAGACTAAGACCAATCTGAAAGCCAATATAAAGTTAATGCAATTTATTCACTGTCCTTTTAGAGAAGGGATTTATTTCTCTTTGTGTTAGACTTTTCTTAAAATACCTTGGCTTACTTTTCAATTTATTTCAGCATTTCAATTTCCTGTGAGTGCTTTCCATTTGTCATTACTTACTAAGAAAGATAGTAAAAGTGGTTTAAACACAATTGTCATTTTCATGACAACACTGGAGTATTTCAAAGAATGAAAGAAAGATAATCCAGTTAAATTGCTATTTTTCATCCACATTGGAATTTTTAGATATAAATGAGTTCATATAAATAGAAGAGCTATCATAGAGGTAAGGTCATTTAAACAGTTAGCTGCAGTTGAAATAATTTCATGACAGACCATCATGTCAGACAGTAAGGCATGGAACTGATATTATGATCAGTACTTCTTTTCAAGATGTTCTTCAATTTGATTCTATTGAAATTTGACAGGAAAATATTCAAACGCTATACACGATATATAGTGTCTAGATAGTAAAGCTTATGTTGTTCAGTCAGTAAGTCATGCCTAACTCTTTATGACCCCCAGCTCCCCTGTCCTTCCATATCTTCCAGAATTTGCTCAAACTCATCACCAGTGAGTCAGTGATGCTATCTAAACACCTCATGCTCTGTCATCCCCTGCTCCTCCTGCCCTCAATCATCAGGATCTTTTCAAGTAGGTCAGCTCTTCGCATCAGGTGGCAAACATTTTGGAGCTTCAGTTTCAGCTTCAACATCAGTCCTTGCAATGAATACACATGGTTAATTTCCTTGAGGATTGACTGGTTTGATCTTGCAGTCCAAGGGTCTTTCAAGAGTCTTCTCCAAAAATACAGTTTGAATGCATCAGTTCTTTGGCACTCAACCTTCTTTATGGCCTGACTCTTTCATCTGTACATGACTACTATAAAAACCATACCTTTGACTTTACTCATCTTTGTCGGCAAGTGATATTTTTGCTTTTCATTATGCTGCCTAGGCTTGTTGTGTCTTTTCTTCCAAGGAACAACTGTTTTTTAATTTTCTGTCTGCAGTGACTTTTAAGTCAACATTCAAAACTAAAGATTTTTAATTTTCTAAAAGGCTATGGATTTGAAACCAATATAAAGTTAATGCAATTTATTCACTGTCCTTTTAGAGAAGGGATTTATTTCTCTTTGTGTTAGACTTTTCTTAAAATACCTTGGCTTACTTTTCAATTTATTTCAGCATTTCAATTTCCTGTGAGTGCTTTCCATTTGTCATTACTTACTAAGAAAGATAGTAAAAGTGGTTTAAACACAATTGTCATTTTCATGACAACACTGGAGTATTTCAAAGAATGAAAGAAAGATAATCCAGTTAAATTGCTATTTTTCATCCACATTGGAATTTTTAGATATAAATGAGTTCATATAAATAGAAGAGCTATCATAGAGGTAAGGTCATTTAAACAGTTAGCTGCAGTTGAAATAATTTCATGACAGACCATCATGTCAGACAGTAAGGCATGGAACTGATATTATGATCAGTACTTCTTTTCAAGATGTTCTTCAATTTGATTCTATTGAAATTTGACAGGAAAATATTCAAACGCTATACACGATATATAGTGTCTAGATAGTAAAGCTTATGTTGTTCAGTCAGTAAGTCATGCCTAACTCTTTATGACCCCCAGCTCCCCTGTCCTTCCATATCTTCCAGAATTTGCTCAAACTCATCACCAGTGAGTCAGTGATGCTATCTAAACACCTCATGCTCTGTCATCCCCTGCTCCTCCTGCCCTCAATCATCAGGATCTTTTCAAGTAGGTCAGCTCTTCGCATCAGGTGGCAAACATTTTGGAGCTTCAGTTTCAGCTTCAACATCAGTCCTTGCAATGAATACACATGGTTAATTTCCTTGAGGATTGACTGGTTTGATCTTGCAGTCCAAGGGTCTTTCAAGAGTCTTCTCCAAAAATACAGTTTGAATGCATCAGTTCTTTGGCACTCAACCTTCTTTATGGCCTGACTCTTTCATCTGTACATGACTACTATAAAAACCATACCTTTGACTTTACTCATCTTTGTCGGCAAGTGATATTTTTGCTTTTCATTATGCTGCCTAGGCTTGTTGTGTCTTTTCTTCCAAGGAACAACTGTTTTTTAATTTTTCTGTCTGCAGTGACTTTTTAAGTCAACATTCAAAAACTAAAGATCATGTCATCCAGTCTCATCACTTCATGGCAAATAGACAGAGAAAAAGTAGAAAGAGCTGAGTTTTAAGCCAACTTTTTTGATCTCTTTTACCCTCATCAAGAGGGTCTTTTGTTTCTCTGCACTTTCTGCTATTAAACTGGTATCATCTGCATATCTGAAGTTGTTGATTTTGCTCTGAGCAATCTTAATTTCAGTTGTTGATTCATTCAGCCTGGCATGTTGTATGAGGAACTCTGCTGGGCTTTGCTGATGACTCAGTGATAAAGAGTCTACCTCCAAATCAGGAACTACAGGAGACACAGGTTGGATCCTTGGGTTGTAAAAATCCCAGGAGGAGGGCATGGTAACTCACTGCCGTATCTTTGCTGAGATAATCCGTGGCCAGAGGAGCCTGGTGGGCTATAGTCCATAGAGTCATACAGAGTTTGACACAACAGAAGAAACTTAGCATGCATGCACGAATGCACTTTGCATAGAAGATTTTCTTTAGAAAATCTTGATTAGTTGGACTAACAGGTATGGGAGAATAAAGTATGCAGGACAAGAGACAAATAACATAGTGGAGAAATGTTGTTGCTGCTATACTCCCAGTTGAGTTTCATGGAAAACATTTAGCTAAAGTATGGATTTAAGATTGGATAGGCCTTGGTCTTCACAAGGGGTTTAAGAAAGAAAATTGCTTCTGCCATTTTGTTTGTGTATTTATCAAGAGACATAATATGATTCCTAGTAAAATATAAAATGATGAACATGAACAGTTATTACAAATAGGAATTATAAATATTTGCACATAACTAAAGTTACTTACAGATTAAGGTAAGTTATATGGAATGGAAGAAAAATGCTGTAAGTAATGTAAATTTAAGCATCATTATTACATGTTAGGAGTACAAAACAGACATCTGGCAAACTGATAGTATCTTTTCAAAGAAAACCCAACAAACACTTATTTTCAATTGAAAAGCCCCAAGCAATTCTTTTGCTTTAAAAACTGTTATAATGTTTGTTCTCAAGATATGTAAATTCTCTGGAAAAATCCCTCCATTAGTAATGATAACTTTTTCAACTGTGACTTCAAATTACCATTCTCACAAGACTATTTTATTAAATGTGTTGACAGAGCAGTTGTTTTAATTTTAAAGCTAGCAGGATGAATATATTTCAGGCTATTACAAACTTTCCCAGACCATATTATTATTTATATTACTGGATTTTGCAAACAAAATTTAATACTTAGATAAGATTTACAGGATTTGGCTTCATTTATAAAGAGACTATATAGCAAGTCACATCTGAATAGTGTTAATTGTCATTTTGAAGTTTACTAGCTGAAGAAAGTTATTCTCTATAACCACATTATTTTCTGTTTACTCTTTTATTATTATATGAATTTCAGGAGTACAACATTATAGTTTAGCATCTGTGTACAGATTACGGAGTGATCACCACCACTAATCTAGTCACCATTCGTCCTCACACTGTAGACCCCTTTCACCCAGTCCATGCACCCTTCAAATTTCATCTTCTTTGGTAACCACTACTCTCTGCTCTTGAGCTTTTTAAAAAAATTTTATTATGCTTATTTTGAAATCATATAAATATTTGCTTTGAGGTATTATAATGTTGAACAGATGTAGTTTAAGGTATAGCTCAGAAATAATTCTTCTTGATTGCTCATTGTTTATGGCTTTAACTGATATTTTATGAAAGTTTTTACATGATAGTTGACATAAAAATTAATTCAGGACACAAGAACTGTCACAAATATTTTTATAACTGATCACATTACTTGAACTACCCTGAGCAATTTTACATGTGTCTTCTGTGTATCAAATGTTATGCTAGAAATCTCTGTGTACCTAATGACTATTTATTTAGTTATCCAGATATTTCCTTGGCAATGGAGTAATATTTATTCAAAAAATACTAAAAACTAAAGCATGAATATTTCCTAAATGACTATTTATCCAAGGGAATTTTAGCATTGTAAACTTCTACAGTCATAATCACTCTGCTCTGCTTCAGTGATTCTTACTCTCCCCTCCAATACAACTCCATGTTTCTCTGTGCTGTGTTATTATTTTTTATTATTATTATTATTTTGGGGGGAGGGGAGTGGCTTGGGGAGGGAGGCGGGCCGGCAGGCCACTTCTATTGGTCTTTCATTTATCTATTTGCATCCATCTTTGTTCTTTGGCCTGTGTGGGCCTCCCATCGCAGTGGCGTCTGTTGTCGCAGAGCACTGGCTCTGGGCGCATGCACTCCAGAGCTCCGGCTGGATAATTCGACACATCGGTCCAGCCGCTCCGCAGCACGTGGGATCTTCCAAGGCCAGGGATCGAACTGGCGCCCCTTGCACTGCAAGACGGTGTCCTTACCCACTGGACCACCAGGGAAGCCCTGTACTGTGTGATTATTTTTTGAGCACATTTTGATTTATCTTACAGATTCACTAATAATATTCTAATATGGAAGGGATCTATGAGCGTATCTGAAAAATAATGGTAAAGTGGGATTCTCCAGTCTACCAAAAAATAATGAGATTCTTCAGTTATAAAAAAAGTTAAAATAGCAAAATATTAAGAGCAGAATTGCTTAGAAGGCCATATATTATGATGGAAGAGGAGAAAATATTAAGGTTGGCTAGTAGTCACAGAACATAGAAAGCCAGCAAACTCAGAGAAAATGAGTAGATGCTCTTAAGATCCTGGGGAAGAATAAACAAAATATGGAGGAGAGAAATGCAGTGTTTGTATGTTTGTATATGTTTCAATATGTATATGAAAAAATACAAAGAACATATATATGAGATACATATATTTTAAATTATAGGTTATATATTACTTGTAAATATATTTCATTATAAACTGAAACACTGTGAACATATAGGTATGCACCATATATTTTACAAATAAAATAATTTTACTTAAATAGAGCTGGATTTAAATCATCCTATATTTCTGATAATTTATGGATATAGCATAACCTTGTATTTTCCCCCTCTGAGATTACCTGGCATCCATTTAGAAAAATACTGTAGTTGGATGTTTATATTATCTAGTTTCTGCTATACATTGGTATACTAATTTGCTATGGCTGCCTTAACAAAGTACTCTAACTGGGAGCCTTCATGGACAGAAATTTATTTCTCAAAGCTATGGGGAGTAGAAGTACAAAATGAAGGCAGCCATAGTGTCAGTTTCTTCTCTCTTTTTGGCTTATTGGTGACCCATCTCCTCCCTGTGTTTTCATAAGTTCTTCCCTCAGTAGATGGGAGACTGGTGTGGTAGGAGATTGGTGTCCTAATGTTCTCCTCTTAAAAGGATACTGGTTGTATTTCGTTAGTGCCCACCCTCATGATCTCATTTTACCTTAATTACCTCTTTAAAGGATCTTTTTTCCAACACAGTCACACTCTGAGCTACTGGTAGTTAGGATTTCAGCATGGAAATATGAGCAGTGGGCAAAAAAATTACCGTTAAAGAATATTTTATTGGGAGTACCTAGAAATATAATTCAGGTGATGGTTTTAATCGTTCATGAATTAAAGCAAGTTAGAGCAACCTGATCTTTACATGTATCTCTGTGCCTCTCATTTATACTTGGGCTGATTTCAGCTAGAGAGAAGTGGCACTGAGGGAAAAAAAAAAAAAAAAGAATCAGTTAAAGACCTTTAGGGCTTCCCTGGTGGTTCAGTGGGTAAAGAGTCTGCCTTGCAATGCAAGGGTCACGGGTTCGATTCCTGGCTCTGGAAGACCCTACGTTCAAGGAGCGGCTGGACCGGTGTGCCCAATTATGAGCCCCTCTCTAGAGTACATGCACCCAGAAAGGAAGCTCTGCAAAGGGAGTGGTCACCGTGGTGGAAAGCCCACACAAGATGAAGAATAAAGATGGATGGAAATAAATGGATAAAAAATCAATAAAAGATATATATTACTTGTAAATATATTTCATTATAAACTGAAACACTGTGAACATATAGGTATGCACCATATATTTTACAAATAAAATAATTTTACTTAAATAGAGCTGGATTTAAATCATCCTATATTTCTGATAATTTATGGATATAGCATAACCTTGTATTTTCCCCCTCTGAGATTACCTGGCATCCATTTAGAAAAATACTGTAGTTGGATGTTTATATTATCTAGTTTCTGCTATACATTGGTATACTAATTTGCTATGGCTGCCTTAACAAAGTACTCTAACTGGGAGCCTTCATGGACAGAAATTTATTTCTCAAAGCTATGGGGAGTAGAAGTACAAAATGAAGGCAGCCATAGTGTCAGTTTCTTCTCTCTTTTTGGCTTATTGGTGACCCATCTCCTCCCTGTGTTTTCATAAGTTCTTCCCTCAGTAGATGGGAGACTGGTGTGGTAGGAGATTGGTGTCCTAATGTTCTCCTCTTAAAAGGATACTGGTTGTATTTCGTTAGTGCCCACCCTCATGATCTCATTTTACCTTAATTACCTCTTTAAAGGATCTTTTTTCCAACACAGTCACACTCTGAGCTACTGGTAGTTAGGATTTCAGCATGGAAATATGAGCAGTGGGCAAAAAAATTACCGTTAAAGAATATTTTATTGGGAGTACCTAGAAATATAATTCAGGTGATGGTTTTAATCGTTCATGAATTAAAGCAAGTTAGAGCAACCTGATCTTTACATGTATCTCTGTGCCTCTCATTTATACTTGGGCTGATTTCAGCTAGAGAGAAGTGGCACTGAGGGAAAAAAAAAAAAAAAAGAATCAGTTAAAGACCTTTAGGGCTTCCCTGGTGGTTCAGTGGGTAAAGAGTCTGCCTTGCAATGCAAGGGTCACGGGTTCGATTCCTGGCTCTGGAAGACCCTACGTTCAAGGAGCGGCTGGACCGGTGTGCCCAATTATGAGCCCCTCTCTAGAGTACATGCACCCAGAAAGGAAGCTCTGCAAAGGGAGTGGTCACCGTGGTGGAAAGCCCACACAAGATGAAGAATAAAGATGGATGGAAATAAATGGATAAAAAATCAATAAAAGAGGCCAAAAATAAATAGACCTTTACTTTCTGTCAGATAAAATAATTTATAACTTATGGATTTATTAAATTATGAATATATATTATATATTATTTATGCATTATTGGGTTTTCCTGGTGACTCAGACAGTAAAAAATCTGCCTGCAATTCAGGAGACCTGGGTTCAATCCCTGGGTCAGGAAGATATCCTGGAGAAGGACATGGCAACCCACTTCAGTAATCTGTCTGGAGAATTCCATGGATAGACAAGCCTGGCAGAATCCAATCCATGGGGTCACAAAGAGTTGGACATGATCCAGTGACTAACACACATTACATATATTTATCAACATTCACATTTTCTATTTCAAAAATCTGTTGTTTGTTCTCACTTTAAATGTATTTTTTATATAAGACTTAAAGAGTTAAATTGAATAATCCATACAGTATTTTCAAAAAGTACTCAGATGAAATTTCTATCTGACTATAATTTAAATAATCTGTTTAGAGATTATTGTAACAGGTATAGTAACATCCCCATATTCAAAAATTTTTAAAAAATTAGCATGAAGAGATTAAAATAGGGATTTCCAAATACTACCCTCATTTTACTGTTCCCTGGGTGTCTCAGTGGTTAAGAATTTACTCACAGTGCAGGAGATATAGGAGACTCGGATTTGATCCCTCAATGGGGAAAATACCCAGAGGAAGACATGGCAACCCACTCCAGTATTCTTGCCTGGAGAATACCATGAACAGAAGAGCCTGGTGGGCTACAGTCCATAGGGTCATAAAGAGTTGGACATGACTGAAGTGACATAGCAGGCATGCGTATTAAATATGATAATAATTCAGCTTGCATTTTATTGAACTAAGTTAAATCCACGTACACAACTTAGAAGAAATTAAGAAGCATGTTTTCAGAGGTGCTTCTAATTACATTCAGCAGAAGATATTTTTAATTACGTTCAGTAGAAATTCTGTTATATAGTAGACTTTAATTAGAGTGATACTGAGCAAAAAGATAATTGCACTTAGAGCATCCTGAGATGACAGTTAAGATGCAGCAGGTGGACAGGAAATACCACAGTGTGCCAGTGAGAAACAACATTTCCCAGAATATAGCAACCTAGATCATGTAAGGAAGATAAGATAAGTGAAATGAATGTAGCAGCTTCAGTTTTGTTAATTAGGCTACATCCACACTTCAGCCATGCTGCAATTTACCACTTCATCCTCCTGGATTGAGCCTGTTATACAAATGCTCTCATGCTTATAGTAGCTATAAATGGTGCTTAATATGGGTCATATGAGGTGTTATTATATTGTGACATTGCTAATGTAACAGATCATTTTTTTAATTTGTAATCTTTCACACCAAAATATTAGTAAATCCATTGCTACTTTTTTAAAGATTAAAAATAACTTTCATATAATTTCTGATACCTGACACTAAGGCTCAGGTTACTGAACTCATTACAGTTTAGCCATAGTGGTAAATTTATATATATATATATATATATATATATATATATATATACATAATATATATACATATATGCACACTTTCAACACACAGAACTTTCTGCAACTGAAATTTTCAGGCTGCCTCTATAGATAGATATAGATATATGGGCATTTTCATAAATGAATCATGATATTTTAATAATATAGAAACATGACTTTAAGAGTCAAATAACTTGACTTTAAGAGCTAAATGTTGTTTACTGTGTCCCTTAATATATGCATGTATATAAAAACACTTTGTTCTGTTTGTTTTCCTTCAATATTTTGGTGATGGGTCTTTAGTATTTATGGATATAGGCCAAAGACATTAGACAAATATGTCATGCATACTGAAATGCCAGACAAAAGGCCTGGAAACACATATTCATGGCAAGTTGTCATAATAGTAGCATGGTCAGCTGTTTAAAACAAGTGAGTCTGTGACACTTCCTGCCACAGTAATTCAATGAGAAATTACATGTCAACCTATTAGTGTTGGGCTTAGCTCACAGGATATGTTCAGTAAAATTAAGAACCTGCTATTGTTACCAGGACCATGGCTAATTTTGTGCTTTCTCTAAATTGTTTCTAATAAAATATTTTCAGTTATTAAACTGTGAATTGAAAAGTGGGTAGAGGAACCAAATAGACATTTTTTCCAAAGAGAGACACATACATGGTCAACAGGTATAAAAAGATTTCCTCAATATCACTAATCATCAGAGAAATGTAATTCACAACCACGACGAGTTATTACCTCAATCCAAAAGGTTATCACCATAAAAGCAAGAAATAACAAGTGTGGACAAGGATCAGAGAAGGAAACTTATCACTCAAAGTGAAATGAATGTAGCAGCTTCAGTTTTGTTAATTAGGCTACATCCACACTTCAGCCATGCTGCAATTTACCACTTCATCCTCCTGGATTGAGCCTGTTATACAAATGCTCTCATGCTTATAGTAGCTATAAATGGTGCTTAATATGGGTCATATGAGGTGTTATTATATTGTGACATTGCTAATGTAACAGATCATTTTTTTAATTTGTAATCTTTCACACCAAAATATTAGTAAATCCATTGCTACTTTTTTAAAGATTAAAAATAACTTTCATATAATTTCTGATACCTGACACTAAGGCTCAGGTTACTGAACTCATTACAGTTTAGCCATAGTGGTAAATTTATATATATATATATATATATATATATATATATATATACATAATATATATACATATATGCACACTTTCAACACACAGAACTTTCTGCAACTGAAATTTTTCAGGCTGCCTCTATAGATAGATATAGATATATGGGCATTTTCATAAATGAATCATGATATTTTAATAATATAGAAACATGACTTTAAGAGTCAAATAACTTGACTTTAAGAGCTAAATGTTGTTTACTGTGTCCCTTAATATATGCATGTATATAAAAACACTTTGTTCTGTTTGTTTTCCTTCAATATTTTGGTGATGGGTCTTTAGTATTTATGGATATAGGCCAAAGACATTAGACAAATATGTCATGCATACTGAAATGCCAGACAAAAGGCCTGGAAACACATATTCATGGCAAGTTGTCATAATAGTAGCATGGTCAGCTGTTTAAAACAAGTGAGTCTGTGACACTTCCTGCCACAGTAATTCAATGAGAAATTACATGTCAACCTATTAGTGTTGGGCTTAGCTCACAGGATATGTTCAGTAAAATTAAGAACCTGCTATTGTTACCAGGACCATGGCTAATTTTGTGCTTTCTCTAAATTGTTTCTAATAAAATATTTTCAGTTATTAAACTGTGAATTGAAAAGTGGGTAGAGGAACCAAATAGACATTTTTTCCAAAGAGAGACACATACATGGTCAACAGGTATAAAAAGATTTCCTCAATATCACTAATCATCAGAGAAATGTAATTCACAACCACGACGAGTTATTACCTCAATCCAAAAGGTTATCACCATAAAAGCAAGAAATAACAAGTGTGGACAAGGATCAGGAGAGAAGGAAACTTTATACACTGTTAGCAGGAATGTGTATTGTGGGAGCCATTATGAAAAGCTGTATGGAGGTTCAATAAAAACACATATGTGCCAATCACTCAATCGTGTTCAACTCTTTTCCACCCCATGGACTGTTTATGGGAATTTACAGGCAAGAATTCTGGAGTGGGCTGCTGTTTCCCTCTCAGGGGATCTTCCCTATCCAGGTTCCCTGCATTGGAGGCAAATCCCTTACTATCTGAGCCACCAGGAGAGTAGAATCATGTTTTTCAGAGTCTAATAAGTGATCAATCATATTTCATTTTTGGTTTTTCTTCCCTTTTTCATTAATAGCCATAACACAACCAATCAAAATAATCATTGGCAAAATATGTGTCCTTCAGTGACTCTGAAAACTGACCACTTTCTCATTCTTAGAACATTTGCAGAATTGCCAGAACTATTTCTTTCCTCCCTGCCCTCTATAAAACTAACGACTTCCTCAAATGGAAAATGCCTATCATTTAACCTAAGTAGCAGTGGCAAACAGCATAGCATTAAATTGCTTTGTCGTCATTCGGAATTACACAGGATTCAAAATTAAGCATCTCATGTTTCCTTTTCCTCATTGTGCTTCCTTTTCTCATGTGTTGCTTTGAAGAAATACATTGGGCTTTAACTTTTTCTTAAGACTCAAGAATAAACCATTCTTAGGAAAATAAAATAGATGTTGTTTTCCTTTCTAGGAACTCACAAAACCTATCCTAGTCTGAAAGATCAAGGAAAAGTGTCATTTGCATGTTTAAATTAGTGAGTGCATTGACTAAACACAATAGACAAACCTTTAAAACATCCAATTTTACTTCTTTACTACAATAAAGAAAAATTGAGAGTATGATTAGATGATTAGGCACTCTTACCTGTGAATAATATTTCTATATTATGCTATGATCAGTGATGTCTCAAGGGTCTTGATCATTCTGATTGAAATAATTTAACCATTGAATTTGAAACATGTGTTTGGAAAATGAAAAGTTGAAGTCACTGAGTAGCCAAAAGAAGGGCAGAAAATAGCCAAGAGCTTCTCTGTTCTGATCTCAGACTTCAAAAACTGTCTTAAAAAAGCAGTATTCACAGAGAAGATACTTGCTGAATGAATGATATTTCAAGTATAAAATTAAAATTATAAATAAAATGTTCTCTCTGCATTTTTAATGTAGTGCATGCTTTCTATTTGAAAAGTGAAAGTGTTAGTCCCTCAGTGGTATCCAACTCTTGTGACACTATGGACTGTAGCCTGCGAGACTCCCCTGTCCACGGGACTCTCCAGGCAAGAATACTGGAGAGGGTTGCCCTTCCCTTCTCCAAGGCATCTTCTTGGCCCAGGGATTGAACCTGGGTATCCTACATTGCAGGGAGATTCTTTACCAAATGAGCCACCAGGGAAGTCCTTCTATTTGTAAAGGTCACCTCAATGAGACAGACAATTTATATCAATAGGATACAGATGGGTTCTTTGTGCACTTGTTTTGCTATTAAAGAGTATCGTTTTCCTATTGGGATATGAAGGGGAGTGTAGTCACAAATTCCACAAGTACAAATGAATTGGAGGTAATGCTCATAGAACCACTGCAGTAATCCCTAATGGACACAAGAACTATTCTGCTTTCTTGCCTTGCATGGGCTCTTGACTCTTTTCTTTATGGTCCCAATTTCTGCTCCAAACTTTTCCCTGTGGGTCAAAGAAATGACTATAAAGGATAATTGAATAGAGTGTTCCAAAGGACAGCAGACTTCTCTGTGGTCCAAGGACACCACAGTTGTTTAGAAGTCTACTTATCAATGAGTCTGATTTCCATGCCTGATGGAGAACTATAAAAAAAAAAAAAAAACCATTTTTTATAATGAAAATAATAAAATCTGGAGAAAGTAGAGTATATTTGTATTTTTACTTGGTGTTTGGTGTCATGGAGGTAGACGTGCTAGAATGTACAATCAAAATTGTTACCTTTTTCAGTAGTGTTCCCTTGTGCTTCTTAGGGCTATACAAGCTGCAAGAGTATTTGAACCAAATAAATTGATCTACTACTAACTATAGTCCTTTATTCTGAACGTAATAGCTTAAAAATGGTTTCAAAGGTGTTTGATAGCTTCAGAGTGGTGCATAAAGCGCTGTCTAGGGCTTTACCAAAGATTCAGTTAATTTAAGAGAACAGTTGGTTAAATATAGATCTCAGAAAGGGGAGAAATTTTTTCTGGGATTTAACAGCTATTTGTTTCTATTCGACCAGTTGATCCTAAAGAAAATCAACCCTAAATGTCCATTGGAAGGACTGAAGTTGAAGTTGAAACTCCAATTTTTAGGCCAGCTGATAAGAAGAGGCAACTCATTAGAAAGACCCTGATCCCTTCTATCCCAAAATAGAAGGCAGAAGGACAACGGGAGGACATAGGATGAGATGGTTAGATGGCATTGTGAAGTCGATGGATATGAGTTTGAGCAAGTTCCAGGAGATGGTGAAGGACAGGGAAGACTGGCTTGCTGCAGTCTATGGGGTCAGAAAGAGTCAGACATGACTAAGCGACTGAATTATGATTTTAAGAGGTTGAAGATAAACTATTTAGTTGTTTAGTGTTGTTCACTCAATAGTGTCTGACTCTTTGTAACGTCATGGACTGTAGCTCACTAGGCTCCTCCTTCCATGGAATTTTCCAGGGAAAAATACTGCAGTGGGTAAACATTCCCTTCTCCAGGGACTCTTCCTGATCCAGGGACTGAACCTTGGTCTCCTGCAGGCATATTCTTTTCCATCTGAGCCATGGGGGAAGCTCATTTAATGATTTAAGCCATGCAAATACCAGAAGTAAGCAAGAAAAGATGTATGGGACATAATTATGAATAAGATAAATAGATATTTTCCAGTCCTGGGGTCTCGTCCAGTTTCTTCTTCCAGTCAAAGGTAAAACTGAGTTTCATACCTTGAAAATTTTTGTTAGATCCTCAGAATCCAGAACACTGCAACACCAGAACTCTCTGACCCTTTGGTGATGGCTGACTTCAAGGATTCTCATGACTAATGAATGCTCTTTGTAGTTGAATTTCGATTATGTATTAAATGAGCTGCCATGTTGAATATTTTAAGACTCTGAAGAAAGAGCAGGATTAAAGCAAACTTGGGAATATAACAAGGACGGACAGAAATTACAATTTTTAGAAAGACTTGAACAATACTTTTAAACCAAGCTTCTTCCAACCTGAAATCATTGAGGAGAACATAGTCCGTATCAGTCTCATATCTGTAAGGAAGTGAGGTTTGATTGTTAATAGGCTTATGTATAATATAATCCACTTTACCTTTCTGGTGCACAAAGCAACAAGATTAAGGAGGAAATCTTTTAAAGTAAGTCCAACAGAGAAAGATATATATTATATGACACCACTTATATATAAGATCTAAAAACTAGTATAAATTAGTATATTTACAAAACAGACTCACATACATAGCAAACGGATTTATGGATACCAAAGGGGAAGAGGGTGGATGGATAAATTTTCATTATGGAAATAACAGATGCATACTACCACATATAAAGTAGATCAACAATAAGGATTTATTGTATAGTACTGAAACTATAATAGAAAAAATTAAAATAAAAAATACAGACATGTATATACCCATATATGTATATTTTAGCCTAATGAAATCACTTCTCTGTACATGTAAAATTAACACAATATTGCAAGTCAACTATACTTCAGTAAAAAAAGTAGAAAACTTCTAAGAATATCAATTTAATAATCAAACTTTTGAAACCAACACACAGTTTAAAAAATAAACATGAAAAGAATCCTTGCAAGAAACAAGTGACAGTAAGGGAAATTTGGGGCAGAAGGTGTCTGTAGGTAATAACCTTCTAATAGATAAAGTTCTTGGGAGAGTTATTCCCTTCATGGTGACTTCTGCTTCTGGAAACTCCTGAAGAAATTTGCTTTATATCTACCATTAACATATAAATTTGGAAGGTAAGTATGTTAAGTCTTTTAAACTGGGATACATAAATTCACTGGACTCTTACTGATGTGTCTGTGGCTAACTGTGATGTTCCTCCAACGGAGCTCAAGGGCACTCTTACATTGCCGTTGTTTCCAGGAAATTGGATATCTGTGCTGAAGTTCATATTCCCAAATATTTTATTTAAATTGTTTTTTTTTTTTTTTGGCCACTTCTGTTAATCTTTCATTCATTTACCTTTGTTCTTTGGCCTGTGTGGGCCTCCCATCGCAGTGGCCTCTCTCCTAGCAGAGTACCGGCTCTGGGCGCAAGCGCTCCAGAGCTCCGGCTCAGTAGTTGGACACATCCATCCAGCTGCTCCGCGGCACGTGGGATCTTCCCAGGCAAGGGATCGAACCTGCACCCCTTGCACTGCAAGGTGGTGTCCTTACCCACTGGACCACCAGGGAAGCCCCTTCTTATTAAATTTATCTTCCTAAATTTTAATGTTTATGTTTTTTTTAATTATTCGTAGAATTTACATACTCTAAAAGTTAGCAGTTTTCATACAAATGATATTTCAACATTTTTCAAGAAATGGTTTACTGGTAAATTTTTGAATATTAATTTACAAACTTTCACTAATTTCCACAATCCTTTTTCCACTAATCATAGTATATGAGCCATACTTTTTCATGTTTTGATAGTTGGATATCAGTATTGATGGATACATAGATATGGTACATAGGCACAGATAAATTATGAATTCCAAATCAGTAATATTTCATTACATACGCGTTCTAGAATTGCATCCTTAAAATATTTCTGACTGTCAGTTTTAAGTGAAGTTAAATTTTGTGATAATGCGTAAAATATATTTTCCTGTAGCAAACCACATACCTGATTGGAGAGAATAGAAAAGTCACTCAGAAATTAGACAATCTCGTTAAAACAGGAGTCTTATCAAACCTACTATTTAGGGGCTGAATGGTCTAAGAAACAACACAGATTTAGAAAAATCCAAAGGTCATTTTTTAAAGGAAAACAAATAGAACTTTTTGCTTAATTTGAGAGTATACCCACATGTTCCAAACTATAATGCTAATGTGAATTCAAATTTCCAAAGTTATGAGAAAGTTTGCGTGTTCTTTACTTTATAAAGCAAAATATAACATGATGTTTTCTGGGTTTTGGTTTTAACTGGGGAATGTTTTCCTCCAACGGAGCTCAAGGGCACTCTTACATTGCCGTTGTTTCCAGGAAATTGGATATCTGTGCTGAAGTTCATATTCCCAAATATTTTATTTAAATTGTTTTTTTTTTTTTTTGGCCACTTCTGTTAATCTTTCATTCATTTACCTTTGTTCTTTGGCCTGTGTGGGCCTCCCATCGCAGTGGCCTCTCTCCTAGCAGAGTACCGGCTCTGGGCGCAAGCGCTCCAGAGCTCCGGCTCAGTAGTTGGACACATCCATCCAGCTGCTCCGCGGCACGTGGGATCTTCCCAGGCAAGGGATCGAACCTGCACCCCTTGCACTGCAAGGTGGTGTCCTTACCCACTGGACCACCAGGGAAGCCCCTTCTTATTAAATTTATCTTCCTAAATTTTAATGTTTATGTTTTTTTTAATTATTCGTAGAATTTACATACTCTAAAAGTTAGCAGTTTTCATACAAATGATATTTCAACATTTTTCAAGAAATGGTTTACTGGTAAATTTTTGAATATTAATTTACAAACTTTCACTAATTTCCACAATCCTTTTTCCACTAATCATAGTATATGAGCCATACTTTTTCATGTTTTGATAGTTGGATATCAGTATTGATGGATACATAGATATGGTACATAGGCACAGATAAATTATGAATTCCAAATCAGTAATATTTCATTACATACGCGTTCTAGAATTGCATCCTTAAAATATTTCTGACTGTCAGTTTTAAGTGAAGTTAAATTTTGTGATAATGCGTAAAATATATTTTCCTGTAGCAAACCACATACCTGATTGGAGAGAATAGAAAAGTCACTCAGAAATTAGACAATCTCGTTAAAACAGGAGTCTTATCAAACCTACTATTTAGGGGCTGAATGGTCTAAGAAACAACACAGATTTAGAAAAATCCAAAGGTCATTTTTTAAAGGAAAACAAATAGAACTTTTTGCTTAATTTGAGAGTATACCCACATGTTCCAAACTATAATGCTAATGTGAATTCAAATTTCCAAAGTTATGAGAAAGTTTGCGTGTTCTTTTTACCTTTAACTAAAAGCAAAATATAACTCACTGAGGACCTGCATGCTTCCTCTTTCAAATCTTGGCTTGCAGTGAATGTCTCTATTATTTCAGGTTGGAATTCTATTATTTAGGTAGATAGAGTTTTTCCCCATGGAAATTAAATTTACATCTTAAACGCTTCAATATGAAGTGCTTGTTTTGTCAGGAAGGCTCATCTTAGGTTATATGCTGTTCTTTGCTGTAAAGAGACAAGTGTCTCAGCAGCTACACTAGACTTCCTGCTGCCATTATGAATGTGTATACAGACAATTTCCATGCAGAAAAATAGCTCCAGGACTGACATAACACTAGCAATATGAGAAGCTAGTGTTTAGTGAACTGTCACACTCAAAAAATATTTCTCCCTCTGTCACTATTCTTCTAAGAATGCAAGGGAATGGGAATTGAATGCAGCTTACTTAATATGGATCTATTCAATTCCAAAGTGTATAATTTTGTACATACTTCATTTGGATGCATCTGCATGCCCTCTACAAAATTTAAGGAGTGTTTTAATCAGAAGATAGACAGCAATATTCTTAACAAAAATATATATGTATACCCATTTGTTCCAGAACAGAGCTCAGAACAAAGGGATGACATAAATAATAGAGGAGTTCCTGGGAGCATTGAAACACAGATTTTCTAAGTATGTATATATTGGTGTCGGCACCTGTTTACCAAGTCATAGGTCTTGTTACAACTGCTTTTTTGCTTTTTTTTTTTTTTTTGACATCTTCCCAGAACAAGAGAAAAAGTATGTTTTCAAAAAAGAAATTTAAAAGCATAGAATATGCCTCTGAAGATGTTTCACTAAGTAATTTTCACAACATTATCAAAAATATCATCTTAAAATCAAGAATGGTCCATTTTCTACCTTTTCAGAGGGAATTTAGGAGAAATAATCGAGTTGTGCAAAGAAGCAGTTCATTCCTTTGCATAAGCATCCTTCTAAATGAAAACAGGGTAAAAGACTGTAAAACTCTTTATAATGCTTAATAAAAATATAGCTTTTATAAATTTGGAGTCAATCTATTATTATATATCCTTATTACCCCATGTCCCTAATTTGAGCTAAAATCTTATGCCACAGATGATGACAGACATATTCAAAATGAATCTGAGAAAGCATTAGAGTAGGACACTCAGAAAAATCTATTAGGGAAAAAAATCATGCATATGAGACTTCAAATACTTTTTTTTTTAAAGATACAGATAGAATACAAAATTGAGTTCATATATTTATTTTGACATTGGTTGATAATGAATGTTTTTATGTCACAGCAAATATTTATCAATAAATAGAACAATATATATAAAAATTCAGAGATCTCTGATATATTATGTTGAAATGTACTTTTCAAGTTTATAGTTTTCTTTATAGATTCTATTTTCTGAATTCTCATGGACAATAAATATGATGTATCTTATGAAAAACTGAGACATTTGAAACTGTATCAATTTATATGCAGTGAGAATGGATACAAAAGAGACACAGATGAAGGATGAAACTTGAGACACTGTGAATTCTAGAATCCAGAATGTAAAGTTGAATCAACTAAGAAACTACAAGGTCTTTTAGTAACAAAATGGTCATCAGTTTTTTTTCAACATCTGTTCTAGGTAGAGTTACCTTGTAGATAGACCTTGGTTAAAGTGTTTTAATCAGAAGATAGACAGCAATATTCTTAACAAAATATATATGTATACCCATTTGTTCCAGAACAGAGCTCAGAACAAAGGGATGACATAAATAATAGAGGAGTTCCTGGGAGCATTGAAACACAGATTTTCTAAGTATGTATATATTGGTGTCGGCACCTGTTTACCAAGTCATAGGTCTTGTTACAACTGCTTTTTTGCTTTTTTTTTTTTTTTTGACATCTTCCCAGAACAAGAGAAAAAGTATGTTTTCAAAAGAAATTTAAAAGCATAGAATATGCCTCTGAAGATGTTTCACTAAGTAATTTTCACAACATTATCAAAAATATCATCTTAAAATCAAGAATGGTCCATTTTCTACCTTTTCAGAGGGAATTTAGGAGAAATAATCGAGTTGTGCAAAGAAGCAGTTCATTCCTTTGCATAAGCATCCTTCTAAATGAAAACAGGGTAAAAGACTGTAAAACTCTTTATAATGCTTAATAAAAATATAGCTTTTATAAATTTGGAGTCAATCTATTATTATATATCCTTATTACCCCATGTCCCTAATTTGAGCTAAAATCTTATGCCACAGATGATGACAGACATATTCAAAATGAATCTGAGAAAGCATTAGAGTAGGACACTCAGAAAAATCTATTAGGGAAAAAAATCATGCATATGAGACTTCAAATACTTTTTTTTTTAAAGATACAGATAGAATACAAAATTGAGTTCATATATTTATTTTGACATTGGTTGATAATGAATGTTTTTATGTCACAGCAAATATTTATCAATAAATAGAACAATATATATAAAAATTCAGAGATCTCTGATATATTATGTTGAAATGTACTTTTCAAGTTTATAGTTTTCTTTATAGATTCTATTTTCTGAATTCTCATGGACAATAAATATGATGTATCTTATGAAAAACTGAGACATTTGAAACTGTATCAATTTATATGCAGTGAGAATGGATACAAAAGAGACACAGATGAAGGATGAAACTTGAGACACTGTGAATTCTAGAATCCAGAATGTAAAGTTGAATCAACTAAGAAACTACAAGGTCTTTTAGTAACAAAATGGTCATCAGTCACACCATCATTACTTCCTTGGATTATTACAATAGCATCTGTTCTAGGTAGAGTTACCTTGTAGATAGATTCTGCAATGGAGACTTAAACAGGGAGCTTTTAAGGAGAACTCTGTTGAACAATATTCATGAAAAACAATTATAAGCATAATCAGGTAGAGGGAACAAAGTGAACTGTGATACAGTGGCAAGAGGTCTCTAACAGTCTTTCCAAGATGTACTGAATTGACTTTTGAGTGCAGGGTGTAGTCTTGGGTGATGAATCTTCCTTTAATCAAGGGAAATTTCCTGCGCTGACCCATCTGGAAGTTGTCAGCAGCCAACACTCTCAAGAAATGGGAAAACAAGTGTTTCACTCCTAATGGAGAAGCTGCATGATGTTTACAGCATCCAAGAGAGCATAATAACTAGTCACCCTTTTCCCTTATAGTCTATTCTCAACAGAGCAGTCCGTTAAAACAGATGCCACAACATGTTTTTAAATTATTGTTAAAAAATCATTCTGTTAAAAAGAAGTCACATCATGTTTAAAATTCTCCAGTAGCTTCCCTCCTTCCTGAAAGGAAGCACCACAGTCTATACAATGCCCTGCAATGGCCTGGTTCCTGCATTACTTCCCTCCAAATTCTACTCCCTTCCTCTCATCCACTCCTTTGAAGCCTTTTTTAATAGAGAGGTTGCTCCCCACTCAAGGACTTTGCATTTTCTTTTTCATATGCTCTGAATGCTTTCTTCTAGAGAACACTATCATTTCCCCCTTATTTTTTGATAAACTATCTTCTTACAAGGTGTTCTTTTATTACCCTGTATAATATTTCAATAAACCCTATGACTTCTGGAAATCCTATTCCCCATCCTTGCCTTGGTTCTTTAGTATTTGTAAACTCCTGTGTGGTTAAAATATTTAATTTATTTAATATCTGTCTATTCGTATTAACAGTAAGCAGCATACGGCAATTGTGTCTCATCACAAGAAACCTGTTGCAGAACAATGCTTACATATAGAGAACCTCCAGTTAATATTCACTGGACAAATGGATGATGAGTGAGTAAATGAATGAATGATGAAAATTTGCTTATTCAATCTGAATTTGAGTAAATATAATCATAGAGAAAGTGTAATCATAGCAATTAGTTTAGTAATCAGCTAAAGTTTAGTATTTCCTAGTAGGATCTAGTATCAGCATACTGGACTGCTCCTATTAAAGAAACATGCCTCTTTATTATCAATTATGCCTCTTGATTATCATGAAGTTTTGAAGACATATGCAGCAAATTACAAAGATATCTGGATATTTATCTGTGAATTCACTATATAAGGATATTTCTTACTGAACAGTATCATAATAAACTAGCATAGTGTACAGTTAAAATGAATAAAAGGTGAGATAGCAATCTATGGATTTTATTTTCATATTTTAGAAGTGTTTCGCCTTCAGTCATTTGCCTATTCACATTTAGTTTTTCCCACTATGTGATCACAGCTTAAAAAAATTGGTCGTTCTGGGGAAAAGTTGACTTATTAATGCTAGCAATATAAGACCATTTTGAAAACTATTTAAATTAATTGACTTGTGTGCTAAAACTTAACGGGTTAGGAGAAATGTGTGTGTGAAGTATATTCATGTATAAGTTAAATGTATCTATTGTTCTGATAAATTACCAAAGCATGAAATCTCTCACACATCATTTTAATAATTTTCTAAGGTAGCATGCTTTTTATGCTTGGTATTGAACTATTTTTGTTCCAGCTGACAAGCATTCTATATGGCATGATTAAATTATATATTTGCATAAAATTGTATGCATTGCAAATCAAAGTCATCTTTCAAATTTATTCCTTTCAAAAGAGCAATGCATCAGTAGAAATATGCAATTTGGCTTCATCATTCAAACATAATGGGAGCACTGGAATGTGTTAAATGCATGGAGTTGAAGTGTGATTTATAGATCTGTATGAAAATCTACTGATAATGCCATCTCCATATTATGCTCCCTCATCCTTTTCCTTATCTTAAAACACATTCCATACTTTAAAGTAAAGTAGCATATTCAGACTCAAGTTCTGGAATAATAATACTACATGTATATATGAAATATGTATTAAACTAAGATCATCTACAAAGAGTTCATTTATTAATTAGTCTTCTCTTCAGAAGTAATCTTCCTACATAAAGTATTATGCAAAGCTATGACTCATTTAAGGGAAAAAAAAGAAATAATATGAAATTAAAACCTAATGTCAAAATATTCCTTTTTATACATAATAAAAAGAAACAAGACCATCGTGATTTGGAAGGATTAATAAAATGTGCTCTTAGAAGGATCTTGGGATATACATGTTATTTCAAATTGCTTTGCCTAGGTATTTTGCATGGTCTTTGATTTCACAGGATCCAGATTCTCCATCATTGTCTCACTCCTATCCATCTTATTCTTCCCAAGACAAGTCAGCCAGAAGGGCAAAAACATCTAACTACATGTAAAATAAGTTGGCTCAAAATAATGGCTTTAATTTAATCTAATTATGAAGTAAGTTCAATTAAAGTAGTTGCCAAGTTTGTTTCAGATTTTAAATAGGACTTGCTGCATAGATGAGAACAGACAGACTTGCGATTTTCAACTGTGATCACAGCTTAAAAAAATTGGTCGTTCTGGGGAAAAGTTGACTTATTAATGCTAGCAATATAAGACCATTTTGAAAACTATTTAAATTAATTGACTTGTGTGCTAAAACTTAACGGGTTAGGAGAAATGTGTGTGTGAAGTATATTCATGTATAAGTTAAATGTATCTATTGTTCTGATAAATTACCAAAGCATGAAATCTCTCACACATCATTTTAATAATTTTCTAAGGTAGCATGCTTTTTATGCTTGGTATTGAACTATTTTTGTTCCAGCTGACAAGCATTCTATATGGCATGATTAAATTATATATTTGCATAAAATTGTATGCATTGCAAATCAAAGTCATCTTTCAAATTTATTCCTTTCAAAAGAGCAATGCATCAGTAGAAATATGCAATTTGGCTTCATCATTCAAACATAATGGGAGCACTGGAATGTGTTAAATGCATGGAGTTGAAGTGTGATTTATAGATCTGTATGAAAATCTACTGATAATGCCATCTCCATATTATGCTCCCTCATCCTTTTCCTTATCTTAAAACACATTCCATACTTTAAAGTAAAGTAGCATATTCAGACTCAAGTTCTGGAATAATAATACTACATGTATATATGAAATATGTATTAAACTAAGATCATCTACAAAGAGTTCATTTATTAATTAGTCTTCTCTTCAGAAGTAATCTTCCTACATAAAGTATTATGCAAAGCTATGACTCATTTAAGGGAAAAAAAAGAAATAATATGAAATTAAAACCTAATGTCAAAATATTCCTTTTTATACATAATAAAAAGAAACAAGACCATCGTGATTTGGAAGGATTAATAAAATGTGCTCTTAGAAGGATCTTGGGATATACATGTTATTTCAAATTGCTTTGCCTAGGTATTTTGCATGGTCTTTGATTTCACAGGATCCAGATTCTCCATCATTGTCTCACTCCTATCCATCTTATTCTTCCCAAGACAAGTCAGCCAGAAGGGCAAAAACATCTAACTACATGTAAAATAAGTTGGCTCAAAATAATGGCTTTAATTTAATCTAATTATGAAGTAAGTTCAATTAAAGTAGTTGCCAAGTTTGTTTCAGATTTTAAATAGGACTTGCTGCATAGATGAGAACAGACAGACTTGCGTCCATTTACAAGGTTCCTCCAGGTACTGGGACTTAGGAAAGTCAAGTGACAAGAGATTATGAGGGTATTTACATTGTAATTTTTATTAAATAAAATAAATTTGAATTTTAAATTTAATAAGATAAATAAAATAAATTTTAAATTTAAATAAATTTAAATTTACATGTTTAAATAAATTGAAAAATTCAATGTGGTTGAAACAGTGCTTAACAACTATTAATCATAAATAATGATGACAGCAAACATTACTTCTTTATGTCTCCAATTGACTTACTTTATTCTTCCTACAGATTTTTCTGAAATAATGCCTATGGTTTTCTCCTATATGGAAAAAAAGACATATGCACTATTAAAGATTAGTTAAAATATTTATTTATTTGTATTTATCTGGCTGCCCTAGGTCTTTGTTGGGGCATGTGGGATCAAGATCCTCAACCATTGATCCAACTTGG
Source organism: Tragulus kanchil (assembly GCA_022376925.1). Lineage (NCBI taxonomy): Eukaryota > Metazoa > Chordata > Mammalia > Artiodactyla > Tragulidae > Tragulus > Tragulus kanchil. The sequence continues at coordinate 223,132,168 of JAIOJX010000028.1, read as the reverse complement.
GATCCCTGAACTGAGACTGAAAAATCTTAACTGTTGGATCACCAGGGAAGTCACTTATTAAAGTTTTAATGAGTATCTATTGTTGCCTTGTCAAGATCAAGGAGAGAAAGGAACGGGGAACCTATTAAAGAGTCATTCTACATGACTCATGTAATAACTGTTTCTGGGATAGTTGAAAAAAATGGTGAATGGTTTAGGGCTAATAATAAATAACTCATGCATTAATGTTTATTAGTTATGGTCATCAAAATATTGATGTGTAAAATATTTCTCATACTTTGAAACAATAAGTATAATGAAAGAGATTTACTATTATTTTATTCAGTTTTCTTTTTGGCTTTATTTAATATATTATACACATTAACTTAGGATTCCCAGGTGGTTCAATGGTAAAGAAAACACCTGCTAGTGCAGGAGATACAGGTTTAATTCCTGAGTCAGGAAGATCCCCTGGAGAAGGAAATGTAAATCGTATTCTTGCCTGAAAATCTCATGAACAGAGAAGACTGTGTTGCCATGAAGGGAAAACATCTAACTACATGTAAAATAAGTTGGCTCAAAATAATGGCTTTAATTTAATCTAATTATGAAGTAAGTTCAATTAAAGTAGTTGCCAAGTTTGTTTCAGATTTTAAATAGGACTTGCTGCATAGATGAGAACAGACAGACTTGCGTCCATTTACAAGGTTCCTCCAGGTACTGGGACTTAGGAAAGTCAAGTGACAAGAGATTATGAGGGTATTTACATTGTAATTTTTATTAAATAAAATAAATTTGAATTTTAAATTTAATAAGATAAATAAAATAAATTTTAAATTTAAATAAATTTAAATTTACATGTTTAAATAAATTGAAAAATTCAATGTGGTTGAAACAGTGCTTAACAACTATTAATCATAAATAATGATGACAGCAAACATTACTTCTTTATGTCTCCAATTGACTTACTTTATTCTTCCTACAGATTTTTCTGAAATAATGCCTATGGTTTTCTCCTATATGGAAAAAAAGACATATGCACTATTAAAGATTAGTTAAAATATTTATTTATTTGTATTTATCTGGCTGCCCTAGGTCTTTGTTGGGGCATGTGGGATCAAGATCCTCAACCATTGATCCAACTTGGGATCCCTGAACTGAGACTGAAAAATCTTAACTGTTGGATCACCAGGGAAGTCACTTATTAAAGTTTTAATGAGTATCTATTGTTGCCTTGTCAAGATCAAGGAGAGAAAGGAACGGGGAACCTATTAAAGAGTCATTCTACATGACTCATGTAATAACTGTTTCTGGGATAGTTGAAAAAAATGGTGAATGGTTTAGGGCTAATAATAAATAACTCATGCATTAATGTTTATTAGTTATGGTCATCAAAATATTGATGTGTAAAATATTTCTCATACTTTGAAACAATAAGTATAATGAAAGAGATTTACTATTATTTTATTCAGTTTTCTTTTTGGCTTTATTTAATATATTATACACATTAACTTAGGATTCCCAGGTGGTTCAATGGTAAAGAAAACACCTGCTAGTGCAGGAGATACAGGTTTAATTCCTGAGTCAGGAAGATCCCCTGGAGAAGGAAATGTCAACCCATTCAGTATTCTTGCCTGAAAATCTCATGAACAGAGAAGACTGGTGTTATATAGCCAACGGGACTGCATAAAATGTCAAACATGACTTAGCATCTAAACAACAATAGTACATTAACTTATTACAAGGAACTGAACAAGAGTTAAGGAGTTAGGACTATTCATTAACTCTATTTATTAATATAAGATAACAAATCCTTCATAATGTATTCCCACATATATTTTACTTTGAGTTTTAATGTTGATGCACCTTAGTTTCCATATATACATGATAAATTAAAATATGATTAAATCGGTTCATTGCTTAAATATGTTGTAAAGATACATTTTACATTTGCTTACGCCTTTTCTATGAAATCTTTTTCCTGTGCAAAAAACTTATGTAGTCAAATTCTCAATATTTTTAATGGGACTTTTTGTTTCTTGATTCTGCTTCATTCCAATGTTTTTTCATATACTTTGAGTATGTTATATGAATTAGGGTCTGGTGCTGATGGAATAGGTTGAACAGAGCAAAATATATAATCAGAGCATCTCTGATTAATGGGCATAAAAATGTTTTTATTGCCCATTCTAAAGCAATGAACTTACATATACATTCTGGAGTGATAAAATTGAGATTTGTTGGTATATAGGGATATAATCTTTGAATCAAGCTTATGCCAGTGTTCATTCAAGATTTAAAAGAAAAGGGTCAGATTACATACATTTACCTTATCTTGAGAAAATATTGTAAATCCTATAGGTGCATAAAGGCTGTGAAGCCAAGAGAATAAATTGAATTCCTGCATCCTGCTTACACAGATACTCATATATTCACTTTGTTAGGTTCTTCCTGAATGCTCGAGTGTGATAGAACATTCAGGATGTCAAACACTAAATACTCTCAACATTGGACTTAAATTCTAACATTTTTGTCTAACATTTTTGTCTTCTAATGATTGATCTCATTTATCTGTTTGCAAATGCAGTGGAGCAACCTGCTTTATTGCATATATTATCTTAAGATACAAGTATCACAGAAAAATAAGAATTCTTACTTTCTAGAATTTGTAAAATGAAAGCCATATCTCTTATGCTACTTTTGCTGGCTTTATGTTTTACATATCTTCACACCAGACTTCATTTTACACATTTTACACCTGATATAGTTTTTACATGGAAATTCTAGATGAATTTATAATAGCCAATTTTTGAATACTATACTTGCCATATTTGAAAATATTTTATTATGGTAACATAAAATTTGCCATTTTAACCATTTTTTCATTTTTTTTTAAAAAAAAAATCCTTCATAATGTATTCCCACATATATTTTACTTTGAGTTTTAATGTTGATGCACCTTAGTTTCCATATATACATGATAAATTAAAATATGATTAAATCGGTTCATTGCTTAAATATGTTGTAAAGATACATTTTACATTTGCTTACGCCTTTTCTATGAAATCTTTTTCCTGTGCAAAAAACTTATGTAGTCAAATTCTCAATATTTTTAATGGGACTTTTTGTTTCTTGATTCTGCTTCATTCCAATGTTTTTTCATATACTTTGAGTATGTTATATGAATTAGGGTCTGGTGCTGATGGAATAGGTTGAACAGAGCAAAATATATAATCAGAGCATCTCTGATTAATGGGCATAAAAATGTTTTTATTGCCCATTCTAAAGCAATGAACTTACATATACATTCTGGAGTGATAAAATTGAGATTTGTTGGTATATAGGGATATAATCTTTGAATCAAGCTTATGCCAGTGTTCATTCAAGATTTAAAAGAAAAGGGTCAGATTACATACATTTACCTTATCTTGAGAAAATATTGTAAATCCTATAGGTGCATAAAGGCTGTGAAGCCAAGAGAATAAATTGAATTCCTGCATCCTGCTTACACAGATACTCATATATTCACTTTGTTAGGTTCTTCCTGAATGCTCGAGTGTGATAGAACATTCAGGATGTCAAACACTAAATACTCTCAACATTGGACTTAAATTCTAACATTTTTGTCTAACATTTTTGTCTTCTAATGATTGATCTCATTTATCTGTTTGCAAATGCAGTGGAGCAACCTGCTTTATTGCATATATTATCTTAAGATACAAGTATCACAGAAAAATAAGAATTCTTACTTTCTAGAATTTGTAAAATGAAAGCCATATCTCTTATGCTACTTTTGCTGGCTTTATGTTTTACATATCTTCACACCAGACTTCATTTTACACATTTTACACCTGATATAGTTTTTACATGGAAATTCTAGATGAATTTATAATAGCCAATTTTTGAATACTATACTTGCCATATTTGAAAATATTTTATTATGGTAACATAAAATTTGCCATTTTAACCATTTTAAGTATAAAGTGGAGTGATATTAATGACATTTACAATGTTATGTAACAGTTGTGACTTTAGTGTTAGCCAAAACAGAAACTTTGTACTCAGTGAGTGGTAAACCACCAATTTCAGCTTCCCCTACTCCAAGGTAACCTGTAACAAGTTCTATCTTTTGAATTCACTCATTTCAAATATTTCATATAAGTGTAATTATGTGGTAACTGTCCCTTTGTATCTGCCTTATTTTATGTATCAGTGGGGTTTTAATTTTCATATTAGAGTATTTATTAAAATTTCATTCTTTTTTGTGGTTAATAATATCCCATCCACAAGAATTTTTTACTATCCATCTGTTGATGAAAAGGTGGGTTTTTTCCATCTATTGGTTATTTTGAATAATGCTGCAATAAACATTGGTGTACAAATAACTGAGTTCCCCTTTTCAATACTTTTGGATACATTCCTAGGAATAAATTGCTATCTCATACTAACTTTATATTTAACAACTTGACTAATCATTAAAATGTTTTCCACAGTGGATGCACCATTTTCTATTACCACCACCAATATATGAGGTTTTCAATTTCTGCACATCTTTACCAAAACTTATTATTATTATTTTTATTACAACCATGTGTGCAAATTGGTATCTCATTGTGACTTTGATTTGACTTGTATTTTCCTAACGACTAATGATATTTAGAATCTTTTTTGTGCTTATTATCCATTTGTATCACTTATTCTTTAGTGAACTGATTACTTGTCCATTTCAATTGATTTGCTTATTTTTATTGTTTAATATAAGAATTCTTTATATAAGCTGGATATTAAACCTTTATCAAAATTATAATAGGTGGATATTTTCTGTCATTCAGTAGGTTATTTTTGAGTTCTTGATAACATCATTTGATACTTTTCAGATGTTCAACAAATATGGGAATATGTGCAATGTTCACTGTTACAAAGATAAATCCATTTTCTTTAGAAGATCTTTAAGGCCCTCTCCATGTTCATATTTCTGGATATTTCCAAGATATGAAGTTAGATGAAATGCACAATAATAAATCATATGCAAATTGTCACAAAGCCATCACTTTGCTATAATAATTTTCTAAATTGATAAAGCATCCTAATTATTTACATTTTGAATGTCTTAGCTAAAATTTAGCCATTCTCCAAGGAAAAACAGAATGAAAATAAAGGTCTTTATTCATATAATTATTGATTATTTTCATATAATTTAGAGTTTATAAATGGAGTCTGATTAATGTTTCTGGTTTAAAACTTGTGTTTTAAATCAAGAAGAAAGCCTAATTTAAGCAGAATGTTCTCCAAATCAGTACAGTCTTGGAAACTCTAATGTCTTAATCCATACAAAATTGTATTTATTGCAAAGTGATCATCTTTTAGATCTTTGAAAGCCTAACAAATTTCGTTTTAAGTGATTGAACAATTAGTTGTCCTATTTCATAGTTCTTACACGGATGTTTCTATCTCTAATTTTAGAGAAGAAATTAAGCTAAACAGGGAACTGAATGATAGCTCTCTTATTGTTAAATGCAAATTCCTTATTTCTTTACATCTATCTCTAATAGATAAGTAGACACAAAATTATTATAGATTCTTTGATAGAAAAATAATACTAATACTTTGCCTGCTTAGATACATAGATAACAAGGAAGGTAAAGGAGAATTATTAAATATAACTTCTATAAATTAATTGCATTTCAAGGTTTCTGTGGTTAACATAATTGAAATATTTAAACAAAGACTCTAATGAGCCAAGTAATTTAACCAAGTAAGGTAGCCCCAGGTAGATATTTAGGCGTTTTGGAAAACTAACTTGCATTTTTCAATTATAGCTGGAGTATTTAGTTCTCTGAAAGCTACATTAGTTAAAAGATGTCCTATGGACCTAAAATATTTGAAAAATGCCTTACAGCTTACTATGGCATTAAACAAGTATTTATTGAGAAATTAAACCACAGAAATAATCTAGTATAGGGTAAACTTATATAGTTCAGTTTTGTTATGTTATATTCTCCTCAAAGTACCATTTTCTTTTTCAGTGACTTGAAGATGAAACAGTAACTAGAAGATGAACCAGTAACTATTTTCATCATAATGACATTTTGTATCTAAAGCAAACTTCAGAGTTTGCTTCTTATCGAGTGCCTAATTTGATTGTCTTGAAATCCATTCTCAGATAATTTTCCTTTGTACTTTAACAATCTTGAGGATTTACCTGAAACATTAAAAAGACTTTCTAATTTTAATATTTTCTGGGGATTTCCCACTTGCTTCATCAATGTTAGTTTCATGGTATGTATGAAATGGTCATTTATAAAAATTGATAAATGCTTGTTTTCTAGATGAATCACTTAAAAGAAGAGTAGTATTTAGTGCAGAGTCTGAGAGGGAGGATTTAAATCACAGATCTGCTGGTCAAAGCACTTTGGTTTGTTATTCAGGCAATTTCTACCTTAGTTTCTTCATTTATAAATATGACTAGAGTAACTACAAATGCCTTTTAGTCCTTATTGTTAAAACCAATGAATTAATATGTGTACAACAATTAGAAGAAAGTCTAGTCCATAAGAATCACTGTAGAAACATTGATATTGTAACTAATAGAGTTTAATAAAGGAAACCGAGCAAAGTCCTCATTGTAAGGAATCATAATTATCAGTTCAAGAGAGTTTCAGCATTTGAATTTCTAGTCCCATAATTAAACAATGAAGTTTTTTTATTGTATCTGTATATGATTTCAAAAGTTATAAAATCTTTTGAAATATATATATATATATATATATATGGTTATATATAAAGAATTCCAGGAAAGTAAGAATGTTATCATTTGTCAATGGGAGTAGTTGTCTGTGTGAGGACATTTTCCTTGACACTCAGAGAGGGAGTTTGCTGTTGCTAAGTTGTTAAGTTCAGTTTGACTCTTTTGCAACGCCATGAACTGTAGCCCACCAGTCTCCTCTGTCTGAGGGATTTCCCAGGCAAGAATACTGGAGTGCACTGCCATCTCCTTCTCCAGGGAATCTTCCGGACCCTGGGATTAAGTGTGTAGGGTAGGGACACACGGAAGAAAGAAAGCTCCATTTAGAGCAAAATATTCAGGTGACATATTAACTTTTAGTAAGGAGAAAAAAGTGATTAGAACAACCACTGCTATGTTTTCCTCTCAGAAGTTTTCCATAATTGGTTTATTTAATTCAATTTACAGCCCCATCAAAATGATGCTCATTTCTATTACTCTCTACTCTTTAATTCATCCTTCTTTCTGCAGTATGTGATACATTTATTTACTTACTTGCTTGCAATTTTACTTGTACTTCAAGAGTATGATCAGTGCAGGGGCTTCCTGCAGGGGCCTTCGGCAGAAAGGAAGGCAGCGGGATTGCTCCCGGCTGAACCAGGAGATCTCGGAGAGAGGTGGGTCTTGCTGCCATGCCCCCCAGCCCCCTGGCGCACGCAGGGGACAATCAGACATGTCAGGGGTTCTGTCAAAGCAGTTCCGCTTTATTAGTGTAGATTCACAGTTTTCATAGGCAAGTGAAGGGGGTTTTGCACGGGACTTCCATTACACCAATCAAGTTAAAGGTCAAGCAATCATCCACGAGCGCGGAAACCGGGGGAGCCAATCAGAAATTTCGACCATTAATTAACAATTTAGATCACGCCCTGTCCCTTCCTGTAGGCGCCATCTTAGCTCCAAACTGCAAACGTGTGCTTAAGCTTGTTTAAACGATGTGCTTAAGCTTCCTTTCACTCCCACGTCCCTTCCTGTAGGCGCCATCTTAGCTCCGAACTGAAACAATGTGCTTAAGCTTCCTTATGCTTGCAACAGTCCTCTTTCAATTCAGAGCCCCACAGCTTCCCTGGTGGTCCAGTGGGTAAGGACACCACTTTGCAGTGCAAAGGGGCACCGGTTCGATCCCTGGCCTAGGAGATCCCATGTGCCTCTGAGCGGCTGGACGGATATGTCCAACTACCGAGCCGGAGCTCTGGAGCATATGCACCCAGAGCCGGCACTCTGTGACAACAGAGGCCACCGCGATGGGAGGCCCACACAGGCCAAAGAACAAAGATAATAGATGTAAGACCAATAGAAGTGCCCCCGCAAAAAAAAAAAAAAAAAAAAAAAAAATTATAAAAAAAAAGAGTATGATCAGTACAGAAAATCAAAGGTTATAAAAGATTTGCTTAATATAAAAACATTCATGACCAAAGCATAGATCAGCCTTGTTAATTTCTAAATGAAGGCATATACTGCACTCACGAGCCTGTTTCTGAAGAATGCCAGCTCAAGGATGGAAGATACATTGGTTGCCAGCCTTTGTAAGATGCTTTGTATTTTTTTAATCTCAATGGGCATTAATTTTCTAATCTTCAATGTTTAAATATTTATTTGTATTGGTTAATTCCACTGCCCAGTCTCATTGGTAAAATTCACTTAGTCATTGATTGCTGTTTTTTATTAGAGAGATTCTTCTATTCTATCTGGCAAGATCATTCCAATACTGGATGTGTGTGTGTGTGTATGTGTGTGTGTGTGTGTATGTGTGTGTGTGTGTTCAGTCTTTCAGTCGTGTCCGGCCCTTTGTGACCCTATGGAGCCCACCAGGCTCCCTGTTCATGGGATTTTCCAGACAAGAATACTGGAGTAGTTTGGCATGTCCTTCTCCAGGGATCTTCCAGACCCAGGGATTGAACTCGAGTCTCCTGTCTCCTTTATTGCAGGTAGATTCTTTATCCACTAAGTCATCACATCATTATATCTAGGTTCTAGACTTTAGGTCTCAGGTCAAGACTCAAGCTGAAGACAAATGAATGGATAAAGAAGCGCTGGTATATATATATACAATGGAATATTTCTCAGCCCATAAAAGAAATGCAGAAGACTCAATCCTAATGAGATGGATGAATGAATGCATCCTAATGAGATGCACAGTGAAGTAAGTCAAAAAGAGAAGTATACTAACACATATATATGGAATCTAGTAAGTTTGTACTGATAAATACATATGCAGAGCATCAATGGGAAAATAGTTATAGAGAACAGACTTATGGACATTGGGAAGAGGGAAAAGTGGGTCAGAGACATGGAAAAAACACGGAACCTTATACTATCTTATGTAAAAGAGATTACTATTGTCAATGTGTTGTGGGACTAAGGTATCGTACTAGGGGGCTATGTGACAGGCTAGAGAGGTGGGCGGGGGGGAATTAGTCATATACGTATGACTACTCTGGAATTACACATATCTGTAAACAACAAAACTCTGCAAAATCAAAAAAGCAAAATGAAAAACTTGTGATTGTGAAAAAAAATACTGGAATAAACCATAGGAAAATTGAAATTTAAAAATCATTACTATTTATAACAGCATCAAATAAATGAAAGAATCTAGCAAAATACATTAAAGACGTAGGCACTGAAACTAAACAATATTGCTAAGAAAAAATAAAGACCTAAATAAATCAAGAAGAAAAGAAAGATTTAAGCTGATATAGGTAAGTACCAATTTGTACTTTTGCTTCTTCCCATGATGCAAAAACATTATCATTGTTGATAATAGTTTTGTACTATAAAATTAATCTCACTGACTGTGGAGATGAGATGAAAAGCTCATGTGCTCAGTATGTTTGTTTTTAATACATTTGATTTCATTCCAAGTTGATAAAATTCACTTTTTAAGGATGGGTATATTGAACAATTTACTTGTGAAATTCCCTAAAATTTGCTTTCATGAGCCAATAAGGACCAGCTCCAGCACACAATTAGACCCAGCCTGACAGCCTCCCATTGTGATCCTGACACCACTCCAACTTTAATGGAGTACACTGGAACCCATGCTTTACAGGAAAAGCCAATCTGCTCTTTTCAGCTTTCTGCCATTTGCCTTCTTCTTTTTCCCGATGAATGTACCCAACAAACATGATGTATATTTGCTATAGTATTAATAGTGAATCTTGAGAGAATTATCTTGGTCAATGTTTATTGATGTTTTACACTCTGAAAATTGACTTTTTAAAAATAATTCTATTTATCTAGCAACTACTTACCTAGGAGAGAATGAACCTTATCTGGGGATTAGAGCTCTTTTGATATTGAGATGCTTATTTTGATGTCTTTTTGGGGGGGATTTGCATGCCATTATTCTATTTACTAAAGAGAAAATGATCACTTTTTGGTATTGGTGTCAAATACTGAAAGGACAGCCAGAAAAAGGATGAATATAGCAGTTGAAGGCCAGAAAGAAACAAATAAAATAGACACACCAATTACTTTCTGTGCATCTGGACAGGCACAGACCTTACTGATCTACATAGGCTGCGAGCCAACATAGAGAAAAATAAAGGCTTTCAAATGTGGAAATGATTAAGGCATCTTTCTATTCTTCTTCAACTGTAAGAGAAAGAAAGGTTGCTAAAATTGCAGGTTGTATTATTACTAATGTATAATATCATTGTCCTACTTTTAACTCTTCCTTTCTCATTTCAAACATGTATCTTCTTTAATATCAGATATGCATGGGAGAAATCTCTTTCCCATATTCTACTGATTTGCTTGCTACTAGAGATTACATTGGACAACTTCCATCGATTTTTCTATATATTAGTCAAAATATTTTATCAAAACTTGTGATTTTTTAATTGAAAAGCATTATACATATAGATTAAAAGTTTAAACACTTTTTAAGGATGTTTGTTTTTAATACATTTGATTTCATTCCAAGTTGATAAAATTCACTTTTTAAGGATGGGTATATTGAACAATTTACTTGTGAAATTCCCTAAAATTTGCTTTCATGAGCCAATAAGGACCAGCTCCAGCACACAATTAGACCCAGCCTGACAGCCTCCCATTGTGATCCTGACACCACTCCAACTTTAATGGAGTACACTGGAACCCATGCTTTACAGGAAAAGCCAATCTGCTCTTTTCAGCTTTCTGCCATTTGCCTTCTTCTTTTTCCCGATGAATGTACCCAACAAACATGATGTATATTTGCTATAGTATTAATAGTGAATCTTGAGAGAATTATCTTGGTCAATGTTTATTGATGTTTTACACTCTGAAAATTGACTTTTTAAAAATAATTCTATTTATCTAGCAACTACTTACCTAGGAGAGAATGAACCTTATCTGGGGATTAGAGCTCTTTTGATATTGAGATGCTTATTTTGATGTCTTTTTGGGGGGGATTTGCATGCCATTATTCTATTTACTAAAGAGAAAATGATCACTTTTTGGTATTGGTGTCAAATACTGAAAGGACAGCCAGAAAAAGGATGAATATAGCAGTTGAAGGCCAGAAAGAAACAAATAAAATAGACACACCAATTACTTTCTGTGCATCTGGACAGGCACAGACCTTACTGATCTACATAGGCTGCGAGCCAACATAGAGAAAAATAAAGGCTTTCAAATGTGGAAATGATTAAGGCATCTTTCTATTCTTCTTCAACTGTAAGAGAAAGAAAGGTTGCTAAAATTGCAGGTTGTATTATTACTAATGTATAATATCATTGTCCTACTTTTAACTCTTCCTTTCTCATTTCAAACATGTATCTTCTTTAATATCAGATATGCATGGGAGAAATCTCTTTCCCATATTCTACTGATTTGCTTGCTACTAGAGATTACATTGGACAACTTCCATCGATTTTTCTATATATTAGTCAAAATATTTTATCAAAACTTGTGATTTTTTAATTGAAAAGCATTATACTATATACATATGTAGATACTCAAAAGTTATTTTCAATAAATTCTTGTCTCAAAGAATTTTTTATTTGACTTTTACAGAGTTTTGTTGTTTACAGCTCTATGTAATTCAAATTTATGAATGAAAAACAAATGCCAATTGGGGAATATCCTGCCAAAAATTAAAAGTTAATTTAACTTATTCAATTGCTTCAGCTTGTGACAAAACAAGAAAAGGATTTGACTTAAAAAGATTTATTCATTGCTTTCCAGCTTTAAGCATTTGACTATTTGATTAGACACAAGTGCGCAATACATACACAAGCATGCGTGTATATATTACTCAAAAAACTATATTGGTCAAATGTAATAAAACAGTCACCTAATTAACTTCATAAAGACAAAGCAAATCAGAAGGTGGGTGAAGGTGGAGTGAGAAAGAGGTAAAAATAGGTGTGACTTATTTATCATTCTAGAGGACTTCCCTAGTCTCTCAGTGTTAACAAGCCCACCCGCAAATGCAAGACACATGGGTTCCATCCCTGTGTTACAATGATCCCCTGGAGAAGGAAATGGTAACTCACTCCAGTATTCTTGCCTGGAAAATCCCATGTACAGGGGAGACTGGCAGATTATAGTCTATGGGCTGCAAAAATTAAACACGACTTAGTGACTGAACGATAATAACAAAGGTGAAACATAGATATAGAAAGACCTTACCAACATACAGATACATAATTTTCAGGCATAATATGTTCTCTATGGTCATAGGTATGTTTTTTAATATAGTGATACAGTACATATAGATGAACAATTCATTTCTTTACATATTACCATTTAAATTAGTTAAAATACAATGCAATGTTTAGTTTATTAAAATTCTGAATTCATTGATTTCCTTTGAAATAGCAACAAATTGATTATTTTCACTTTAAATTCCTATCATGATATAAAATTATGCTAGAAAAATGGCCCATCAGATCTGAATTAATTATGTGACAACATTATAACATTCAACTTAATAAACTGAGGAGGAAAAGTCTGGGAAGTTATAGGAACTGTTGATTGATTGCAATTGATCTGTAATTATCTGTTCATTACCATACCACATCCTTGACAGCTTAACAAGTCAATCTTCATAATGATAATGAAGCAGATGACACCACAGCGTACATAAAGATGGGGTTTTTACAAAATCCAAGTTGTTTACTCATATTATACCAAAGCTTGATTATATGCTTGATTATAGTTTGGAAAATTATATTCAACTCTGTTTTTTCAGTTATTGAAGGTCTTAGTTATTTTTCTAAGCCATAGTGTGATGGTTTTCTAAGATTACATTTATCTTTTCCAATAATATTTTGCATATGCATACATTTGCATTTGTAAAAAACTATTTCAATACTACTTAATAATGTTGCACAATGGAAAATGGAAAGTAAAACCCTAAAGTGCAACAGTTGAGTAATGACTAAATACTAAAACAGAAACTTTTTAAAGAACTCCAAAGAAAAATATTGCAAATATAATCACAATCTGAGAAACATTTGTTATTAATAAATAACTTTTTTTGTGGATAATAGGAACATTTCTAGGTATTATGAGACAAGGCATTCCATACCTGTGGTAAATCAGTTAGGGGGGCAGGTATATATTTGGCCGGTGCATGGCAAAAACGATCATATTGTTGTAATTATCCTCCAATTAAAACAAATAATTTAATTGAAACAGAAACTAACATAACATTGTAATTCAACTACACTTCAATAAAAATAAATAAGTAGAAATAAAGACAAACAGACAAAAAAATTAAGGGCAAAATTTACCTTTAGAATTCTAGTACATTTTTTTCCTCACTTTTTTTTGTTGTGTAGCAGACTTACAATATTATATTGGCTTTACATGTACAGCACAGTCCATTTTTTATTATATATATATATATATATATAATTTTTTGACCACTTCTATTGTCTTTCATTTATTTATCTTTGTTCTTTTTGGCCTGTGTGGGCCTCTCATTGCAGTGGCCTCTCTCGTCGCAGAGCACCGGCTCTGGGAGCATGCACTGCAGAGCTCCGGCTTGGTAGTTGGACACATCCGTCCAGCCGCTCCGAGGCACGTGGAATCTTCGCAGGCCAGAGATCCAACTGGTGCCTCTTGCACTGCAAGGCTGTGTCCGTACCCACCGGACCACCATGGAAGCCCAGCACAGTCCATTTTTATTTGTTTTAGAAATTTTAAGATTACTGAGGAAGCCACAGGAATCCTGTTTTAAACAAGCGTTTAATTTAAAGGTGATTTCAAAAGACTGTTGAAATGATTCATTTCAGCGAATCACCATAAGCCACTTGTCTCAATTCATTGTTGCATGCTGCTGTTAATTTTCAAATGTACTGGCAGATGATCAGGGAGTAGTAGTATGTAAGCCAACATGAATGGTTTTCTAAGATTACATTACTTCCAATAATATTTTGCATATGCATACATTTGCATTTGTAAAAAACTATTTCAATACTACTTAATAATGTTGCACAATGGAAAATGGAAAGTAAAACCCTAAAGTGCAACAGTTGAGTAATGACTAAATACTAAAACAGAAACTTTTTAAAGAACTCCAAAGAAAAATATTGCAAATATAATCACAATCTGAGAAACATTTGTTATTAATAAATAACTTTTTTTGTGGATAATAGGAACATTTCTAGGTATTATGAGACAAGGCATTCCATACCTGTGGTAAATCAGTTAGGGGGGCAGGTATATATTTGGCCGGTGCATGGCAAAAACGATCATATTGTTGTAATTATCCTCCAATTAAAACAAATAATTTAATTGAAACAGAAACTAACATAACATTGTAATTCAACTACACTTCAATAAAAATAAATAAGTAGAAATAAAGACAAACAGACAAAAAAATTAAGGGCAAAATTTACCTTTAGAATTCTAGTACATTTTTTTCCTCACTTTTTTTTGTTGTGTAGCAGACTTACAATATTATATTGGCTTTACATGTACAGCACAGTCCATTTTTTATTATATATATATATATATATATATATATATAATTTTTTTTGACCACTTCTATTGTCTTTCATTTATTTATCTTTGTTCTTTTTGGCCTGTGTGGGCCTCTCATTGCAGTGGCCTCTCTCGTCGCAGAGCACCGGCTCTGGGAGCATGCACTGCAGAGCTCCGGCTTGGTAGTTGGACACATCCGTCCAGCCGCTCCGAGGCACGTGGAATCTTCGCAGGCCAGAGATCCAACTGGTGCCTCTTGCACTGCAAGGCTGTGTCCGTACCCACCGGACCACCATGGAAGCCCAGCACAGTCCATTTTTATTTGTTTTAGAAATTTTAAGATTACTGAGGAAGCCACAGGAATCCTGTTTTAAACAAGCGTTTAATTTAAAGGTGATTTCAAAAGACTGTTGAAATGATTCATTTCAGCGAATCACCATAAGCCACTTGTCTCAATTCATTGTTGCATGCTGCTGTTAATTTTCAAATGTACTGGCAGATGATCAGGGAGTAGTAGTATGTAAGCCAACATGAATGAATATCTTAAACATTAATCACTATTATTCAGGATAGAGCACATCTTCTCACAAATTAAACTTAGAAATCATTCTGTTCCTCTGTTGCTACTGCAGAAATAACCATAAATTTAAATTTTGAAAAGAAATGATTCAAGAAATTTTGAAACTTCCCAAAACCTAGGCATTTTGAATTTATTTGCAGAAGTATGGAAGTTCAAAGAACTGGTAATGTCTATAATCAGATGATTGTAAGGAAACATGAGGTAGGAATTTTAAAATTTAAAAGTTGTGTTCTGACCTCCTAATGTCTATAACTTCTTTCAAATGGGGCAAATATTTTTAAATATTGAAAGGGAGGTATATTGCAAAATATTAAATATTAATGAACTAGATGGAATGTAGATGGGTATTGTTTGTATTCTTGAAAATTTAGTATAATTTCAAAATTCCTCAAACTTAAAAGTTGAAAAAAAGTGAAAGTAATTCTTCCTG
Source organism: Tragulus kanchil (assembly GCA_022376925.1). NCBI lineage: Eukaryota > Metazoa > Chordata > Mammalia > Artiodactyla > Tragulidae > Tragulus > Tragulus kanchil. Next base: position 223,116,478 of record JAIOJX010000028.1, on the reverse strand, counting down.
TGGAATAACAGAGCCCATCTTCGCAACTGATATAGCTGAAAGACTAATCTAAGATACAAAACAAAACTTTATAAATCAATGTTTAGCAGGCAATGAAATCCAATGATCTCTCCCTTGGGAAAAAATTCAGCTGAGCCCTAAAATGTTCTCTGCTTACTTGCCAGAAAATTTATTAGCTACAACCAAAGGAGGAGAAACCCAGGGGGTATCAGGAGTCGCCCTGAGTTGAGGAAACTGAGATAGAAATCCAGGGAAATCAAGGTGGATGAAGTTTATAAGGCAGAGTACTGGAGTGCCAGAGAAGAAAGAGAGACCCAGAGAGAAACTTTGAAGATACGCAAATTCTTCATCTCACTATATAAAGATGAGTACAGATTTGAACAATGAGTGAGAAATCCACCTGAGGCCAGACCAAGACCTATCTAACATCTAGATAATAGAAAGAAGTTTGCCAAAACACATGTGGGACAAATAGAAAACCTTATACCCTTAGACACTGAATAGAATACAAAATAGGACCATATCTAGAGACTAAACATTGCACGAAAGTGAAAGTGAAGTCGCTCAGTCGTGTTCCACTCTTTGTAACCCCATGGACAAGCCATAGAATTCTCCATGCAAGAATCCTGGAGTGGGGTCTTCCCTGGTGGTCCAGTGGATAAGGACACTGCCTTGCCGTGCAAGGGGTGCTGGTTCGATCCCTGGCCTGGGAAGATCCCATGTGCCGCAGAGCGGCTGGACTGATGTGTCCAATTACCAAGCCGGAGCTCTGGAGCACATGCGCCCAGAGCCGGTGCTCTGTGACAAGAGAGACCACCGCGATGGGAGGCCCACACGGGCCAATGAACAAAGATAGATGAAAATGGACAAATGAAAGACCAACAGAAGTGGCCCGCCTGCTCCCCTCCCTCCCCACCCTACCCCAACCAAAAATAAATAGATAAATAAATAAATCTAAAAAAAAAAAAAGAAGAAGCCTGGAGTGGGTAACCTATTCCTTTTCCAGTGGGCCTTCCCAACACAGGGATTGAAACCTGGTCTCTTGCATTGCAGGCATTGCACTAAAAAAGGTTAAAATTGAGACCTGAGGGGATCGAATTGATCTCAAGTAACTAAGCTGCATCTGGGAAAAGAAAAAGAAAAGAAAACTCAATAATGCTATTTAAAATTGCAAATAAAAGTGAGTGCCAAAGTGGTGTCAGATGCTGGTAGCAACCTGAAACGTCCATTAGTTATTCTTCAATCACTATGTCAAGTGACACAGATGTTTCTCTTTCTTCATATGATGAAACTTATCCAAAAAGCTAGAGAGGCACCATTTGTCCCCATTGAAATAGCAGGTTTTGCAACAATTGTTGCATATGGATTATATAAATTGAAGAACAGAGGAAATACTAAAATGTCTGTTCACCTGATCAACATGCGTGTGGCAGCTCAAGGCTTTGTTGTGGGAGCAATGACTCTTGCTGTGGGCTATTCCCTGTATCAAGAATTCTGGGCAAAATGTAAACCTTAGAAGAGAAGATGCTGTCTTGGTCTTGTTGGCGGTGCTTGCTTTAATTAGACATCTCATATTGAGGTTATATGTTTATGCTGAAAAATTGTGTATCTAGATAATAGAAAGAAGTTTGCCAAAACACATGTGGGACAAATAGAAAACCTTATACCCTTAGACACTGAATAGAATACAAAATAGGACCATATCTAGAGACTAAACATTGCACGAAAGTGAAAGTGAAGTCGCTCAGTCGTGTTCCACTCTTTGTAACCCCATGGACAAGCCATAGAATTCTCCATGCAAGAATCCTGGAGTGGGGTCTTCCCTGGTGGTCCAGTGGATAAGGACACTGCCTTGCCGTGCAAGGGGTGCTGGTTCGATCCCTGGCCTGGGAAGATCCCATGTGCCGCAGAGCGGCTGGACTGATGTGTCCAATTACCAAGCCGGAGCTCTGGAGCACATGCGCCCAGAGCCGGTGCTCTGTGACAAGAGAGACCACCGCGATGGGAGGCCCACACGGGCCAATGAACAAAGATAGATGAAAATGGACAAATGAAAGACCAACAGAAGTGGCCCGCCTGCTCCCCTCCCTCCCCACCCTACCCCAACCAAAAATAAATAGATAAATAAATAAATCTAAAAAAAAAAAAAGAAGAAGCCTGGAGTGGGTAACCTATTCCTTTTCCAGTGGGCCTTCCCAACACAGGGATTGAAACCTGGTCTCTTGCATTGCAGGCATTGCACTAAAAAAGGTTAAAATTGAGACCTGAGGGGATCGAATTGATCTCAAGTAACTAAGCTGCATCTGGGAAAAGAAAAAGAAAAGAAAACTCAATAATGCTTTTTAAGAATGCAAATAACAGTGAGTGCCAAAGTGGTGTCAGATGCTGGTAGCAACCTGAAACGTCCATTAGTTATTCTTCAATCACTATGTCAAGTGACACAGATGTTTCTCTTTCTTCATATGATGAAACTTATCCAAAAAGCTAGAGAGGCACCATTTGTCCCCATTGAAATAGCAGGTTTTGCAACAATTGTTGCATATGGATTATATAAATTGAAGAACAGAGGAAATACTAAAATGTCTGTTCACCTGATCAACATGCGTGTGGCAGCTCAAGGCTTTGTTGTGGGAGCAATGACTCTTGCTGTGGGCTATTCCCTGTATCAAGAATTCTGGGCAAAATGTAAACCTTAGAAGAGAAGATGCTGTCTTGGTCTTGTTGGCGGTGCTTGCTTTAATTAGACATCTCATATTGAGGTTATATGTTTATGCTGAAAATAAATTGTGTGAGTCAGACAAGAACATGGTCATTTGAATATTGGCTTCATTCCTTGCAGGCTTGATTTTCCTTGATTTACCAAGTTGTTGGTGACTAGTTCACTAGCTAGATTATTCAAAGGCGTCAAAGATTAGCACAAGAGAAACATGTCACTTTTAAATACACCTGATAGTGGTACCGGTCCACCTTCTAAAACTCTTCTGATGAAATCAGTTCTAAAGAAGACATGCCAATCCTGAAAATGTTTCCAGTTGTTGCGGAATATCATATGCTTTTGAGGTAATGTAGGAATCCTATTTACCCAAGTTAATTTAACTTTCTGACTGCCTTATGAACTGAGTACTGTTTAAAGGGCTGTCTGGCTCTTGAGGAACCCTTTCAGAACATTGCATGGAATACAACATTTTAAACCTCCTTGCAAGTCTGTGTGTGTTTTTAAACCAAACATAAAAATCTGGTAACAGAGCCACTTTGAAGTAGTATTTATTTTAGAATCATAATTGTAAACATGAGACTAACAATTTTAAATCCCTTTTAGTTCTTTTGTAAATGCAGAATTATATTTTGCTGCTGTTAGAATAATTTTAAATGTTTTTTTGAAATAGAAATATGTATTTTAAGTGCTAATGCGAAAGGTAAATGAAAAAACACCTTTTTAAATGTGTGCAGTATGTATGTTCATTTTCTCTAAAAGAATCATCAACTAAATAAATTGCCTATGGTGGAAATGATTTATGAGTAAGCTGGTTTGGACAGATTCTATTCAAACTTTGGTATACCACAGAATGCTTTGTTGTACTTGTGGAATTCTCTTGTCTAACCTGAATTTACATTCCAAGTAACCAGCATCTAACAAGGTATATTGCAACAATTGTTGCATATGGATTATATAAATTGAAGAACAGAGGAAATACTAAAATGTCTGTTCACCTGATCAACATGCGTGTGGCAGCTCAAGGCTTTGTTGTGGGAGCAATGACTCTTGCTGTGGGCTATTCCCTGTATCAAGAATTCTGGGCAAAATGTAAACCTTAGAAGAGAAGATGCTGTCTTGGTCTTGTTGGCGGTGCTTGCTTTAATTAGACATCTCATATTGAGGTTATATGTTTATGCTGAAAATAAATTGTGTGAGTCAGACAAGAACATGGTCATTTGAATATTGGCTTCATTCCTTGCAGGCTTGATTTTCCTTGATTTACCAAGTTGTTGGTGACTAGTTCACTAGCTAGATTATTCAAAGGCGTCAAAGATTAGCACAAGAGAAACATGTCACTTTTAAATACACCTGATAGTGGTACCGGTCCACCTTCTAAAACTCTTCTGATGAAATCAGTTCTAAAGAAGACATGCCAATCCTGAAAATGTTTCCAGTTGTTGCGGAATATCATATGCTTTTGAGGTAATGTAGGAATCCTATTTACCCAAGTTAATTTAACTTTCTGACTGCCTTATGAACTGAGTACTGTTTAAAGGGCTGTCTGGCTCTTGAGGAACCCTTTCAGAACATTGCATGGAATACAACATTTTAAACCTCCTTGCAAGTCTGTGTGTGTTTTTAAACCAAACATAAAAATCTGGTAACAGAGCCACTTTGAAGTAGTATTTATTTTAGAATCATAATTGTAAACATGAGACTAACAATTTTAAATCCCTTTTAGTTCTTTTGTAAATGCAGAATTATATTTTGCTGCTGTTAGAATAATTTTAAATGTTTTTTTGAAATAGAAATATGTATTTTAAGTGCTAATGCGAAAGGTAAATGAAAAAACACCTTTTTAAATGTGTGCAGTATGTATGTTCATTTTCTCTAAAAGAATCATCAACTAAATAAATTGCCTATGGTGGAAATGATTTATGAGTAAGCTGGTTTGGACAGATTCTATTCAAACTTTGGTATACCACAGAATGCTTTGTTGTACTTGTGGAATTCTCTTGTCTAACCTGAATTTACATTCCAAGTAACCAGCATCTAACAAGGTATATTTATGTTATCTGGTAGGCAGTCATTATCATCAAACATTCAAAGGTGCAGAAAAATACATTTAAGAAAAATGTACACTAAATTGATTAAGAAATGATATAAATAATATGATTAACATACTTAAAGTATTAAAATGCTTTCAAAATAATTATTTTTAAAATATTTTTTAATGTTTTTTCCCCATCATGCCTCTTTTATTTTTATATTTATTTTCATCCATCTCTTATTCTTTGTCGTATGTGGGCCTCCCATTGCAGTGGCCTCTCCTGTTGCAGAGCACCAGCTCTGGGCACATGCACTCCAAGGGGCTGACTCTTAACTGGACACAACGGTCCAGCTGCTCCATGGCACATGAGATTGTCCTGGGCCAGGGATTGAACTGGTGCCCCTTGAACTGCAAGGTGGACTCTCTACCCACTGGACCACCAGAAAAGTCCTATGAAATGAGTATTTTTAAAGAACCGAAATGAGCCATATCAAAGCAATAACATTCTTTCATCCAGTTAGATAAATATCATTGAAAAGCCAAAACAAAATAGAGCAACACAAAGTTTTCAGCCTACATTTATTTAACAAGTGAACACATATTTCACATGGAAAATTAAATAAAGACAAAATTATATTAAGTCTTAAAATTTTCATAACCAACAGATAAACACTACAAAAATTTTAAGGGAGTTCTTCAAACAGAAGAAATTATCTGATAAATTACCACATAAAACCCCGAATCTACACAAAGAATGAAGACTACTGTGAAAGGCAACTACATGGATATAACTATAAAAACTTTAATTTCTTATGCTCAGTTGAAATTTTAGAGTTAAACTGGTATTTTTTGAAGCTGGTAGCATATATGGCAAGAATGCCAGAAAGATTTGTAGGGAGAAAAGGAAGTATAGTGTGGTAAACTTCTTGTTTTGTGACAACACAAATGTGTAGAGTACAAACCTTTAAGCAAACATGGAAGTAGTAACAAAGAGGTAGAATACACTAGGAAGGGAGAAGAAATGAACTCATAAAAAAATGTTCAAACTAATGAAGGATGGGGTTTCCCTGGTGGTCCAGTGGATAAGGACACCGCCTTGCAGTGCAAGGGACGCCGGTTCGATCCCTGGCCTGGGAAGATCCCATGTGCCATGGAGTGGCTGGACCGATGTGTCCAATTACCGAGCCGGAGCTCTGGAGCACGTGTGTCCAGAGTTGGTGCTCTTGATTAAGAAATGATATAAATAATATGATTAACATACTTAAAGTATTAAAATGCTTTCAAAATAATTATTTTTAAAATATTTTTTAATGTTTTTTCCCCATCATGCCTCTTTTATTTTTATATTTATTTTCATCCATCTCTTATTCTTTGTCGTATGTGGGCCTCCCATTGCAGTGGCCTCTCCTGTTGCAGAGCACCAGCTCTGGGCACATGCACTCCAAGGGGCTGACTCTTAACTGGACACAACGGTCCAGCTGCTCCATGGCACATGAGATTGTCCTGGGCCAGGGATTGAACTGGTGCCCCTTGAACTGCAAGGTGGACTCTCTACCCACTGGACCACCAGAAAAGTCCTATGAAATGAGTATTTTTAAAGAACCGAAATGAGCCATATCAAAGCAATAACATTCTTTCATCCAGTTAGATAAATATCATTGAAAAGCCAAAACAAAATAGAGCAACACAAAGTTTTCAGCCTACATTTATTTAACAAGTGAACACATATTTCACATGGAAAATTAAATAAAGACAAAATTATATTAAGTCTTAAAATTTTCATAACCAACAGATAAACACTACAAAAATTTTAAGGGAGTTCTTCAAACAGAAGAAATTATCTGATAAATTACCACATAAAACCCCGAATCTACACAAAGAATGAAGACTACTGTGAAAGGCAACTACATGGATATAACTATAAAAACTTTAATTTCTTATGCTCAGTTGAAATTTTAGAGTTAAACTGGTATTTTTTGAAGCTGGTAGCATATATGGCAAGAATGCCAGAAAGATTTGTAGGGAGAAAAGGAAGTATAGTGTGGTAAACTTCTTGTTTTGTGACAACACAAATGTGTAGAGTACAAACCTTTAAGCAAACATGGAAGTAGTAACAAAGAGGTAGAATACACTAGGAAGGGAGAAGAAATGAACTCATAAAAAAATGTTCAAACTAATGAAGGATGGGGTTTCCCTGGTGGTCCAGTGGATAAGGACACCGCCTTGCAGTGCAAGGGACGCCGGTTCGATCCCTGGCCTGGGAAGATCCCATGTGCCATGGAGTGGCTGGACCGATGTGTCCAATTACCGAGCCGGAGCTCTGGAGCACGTGTGTCCAGAGTTGGTGCTCTGCGACAACACAGGCCACTGCGATGGGAGGCCCACACGGGCCAAAGAACAAAGATGGATGAAAATAGATAAATGTAAGACCAATAGAAGTGGCCCGCCTGCTCCTCTCCCTCCCCAACACCCTCCCCCAAAAAAAACTAATGAAGGAAAATAAATGAGAAAAAGAAAGAGAATGATTCTATAAGAAAAAAATAGTACATTCAAACTCAAGTGAATTATAGTGGTTTGTTCCCCAAAGGAATCCACACCCTAATTTTCATAGTTAGTGAATTTGTTGCATTATATGCCAAAATGAAAAGTGCAGACATGATTGAGAATTTTAAAATAGAGAGATTATTCTGCATTATCCAATTTGGCTCAAGGTAATTTCAATAGTTCTCAGAAAGATGGGAGTATTAATGTCAGAGAAGACATAATAATAGAAGCAGAGGTCAGAGAAAAGAGAAACAAACCAGTTTTTCCCCCCAGAGCCACATCTACAACAATATCTATCTTCTTATTGTGAATGTGCTTGAACTTCTAAAATAAATAAGTGTGAAGCAGTTAAGAACCTAACATATGCACAGCTTTGTTAATTACTGCACACCTCATTTCACCATAACACAATCAAATTGGTATTTACTTGTAAGAAATACTGAATTTATTTTCCCTAGATCAATACTTTTTACCACTAGGTGGTAGTATGTCCTTTAGTCATGCAAATAGCCTTCAGCAATTCAGACTACAATTTCAATTTATCCCTTTTCATCGTGATAAACCAAACAAATTGCATTGTTCACAGTTGCAGGTTAAAAAAGAGTCTATATTAGCACTACTCTATAAGACATAATTTTATAATTATTTACTGCAGAGTATAAAAAAGAGTCAAATACATTTATAATGGTCATTATTGCTCAGGTTTGTTGTTGTTTAGATAACGAAGATGTCACGCACTGAGTTTTTTAACAGCTTGAAAGATATTTAAACATGTTTTATTGCTAAAGATTGAAAAACATCCACATTGTAGCATAGGATTATCTTGATACTTAAGTTATAACTCACTGACATTGAACCTCACCTCTTACTCTAAAATTAATTACTCTTCTTAGGATGTTCTCCATGGTGAGCATCTACCAGCAGTTCAGTACTTGAGCGGAACCAACACAGGCCACTGCGATGGGAGGCCCACACGGGCCAAAGAACAAAGATGGATGAAAATAGATAAATGTAAGACCAATAGAAGTGGCCCGCCTGCTCCTCTCCCTCCCCAACACCCTCCCCCAAAAAAAACTAATGAAGGAAAATAAATGAGAAAAAGAAAGAGAATGATTCTATAAGAAAAAAATAGTACATTCAAACTCAAGTGAATTATAGTGGTTTGTTCCCCAAAGGAATCCACACCCTAATTTTCATAGTTAGTGAATTTGTTGCATTATATGCCAAAATGAAAAGTGCAGACATGATTGAGAATTTTAAAATAGAGAGATTATTCTGCATTATCCAATTTGGCTCAAGGTAATTTCAATAGTTCTCAGAAAGATGGGAGTATTAATGTCAGAGAAGACATAATAATAGAAGCAGAGGTCAGAGAAAAGAGAAACAAACCAGTTTTTCCCCCCAGAGCCACATCTACAACAATATCTATCTTCTTATTGTGAATGTGCTTGAACTTCTAAAATAAATAAGTGTGAAGCAGTTAAGAACCTAACATATGCACAGCTTTGTTAATTACTGCACACCTCATTTCACCATAACACAATCAAATTGGTATTTACTTGTAAGAAATACTGAATTTATTTTCCCTAGATCAATACTTTTTACCACTAGGTGGTAGTATGTCCTTTAGTCATGCAAATAGCCTTCAGCAATTCAGACTACAATTTCAATTTATCCCTTTTCATCGTGATAAACCAAACAAATTGCATTGTTCACAGTTGCAGGTTAAAAAAGAGTCTATATTAGCACTACTCTATAAGACATAATTTTATAATTATTTACTGCAGAGTATAAAAAAGAGTCAAATACATTTATAATGGTCATTATTGCTCAGGTTTGTTGTTGTTTAGATAACGAAGATGTCACGCACTGAGTTTTTTAACAGCTTGAAAGATATTTAAACATGTTTTATTGCTAAAGATTGAAAAACATCCACATTGTAGCATAGGATTATCTTGATACTTAAGTTATAACTCACTGACATTGAACCTCACCTCTTACTCTAAAATTAATTACTCTTCTTAGGATGTTCTCCATGGTGAGCATCTACCAGCAGTTCAGTACTCTTGAAAGAGAAAGAAATGCCTTGAAATAGAATCTATTTTTCACTTAAGAATAACAAAGAATTTCACAAGATTAATTGTTGTAGTACTTTTCCCTACAGTAGTATTTACATTGACTGTAAAGTACAGAAAATACAAATGCCATGTTATTTTCAATACTTATCAAGATATATTTTATGCAATTTCTTTGAAAATATATCTACCTATTTATTTATTACATAAAAGAAAAAGCACTCTTTGTAAGAAGTATTGACACATTATTGGATTACTAAACTTGTATAAATAATAAATTATCTGGAGCAATTTAGGCAATGCATTTGCATTTTGATAAAATAAATGAGTACTGTAAGTATATTTCTCAGAAATTAATGATAAAATATGAACATTTTAGCCAGAAAGATGTTCAGTACAACATTATTTATAGCAGTGATATATTTGATATAATCTAAATATCCAATATTATGAACATGCTGTTTTTATGATAAGTAATACAAAAGGAAATCAAATATTAAAATCAAATAAGAATATTTGTCAGCATGAAAAATTATTATGTTCAATAACCATTGACAGTTCATGAAATATTAAAATATTACTTTTATTTTTAAAAAACCATTATATTTATACCTCTGCATATATGCATACCCATACCTATAACACTAAACCTTCACACATATCTGTATAGCATAAAAATATAAAAGATTGAGACTTAGGCTCATTATTACTATATATTTTTATTAGGCATATTTATGTAAACACATTTAGCACTTAATCCAGGACAATGTCCTAACTGCCTTTAATTCTATGAAGGCTGAGATAGGTGAGGAATTTGCTGAAGAAAATTCTGGAGTTAGAAGAGGTACAAGTACAAGGTGAAGCAGCAAGTATGGATGTAGAGGCTTTAGCAAATTATCCAAAACATTTGGATGGAATAATTAATGAAGATGGCTACATGAAATAAGAGTTTTTAACAGCTTGAAAGATATTTAAACATGTTTTATTGCTAAAGATTGAAAAACATCCACATTGTAGCATAGGATTATCTTGATACTTAAGTTATAACTCACTGACATTGAACCTCACCTCTTACTCTAAAATTAATTACTCTTCTTAGGATGTTCTCCATGGTGAGCATCTACCAGCAGTTCAGTACTCTTGAAAGAGAAAGAAATGCCTTGAAATAGAATCTATTTTTCACTTAAGAATAACAAAGAATTTCACAAGATTAATTGTTGTAGTACTTTTCCCTACAGTAGTATTTACATTGACTGTAAAGTACAGAAAATACAAATGCCATGTTATTTTCAATACTTATCAAGATATATTTTATGCAATTTCTTTGAAAATATATCTACCTATTTATTTATTACATAAAAGAAAAAGCACTCTTTGTAAGAAGTATTGACACATTATTGGATTACTAAACTTGTATAAATAATAAATTATCTGGAGCAATTTAGGCAATGCATTTGCATTTTGATAAAATAAATGAGTACTGTAAGTATATTTCTCAGAAATTAATGATAAAATATGAACATTTTAGCCAGAAAGATGTTCAGTACAACATTATTTATAGCAGTGATATATTTGATATAATCTAAATATCCAATATTATGAACATGCTGTTTTTATGATAAGTAATACAAAAGGAAATCAAATATTAAAATCAAATAAGAATATTTGTCAGCATGAAAAATTATTATGTTCAATAACCATTGACAGTTCATGAAATATTAAAATATTACTTTTATTTTTAAAAAACCATTATATTTATACCTCTGCATATATGCATACCCATACCTATAACACTAAACCTTCACACATATCTGTATAGCATAAAAATATAAAAGATTGAGACTTAGGCTCATTATTACTATATATTTTTATTAGGCATATTTATGTAAACACATTTAGCACTTAATCCAGGACAATGTCCTAACTGCCTTTAATTCTATGAAGGCTGAGATAGGTGAGGAATTTGCTGAAGAAAATTCTGGAGTTAGAAGAGGTACAAGTACAAGGTGAAGCAGCAAGTATGGATGTAGAGGCTTTAGCAAATTATCCAAAACATTTGGATGGAATAATTAATGAAGATGGCTACATGAAATAAGAGTTTTTCAATGTTGATAAAATCACCTTTTATTAGAAGTAGATGCTATCTAGGGCTTCCATATTAGCAATGAAAGGTCAATGCGTGGATTCAAGCTACAGTAGGACAGGCATTAATTCTCTTGTTAAGAGCTGATGTAGCGAGTAACTTTAATTTGAAGCCAATGTTCATCTACTGTTTCAGGAATCCTGTGCTAAATCTACTCAACCTCTGTTTCTAAATCAAAAACCAAAGCCTATATGACAGAACATTTGCTTACAACATGGTCTACTGAACATTTTAAGACCACTGTTGAGACTTGCTGCTTAGAAAGAAAAAAAATTCTTTCAGATATTACTGTTGATTTACAGTGTGCCTGGACCTCTGATGAGACGTACAATGAGATTAATGTTGTTCTCATACTTCCCTGGTGGCTCAGATGGTAAAGAATCTGCCTGCAATGTAGGAGACGTTGGTTCGGTTGGGAAGATCCCTGGAGAAGGGAATGGCAAGACACTCCAGTATTCTTGCCTGGAGAATCCCAAGGACATAGGAGTCTGGCAAGCTAGAGTCTATGGGGTCACAAAGTTGGACATGACTGAGTCACTAACTTGATACTTGATAACACAGCATCCATTCTGCAGTCGATGAATCAGGAAGTAATTTTGATTTTCAAGTCTTATAAATTAATACATATATATTGCATAACGTTATAAGCTACTCTAGAGTGTAATTCTTCTTTTTTAAATACAGTTTTATTCATTTTCTTAGCTGTTTTGGGGCTGCACTTTGTCTTCATTTTTGTGGCACGTTGGAGATACACTTGTAGCGCTCAAGCTTATTACAGTGGCTTTTCCTGTCTCAGAGCTCAAGCTCTAGCCATGTTGGCCGCAGTAGTTGCAGCTTGTGGACTCAAGAGTATAGGCTCCATAGTTGTGGCATAGGGCTTAGTTGTTCTGTGGCATGTAGGATTTCTTTAGACAAAGGATTAAACTGGTGTCCCCTGCGTGAGGAAGGCAGACTCAACCACTGGACCACCAGGGAAGCCCTAGATTGTGATTCTTCTGAGAGATTTGGAAAAGTAAATTGAAAACCTCTAGAAAGAATTCACCTTTCTAGATGCCACTAAGAATATTCATAATTCATAAGAGGAAGCTAAAATTTCATTATTAGCAAAAGTGTGAAAAAAGTTGGCTCCAGATCACATGGATGACTTTGAAGGGTTCCAGTTTGGTAGAGAAAGAAACTGCACATATTGTGAATATAGCAAGTTTAGTGCCAATGTTCATCTACTGTTTCAGGAATCCTGTGCTAAATCTACTCAACCTCTGTTTCTAAATCAAAAACCAAAGCCTATATGACAGAACATTTGCTTACAACATGGTCTACTGAACATTTTAGGACCACTGTTGAGACTTGCTGCTTAGAAAGAAAAAATTCTTTCAGATATTACTGTTGATTTACAGTGTGCCTGGACCTCTGATGAGACGTACAATGAGATTAATGTTGTTCTCATACTTCCCTGGTGGCTCAGATGGTAAAGAATCTGCCTGCAATGTAGGAGACGTTGGTTCGGTTGGGAAGATCCCTGGAGAAGGGAATGGCAAGACACTCCAGTATTCTTGCCTGGAGAATCCCAAGGACATAGGAGTCTGGCAAGCTAGAGTCTATGGGGTCACAAAGTTGGACATGACTGAGTCACTAACTTGATACTTGATAACACAGCATCCATTCTGCAGTCGATGAATCAGGAAGTAATTTTGATTTTCAAGTCTTATAAATTAATACATATATATTGCATAACGTTATAAGCTACTCTAGAGTGTAATTCTTCTTTTTTAAATACAGTTTTATTCATTTTCTTAGCTGTTTTGGGGCTGCACTTTGTCTTCATTTTTGTGGCACGTTGGAGATACACTTGTAGCGCTCAAGCTTATTACAGTGGCTTTTCCTGTCTCAGAGCTCAAGCTCTAGCCATGTTGGCCGCAGTAGTTGCAGCTTGTGGACTCAAGAGTATAGGCTCCATAGTTGTGGCATAGGGCTTAGTTGTTCTGTGGCATGTAGGATTTCTTTAGACAAAGGATTAAACTGGTGTCCCCTGCGTAGGAAGGCAGACTCAACCACTGGACCACCAGGGAAGCCCTAGATTGTGATTCTTCTGAGAGATTTGGAAAAGTAAATTGAAAACCTCTAGAAAGAATTCACCTTTCTAGATGCCACTAAGAATATTCATAATTCATAAGAGGAAGCTAAAATTTCATTATTAGCAAAAGTGTGAAAAAAGTTGGCTCCAGATCACATGGATGACTTTGAAGGGTTCCAGTTTGGTAGAGAAAGAAACTGCACATATTGTGAATATAGCAAGAAAACTAGAATTGGAAGAGGAGGCTGAAGATGGGAGTGACTTGCTGCAATATCATAATAAAACATTTTGGATAATGAGTTGCTTCTTATGCATGATAAAAGGAAATGATTTCTATAAATAAAATACATTAGCTTTGCATGCTACAGAGAAATCATCTTTGAAAGAGTCAGTCAGTATGGCAAACTTTAATCTTATATTATTTCATGAAATTGAGACAGCCACTTCAGTCTTCAGCAAACGTCACCCTTAGTCAGCAGCCGACAACATTAAGACAAGACTCTCCACCAGCAAAAAGAGTATAAGTCACTAAATACTCAGATGATTGTTAGCATTTTTTAGCAATTTTTTAAAAAAAATTATTTAAAAAAGCTTTAAAATTTTGAAATTTGAAGTTTTTTTTTTTTAATTACAATATTTTGCTTTTGTTTAGACACAATGCTATTGCACACCAAGGGCACTATGTGTCTGTGTGCATGCTCAGTTGTGTCTAACTCTGCAACCTTATGGACTGTACCCCACCAGAATCCTTTGTCCATGGAATTTTCCAGGCAAAAATACTGGAGTGGGCTGTCATTTCCTACTCCAGGGAATCTTCCCAACTTAGGAATTAAACCTGCATCTCTTGTGTCTCCTGCATTGCCAGGTGGGTTTCTTACCACTAAGCCACCTAAGAATCCCTTCCTATTTATGGTTCCACCAGAGAAGTCCTCTTGCCTAATGTATCTTAACACCCAGTCTGATCTGGCCACCTCTTATTTCTTAAGTCTAACTTTGTGTTGTGTCTACCATCCCACTCCAGGCTCAAACACACTGCATAGACATAGAGTTTCTTGGTTAAGTCAGTCTCATCTGTGGACCTTTGCCACACAGAATGCTTCCATCCCTTAGTTTGATTACCTTTGCTCAAATTTCAAGTCTTACCTCCAGGGAAGCTTCTCAGCTGCACAGTCCTATCCCTTAAGTCTAAATTCAGTGACCTCCTTACATGCCCTCTTGGAATCTTGACTTTGTAATTGTGTTAAAACTATACTATATTACGGCTTCCCTGGTGGTCCAGTGGGTAAAGAGTTTCCTTGCAGCACAAGGGGCACCAGTTTGATCCCTGCCTGAGAAGATCCCAAGTGCCGAGGAGCAGCTGGGCCTGTGTGTTCAATTACGGGCCAGCGCTCTGGAGCGCATGCACCCAGAGCCAGCACTTCTGCAAGGAAAGAGGCCACTGCAATGGAAGACCCACACATGTCAAAGAATAATAAAGATGGATGAAAAATAAATGATGACTTAGAGGCAAAAAAAAAAAAAAAAAAAGAATTAAAAAGAATAGCTATTTAAAAAAAACTATACTATATTATAAGTGCAAACTTTATATGTGTGCATATGTGCTAAGTCACTTCAGTTTTGTCTGACTCTTTAGGACCCTACAGACTGTAGTCCACCAGGCTCCTCCGTCCATGGGATTCACCAGAAAAGTATACTGGAGTGGGTTGCTATATTCTATTCCAGGGGATCTTCCTAACCCAGAGATCAAACTTGCATCCCTTGTGTGTCTTGCATTGGGAGGTCACTTGAGAAGCGGTTTGCATGCACTGGGAAACAAACAAAATGTGGGGTTTGCTTTATTGTGATGTTCATGTTATGGCAGTGATTTGGAATCAAATTCACAATATTTTTATGTAGGGATGTACATATTTTTTTGAAGCATATTTGGAATTTTTTTTTCAAGATAAATTAAATGTTAACTCTGAAAAGAAATGTTAAGAAAGTTAGGATGTTCGAAATTTTTCTGAATAATTCACAAATATACAGACATTTAACAAAACTGTCTTAAAAGAAACAGCAAGTCAAGCAAGAAATCAAAAGGAAATTAGGAAATATCTTGAGACAAATGAAATTGCAACTTAGCAAAACTTGTAAGGTACAGCAAAAGTAGTACTCTCACGGAACATTACAGTAATAATTGCCAACATTAAAAACCAAATAGGGCCTCCCTGGTGGTTCAGTGGGTAAAAGAGTCCGCTTTGCAGTGCAAAGGGCACTGGTTCGATCCCTGGCCTGGGAAGATCCCACATGCCACAGAACGGCTGGACCAGTATGTCCAATTAGAAGCTGGCACTCTGGAGCATATGCACTGAGAGCTGGTGCTCAGCAGGGAGAGAGGACACTGCAACGAGAGGCCCACACAGGCCAAAGAATAAAGATGAATGTAAATTAAAAAACAATAAAAAAGGCCAAATTATTTTTTAAAAAAGCAAAATATATCTCAAATAAATAAACACCTAACAAAAGTAGGAAAAAGAAAGCAAAATAAGCCCAAATTTAAGAAAATAAAAATGATAGCATAAAAAATACAATAGAGAAAACAATTTTAAAATTGAATAGGGGCTTCCCTGGTGGTGCAGTGGGTAAGGACACCACCTTGCAGTGCGAGGGGCGCTGGTTCGATCCCTGGCCTGGGAAGATCCCACGTGCCGCGGAGCAGCTGGACCGATGTGTCCAAATACCGAGTCAGAGCTCTGGAGCGCATGTGCCCAGAGCCGGTGCCCTGCAACAGCAGAGGCCTCCACAATGGGAGGCCCACACAGGCCATAGAACAAAAGATGGATAAAAATAGATAAATCAAAGACCAATAGAAGTGGCCCGCCCACCCCCCTTCCTCCCCACCCTACCCACCCACCACCCCCCCAAAAAAAGTTTTTTTTAAAAAATTGAATAAAATAAGTTGTGTTTATAAAAGACTAAAATAGTTGGCACACATTTAGAAAAAAATAACTAAGAAATAAAGAGAGATGAGTCTAATACTATTAGAAATAGAAGAAGAGATATAACAAATGGTAAATAAATCAAAATTAAAAGGTTTATCTACTACTTCTATGAACAAATATAAGCCAAGAAAATAGGCAACTGAGAAGAAATAAATAAATTCTCAAAACCATACATGCTACCAAGGCTGAATATAACCAAATAGAAAATCTTAACAAACAGCAAATGCAAAGATGTGAAAGATGTGTTGTTAACAAACAAACAACAAATAGCAAAGATGTGAAATCAGTATTCAAAAACTTCCCCGGAAAAGCCCAGGGCCAGATTGTTCTGGTGCATTCTACCTAGAATTTAAAGAAATATGGATGCCAATCATTTTTAAACTTGTCCAAAAAAAATTAAGGAGAATGAGATATTTCCAAATTTATTGTATGAGACCAACATCACCCTGATAGCAAAGCCAGATAAAAATACCAAGAAAACTACAGAACAATGTCCCTGATAGATATTGGGTTTGAATTACAGTAGTCAAATTTCATGCACTTATTTTAACATCGAATATGTGGCTAATTGCATTATTTTTACAAAAACTTAACTCACTGACAACGACCTGGCCAGCTATGACCAGAAATGGCAACAATAGAATTTCCGTATGCCAGGTTTCCTTCTTGCGGGAAAGAACTGTGAGATTTTTGTTCATCACAAATGTCCAGAATATAAATCAAATTCTCACATGTATCTTCACATAATAAAGCCACACTAAGATTTCTTATTGTTGTTCAGTGGCTAAGTCCTCTAAGAGTTCTTACTAACACATTCCTTACACTCTTTGAAGTTGTAGACAACACTGATAGTGATCAAGATTCTCATTTTGCTTCACAAAATATACAACGCCAGACACATATATTTGTTAGGGTTTTCCACAGAAATAGAAAAAGTCTTAGACATTATAAGTGTTGATTATTGTGACTGGCAAGTCTAGAGATCTGTGAGAGTCAGCAACATAAAGATCCTACTGAGTCAAAAATTTAGTTCCAGTCTGAGTTCAAAGCCCAAGAATCAGAAGAGCTGATGGTATACTTTCAGTCTGAAAGTCAGCAGTCTCAAGTCCCAGGAAAAAATATTTCAGGTCGAATGAGAAAGGCTGGAAAAAATCAATTTCCAAGTTTGAAGGTCTTCAGGCAGGTTCCTATACTCTCCTTGTATAGGAAAGAGTTTGTGGTTTCTGTTATATTTAGTTTTATGACTAATTGGATGAGGTCTGCTCACAGTAAGCACCCACACAAATCTGCTTTACTCAGTGTACCAATTTAAATGCTAATCTGATCCACAAACATTTTCTTAGGAACACTCAAAATAATGTTTAAGCAAATATCTAAGCACTTCACAACCTGGTCAAGTTGACACATGCAATTACCAGTCACATCCCATAACTAAGGGATTCAGTCAAAACACTTACTTCCTTTCTGGTCTCATTAGAGCATCAGAATGAGGTTTTTTTTTTTTTTTTCTTTAACGTGATCAATTATAATAAAAATAAATCACAAGACATATTAGTTTAGTCAACCTTTGGGGTGAGTTGTTGAGTCTGAATTTATTTTGAATGGTTGGCAATGTTTATGCCCGTCACTCCTTCCTCTTCTGTCCCACATCTTTTCATGCCAATAATACAATCTGGCTCCCTACGTTGGTGCCAGTTGGAAGTTCAAACCATGTAAACTGCATATTAAACACACAAGAACCCCTGACCTATCCCCAACGGGAATTACAATAAAAGGGAAGGTACTAATCTGTCCATATGTTCACAATCCATTTTCAGACCTGCTTAGAAGCCTGCCATACTCTCTCAAGGAATCATCATATGAGAACTGTAACTTTTAATATCTCCTTGATGTGTGTGTGACATCATAAGTTTAGATATCTGAACTAAATGTTAGGTCTCAGGTTTATTATTCCTTCATGGGTTGATCACAAACTCTTCTGTCTTCCTGTAATTTCACATAATACCTCTTTTTATCCTGGAAATCTTGCCCTTGTGTTCAAGCCTGTGTACCTAAGATTTAAAGTAGAACCTTATAAAACTAACAGGACATTGCTGTACTATATATGCCTGAAACCCATGATACTCAGAGAAGAAAAGATTACCTAAAAGGTAAAGTTAATGTGAAGCATATGTAACCATATATATATTGTTTTTCTTCAAGTGTTATTGTAAAAAAATTATGTATGTTGGTTAGGTATGCAGCTTCCCTGTGTAACCTACAAATTCAACTCTGCAGTCCTCTTGCTGGGAAATGTGTGCCATTGTGTAATAATCTAACAGTAATTAGTATTTGCTTTATTCTTACTTTTGTGCCATATTATTAAATTGTATCTGGGAAAAATAAAACATAATGGATCTTATTAAACGCTATATGTAATAGGCATGGTAAAAGATTAAACAGTAAAAGGGCTTCAGACTAAGCACTTAAATACAAACTAATATAGAGTTATAAAGCATTCTTGTTGCACTCATTATCAAGTTAAAAATGCATTCCAAAATAGACCTTTTATTTTCTTTCTTTAAGAAGTGCAGACTATATAGGTCAGGTAGTCAAGCAAAATCTCCACAGCAGGATACACAAATTTGAAACCTTTCAAAAGGCAATGTTTTTATTCCCGTTAATTAGGCAATTAATTCTACTGGCATTTATAGGCTGCATGTGGTGAAAGAAAAAGAGATAAAGAAAAGCAGTAAAATCAAATATTTCAATTTTACTTTAAAGGTCACTGAATTATATGACCTACCTTAAAAGTATTTAATTCGAAATAAAGAAGTCAGGAAACAAATGAGCTGAGTAACTCAAGTTGTGAAGTTAGCTACTTTAATTAGAACACAAAAGATTGTCTTTTTAAGAACTCACTGGTACTTTAGAATAAACGATCTTTTATAAATGCCTTGAACTAAATCTTTTATACTGTCTCTATATGCATTATATTTAATATTTAGTTTCTCTTTTATTATGCAAAATGTAAAGTGCAAAGAATGGTTTTTCCCTCTTATATAACAAGAAAATATGTTTTCAAAGAATATAAATAGGCATCAGTCAGTTAGTCACTTAGTCATGTCAGATTCTTTTGTCCTTCATCATGTCCTAGAGCTTCCTCAAAGTCATGTACATTGAGTAGGTGATGCCATCCAAATATCTAGGCCTCTCAACTCCTCTTCTCTATCTGACTTGTACTTTTCCCAGCATCTGCTTTTTCAATGAGTCCTCTCTTGCATCAGGACATTGCTGTACTATATATGCCTGAAACCCATGATACTCAGAGAAGAAAAGATTACCTAAAAGGTAAAGTTAATGTGAAGCATATGTAACCATATATATATTGTTTTTCTTCAAGTGTTATTGTAAAAAAATTATGTATGTTGGTTAGGTATGCAGCTTCCCTGTGTAACCTACAAATTCAACTCTGCAGTCCTCTTGCTGGGAAATGTGTGCCATTGTGTAATAATCTAACAGTAATTAGTATTTGCTTTATTCTTACTTTTGTGCCATATTATTAAATTGTATCTGGGAAAAATAAAACATAATGGATCTTATTAAACGCTATATGTAATAGGCATGGTAAAAGATTAAACAGTAAAAGGGCTTCAGACTAAGCACTTAAATACAAACTAATATAGAGTTATAAAGCATTCTTGTTGCACTCATTATCAAGTTAAAAATGCATTCCAAAATAGACCTTTTATTTTCTTTCTTTAAGAAGTGCAGACTATATAGGTCAGGTAGTCAAGCAAAATCTCCACAGCAGGATACACAAATTTGAAACCTTTCAAAAGGCAATGTTTTTATTCCCGTTAATTAGGCAATTAATTCTACTGGCATTTATAGGCTGCATGTGGTGAAAGAAAAAGAGATAAAGAAAAGCAGTAAAATCAAATATTTCAATTTTACTTTAAAGGTCACTGAATTATATGACCTACCTTAAAAGTATTTAATTCGAAATAAAGAAGTCAGGAAACAAATGAGCTGAGTAACTCAAGTTGTGAAGTTAGCTACTTTAATTAGAACACAAAAGATTGTCTTTTTAAGAACTCACTGGTACTTTAGAATAAACGATCTTTTTATAAATGCCTTGAACTAAATCTTTTATACTGTCTCTATATGCATTATATTTAATATTTAGTTTCTCTTTTATTATGCAAAATGTAAAGTGCAAAGAATGGTTTTTCCCTCTTATATAACAAGAAAATATGTTTTCAAAGAATATAAATAGGCATCAGTCAGTTAGTCACTTAGTCATGTCAGATTCTTTTGTCCTTCATCATGTCCTAGAGCTTCCTCAAAGTCATGTACATTGAGTAGGTGATGCCATCCAAATATCTAGGCCTCTCAACTCCTCTTCTCTATCTGACTTGTACTTTTCCCAGCATCTGCTTTTTCAATGAGTCCTCTCTTTGCATCAGGTGGCCAAAGTATTGGAGCTTCAACGTAAACATCATTTCTTCCGATGAATATTCAGGGTTGATTTCCTTTAGGGTTGACCGGTTTGATCTCCTTGTAGTCCAAGGGACTCTCAAGAGTATTCTCCAGTACTGCAATTCAAAAGCATTAGTTTTTCAGAGCTCTGCCTTCTTTATGGTCCAACTCTCACACTCACACATGACTGCTGGATAAACCACAGCTTTGAGTAAAATGGACTTCAGTTGGCAAAGTGATGTCTCTGCTTTTGAATATGCTGCCAAGGTTTGTCAGAGCTTTTCTTCCATGGAGCAAACATCTTTTTATTTCATGGCAGCTGTCATCATCTGCAGTGATTTTGGAGACCAAGAAAATAAATTATGTCACTGTTTCCATTGTTTGCCCATCTATTTGCCATGAAGTGATGGGATCAGAAGCCATCATTTTAGTTTTTTGAACATTGAGTTTTAAGCCAGTTTTTTCACTCTTTTCTTTAACCTTCAACAAGAGGTCTTTTAGTTCATCTTTGCTTTCTGCCATAAGGGTGCTGTCATCTGCAGATCTGAGATTATTACTAAACTTGTTCCATTATTTTGCAATTTTGATTCCAGATTGTGCTTCATCCAGACTGTCTGCATACACAAGGAAACAAATGAGCTGAGTAACTCAAGTTGTGAAGTTAGCTACTTTAATTAGAACACAAAAGATTGTCTTTTAAGAACTCACTGGTACTTTAGAATAAACGATCTTTTATAAATGCCTTGAACTAAATCTTTTATACTGTCTCTATATGCATTATATTTAATATTTAGTTTCTCTTTTATTATGCAAAATGTAAAGTGCAAAGAATGGTTTTTCCCTCTTATATAACAAGAAAATATGTTTTCAAAGAATATAAATAGGCATCAGTCAGTTAGTCACTTAGTCATGTCAGATTCTTTTGTCCTTCATCATGTCCTAGAGCTTCCTCAAAGTCATGTACATTGAGTAGGTGATGCCATCCAAATATCTAGGCCTCTCAACTCCTCTTCTCTATCTGACTTGTACTTTTCCCAGCATCTGCTTTTTCAATGAGTCCTCTCTTTGCATCAGGTGGCCAAAGTATTGGAGCTTCAACGTAAACATCATTTCTTCCGATGAATATTCAGGGTTGATTTCCTTTAGGGTTGACCGGTTTGATCTCCTTGTAGTCCAAGGGACTCTCAAGAGTATTCTCCAGTACTGCAATTCAAAAGCATTAGTTTTTCAGAGCTCTGCCTTCTTTATGGTCCAACTCTCACACTCACACATGACTGCTGGATAAACCACAGCTTTGAGTAAAATGGACTTCAGTTGGCAAAGTGATGTCTCTGCTTTTGAATATGCTGCCAAGGTTTGTCAGAGCTTTTCTTCCATGGAGCAAACATCTTTTTATTTCATGGCAGCTGTCATCATCTGCAGTGATTTTGGAGACCAAGAAAATAAATTATGTCACTGTTTCCATTGTTTGCCCATCTATTTGCCATGAAGTGATGGGATCAGAAGCCATCATTTTAGTTTTTTGAACATTGAGTTTTAAGCCAGTTTTTTCACTCTTTTCTTTAACCTTCAACAAGAGGTCTTTTAGTTCATCTTTGCTTTCTGCCATAAGGGTGCTGTCATCTGCAGATCTGAGATTATTACTAAACTTGTTCCATTATTTTGCAATTTTGATTCCAGATTGTGCTTCATCCAGACTGTCTGCATACACAAGCTTATATGTTATGTTCTTTAAGTAGAATTATCTGCTAAAAAGTCAGCAATATTTACTAAAGTTTATTAATAATATGTAAAAATTCCAGATACCATTAATTTCTCTCTTAGTTAAGGATTACCCCTTTTTAAAGTTTATTCATCTATTTATTTTTGGTCATCTTGGGATTCTGTTTCTTCTAACTGACTTTCTCTAGGAGTAGAAAGCTGGGACTACTCTCTAGTTGTGGAGCACGGGCTTCTCTCATTTTGGCGACTTCTCTTATGGAGCAAAGGCTCTAGGTATAAGGGTTTTAGTAGTTGCAGCATGTGGGTTCAGTAGTTGCAACTCCTGTTCCCTGCATTAGAGGCTCAGTAGCTATGGTACACAGGCTTAGTTACTCCGTAACATGTGGGATCTTCCCAGACCAGGGATTCTACCCACATTCTGTGCACTTGTAAGCAGATTCTTATTCCCTGTGCCACCAGGGAAGTTCAAGGAGTACTATCTTAGTGAAAGAAATAATAAAATATTTCTTAAAAAAAGTTATACATAATACAATTCATGAGAAAATATCAGAATTTTGAATATCATATATAATAGCTAAAGTGTCTTGTAGAAAAAAAGCCTCAGTAGGGAACATGGTACCCATACATACATATATTACATATTAGGTCATATGGAAATTCTGAATAAAAGTTCAGAAGGGAAAAATATACTAACAATGTATAATAAAGTTGGGACATAAAAAGAAATGATAGGATCTTCTTCTTTAAGTATTAATAAAACCTAATTTAATTGATAATTACAAATTAAAGTATTCTTTTAAATTTGGAATATAATAATGATTACCATGGCAGAAATTGCCATTTATCTCCCAATATGGATTCTAAACACATCTATAAGTAAAAGTCGGGATGGACCCCTGCTCAACAGGTGACAGAGCCCCTCTCTTTCCAGTAAGCTAATTATGTTGTCTTGTCTTTTTTTTCTTTAAAAGAGGTCTTTTAGTTCATCTTTGCTTTCTGCCATAAGGGTGCTGTCATCTGCAGATCTGAGATTATTACTAAACTTGTTCCATTATTTTGCAATTTTGATTCCAGATTGTGCTTCATCCAGACTGTCTGCATACACAAGCTTATATGTTATGTTCTTTAAGTAGAATTATCTGCTAAAAAGTCAGCAATATTTACTAAAGTTTATTAATAATATGTAAAAATTCCAGATACCATTAATTTCTCTCTTAGTTAAGGATTACCCCTTTTTAAAGTTTATTCATCTATTTATTTTTGGTCATCTTGGGATTCTGTTTCTTCTAACTGACTTTCTCTAGGAGTAGAAAGCTGGGACTACTCTCTAGTTGTGGAGCACGGGCTTCTCTCATTTTGGCGACTTCTCTTATGGAGCAAAGGCTCTAGGTATAAGGGTTTTAGTAGTTGCAGCATGTGGGTTCAGTAGTTGCAACTCCTGTTCCCTGCATTAGAGGCTCAGTAGCTATGGTACACAGGCTTAGTTACTCCGTAACATGTGGGATCTTCCCAGACCAGGGATTCTACCCACATTCTGTGCACTTGTAAGCAGATTCTTATTCCCTGTGCCACCAGGGAAGTTCAAGGAGTACTATCTTAGTGAAAGAAATAATAAAATATTTCTTAAAAAAAGTTATACATAATACAATTCATGAGAAAATATCAGAATTTTGAATATCATATATAATAGCTAAAGTGTC
The DNA here is from genome assembly GCA_022376925.1 of Tragulus kanchil. Lineage (NCBI taxonomy): Eukaryota > Metazoa > Chordata > Mammalia > Artiodactyla > Tragulidae > Tragulus > Tragulus kanchil. The sequence continues at coordinate 223,092,030 of JAIOJX010000028.1, read as the reverse complement.
TTGTAGAAAAAAAGCCTCAGTAGGGAACATGGTACCCATACATACATATATTACATATTAGGTCATATGGAAATTCTGAATAAAAGTTCAGAAGGGAAAAATATACTAACAATGTATAATAAAGTTGGGACATAAAAAGAAATGATAGGATCTTCTTCTTTAAGTATTAATAAAACCTAATTTAATTGATAATTACAAATTAAAGTATTCTTTTAAATTTGGAATATAATAATGATTACCATGGCAGAAATTGCCATTTATCTCCCAATATGGATTCTAAACACATCTATAAGTAAAAGTCGGGATGGACCCCTGCTCAACAGGTGAAGACTATGTTTGTAGCCTCTCTTCCAGCTACATATGGACTTAGGTCCAGACTCTGACCTTCATAATTGGATAGAATGTTCAACTCACAATGTTTGGAAACAAATCAAATACTGAAACTAACAATTTTTCCATAAAATTAATTTTTAAAATAGAGGTTTTTACTTGTAGAAGCTAGTGTGTCTATTTCAATGAATGAATGAGTGAGTCATTGAAAATGCAAGACAAGTGACCCTTTCTCCACCTTTCATTATTCTATCTCATTTCATGAAAGTGAATGTTATCTAATTGTGGAAAATTCTGATTAAACTGAATCTCTTGAAACTTGAAGCTTGGGTGAGTCTTCATCAAGTGTTTAAGTTGTTATTGTTTTGCTAAGTAATATGATTGAACATTTAACTTTCATCTTGTGAATCCACATTGGCTGAGAAACGAACATGCCACCAGAAAGAACCCTGAGTAAGGCTACATATGGACCAAGCAAGATGACTGGCCAGAGAATTCTGAGAAACAAATCCCATTACCTTAAATGCTGAGACTATGAGCCATATAGAAGAGCAGTTCTCCAGGGTTCTTTTACCTTACTGCTCTCTACCTAGTGCTACTTCCCAATTAAGTCTTTTGGTCTGTGAGTATATGTGTCCCTTTGGACAATATATTTCTGAGTGTTGGACAAGCAATCACTTTTGAGTGCTGAAAACAGTTCATTTTCTAAAGTCAGAATGAATTTTTATTTAATTTGTGAAGTTGGAAGTGAAGATATGCACTGAATGTGAAAAGTCATAAACATCAGTATCAGGGCTAAAGTGTCTTGTAGAAAAAGCCTCAGTAGGGAACTTTACCCATACATACATATATTACAGATTAGGTCATATGGAAATTCTGAATAAAAGTTCAGAAGGGAAAAATATACTAACAATGTATAATAAAGTTGGGACATAAAAAGAAATGATAGGATCTTCTTCTTTAAGTATTAATAAAACCTAATTTAATTGATAATTACAAATTAAAGTATTCTTTTAAATTTGGAATATAATAATGATTACCATGGCAGAAATTGCCATTTATCTCCCAATATGGATTCTAAACACATCTATAAGTAAAAGTCGGGATGGACCCCTGCTCAACAGGTGAAGACTATGTTTGTAGCCTCTCTTCCAGCTACATATGGACTTAGGTCCAGACTCTGACCTTCATAATTGGATAGAATGTTCAACTCACAATGTTTGGAAACAAATCAAATACTGAAACTAACAATTTTTCCATAAAATTAATTTTTAAAATAGAGGTTTTTACTTGTAGAAGCTAGTGTGTCTATTTCAATGAATGAATGAGTGAGTCATTGAAAATGCAAGACAAGTGACCCTTTCTCCACCTTTCATTATTCTATCTCATTTCATGAAAGTGAATGTTATCTAATTGTGGAAAATTCTGATTAAACTGAATCTCTTGAAACTTGAAGCTTGGGTGAGTCTTCATCAAGTGTTTAAGTTGTTATTGTTTTGCTAAGTAATATGATTGAACATTTAACTTTCATCTTGTGAATCCACATTGGCTGAGAAACGAACATGCCACCAGAAAGAACCCTGAGTAAGGCTACATATGGACCAAGCAAGATGACTGGCCAGAGAATTCTGAGAAACAAATCCCATTACCTTAAATGCTGAGACTATGAGCCATATAGAAGAGCAGTTCTCCAGGGTTCTTTTACCTTACTGCTCTCTACCTAGTGCTACTTCCCAATTAAGTCTTTTGGTCTGTGAGTATATGTGTCCCTTTGGACAATATATTTCTGAGTGTTGGACAAGCAATCACTTTTGAGTGCTGAAAACAGTTCATTTTCTAAAGTCAGAATGAATTTTTATTTAATTTGTGAAGTTGGAAGTGAAGATATGCACTGAATTGCAAGGGTGATAAGGTTGAGAAGAGTAAAGAGTGATGACTGGAAAAGGAAAAGCAGAAATATTTTATTTGGATCAGATTTAAAACCGAGGTTTTATAAGTAGTATCATTTAGTAAATTAGTGCTGAACTACTCATTTGTAGATGTGATGTATGTATGGAATACTTTCCTAAAGAGTGAATTCGCAAGAGAATAGTTGAAATTAAGAATGAGAACCTTTAGTTGAATACCTAAGAAGTAAGGAAGGCCACGCATCTTAAATAAAGGGATACAGGGACTAGATATCTTTACATGAATTGCAGGCATAGGGATAGAACTATAATGAAAGAAATAAAAGTGTAGGTTATAACCAATTAGCAAGTTTCAATATAATATTTTAAAGCTGAACCTATAAATTGCTGATAAATCCTTGAGGTGTGCACAGACTTCAAAGTTTGAAATAGGATTGAAATTAAAGTCTCTGAAACAGATGAGGTAAAAATTAATCTAGCTGCCTAGACACCTGAAGCCGGAAGGGAGTGCCCAGTGTGAAAATCACGCTGCTTGGCTGGGCGAAAATCGAAACTTTCCACCTGGCACCGGATATGTTCAAACACTCCTAGTGGGGAGCTTGCTGAACAGAGAGGGGATGTCGCCCACGGATTGCTGACCAGGGATCTGGTTCGAGTCAGATGGGAGAGGTCGTGCCTGCCTTTGTGACTTGGATGTGTAATGGGAAGTGCGCGCTCGCCAGCGGAGGAGGAAGCCGGGAGAAGGGTAGGTGTTGGAGGCTACCGGCAGGTGCGCTGTAGAGCCGGGGCGCCCCCCTCCAACATGGGACTGTGCACGCCGGGGTCTCCCGCCCGACGGACTGGGATCAGCCCACAGCCCCGGCCAGCACCTGAGCTTGCAGCAAAGCCTTTGTCTTGCTGAAAACAAAAACAGAAACCATAGCAACCAGTGCAATAAGGGAAAGGCTACATCATCAAGACAACACCATCGAGAGCAGATTGGCTTCCACCAGACAGATGAGAGGATAAAAACCAGAGACAGTATTTAGCTTTTTTTGCTTGTTTATTTGTTGTGGACGGTTTTGTTTATTTGATTGATCAGTCAGGTTTGGGTTGTGTGGGTTTTTTTTTTTTTTTTTTGGCTCTTCTTATTAAGTTTTTCTGCCCTTTTTAATTTTTAATTTCTTTTTATTGATTTTTAATTTTTAATTTTTTTTTAAATTTTAATTCTTGGACGCTTCTAATTTTCTTTCCTCTTTGTCACTGCTTCCTCCCTCTATGTTCTAAATGTAAAACTTTCTCCTATCTACCACTATGCTCTAGATAAATATTTCCTACCTTCCTGTCTCCATTATTCTCTTCCAGCTGCACTAAACAATACAACACACTAATCTTGGCTATGTAACCCTATAAAATCCTTCCAAGATGAATCTATTCCTTCTCATTACCCATACACTCTCCTCCTCCCACTCCCAACACATGTCTTAGTTAAAATTGCTTTCACTGAAATATTCCAAGCCAGGACCTTGCGCCGGATCTATTTTTCCAGGCACTATTTTAATTTATTCAGAGCTTAATGGGCAAGTATCATCTTTGATTGTGTTGTTTGCCAGAAAAACTTTCTATGCTTTATCTCTGTAAGACTGGTCAGTTGGTATTGCTGTGTATGTATGTATATCCTACGACTTTTAAGAAAACATCGGCATGCTTTTATGACTGTCACCCATCAGGGATGTACCTCTTGCTCCTCAGATGTTAGTATTTAAACTAAAATATCAGATGGGAGAGGTCGTGCCTGCCTTTGTGACTTGGATGTGTAATGGGAAGTGCGCGCTCGCCAGCGGAGGAGGAAGCCGGGAGAAGGGTAGGTGTTGGAGGCTACCGGCAGGTGCGCTGTAGAGCCGGGGCGCCCCCCTCCAACATGGGACTGTGCACGCCGGGGTCTCCCGCCCGACGGACTGGGATCAGCCCACAGCCCCGGCCAGCACCTGAGCTTGCAGCAAAGCCTTTGTCTTGCTGAAAACAAAAACAGAAACCATAGCAACCAGTGCAATAAGGGAAAGGCTACATCATCAAGACAACACCATCGAGAGCAGATTGGCTTCCACCAGACAGATGAGAGGATAAAAACCAGAGACAGTATTTAGCTTTTTTTGCTTGTTTATTTGTTGTGGACGGTTTTGTTTATTTGATTGATCAGTCAGGTTTGGGTTGTGTGGGTTTTTTTTTTTTTTTTTTGGCTCTTCTTATTAAGTTTTTCTGCCCTTTTTAATTTTTAATTTCTTTTTATTGATTTTTAATTTTTAATTTTTTTTTAAATTTTAATTCTTGGACGCTTCTAATTTTCTTTCCTCTTTGTCACTGCTTCCTCCCTCTATGTTCTAAATGTAAAACTTTCTCCTATCTACCACTATGCTCTAGATAAATATTTCCTACCTTCCTGTCTCCATTATTCTCTTCCAGCTGCACTAAACAATACAACACACTAATCTTGGCTATGTAACCCTATAAAATCCTTCCAAGATGAATCTATTCCTTCTCATTACCCATACACTCTCCTCCTCCCCACCCCCAACACATGTCTTAGTTAAAATTGCTTTCACTGAAATATTCCAAGCCAGGACCTTGCGCCGGATCTATTTTTCCAGGCACTATTTTAATTTATTCAGAGCTTAATGGGCAAGTATCATCTTTGATTGTGTTGTTTGCCAGAAAAACTTTCTATGCTTTATCTCTGTAAGACTGGTCAGTTGCGGGTATTGCTGTGTATGTATGTATATCCTACGACTTTTTAAGAAAACATCTGCATGCTTTTATGACTGTCACCCATCAGGGATGTACCTCTTGCTCCTCAGATGTTAGTATTTAAACTAATATCACAGAACACCATAGTAAACCAGACATAGAGCCTATACCCCCTGACCAATCATCAAACCAAGGATCCTTGGAGTGGAAACCCTGATTCCAAGACCCCACACTATCAAAGAACATACAACACTAGAGATTATTCACCTGTAAACAAGACCTACAACCACGCAAGACACAAACCACTGAACCCTTCTACAAGGACAGAAACTCAAAGGAAGGGAGAATTCAACCAAGAAGTCTGGTGGGAAAAAGAGCTCCATACACACAGATACACAAAAAGAAACAAAAACTAACCTAATAATGAAACGACAGAGAAACACTGCACAAATGAAGGACCAAGTTAGAGAATCACAGCTTCAAATGACAGAAGAGGAAATAAAGAGAATTCAGAAAAGCTATACTAATGAGGATTCAAACCACCGAAAATAGAATATTAGAAGAAATTAGTGCACTGAGAAGAGACATGCAAGAAATGAAAAATAGGCAAATAGAGACTACCAACTCAATTGCTGAACTCAAAAATACTATAGAAGGTCTCAACAGTACAGTATCAGAGGCAGAAGAATGGATAAGTGAGCTGGAAGACAGAATTAAAAGAACTGAGGATAGCATCAGAGACTTATGGGACAACATCAAACACACCAACATTAGAATTATAGGAGTTCCAGAAGAAGAAGAGGGGAAGAAAGGCTATGAAAAAATTCTTGACGAGGTTATAGTTGAAAACTTCCCCAGCATGGGAAAGGAAATAGTCAACCAAGTCCAAGAAGCACAAAGAGTTCCACACAGGATAAACCCCAGAAGAAACACACCAAGGCACATTCTAATCAAACTAACGCAAACCAAATATAAAGACAGAATACTAAACGCAACTAGGAACAAACAACAAATAACATATAAAGGAAACCCCATACGCTTAACTGCGGATCTTTAAACAGAAACCCTGCAAGTCAGAAGAGAATGGCAAGACACATTTTAACGGCTAAAAGAGAATAATCCCCAACCAAGAATTCTCTACCCAGCAAGAATCTCATTCAGAATTGATGGTGAACCCATCAGGGATGTACCTCTTGCTCCTCAGATGTTAGTATTTAAACTAATATCACAGAACACCATAGTAAACCAGACATAGAGCCTATACCCCCTGACCAATCATCAAACCAAGGATCCTTGGAGTGGAAACCCTGATTCCAAGACCCCACACTATCAAAGAACATACAACACTAGAGATTATTCACCTGTAAACAAGACCTACAACCACGCAAGACACAAACCACTGAACCCTTCTACAAGGACAGAAACTCAAAGGAAGGGAGAATTCAACCAAGAAGTCTGGTGGGAAAAAGAGCTCCATACACACAGATACACAAAAAGAAACAAAAACTAACCTAATAATGAAACGACAGAGAAACACTGCACAAATGAAGGACCAAGTTAGAGAATCACAGCTTCAAATGACAGAAGAGGAAATAAAGAGAATTCAGAAAAGCTATACTAATGAGGATTCAAACCACCGAAAATAGAATATTAGAAGAAATTAGTGCACTGAGAAGAGACATGCAAGAAATGAAAAATAGGCAAATAGAGACTACCAACTCAATTGCTGAACTCAAAAATACTATAGAAGGTCTCAACAGTACAGTATCAGAGGCAGAAGAATGGATAAGTGAGCTGGAAGACAGAATTAAAAGAACTGAGGATAGCATCAGAGACTTATGGGACAACATCAAACACACCAACATTAGAATTATAGGAGTTCCAGAAGAAGAAGAGGGGAAGAAAGGCTATGAAAAAATTCTTGACGAGGTTATAGTTGAAAACTTCCCCAGCATGGGAAAGGAAATAGTCAACCAAGTCCAAGAAGCACAAAGAGTTCCACACAGGATAAACCCCAGAAGAAACACACCAAGGCACATTCTAATCAAACTAACGCAAACCAAATATAAAGACAGAATACTAAACGCAACTAGGAACAAACAACAAATAACATATAAAGGAAACCCCATACGCTTAACTGCGGATCTTTAAACAGAAACCCTGCAAGTCAGAAGAGAATGGCAAGACACATTTTAACGGCTAAAAGAGAATAATCCCCAACCAAGAATTCTCTACCCAGCAAGAATCTCATTCAGAATTGATGGTGAAGTCAAAAGCTTCATAGACAAGCAAAAACTAAAAGAATTCTGTACCACAAAACCAGCCCTACAACAAGTGTTAAAGGGCCTGATAAAACCAATAAATACAAGAGTAGGAGAAATCCTACAAATCAGACCCCAAACTTCTAAGAAGATGACAATAGGAACATTTATATCAATAATTACGTTGAATGTAAATGGACTAAATGTTCCAACCAAACGACACAGGCTGGCTGAATGGATCCAGAAACATGACCCACTTCAGACCTCGAGACACTCATAGACTGAAGTGAGACCTCGAGACACTCATAGACACTCATAGACTGAAAAAGATATTCCATGCAAATGGAAATCAAAAGAAAGCTGGAGTAGCAATCCTCATATCAGATAAAATAGATTTTAAAGTAAAAAAGATTCTAAGAGACAAGGCAGGTCACTACATCATGATTAAGGGATTTATCCAAGAGGAAGACAGAACAGTCATGAATATCTGTTCACCCAACACAGGGGAACCTCAATACATAAGACAGATAGCTTCAGACATAAAAGAAGAAATCAATAATACAGTAATAGTAGGAGACTTTAACACTCCTCTCACAACAATGGACAGATCATCAAAACAGAAAATTAATAAAGAAACACAAGTCTTAAATGCCACACTAGAAAAGATGGACCTCATTGATATCTTTAGGACGTTCCATCCAAAAGCAGAATACACTTTCTTCTCAAGTGCTCACAGAACATTCTCCAAACTAGACCACATCTTGGGCCATAAATCAAACCTCAGTCAATTCAAGAAAACTGAAACTATATCAAGATCTTCTCGGACCACAACGCAATGAGACTAGAGATCACCTACAGGGAAAAAAACCGCTAAAAACAGAAACACATGGATATTAAACAACACATACCAAAAAAACCAACTGATCACTGAGGAAATCAAAGGAGAAATTTAAAAATTCCTAGAAGAAAATGACAATGAACACACGACCATGCAAAACCTATGGGATACTGCAAAAGCAGTTCTAAGAGGGAAATTTATAGCAATACAATCCCACCTCAAGAAACTAGGAAAATATGAAGCAGATGACCTAAACCTACACTTAAAACAATTACAGAAAGAAGAGCAAAAACAACTCAAAGTCAGCAGAAGAAGAGAAATTATAAAGACTAGAGCAGAAATAAATGAGAAAGAAATGAAAGAAACAATAGTAAAGATAAATAAAACAAAAAGCTGGTTCTTCGAAAAGGTAAACAAAATTGACAAGCCACTGGCCAGATTCATCAAGAAAAAGAGAAAGAAGAACCAGATCAACAAAATCAAAAACGAAAAAGGAGAGATTACAACGGATAATGCAGAAATCCAAAGGATTCTAAGAGACTATTATGAACAACTCTATGGCAACAAACTGGACAACCTGGAAGAAATGGACAGTTTCTTGGGGAAGATTAATCTCCCAAGACTGAGCCAGGAAGAAACAGAAACTTTGAACAACCCAATCTCAAGCTCATAAATCGAATTTGTGATTAAAAATCTACCCAAAAATAAAAGCCCAGGGCCAGATGGCTTCACAGGCAAATTCTACCAAACATTTAAAGAAGAGCTAAAGCCTGTCCTTCTAAAACTCTTCCACAAAATTGCACAGGAAGGAAAACTTCCAAACACATTCTACGAGGCCACCATCACCCCGATACCGAAATCAGGCAAAGACAACACAATAAAGGAAAATTATAGGCCGATTTCACTGATGAACTTAGATGCCAAGATCTTCAACGAAATCCTAGCAAACAGAATTCAATAACACATCAAAAAACTCATACATTACGATCAAGTCGGGTTCATCCCAGGCATGCGAGTATTCTTCAATATCCACAAAACAATCAATGTGATACACCATATCAACAAATTGAGAGACAAAAATCACATGATCATCTCAATAGATGCAGAAAAAGCCTTCGACAAAGTACAACATCCGTTTATGATAAACACTCTTCAGAAAATGGGCATAGAAGGAACCTATCTCAACAAAAAGCATGAGAAGCCCACAGCAATTAAAATTCCTAGAAGAAAATGACAATGAACACACGACCATGCAAAACCTATGGGATACTGCAAAAGCAGTTCTAAGAGGGAAATTTATAGCAATACAATCCCACCTCAAGAAACTAGGAAAATATGAAGCAGATGACCTAAACCTACACTTAAAACAATTACAGAAAGAAGAGCAAAAACAACTCAAAGTCAGCAGAAGAAGAGAAATTATAAAGACTAGAGCAGAAATAAATGAGAAAGAAATGAAAGAAACAATAGTAAAGATAAATAAAACAAAAAGCTGGTTCTTCGAAAAGGTAAACAAAATTGACAAGCCACTGGCCAGATTCATCAAGAAAAAGAGAAAGAAGAACCAGATCAACAAAATCAAAAACGAAAAAGGAGAGATTACAACGGATAATGCAGAAATCCAAAGGATTCTAAGAGACTATTATGAACAACTCTATGGCAACAAACTGGACAACCTGGAAGAAATGGACAGTTTCTTGGGGAAGATTAATCTCCCAAGACTGAGCCAGGAAGAAACAGAAACTTTGAACAACCCAATCTCAAGCTCATAAATCGAATTTGTGATTAAAAATCTACCCAAAAATAAAAGCCCAGGGCCAGATGGCTTCACAGGCAAATTCTACCAAACATTTAAAGAAGAGCTAAAGCCTGTCCTTCTAAAACTCTTCCACAAAATTGCACAGGAAGGAAAACTTCCAAACACATTCTACGAGGCCACCATCACCCCGATACCGAAATCAGGCAAAGACAACACAATAAAGGAAAATTATAGGCCGATTTCACTGATGAACTTAGATGCCAAGATCTTCAACGAAATCCTAGCAAACAGAATTCAATAACACATCAAAAAACTCATACATTACGATCAAGTCGGGTTCATCCCAGGCATGCGAGTATTCTTCAATATCCACAAAACAATCAATGTGATACACCATATCAACAAATTGAGAGACAAAAATCACATGATCATCTCAATAGATGCAGAAAAAGCCTTCGACAAAGTACAACATCCGTTTATGATAAACACTCTTCAGAAAATGGGCATAGAAGGAACCTATCTCAACATAATAAAAGCCATATATGAGAAGCCCACAGCAAACATTATCCTCAACGGTGAAAAACTGAAAGCATTCCCTCTAAGATCAGGAACAAGACCAGAATGTCCACTTTCACCACTACTATTCAACATAGTCCTGGAAGTTCTAGCAATGGCAATAAGAGAAGAGAAAGAAATCAAAGGAATCCAGATTGGAAAGGAAGAAGTCAAGCTCTCTCTTTTTGCAGACGACATGATATTATACATAGAAAATCCCAAAGACACTATTACAAAGCTACTAGAGCTAATGAACGAATCGAGCAAAGTCGCAGGATGCAAAGTCAACACACAGAAATTACTGGCATTCCTATACACAATGAAAAATCAGAAAACAAAATCAAAGAAGCAATCCCCTTCACCATTGCAACCAAAAGAATCAAATATCTAGGAATAAACCTACCCAAAGAAACAAAAGAATTCTACACAGAAAATTACAAGACACTCATGAGAGAAATTAAAGAAGACTTAAACAGATGGAGAGATATTACATGTTCCTGAAGAATCAATATTGTGAAAATGACCATACTACCAAATATCATCTACAGATTCAATGCAATACCTATTCAACTACCATTGACATTTTTTACAGAACTAGACCAAAGAATAGCACAGTTCATAGGGAAACACAAAAGACCTCGAATAGCCAAAGCAATCCTGAGAAAGAAAAACCGAGCTGGAGGAATCAACCTCCCTAACTTCAGACTCTACTACAAAGCAACAATCATCAAGACAGTATGGTACTGGCACAAAAACAGAACTATAGACCAATGGAACAAGATCAAGAACCCAGAGATAAACCCATGCACCTATGGGTACATTATTTTTGACAAAGGAGGCAAAACTATAAAATGGGACAAAGACAGTCTCTTCAACAAGTGGTGCTGGGAAAATTGGACAGCTACATGCAAACAAATGAAGTTGGAACATTCCCTGACACCATACACTAAGATCAACTCAAAATGGATTAAAGACCTAAATGTAACACCAGAAACCATCAAACTCTTAGAGGAGAATATAGGCAAAACCCTCAAGGACATCAATCAAAGCAAGATCTTCTCTGATCCACCTAGTAAAATAGCAGAACTGAAAAGAAAAATGAACATGTGGGACTCATGAAACTTAAAAGCTTTTATACAGCAAAAGAAATTACCAAAAAGCTGAACAGAAACCCCACAGAGTGGGAGAAAATCATAGCAAATGAAACAACAGACAAAGAATTAATCTTCCAAATCTACAAGCAACTCAGACAACTCAGCACAGGAAAAAAGAACAACCCAATCAAAAAATGGGAAAGAGATCTAAAGAGACGCCTCTCCAAAGAGGACATACAGATGGCCCAAGAGCACATGAAACGATACTCAACTTCGCTTATTATTAGAGAAATGCAAGTTAAAATTACAATGAGATACCACCTCACACCCGTGAGAATGGCCATCATCAAAAAATCTGCAGACAATAAATGCTGGAGAGGGTGCGGAGAAAAGGGAACCCTCTTGCATTGCTGGTGGGAATGTCAATTGATACAGCCTCTATGGAAGACAGTATGGAGATTCCTTAAAAAACTAAAAATAGAAGCACCCTATGACCCAGCAATTCCACTATTAGGCTTATATCCAGATGAAATCAAAACTGAAAGAAGCACCTGTACCCCAATGTTCATTGCAGTTCTCTATACAATAGCCAGAACATGGAAGCAACCTAGATGTCCATCGACGAATGAATGGATCCAGAAGCCCTGGTACATATATACAATGGAATACTACTCAGCTGTTAAAAGGAATGCAGAAGACTCAGTCCTAATGAAGTGGCTGGCTCTAGAACCTATCATAAACAGTGAAGTAAATCAAAAAGAGAAAGACAAATACAGTATACTAAAACACATATATGGAATCTAGTAGGATAGTCTTGATAACACACACAGGGAACTCATGGAAGAACAGACAGAGCATAGACATAGGGACATTGTGGGGAAGAAATAGGGAAGGGGAGGCATGGAGTGAGTAACATGGAAAGCTATACTGTCATGTGTGGAAAAGATAGCTATTGTCATTGTGCTAAGGGAATAGAAGTGCTCACAATGGCATGGGGCGATGGTCCAGAAGGGTGGGACGGGAGGAACTGTGGGGTGGGGACCAGGGATATGCATATGAATGATCTGAGAACATACATGTTGGTGAACAACAAAACTCTATAAAACTTTTAAAATAAAGAATTAAAAAAAAAAAAAAAAAGAATGGTAGCTCCATCAGGAGACTGGAGATAGCTGGAGCCGGAGTCCCAGGTGTGAGCGTGTCACAAGTTGCAGCCGAAGTTAAAAGAGTTTCTTTCTGTCAATTCCATCTCTGTGAAAAAAACCCTATAATCTAATACATCAGTAGGATTGTGTAAAGAGTGAATGATGTCTGATGTGCAAAAACGAACACTGAGATGTCAGCAAAAAAAAAAAAGTTCTTAAGTACACAGCAATCAAAATGAAACCATCCAATTGTGTCTTTGAAGGTGTAATCATATCAACCTAGTCTGCTATAATTTTTTTTTTTTTTTTGAGTTCAGAAAAGAGTCCTTTGTGTGTCGTCAAAAAAATCCAAGTAAACACTACTGTAGAGTTTTCTATGTATTTGTATTCTTTGGGTTTGTTCTCACCCGAGGCAGACAGTCTACACAGAATAAAGATGACTGATAGCTTTTAAGGAAAAAAAAAAAAAAAGCACTAGAAAACTAAGAGAAAGGAATGAGAAGTAGAAAAGACGTAATTTTTGAAAGAGTATTTTTGCAAGAGGTAAGTGAAGGGGTTCAAAGTCAATTGCCTCCCACCATGACATATTTTGTCTTGTGAATTATTTTGAGTTGAAGAACCAGGAAGAACTTTCAACTTCCCTCTTAACTACTTAGAAGAATTTATGCAGAGGAGGATCTCAGAATGCAGTTACCAGAGATAACTTTTATCTGTAAGATCTATCTGTATGGAAAGCCTTGTCTCGCATAATGTTAGGAAAATTCTGTTTTCTTATCAAGATGTTATTGTTTGGTTTTCTTTTGATTTTACTTTTATTTTATTTTTCTTCTCTGGTCTTCTAATGAAGACTCACACTGATTGATTTTAATATGATCAAATAAATTTACCCATAAAATTTTACAAAATATTACTTCCTGATTATGACAACCTCCTTTTGGAGATAAAACAAAGGTATATAAGATGAGTCATATCCAAAATGAATAACAGTTATCTTAATATTTAGCTTTGATTCCTGTTTTACCAAGTTGTATTAGCTGATAGAGACAACATCCTTTACTGTAACATTTACTTATTGAAATGTTCTGGCTTAGCTCAGGATTTCAGAGTTTGTAAGCACTTGTGAATAATTGTTTGACTAATAATCTCTCTGTTTTCCTCATGAAATCTCCATCTCTTATTTTTGATTTTATATTTATTTCAAGGAAGGATTATAAAGAATTTTTGATTTGTATAGGGAGAATTAGAAGATTGGCAAGAAAACTGCATATGATAAAGTTTATAAATATTCAACATGCATAAATCTGTTTTTGGGTATGCATGCTTGGCATGTTAGTGTTTCCATGTGGATATTATTTCTGCTAATTACTTCCCCTAGAGAATGAAATGCTACCCACTCCAGTATTCCTGATAAGAACATCTCATGGACAGAGGAGTCTGGAAGGCCATAGTCCATGGGCATGCAAAGAGTCAGACACGCGACTGAGTAACTAACATTTTCACTTTTGTTTTTACTTATGATTAAATAAACTGACACCCAAAAGAGAAAAAATTTGCAGATGTTTCCATGTATGTATATGTTTGTGTTGCCTGAGAAATGAATGGATGCCCCAAGCAAATGGGACTGTTACATTTAAGACATAATTTAGTGTCCTCTGTAACTCCAGTGTGCTCGTCACACTGTCATTAAAGTTAAGGTTGAAACAAACAAACAACAACAACAAAATTATTCTTTAGTTAGAGAATAGGAACAGGAGATCAGAGTAAGAGGAAACTTCACATGTTAACCTGCACTTGATTTTTTTTTTTACTATTTTTAACAATTCTTCTAAGTATGTACTTGCATCACCATTTCATTTGAATTTGCATTTTCTTTCTGATATTTAGCATCATCTTATACTCTTTTTGGTCATTTGACTAATCAATTTAGTATCATATCTAGACAAAAATTTGGGCAATTTTTGAAATAATATGAAAGGATGAATTTGAATCATACCTCTTCACTATATTGACTGTCATCAAAATATTTATTTTTATTTTCAAGGTAAATGTGGATAAAGAGTAAAACAGATGTCCAATGTGTGTGCCCCCGATTTTGTTCTAAAAGTGATATCCATAAAATAAGAGGGCAATGGTTATAAACACAGGAGTTAGCAAGATTGGCAAGAACATTTACTTATTGAAATGTTCTGGCTTAGCTCAGGATTTCAGAGTTTGTAAGCACTTGTGAATAATTGTTTGACTAATAATCTCTCTGTTTTCCTCATGAAATCTCCATCTCTTATTTTTGATTTTATATTTATTTCAAGGAAGGATTATAAAGAATTTTTGATTTGTATAGGGAGAATTAGAAGATTGGCAAGAAAACTGCATATGATAAAGTTTATAAATATTCAACATGCATAAATCTGTTTTTGGGTATGCATGCTTGGCATGTTAGTGTTTCCATGTGGATATTATTTCTGCTAATTACTTCCCCTAGAGAATGAAATGCTACCCACTCCAGTATTCCTGATAAGAACATCTCATGGACAGAGGAGTCTGGAAGGCCATAGTCCATGGGCATGCAAAGAGTCAGACACGCGACTGAGTAACTAACATTTTCACTTTTGTTTTTACTTATGATTAAATAAACTGACACCCAAAAGAGAAAAAATTTGCAGATGTTTCCATGTATGTATATGTTTGTGTTGCCTGAGAAATGAATGGATGCCCCAAGCAAATGGGACTGTTACATTTAAGACATAATTTAGTGTCCTCTGTAACTCCAGTGTGCTCGTCACACTGTCATTAAAGTTAAGGTTGAAACAAACAAACAACAACAACAAAATTATTCTTTAGTTAGAGAATAGGAACAGGAGATCAGAGTAAGAGGAAACTTCACATGTTAACCTGCACTTGATTTTTTTTTTTACTATTTTTAACAATTCTTCTAAGTATGTACTTGCATCACCATTTCATTTGAATTTGCATTTTCTTTCTGATATTTAGCATCATCTTATACTCTTTTTGGTCATTTGACTAATCAATTTAGTATCATATCTAGACAAAAATTTGGGCAATTTTTGAAATAATATGAAAGGATGAATTTGAATCATACCTCTTCACTATATTGACTGTCATCAAAATATTTATTTTTATTTTCAAGGTAAATGTGGATAAAGAGTAAAACAGATGTCCAATGTGTGTGCCCCTGATTTTGTTCTAAAAGTGATATCCATAAAATAAGAGGGCAATGGTTATAAAACACAGGATTATCATTGAAGCAGAGGGAAAATATCCTATTTGAAGAGACTCTATTAAACAGGTAGTAATGGAAACAAAAAGGATAACATTATCTTCCTGAATGAACGCTGCGCTTCTACAGTGTCATATTTGTCTTGGCACTTTATAATGCAAAAAAGACAAAATATTTTTCACTGAAATCATAGTTTTGAAAATATGTCATTTTGTTATTTCTTTTATATTTTCTCTCAGAAACTTTTCCAAAAAAAATTCACTTTCTTTCAAAATTATTTATTGTCCCAATTGGCCAAATTTCTTAGTTCTCAGTGCATGTACGATATCACAGCCCATTACTCTATATCAGTCCTGGCAAGAAACAGATGGCATGAATCAATTGTGTTATTTGAGGCTAGTCCAATATATCAAACTGAAGGACTTATTCAGCCAAAAGGATTACTGCAGTTTTCTGTAGCTAATAATAACTAAATTTCATTACTTATATGAAGTTAAGAAAAAAAAAATGAAGCTATTTTTGAGCCTGGAGGTAAGAATGAGTGGTAAGAGAGCTTGATTGGAAAGCACTGTGGCATAGAGAACCAACAGAATGAGCAAATGGAAGATAGAATGGAGTCAAGGTTTAGGTAATTGGACAACTTGACATTCTAGCAAATCAATTACATTTCAGGTTTACCTGAACCCTAAATCACCTAATTCTAAGTATCTTCATTTATTCTCAATCAAAATGTTCAACCAAAATTAGCATTAACAAAATCATTAAGAAATATATTATTTCTTCTCCCTCTCATTTAGTTTTAATGGTTGTATAACTCTGCGAAGGTCATGTCACTGTTCTACTTCCAGAACAATGTGGGTCTATAGCTGTATATACACACAAACAACCACAAACACACATGCAGAGGTTTGATTACTTAATTTTAGATTTGATTAAATAATCACACAACGTTTATTTGTGTCTTTATAGAATTTAAAATTGGTTGTATTTTTATAGAATTAGGCACCGAATATTCATTGGAAGGACTGATGCTGGAACTGAAGCCCCAATAATTTGGCCACCTGATGTGAAAAGCCAACTCACTGGAAAAGACCCTGATGCTGGGAAAGATTGAGGACAGGAGGAGAAGAGGGGGATGGAAGATGAAATGGTTAGATAGTAACACGGACTCAATGAACGTGAATTTGAGCAAACTCTGGGTAATAGTAAAAGACAGGGGACTGACGTGCTGCAATTCATGGGATCACAAAGAGTCGGACACAACTTAGTCTCTGAACAACAACAAAATTAGGCAATGTGTAATAAATTATAACTTTGGAATTCTGAATAAACAGTATTTGTCTCAGTATACTTCATTGCATGTTTCTAGATATATGTGCATCTTTTTACTCAATCTAAAATTACTCTGCTTTCCCCAAATCATACAACTTTGTGTTTGAAATTCAAAACAAACTGTCAGTTTTGTTAAATAATCTAGAAACAGAAAACATTTGCAAAATACTGCATTCTTATATCATACAGAGTGTCATCATACAGAAACTGGAATAACCTTCAAGATATAAACATTTCATCTTACTTCTGTCTTAGCAAAGGACACCAGTTAAATATTTTACCTTCTACTGGTTCTCTTTTATAGCTTTTAATTTTTGGACCTCAGGATACTAAAAACTTTTCTCCTTTTATCTAAAGTATAGTTCATGCATTTTGTTTTATCTCTGTGTTTATATGCAATTCTAGTCTATGTAATATTTTATGTAGTTAATGACTCCAAAGAGAAGCCTGGGATTAGAGAGTTCTGGGAAATTTTTTTCAGTATCTTCATTATTCCAAAATTAAAAAGCATTAACAAAATCATTAAGAAATATATTATTTCTTCTCCCTCTCATTTAGTTTTAATGGTTGTATAACTCTGCGAAGGTCATGTCACTGTTCTACTTCCAGAACAATGTGGGTCTATAGCTGTATATACACACAAACAACCACAAACACACATGCAGAGGTTTGATTACTTAATTTTAGATTTGATTAAATAATCACACAACGTTTATTTGTGTCTTTATAGAATTTAAAATTGGTTGTATTTTTATAGAATTAGGCACCGAATATTCATTGGAAGGACTGATGCTGGAACTGAAGCCCCAATAATTTGGCCACCTGATGTGAAAAGCCAACTCACTGGAAAAGACCCTGATGCTGGGAAAGATTGAGGACAGGAGGAGAAGAGGGCGATGGAAGATGAAATGGTTAGATAGTAACACGGACTCAATGAACGTGAATTTGAGCAAACTCTGGGTAATAGTAAAAGACAGGGGACTGACGTGCTGCAATTCATGGGATCACAAAGAGTCGGACACAACTTAGTCTCTGAACAACAACAAAATTAGGCAATGTGTAATAAATTATAACTTTGGAATTCTGAATAAACAGTATTTGTCTCAGTATACTTCATTGCATGTTTCTAGATATATGTGCATCTTTTTACTCAATCTAAAATTACTCTGCTTTCCCCAAATCATACAACTTTGTGTTTGAAATTCAAAACAAACTGTCAGTTTTGTTAAATAATCTAGAAACAGAAAACATTTGCAAAATACTGCATTCTTATATCATACAGAGTGTCATCATACAGAAACTGGAATAACCTTCAAGATATAAACATTTCATCTTACTTCTGTCTTAGCAAAGGACACCAGTTAAATATTTTACCTTCTACTGGTTCTCTTTTATAGCTTTTAATTTTTGGACCTCAGGATACTAAAAACTTTTCTCCTTTTATCTAAAGTATAGTTCATGCATTTTGTTTTATCTCTGTGTTTATATGCAATTCTAGTCTATGTAATATTTTATGTAGTTAATGACTCCAAAGAGAAGCCTGGGATTAGAGAGTTCTGGGATCACACTGTGTTTTCAGGCCCTACTAGTATCCAACATGAGAAGAATCAGGCATCTAACTCCACTAGTTTTTGGTAGTTACATGCTTTTATAACTACAAAAAATCCAGAGTATTTCCTATAAAGAGAGGTTGATGGATTCCCAAATTTAATGAAAATGTGAAAATACCCCAATATGCAAACTATAGTCAGTCATCCCTGGATGTATGGAGAGAAGAGAGGAAAATATATCAAGAGCTAAAGCAAGTCAGCTCTACAGACAGAGAATCTTGACAAGGGATTTCTGATTTCCAAAAGAGCTTTTGCTCATTTCCTTTGCCATCAAATTGCCCTGAATAGCTTTCTTCCTCATCAGTATGGGAAAGAAAACATATCAGTATATCAATGCTAGTTTTTTTGCAGATGAATCAGTTAGGTGACATAGTAAGCACTTGAACTCCCCTAGTTTGCATTGATAAAATACCATTTCATCATCTTTTTCTTAATTTTACCAAAAAATTTAGTATGTGTGTTGGAGGAAAGAGTCTATGTGTTATACCAAAATATTAAAACTTCCATATTCTGCAGGATCTATAAAAGGACACCTTTAGAAAACAAAACAAATTTAAACATATTTTTTTAGCAATAAAGATGCCCTAGGGTTGAATACATAAATGGCCCACAGTGAATGAGATTTCTCATTCTTCATCCATGTTTATTTCAGTCAAAAGTATATATTTTGGGTAATAGATTCAATTCACATCATAAAGTGTTTCCTCTTAAATAAAAATTGCTTATTTCTGCAAATTCTCATTATGTTCTTATCATCTCATATTTTACATGAAAAATGGTCTTCATATTTTAAGAACCAAAGCAAGAATAATTTTAAATATCTAAAAGCTTTGTGCAAAAAATAACTTACATAAATCAATATATTTTAAAGTTTTTACAAAAAAGAATGTAAATTAGTGAATAAATGTATTACAAATATGAAAAGATGCTAAAGAATCTTAGAATTTAGCAACAAAACTAAGACTATAAACATCTTGTACATTTACTACTTTAAGACAATGAAAAAAAACTGAGAAATAACATATGAGGTACAA
The DNA here is from genome assembly GCA_022376925.1 of Tragulus kanchil. Lineage (NCBI taxonomy): Eukaryota > Metazoa > Chordata > Mammalia > Artiodactyla > Tragulidae > Tragulus > Tragulus kanchil. The sequence goes on along the minus strand of JAIOJX010000028.1, from coordinate 223,072,206 downwards.
AATATCATTAACTCTATGAAAAGCAACTTGCTATACACAGGAAGAGTATCTGGGACTACCTTATGTACATTGGAATGCTGGCACTGTATTGGAGTTTGCACATGTAATTTAGATGTGTACAGAAACTTAAATGCTTTTATACCTCTAGAATCCATGGTTTTGTACATTTATTCACTCTTTTTCACCACAAAACACAGAAACAGTATTTTCACTGCATTTTATTTCAAAATGAACAATTTAATAATGAGAAGGAGGATAGTTTGCCTTATACCCACCTAGAGCCAGACATCCTGGAGTGTGAAGTCAAGTGGCATTACTACGAACAAAGCCAGTGGAGGTGTCAGAATTCCAGGTGAGCTATTTCAAATAGTAAAAGATAATGCTGTTAAACTGATACACACAATATGCCAGCATATTTGGAAAATTCAACATTGGGCACAGAAATCAAAAAGGTCACTTTTTATCTCAGTCCCAAAGAAGGCAATGCCAATTAATGTTCAGACTATTGCACAGCAGCGCTCATTTCACAAGCTGTCAAGGTCATGCTCAAAATCCTCCAAGCTAGGCTTCAATAGCACATGAACTGAGAATTTCTGGAAGTACAAGCTGAATTTAGAAAAGGGAGAGTAATCAAATCAAATTTCCAGCATTCACTGGATCATAGAAAAAGGAAGAGAATAGCAGAAGAGCATTTATTTCTGCTTCATAGATTGTGCCAAAGTCTTTGATTATGTGGATCACAACAAATTGGAAAATTATTAAAAAGATGGGAATACCAGGCCTTCCCGGCCTCTTGAGAAACTTGTATGCAGGTTAAGAAGCAACAGTTAGAACTAGACATGGAACAACAGAGTGGTTCCAAATTGGGAAGGGAATATGTCATGGCTGTATATTGTCATCCAGTTTATTTAACTTATATGCAGAGAACATCATGCAAAATGCCAGTCTAGATGAAGTACAAGGTGGAATCAAGATTTCCGGGAGAAATATAAATAACATAAGATATGCTGATGACACTACTCTTACGGCAGAAACTGAAGAGGTTTAAGACAATAAAAAAAACTAAAACATATGAGGTACAAAATATCATTAACTCTATGAAAAGCAACTTGCTATACACAGGAAGAGTATCTGGGACTACCTTATGTACATTGGAATGCTGGCACTGTATTGGAGTTTGCACATGTAATTTAGATGTGTACAGAAACTTAAATGCTTTTATACCTCTAGAATCCATGGTTTTGTACATTTATTCACTTTTTTTCACCACAAAACACAGAAACAGTATTTTCACTGCATTTTATTTCAAAATGAACAATTTAATAATGAGAAGGAGGATAGTTTGCCTTATACCCACCTAGAGCCAGACATCCTGGAGTGTGAAGTCAAGTGGCATTACTACGAACAAAGCCAGTGGAGGTGTCAGAATTCCAGGTGAGCTATTTCAAATAGTAAAAGATAATGCTGTTAAACTGATACACACAATATGCCAGCATATTTGGAAAATTCAACATTGGGCACAGAAATCAAAAAGGTCACTTTTTATCTCAGTCCCAAAGAAGGCAATGCCAATTAATGTTCAGACTATTGCACAGCAGCGCTCATTTCACAAGCTGTCAAGGTCATGCTCAAAATCCTCCAAGCTAGGCTTCAATAGCACATGAACTGAGAATTTCTGGAAGTACAAGCTGAATTTAGAAAAGGGAGAGTAATCAAATCAAATTTCCAGCATTCACTGGATCATAGAAAAAGGAAGAGAATAGCAGAAGAGCATTTATTTCTGCTTCATAGATTGTGCCAAAGTCTTTGATTATGTGGATCACAACAAATTGGAAAATTATTAAAAAGATGGGAATACCAGGCCTTCCCGGCCTCTTGAGAAACTTGTATGCAGGTTAAGAAGCAACAGTTAGAACTAGACATGGAACAACAGAGTGGTTCCAAATTGGGAAGGGAATATGTCATGGCTGTATATTGTCATCCAGTTTATTTAACTTATATGCAGAGAACATCATGCAAAATGCCAGTCTAGATGAAGTACAAGGTGGAATCAAGATTTCCGGGAGAAATATAAATAACATAAGATATGCTGATGACACTACTCTTACGGCAGAAACTGAAGAGGAATTAAAGAACCTGTTTGTGATGGTGAAAGAGGAGAGTGAAAAAGCTGGCTTAATTAAATTCAACATTCAAAAAATGAAGATTGTGGCATCTGGTCCCATCATTTAATGGTAAATAAATGGGCAAACAACAGAAACAGTGACATAATTTATTTTCTTGGGTTCCCAAATCACCATGGGCAAAGACTGCAGCCATGAAATTAAAAGACTCTCGATCCTTGAAAGAAAAGTTATGACAAACCTAGACAGCATATTCAAAAGCAGAGCCATCATTTTGCCAACAAAGTTCTGTATAGTCAAAGTTATGGTTTTCCCAGTAGTCATGTAGGGATGTGACAGCTGGACCATAAAGAAGGCTGGGCATGGAAGAATTGTTGACTTTGAATTGTGGTGATGGAAAAGACTCTTGAGAGACCCTTCAGCTCCAAAGAGATCAAACCTGAATATTCATTGGAAGGACTGATGCTGCAGCTCCAACACTTTGGCTGCCTGACTCAAAGGGATGACTCATTGGAAAAGACTCTGATGCTGGGTAAAATAGAAGGCAGAAGAAGAAAGAGATGACAGAGGATGAGAAGGTTAGATGGCATCACTGAGTCAACAGGCATGAGATTGAGCAAGCTTTGGGAGATGGTGATGGACAGGGAAACCAGGCACGATGAAGTCCATTGGATCACAAAGAGTTGGACAAGACTGAGGGACTGTCCTGAACTGAACTTATATTGCTGCTGTTGTTCAGTTCCCCAGCTGTGCCTTAACAAAAACAACTGTTTAGAAAAGAACAGCTAAACTTTCTTTCCAAATTATAATTTGTCATCATTTTAAAGTTTTACGGAGTCAGTCTCCTACCTTACCATCTTTCATTATCTTGGCTCCTCTTAACATAATTCTACTTAATGGCCTTATCCAATGCTTAGTTCCTACTACTTTTTTACTCTCTTTCACCACCAGACACCTTACCTTATATCTCACTCAGTTTAGATTCCAAGGCCTATAATTTTAATCACAACCTTGTGTGTATGCATAAATCCAGCATACATTCTCATTTTATCAAAGTAAGAAAAATTCAGGATAGAACAAATTCTCTGCTTGTTCATATCCTCTCATTTTGCAGGCATGAGACAGTGATGACTGGTGAAAAATTGCCATTTTGAATGGTCTGATTTTAATTTCATGAGCACTAACCTCTGCTTAAGGTCTTTACTGCTATGGAGATTTCTAAGATTTTTCCATACACTGGTTTTTTTTTCGATTTCTCAAGATTATTTCATCAGCTGGCCCAAAATGAAAAAGGCCATGGGAAGCTGCAAAAAAGACTCTCGTTTTGAAAGAAAAGTTATGACAAACCTAGCCATATTCAAAAGCAGAGCCATCATTTTGCCAACAAAGTTCTGTATAGTCAAAGTTATGGTTTTCCCAGTAGTCATGTAGGGATGTGACAGCTGGACCATAAAGAAGGCTGGGCATGGAAGAATTGTTGACTTTGAATTGTGGTGATGGAAAAGACTCTTGAGAGACCCTTCAGCTCCAAAGAGATCAAACCTGAATATTCATTGGAAGGACTGATGCTGCAGCTCCAACACTTTGGCTGCCTGACTCAAAGGGATGACTCATTGGAAAAGACTCTGATGCTGGGTAAAATAGAAGGCAGAAGAAGAAAGAGATGACAGAGGATGAGAAGGTTAGATGGCATCACTGAGTCAACAGGCATGAGATTGAGCAAGCTTTGGGAGATGGTGATGGACAGGGAAACCAGGCACGATGAAGTCCATTGGATCACAAAGAGTTGGACAAGACTGAGGGACTGTCCTGAACTGAACTTATATTGCTGCTGTTGTTCAGTTCCCCAGCTGTGCCTTAACAAAACAACTGTTTAGAAAAGAACAGCTAAACTTTCTTTCCAAATTATAATTTGTCATCATTTTAAAGTTTTACGGAGTCAGTCTCCTACCTTACCATCTTTCATTATCTTGGCTCCTCTTAACATAATTCTACTTAATGGCCTTATCCAATGCTTAGTTCCTACTACTTTTTTACTCTCTTTCACCACCAGACACCTTACCTTATATCTCACTCAGTTTAGATTCCAAGGCCTATAATTTTAATCACAACCTTGTGTGTATGCATAAATCCAGCATACATTCTCATTTTATCAAAGTAAGAAAAATTCAGGATAGAACAAATTCTCTGCTTGTTCATATCCTCTCATTTTGCAGGCATGAGACAGTGATGACTGGTGAAAAATTGCCATTTTGAATGGTCTGATTTTAATTTCATGAGCACTAACCTCTGCTTAAGGTCTTTACTGCTATGGAGATTTCTAAGATTTTTCCATACACTGGTCACTCTTCCATTATCTCATATAAATATTCAACAACTTCTTGATTTTCTTCAAACATCCAGGCTGTTGTACTGGCACAGATATATTGAGAACTATGGGAGTGAGCAACTCAAAATCACTGAGATGGACTAAAGGGTATACTCTAACTTGAATTCCCCCAAATAGCTCCCAGAAAAATTCAAGACAGATACATGAGGAAAAACACACATTTTGATTCCACAATAGGAACTATGCTGGAATCAGAAGGCCTCTGCCCCACTCTGCCTGGGGCAACAGGATCAATGTTTTCTAAGACCAAGAACTTGACGAACAGAATTTGCAAACCTTAGAAAATCTGATGTTGCTATAGTTTTCTATTGGAGCAGACAACACTACTTATTAGAGAGATGACGTCCTCTTTACTTAACTTTTTCTAATTTATTTAGTGTTAGTTGCTCAGTCATGTCCATTCTTTGTGACCTAATATACTGAGTGGACTATAGCGTGCTAGGCTCCTCTGTCCATGGAATCCTCCAGGCAAGAATAATGGAGTGGGTTGCCATTTCCTTCTCCATTACAGATGAGGAAAGTATGGTTAAATAACTTGCTTGGCTCATGCAGCTAGAAAGTGGGAGAGCTCCCTAAGATGTCTGGTTTCAAAATGTTTTGATCATCACAAGTAACAGCTCCCAATACACTCCTATTGCTCCAGTCCCATACATCTGAGACCTGGCTTCCCAGGTGTTTCAGGGGTAAAGAATATGCCTGCAAAGCAAGAGACATAAGAGACACAGGTTCAATCCCCAGGTCGGGAAGATCCCCTGAAGAGGAAATGGAAACTCCAGTATGCATACTTGGAAAATTCTGTGGACAGGAGCTCCAGACTTAAAAAGTTTAGATTCCAAGGCCTATAATTTTAATCACAACCTTGTGTGTATGCATAAATCCAGCATACATTCTCATTTTATCAAAGTAAGAAAAATTCAGGATAGAACAAATTCTCTGCTTGTTCATATCCTCTCATTTTGCAGGCATGAGACAGTGATGACTGGTGAAAAATTGCCATTTTGAATGGTCTGATTTTAATTTCATGAGCACTAACCTCTGCTTAAGGTCTTTACTGCTATGGAGATTTCTAAGATTTTTCCATACACTGGTCACTCTTCCATTATCTCATATAAATATTCAACAACTTCTTGATTTTCTTCAAACATCCAGGCTGTTGTACTGGCACAGATATATTGAGAACTATGGGAGTGAGCAACTCAAAATCACTGAGATGGACTAAAGGGTATACTCTAACTTGAATTCCCCCAAATAGCTCCCAGAAAAATTCAAGACAGATACATGAGGAAAAACACACATTTTGATTCCACAATAGGAACTATGCTGGAATCAGAAGGCCTCTGCCCCACTCTGCCTGGGGCAACAGGATCAATGTTTTCTAAGACCAAGAACTTGACGAACAGAATTTGCAAACCTTAGAAAATCTGATGTTGCTATAGTTTTCTATTGGAGCAGACAACACTACTTATTAGAGAGATGACGTCCTCTTTACTTAACTTTTTCTAATTTATTTAGTGTTAGTTGCTCAGTCATGTCCATTCTTTGTGACCTAATATACTGAGTGGACTATAGCGTGCTAGGCTCCTCTGTCCATGGAATCCTCCAGGCAAGAATAATGGAGTGGGTTGCCATTTCCTTCTCCATTACAGATGAGGAAAGTATGGTTAAATAACTTGCTTGGCTCATGCAGCTAGAAAGTGGGAGAGCTCCCTAAGATGTCTGGTTTCAAAATGTTTTGATCATCACAAGTAACAGCTCCCAATACACTCCTATTGCTCCAGTCCCATACATCTGAGACCTGGCTTCCCAGGTGTTTCAGGGGTAAAGAATATGCCTGCAAAGCAAGAGACATAAGAGACACAGGTTCAATCCCCAGGTCGGGAAGATCCCCTGAAGAGGAAATGGAAACTCCAGTATGCATACTTGGAAAATTCTGTGGACAGAGGAGCCTGGCAGGCTACAGTACATTGGTTCACAGAGTCAGACACAATTGAACAACTGAGCACACATGCATTCAGGATGTTGAAGTGAGGTAATTCATTTGAAATTCATCTAATTCATGGACTTTGAAAGTTTGTGATTGGTAGTGTTAGTTATTTACCATTTTATCATTTTACATAATAGTTTCTCTGTTATAAGAATGTCCTGAATTGAACCTATTTGTTCTTCCTCCCCACCCCATTCCTCTCCCTTGCAACCACTGTTTATTTGCTGTTAGAAATAGTTTTCCTTTTCCAGAATGTCATACAGCTGGAACCATGTAGCATTTTGTTATTTAAAATTGGCCTTTTTCACTTAACTTTATGATGGTGCTAGTGGTTAAGAACCTGCCTGCAATGCAGGAGATATTAAGAGACACAATTTTGATCCCTAGGACATGAAAATTCCTTGGAGGAGCAACCCTCTCTAGTATTCTTGCCTGGAGAATCTCATGAACAGACGAGCCTGGCAGACTACAATCCATAGAGTCACAAAGAGTCAGACACGACTGAAGCAACTTAGCACGTATATGTATTTAAGCTTCCTTCAAGTTTTCCTATAGCAATAACAGCATTATTTCTTTTCCATTATGAATAATAATCCATAGTATGGGTATACCAATACTATAGTTATTTATGTATATCAATACTGTGTTTGTTTATCTGTTGACCAATGGAAGGCTATCTTGGTTGCTTTGGGAATCAAAAATAAATATTCTACATATATTTGAGTCCATGAACAATTTTGTGTAATGTAAACTTTTAGCCTATGTTGGTAAATATCAGGAGCAAAACTGAAGAATCATCTGGTGAAGAGCATGCTTAGTTTCATAAGAATTTACCAAATTGTCTTCTAAAGGCGCGGTGACACTTTGTGCTCCCATCAGCAACGAATGAGAGAGTTTCCTTGTGCTCCACATGCTCAGCAACATTTGGCGTTTCACTCTTCATTTTATTTACAGACATTATATCTTATTACTGGCACTATTCAATCCCCAGGTCGGGAAGATCCCTGAAGAGGAAATGGAAACTCCAGTATGCATACTTGGAAAATTCTGTGGACAGAGGAGCCTGGCAGGCTACAGTACATTGGTTCACAGAGTCAGACACAATTGAACAACTGAGCACACATGCATTCAGGATGTTGAAGTGAGGTAATTCATTTGAAATTCATCTAATTCATGGACTTTGAAAGTTTGTGATTGGTAGTGTTAGTTATTTACCATTTTATCATTTTACATAATAGTTTCTCTGTTATAAGAATGTCCTGAATTGAACCTATTTGTTCTTCCTCCCCACCCCATTCCTCTCCCTTGCAACCACTGTTTATTTGCTGTTAGAAATAGTTTTCCTTTTCCAGAATGTCATACAGCTGGAACCATGTAGCATTTTGTTATTTAAAATTGGCCTTTTTCACTTAACTTTATGATGGTGCTAGTGGTTAAGAACCTGCCTGCAATGCAGGAGATATTAAGAGACACAATTTTGATCCCTAGGACATGAAAATTCCTTGGAGGAGCAACCTCTCTAGTATTCTTGCCTGGAGAATCTCATGAACAGACGAGCCTGGCAGACTACAATCCATAGAGTCACAAAGAGTCAGACACGACTGAAGCAACTTAGCACGTATATGTATTTAAGCTTCCTTCAAGTTTTCCTATAGCAATAACAGCATTATTTCTTTTCCATTATGAATAATAATCCATAGTATGGGTATACCAATACTATAGTTATTTATGTATATCAATACTGTGTTTGTTTATCTGTTGACCAATGGAAGGCTATCTTGGTTGCTTTGGGAATCAAAAATAAATATTCTACATATATTTGAGTCCATGAACAATTTTGTGTAATGTAAACTTTTAGCCTATGTTGGTAAATATCAGGGAGCAAAACTGAAGAATCATCTGGTGAAGAGCATGCTTAGTTTCATAAGAATTTACCAAATTGTCTTCTAAAGGCGCGGTGACACTTTGTGCTCCCATCAGCAACGAATGAGAGAGTTTCCTTGTGCTCCACATGCTCAGCAACATTTGGCGTTTCACTCTTCATTTTTATTTACAGACATTATATCTTATTACTGGCACTATTCAAGTGTTAGAGGTCTTACATTTTCTACTTATTTTTTTCAGAAGAACAAAGTATGTTCACATGAGAAACATCGAGATCTTTGAGTATCTACTGCTGCTGGTTTTTTGTGGTTAAAGTGATTTTCTAAATCACCCCACCATTCTCAATTTTATCTTTCATATTTCCTAAATCCAAATCTAAAACTTTTAACTGCCAATTCATGCAAAAATTAAGCAAAAAGAATGAGAACAGTTTGAGACATTAATTGATTATTTTGGTCTCCTCTGTAACAAGGCCCCCTATTGTTTGGGCTCGAAGCTGTCTGCACTGAGCCTCCAGCAATTCGTGTAATTCAGCTTTCATTCCCCCCCCCAGTCATTCCTGCCTCAAGAGCTGCTTTCCCCAAGGTTTATTCTCAGAAGTTTCTGTTCAGGTAAGCTTAGATATTCCCCCTCTGTCTCCCCACTCTCAGGGCAGAGGTTTGCCCTGTGTCCTCTTCTTTCTTATATATTTGGAAAGAGTTGTCGATTTTTCAGGCATTTAGCTTTTTACTTCTTCATAGGAATGGATGACTTCTAAGCTTCTTACGTCCAGAACAGGAAACCGGAAGTCACATACATATTCTTCCAGGGACCTTTTTTCTTAAGTTTAAATTGTGTCTGATACATCAGGGAAAATACAGTGCTTGAAAATAATGTTGACCATGGTGAGCATTTACAATAATTCCTTTGGGGTGGTAAATATGATGCACATAATTTATGTATATCAATACTGTGTTTGTTTATCTGTTGACCAATGGAAGGCTATCTTGGTTGCTTTGGGAATCAAAAATAAATATTCTACATATATTTGAGTCCATGAACAATTTTGTGTAATGTAAACTTTTAGCCTATGTTGGTAAATATCAGGGAGCAAAACTGAAGAATCATCTGGTGAAGAGCATGCTTAGTTTCATAAGAATTTACCAAATTGTCTTCTAAAGGCGCGGTGACACTTTGTGCTCCCATCAGCAACGAATGAGAGAGTTTCCTTGTGCTCCACATGCTCAGCAACATTTGGCGTTTCACTCTTCATTTTTATTTACAGACATTATATCTTATTACTGGCACTATTCAAGTGTTAGAGGTCTTACATTTTCTACTTATTTTTTTCAGAAGAACAAAGTATGTTCACATGAGAAACATCGAGATCTTTGAGTATCTACTGCTGCTGGTTTTTTGTGGTTAAAGTGATTTTCTAAATCACCCCACCATTCTCAATTTTATCTTTCATATTTCCTAAATCCAAATCTAAAACTTTTAACTGCCAATTCATGCAAAAATTAAGCAAAAAGAATGAGAACAGTTTGAGACATTAATTGATTATTTTGGTCTCCTCTGTAACAAGGCCCCCTATTGTTTGGGCTCGAAGCTGTCTGCACTGAGCCTCCAGCAATTCGTGTAATTCAGCTTTCATTCCCCACCCCAGTCATTCCTGCCTCAAGAGCTGCTTTCCCCAAGGTTTATTCTCAGAAGTTTCTGTTCAGGTAAGCTTAGATATTCCCCCTCTGTCTCCCCACTCTCAGGGCAGAGGTTTGCCCTGTGTCCTCTTCTTTCTTATATATTTGGAAAGAGTTGTCGATTTTTCAGGCATTTAGCTTTTTACTTCTTCATAGGAATGGATGACTTCTAAGCTTCTTACGTCCAGAACAGGAAACCGGAAGTCACATACATATTCTTCCAGGGACCTTTTTTCTTAAGTTTAAATTGTGTCTGATACATCAGGGAAAATACAGTGCTTGAAAATAATGTTGACCATGGTGAGCATTTACAATAATTCCTGTTTAAATATGAGAACGAATCACAGGTATGTTCTAGAGAATTAAAATGTAAGCTTTGGCTGCACATATTTTTATTTTGTGTTTGCCAATAGAAGACTCCAAATGAAGCTAAATAATAAAGAGTGAAAGTGAATGTGTTAGTTGCTCAGTCGTGTCTGACTCTCTGTGATCCCATGGACTGGAGCCCTTTGGGGTCTTCCATCCATGGAATTATCCAGACAAGAAAATCGCCATGGGTAGCCATTCTCTTCTGCAGGCGGTCTTCCTGACCCAAGGATTGAATCCAGGTCTCATGCATTGCAGGCAGATTCTTTACCATCTGAGCCCAGGGAAGCCAAATAATAAAATTTAAAAAAAAAAAGGTATAAGCCAGGGTCACTGTTTTGTTGTCAACTAAGGCTATTGAAATATTTGCCTTAGAAGCTTTTTATTTGTTCATCTAATGATTTTGTATATTTTGCAGTGGAATTATCTACAGACTTTATTTAGTATGAATAATTTTGTGTGATTAATTTGCCTCTTGTATCTGCTTAAAATAATTTTCATTTTTTTTGTTATTTTAGATTGTACATACCAACCCATAGAAGTATTTCAAACTTTCAAAATAAAGCTTTCTCTTGTTGTTTAGTCCCTCAATCATGTCTGACTCTCTGCAACCCAATGGACTATAGCTGCCCAAGCTCCTCTGTCCATGGGATTCTCTAGGCAAGAATACTGAATTGGGTTGCCATATCCTCCTCCAGGGGATCCTCCAAACCCAGGAACCAAACCCAAGGTTCCTGCTGCATCCTTTGCATTGCCTAGAAAAACTTTTTTTTTAAAATGAAGACTAGTGAGAAATACATTTGTTAAAATATTTAACAAAGTTTTAACAAAATATATAACAAAGTATTTAAGAAAGTTTGTTAAATACATTTGCTAGAAAAGTTGCTTGGAAATTTCTTCTTCAGGTTCCTCCTACTATTTTAGACTGAACATTTTCTAGACAAGTTTAATGGATGACTTCTAAGCTTACGTCCAGAACAGGAAACCGGAAGTCACATACATATTCTTCCAGGGACCTTTTTTCTTAAGTTTAAATTGTGTCTGATACATCAGGGAAAATACAGTGCTTGAAAATAATGTTGACCATGGTGAGCATTTACAATAATTCCTGTTTAAATATGAGAACGAATCACAGGTATGTTCTAGAGAATTAAAATGTAAGCTTTGGCTGCACATATTTTTATTTTGTGTTTGCCAATAGAAGACTCCAAATGAAGCTAAATAATAAAGAGTGAAAGTGAATGTGTTAGTTGCTCAGTCGTGTCTGACTCTCTGTGATCCCATGGACTGGAGCCCTTTGGGGTCTTCCATCCATGGAATTATCCAGACAAGAAAATCGCCATGGGTAGCCATTCTCTTCTGCAGGCGGTCTTCCTGACCCAAGGATTGAATCCAGGTCTCATGCATTGCAGGCAGATTCTTTACCATCTGAGCCCAGGGAAGCCAAATAATAAAATTTAAAAAAAAAAAGGTATAAGCCAGGGTCACTGTTTTGTTGTCAACTAAGGCTATTGAAATATTTGCCTTAGAAGCTTTTTATTTGTTCATCTAATGATTTTGTATATTTTGCAGTGGAATTATCTACAGACTTTATTTAGTATGAATAATTTTGTGTGATTAATTTGCCTCTTGTATCTGCTTAAAATAATTTTCATTTTTTTTGTTATTTTAGATTGTACATACCAACCCATAGAAGTATTTCAAACTTTCAAAATAAAGCTTTCTCTTGTTGTTTAGTCCCTCAATCATGTCTGACTCTCTGCAACCCAATGGACTATAGCTGCCCAAGCTCCTCTGTCCATGGGATTCTCTAGGCAAGAATACTGAATTGGGTTGCCATATCCTCCTCCAGGGGATCCTCCAAACCCAGGAACCAAACCCAAGGTTCCTGCTGCATCCTTTGCATTGCCTAGAAAAACTTTTTTTTTAAAATGAAGACTAGTGAGAAATACATTTGTTAAAATATTTAACAAAGTTTTAACAAAATATATAACAAAGTATTTAAGAAAGTTTGTTAAATACATTTGCTAGAAAAGTTGCTTGGAAATTTCTTCTTCAGGTTCCTCCTACTATTTTAGACAACACTAGACATAGAGGGGAACAGTTATTTCTTCATAAATAAGCACAGAGTTTAATGGAGAAAATGATTTCACTAATCATCAGCCTATTACCAGTTCTGTCATAACTGCCTGGTGTCACTATGCAAACTGTATAAAACAGTCTCATTCTTCTTTTGTTCAGTCAAGGCATTGAGACAGTTCCTTATGCATCAAAAATATTCTTCATATAAATAGAAAAATCCGTATTGAATAATATTCTTTTATATTTTATGTTTAAAATATCCTATTGACAAGACTCTGTATACCTAGGAGGAAGGACTTCATTTTATATATTGTAACAGTGTGGGGCTCTGAATTGAAAGAGGAGCATTGCAAGCCTAAAGAACCTTAAGCACATTGTTTCAGCTTGGAGCTAAGATGGCGCCTACAGGAAGGGTGTGGGAGTGAAAAGAAGCTTAAGCACATTGTTTCAGCTTGGAGCTAAGATGGTGCCTACAGGAAGGGATGTGGGAATGAAGGGAAGCTTAAGCGCATTGTTTAAAGAAGCTTAAGCACATGTTTGCAGCTAAAATGGCAACTACAGGAAGAGACAGGGCGTGATCTAAATTGTTAATTGATGGTCAAGATTTCTGATTGGTTCCCCTGGCTTCTGTGCTCGTGAATGATTGCTTGGCCTTTAGCTTGATTGGTGTAATCTATAGGAAGTCCCGTGCAAAACCCCCTTCACTTGCCTATAAAAGCTGTGGATCTTCAATAAAGCGGGACTACTTCGATGGAACCCCTGTAACGTCTGATTGTCCCCTGCCTGAGCCAGGGGGCTGCGGGGCAGGCAGTCAAGATTTGCCTTTCTCCGAGATCTCCCGGTTCAGCCGGGGGCAATCCCGCTGCCTTCCCTTTCTGCAGAAGGTCCCGCATAACAGAAACAAAAATGCAACCCAATGGACTATAGCTGCCCAAGCTCCTCTGTCCATGGGATTCTCTAGGCAAGAATACTGAATTGGGTTGCCATATCCTCCTCCAGGATCCTCCAAACCCAGGAACCAAACCCAAGGTTCCTGCTGCATCCTTGCATTGCCTAGAAAAACTTTTAAAATGAAGACTAGTGAGAAATACATTTGTTAAAATATTTAACAAAGTTTTAACAAAATATATAACAAAGTATTTAAGAAAGTTTGTTAAATACATTTGCTAGAAAAGTTGCTTGGAAATTTCTTCTTCAGGTTCCTCCTACTATTTTAGACAACACTAGACATAGAGGGGAACAGTTATTTCTTCATAAATAAGCACAGAGTTTAATGGAGAAAATGATTTCACTAATCATCAGCCTATTACCAGTTCTGTCATAACTGCCTGGTGTCACTATGCAAACTGTATAAAACAGTCTCATTCTTCTTTTGTTCAGTCAAGGCATTGAGACAGTTCCTTATGCATCAAAAATATTCTTCATATAAATAGAAAAATCCGTATTGAATAATATTCTTTTATATTTTATGTTTAAAATATCCTATTGACAAGACTCTGTATACCTAGGAGGAAGGACTTCATTTTTATATATTGTAACAGTGTGGGGCTCTGAATTGAAAGAGGAGCATTGCAAGCCTAAAGAACCTTAAGCACATTGTTTCAGCTTGGAGCTAAGATGGCGCCTACAGGAAGGGGTGTGGGAGTGAAAAGAAGCTTAAGCACATTGTTTCAGCTTGGAGCTAAGATGGTGCCTACAGGAAGGGATGTGGGAATGAAGGGAAGCTTAAGCGCATTGTTTAAAGAAGCTTAAGCACATGTTTGCAGCTAAAATGGCAACTACAGGAAGAGACAGGGCGTGATCTAAATTGTTAATTGATGGTCAAGATTTCTGATTGGTTCCCCTGGCTTCTGTGCTCGTGAATGATTGCTTGGCCTTTAGCTTGATTGGTGTAATCTATAGGAAGTCCCGTGCAAAACCCCCTTCACTTGCCTATAAAAGCTGTGGATCTTCAATAAAGCGGGACTACTTCGATGGAACCCCTGTAACGTCTGATTGTCCCCTGCCTGAGCCAGGGGGCTGCGGGGCAGGCAGTCAAGATTTGCCTTTCTCCGAGATCTCCCGGTTCAGCCGGGGGCAATCCCGCTGCCTTCCCTTTCTGCAGAAGGTCCCCGCATAACAGAAACAAAAATGGCGCTTTTTTTTTTTTTGCCTAAAATCAGTCTTGAAATACATATCAGATTAACATAATTAATTGTAATATAATTAAGCATTTAATTTTATTTCAAATGAGTTACAAAAAAACCCTTGTACCTTTATATATATACACAAAGTCTAATTGTTTTAATTTCTAGCATGACATTAAAAAAACCCTGTTATCAAAAAGAAGTTGAGTTGAAATAAATTCACAAAATATGTCTATACAGAATTAGGATCCTTTTTCTCTTCCATTAATCTAGTTCAGTTTTATTGGGCAAAGTTCTGTTATAAATTCATCTGTACACTGCAGAAATGTCAATGAATGTGATAAAGGAACTTCTTTGGGGATTTATCATAGAATGTAATTTCTGAATTTCACATTTTGTTGCACTGCACAGTGTCACAGATAAAAATGCTTCTAAAATTGCTCTTTCATGGATGATCTTGGGAAACTTGAAAGGTCATGAGTCTCCCCTCTGTAACTATTAGATTAAAAACACATGATGTCCTACAAAGAATAATTGAGCTAGGACATAGATCATCTCTAATGCTAATGAACATTTTATTTACTTCTACCCCATGATATTTAGAAGTTTGTGGCTCATTTGATATAAATGTTTATTTAAAAGCATGTCCTATAAGATAAAAGAAGTGTGGATAAATCAATGTGCTTAATATAAACAGAAAGCAGTTGGTCAAAAGTATAAACGTTTTTAGTAAAGATTTTATATCAGTGAGAGAGAGGCCAGTTCTGCTGCTACAGATAACAAGTTATTTAATAGGAGACAGCAAATAAATGCATACAAATTGTTAATTGATGGTCAAAATTTCTGATTGGTTCCCTTGGTTTCCGTGCTCGTAAATGATTGCTTGGCCTTTAGCTTGATTGGTGTAATCTATAGGAAGTCCCGTGCAAAACCACCTTCACTTGCCTATAAAAGCTGTGGATCTTCAATAAAGCGGGACTACTTCGATGGAACCCCTGTAACGTCTGATTGTCCCCTGCCTGAGCCAGGGGGCTGCGGGGCAGGCAGTCAAGATTTGCCTTTCTCCGAGATCTCCCGGTTCAGCCGGGGGCAATCCCGCTGCCTTCCCTTTCTGCAGAAGGTCCCCGCATAACAGAAACAAAAATGGCGCTTTTTTTTTTTTTGCCTAAAATCAGTCTTGAAATACATATCAGATTAACATAATTAATTGTAATATAATTAAGCATTTAATTTTATTTCAAATGAGTAAAAAAAAAACCCTTGTACCTATATATATACACAAAGTCTAATTGTTTTAATTTCTAGCATGACATTAAAAAAACCCTGTTATCAAAAAGAAGTTGAGTTGAAATAAATTCACAAAATATGTCTATACAGAATTAGGATCCTTTTTCTCTTCCATTAATCTAGTTCAGTTTTATTGGGCAAAGTTCTGTTATAAATTCATCTGTACACTGCAGAAATGTCAATGAATGTGATAAAGGAACTTCTTTGGGGATTTATCATAGAATGTAATTTCTGAATTTCACATTTTGTTGCACTGCACAGTGTCACAGATAAAAATGCTTCTAAAATTGCTCTTTCATGGATGATCTTGGGAAACTTGAAAGGTCATGAGTCTCCCCTCTGTAACTATTAGATTAAAAAAAACACATGATGTCCTACAAAGAATAATTGAGCTAGGACATAGATCATCTCTAATGCTAATGAACATTTTATTTACTTCTACCCCATGATATTTAGAAGTTTGTGGCTCATTTGATATAAATGTTTATTTAAAAGCATGTCCTATAAGATAAAAGAAGTGTGGATAAATCAATGTGCTTAATATAAACAGAAAGCAGTTGGTCAAAAGTATAAACGTTTTTAGTAAAGATTTTATATCAGTGAGAGAGAGGCCAGTTCTGCTGCTACAGATAACAAGTTATTTAATAGGAGACAGCAAATAAATGCATACAAATATTTACTGTGCAGACATGGCAAAAATCTCTTACTGTATCTATTAATATTAAATTTAATTGATTAGAGAACCACGGAGAAATCTGTCTAAAGACAAACAAAACCTAAGATTTTTTTTTCTACTTGATTAAATTAAGAACACCAGCAATATTTAACTTAAAATTCAAATAGATTTTGATTGTAGATATGTCAAATGAACAATCTAGTAAGGTTTTAAGCTATAAACTTTCAACTCCATAAACTGAATAAATGAAATTAGCTTAAACTGTTGCCATAAGGAAGGATTATCGAACAAAAAGGAGAAAAGACTCCCAAACAGTATCCCCAGAAAAACTGAATTTTGCACAAAGCTAATGCAGGAGCTGAGAGTCAAGTATTATATGAACTTGGTGAAATTTTGGAATTTTTTTATGAAGCAAATTTAAGTTTTTCCTTAATGATATATATTTTTTATAATTATATTTATAAAAATTGTTGTTTTTTCTGTACAAATCAAGAATTTTATTATATAAATAAAGAAAGCATTCATTTATTCTCCATTTAAATATCACACATGAGATTTAAAATCACATCTGGCATTGCACTTCAGGAGGCTAACAGGACTTCACTCACATGGCTCTGAATTTCTTGGTACCTTGTTATGCTCTCATGATACACTGGAACAATTAGCTCAGCTTCCTTCTTCTAAACTGGACACTCCCTGGATGTGAAAGAAGTCATGAGTCTCCCTCTGTAACTATTAGATTAAAAACACATGATGTCCTACAAAGAATAATTGAGCTAGGACATAGATCATCTCTAATGCTAATGAACATTTTATTTACTTCTACCCCATGATATTTAGAAGTTTGTGGCTCATTTGATATAAATGTTTATTTAAAAGCATGTCCTATAAGATAAAAGAAGTGTGGATAAATCAATGTGCTTAATATAAACAGAAAGCAGTTGGTCAAAAGTATAAACGTTTTTAGTAAAGATTTTATATCAGTGAGAGAGAGGCCAGTTCTGCTGCTACAGATAACAAGTTATTTAATAGGAGACAGCAAATAAATGCATACAAATATTTACTGTGCAGACATGGCAAAAATCTCTTACTGTATCTATTAATATTAAATTTAATTGATTAGAGAACCACGGAGAAATCTGTCTAAAGACAAACAAAACCTAAGATTTTTTTTTCTACTTGATTAAATTAAGAACACCAGCAATATTTAACTTAAAATTCAAATAGATTTTGATTGTAGATATGTCAAATGAACAATCTAGTAAGGTTTTAAGCTATAAACTTTCAACTCCATAAACTGAATAAATGAAATTAGCTTAAACTGTTGCCATAAGGAAGGATTATCGAACAAAAAGGAGAAAAGACTCCCAAACAGTATCCCCAGAAAAACTGAATTTTGCACAAAGCTAATGCAGGAGCTGAGAGTCAAGTATTATATGAACTTGGTGAAATTTTGGAATTTTTTTATGAAGCAAATTTAAGTTTTTCCTTAATGATATATATTTTTTATAATTATATTTATAAAAATTGTTGTTTTTTCTGTACAAATCAAGAATTTTATTATATAAATAAAGAAAGCATTCATTTATTCTCCATTTAAATATCACACATGAGATTTAAAATCACATCTGGCATTGCACTTCAGGAGGCTAACAGGACTTCACTCACATGGCTCTGAATTTCTTGGTACCTTGTTATGCTCTCATGATACACTGGAACAATTAGCTCAGCTTCCTTCTTCTAAACTGGACACTCCCTGGATGTGAAAGCTAAGTTATTTTTAAAATATACTTGTACTACTTATTAAGACACTTTTTAAATTGGCAAGATAGTACCAGTTTCACTGATTAGGAGAAAGGAGTACATGGCAAAGACATAGGTAGAAGAGACAAAACACAGATAAGATCAGACAGAGGAAAGTAAGATTGGGAGCTATGGGCTTCCCTGCTGGCTAATTGGTAAAGAATCCACCTGCAATGTAGGAAAAAGTGGGTTCAATTCCTGGGTAGGGAAGATCCCCTGGAGAAGGAAATAGAAACTCATTCCAATATTCTTATCTGGGAAATTCTATGAACAGAGGAGCCTGAAGGACTGTCTTCCACTGGGTCGAAAAAGAGTCAAACATGATTTAGTGACTAAACAACTCTGGGAAACTCCACGTAGCCTAAGGCTGCCTGATTGGGAAAAAGCCCTCTGGCTAGTCTTTCCTTAAACCCATTTAGGTTTCTTAAGACTGTTGTTATAGAGCACGTTTGTGTCTTTGGAAGGAGATTAGCTAATGCCTGGCTTCTACCAAAAACAGTGCCCCTGAGTAAATGAAACACTTAGAATTGTGGAGACCCCCCAAGTGGAACCTGTATCATTTGGGGGACAAAAGCCCCTAATGACTCCAAAGTGACACCTTGGTTGGTAAACCCTAAGGTCCTTAATTCCTTTCAAACTGAGCTAAATCTTTCTGGTTTGGGGAGTACTAGTTAAGAAAAGCTACCCTTTTTTACAGTGGCACCAACTAAGTGGAATCCCACCCAAGGAAAAATGAATGACAGTTGTCGGGATGGGCATGTGGCAGAAAATTTGAAATATTGGTGATTTCCAGGGAATTGTAATATCTTTGATCATCTAAAGCCAGTACAATGTTTCTGGTATCACAGAAAGGTTGAGCAGAAAGGTGATTATACCGTGTTCAGAGCTTCTTGTGTGGAGATAGAAAACTCAGTTGTCAGTTAAAATTACTATACTTTCAAACATTTTTAAGGGGTGTTTTTAAAATTACTATTTTTCCCCTTCCTAGCTCTTGGTACCTTGTTATGCTCTCATGATACACTGGAACAATTAGCTCAGCTTCCTTCTTCTAAACTGGACACTCCCTGGATGTGAAAGCTAAGTTATTTTTAAAATATACTTGTACTACTTATTAAGACACTTTTTAAATTGGCAAGATAGTACCAGTTTCACTGATTAGGAGAAAGGAGTACATGGCAAAGACATAGGTAGAAGAGACAAAACACAGATAAGATCAGACAGAGGAAAGTAAGATTGGGAGCTATGGGCTTCCCTGCTGGCTAATTGGTAAAGAATCCACCTGCAATGTAGGAAAAAGTGGGTTCAATTCCTGGGTAGGGAAGATCCCCTGGAGAAGGAAATAGAAACTCATTCCAATATTCTTATCTGGGAAATTCTATGAACAGAGGAGCCTGAAGGACTGTCTTCCACTGGGTCGAAAAAGAGTCAAACATGATTTAGTGACTAAACAACTCTGGGAAACTCCACGTAGCCTAAGGCTGCCTGATTGGGAAAAAGCCCTCTGGCTAGTCTTTCCTTAAACCCATTTAGGTTTCTTAAGACTGTTGTTATAGAGCACGTTTGTGTCTTTGGAAGGAGATTAGCTAATGCCTGGCTTCTACCAAAAACAGTGCCCCTGAGTAAATGAAACACTTAGAATTGTGGAGACCCCTCAAGTGGAACCTGTATCATTTGGGGGACAAAAGCCCATAATGACTCCAAAGTGACACCTTGGTTGGTAAACCCTAAAGTCCTTAATTCCTTTCAAACTGAGCTAAATCTTTCTGGTTTGGGGAGTACTAGTTAAGAAAAGCTACCCTTTTGTACAGTGGCACCAACTAAGTGGAATCCCACCCCAAGGAAAAATGAATGACAGTTGTCGGGATGGGCATGTGGCAGAAAATTTGAAATATTGGTGATTTCCAGGGAATTGTAATATCTTTGATCATCTAAAGCCAGTACAATGTTTCTGGTATCACAGAAAGGTTGAGCAGAAAGGTGATTATACCGTGTTCAGAGCTTCTTGTGTGGAGATAGAAAACTCAGTTGTCAGTTAAAATTACTATACTTTCAAACATTTTTAAGGGGTGTACTAAAATATTTCCTTTGGAAAGAATTATTATTACTATCTCCTCTTTACCCTTTCCTTACTTCCTAGAATTTAAAATGTTTTCTTTCTAGGTGTTTGGATGGTTACTCTCCTGGATATGTTCTGCTTTATCTAGAAACACAACAGATATGATTACTCTCTCCCCTTTATTTTCATGAACTTAGAGTTTGTGCTTTAAACTTGGAAATCCCCATGTAATTCTCCTTGGTTTATTGTGTGTTACATTTATAATCGCATTATTTTGAGATTTATTCCTTCTTCATGTCCCTTGTCTGCTTATGATTTCACTGATATACCACCAAGACCCAGAGTCACCAAAAACCTGGAGAGAATTCAGCTAGTAACATTATTTTCAAGTTTGGTATTCATTTCTGACAGTATTATGAGCAGCAAATTCATCTGAGTAATAGTTGCTGAAGGCAAAACACAGCAAATAGAAAAAAATGTGTCAGTGGTGAATACATGTTCTCTGTGACTAGAAATTCCACACATTAAAATGAAATATTGGATTGAGGAAGTATTCATAGCTAGGCACAATTTATTCTATGGTGTGCATAACTATAAAATCCTGCCTTTTGTTTGAAGATTGTTAGAAAAATATGCTTTCTTGATCAAAGTTTCAGAATGTGGAATAACTTTTAGGATATCATTCAAAGCCATGCATTATACATGAAGAAACTGAGGCTGAATGAAGTTATGATTTTCTAAGGCTATGCAATTAATAGTAGAGTGGTACTACACACAGGTCGGGAATTATGGGACTGGTTGGTGGTTTACAACATTTAAACTTGATAGGGCAAGAAGAGAAAGAGTTGGCTATCAAACCCCAGCAAAAGAGGGTCTTTATGAAGAGGCTGAACTTTCAGTGGCCAGTATGTTAGTTCATTCAGGCTGCTATAAGAAAGATACAATAGACTGGGAGACTTACACACCAATCTTTATTTTCTCATCATTCTGGAGAAGCTGGGTGTTAGCAGGGTCAGGTTCTTGGGGAGGATTTTATTCGTGGTAATGTCTTCACATGGCCGTTCCTTAGTCCATACACTAAGAGAGAGAGAAAGAGAGAGAGGGAGAGAGAGAGAGAGCGATCTTATCTCTTCCTCTTTTTCATAAGAGCACTAATCATGTCATGAGGCCTCCACCCTGGTGACCCAATTACTTCTTGAGGACTGCACTTCCAAATGCTATTACCTATGGATTGTGGTTTCCACATATGAATTTGAGGGTGTGGAGAGGGGATAAAACCATTCAGCCCAATATAACCAGCTGGTGTCAGTTCCACAGAGAGGGGTACCCTCATTTTCCTCTCCCATTTTGATCTCTTACTATTAACTGAATTTGATCAGAAGGCAGAGCACAAAAGATCCATTGACACAGTCAGCTGCACAGAGTGGGATGTCAAAGAGAAGAGAAGACCTGATGGAACAAATGAGGTCTCTCCAGCAGAACCTCAGAGACAAGTCATTACTCGAGGAAAATGAGCTGTGTAGTTCCATGTGCCCTGGCTCTGTACTCAGTTATGAGGAATCTATTGAAGGCATAGTTTATGCAGCAGAAGAGGTGATTTTCTGTGGCACATTAACTTAAAAAAGTAGCTACCAAACTTTCATATTTGAATGTCTATAGAATCCCCCAAACTCTCTGTATAAAACTAAGTGCATCTCATGCTCCAAAATGCATCATGTGTATTGTTTTTCTCATTGAATGAAACATATGACTGCAAAATGGCCCAAGCCAAAGACTTAATATTATTTTTGACTCTTTTATTCCCTCTTTTTCTCTCATGCAATTAATTAATAAAAATAATCAGTTCTACAATCTAGATATTCACTATTGTCTATTTCTTTTAGGGATGTTAAGTTCATCTTCTGGATGACCTCAGGACATTATCATCTCTGAACTGGAAGAGCCTAACTTGTCTCAGAGACTCCTGTCTTCATTTCACTGCATTAACTCTTTAAAATGGAAAACAGCATTTTTTAAAAATGTGAATCTAATGAATCATTTGTTTACCTAAAGTTCTTCCATACCTTTCTTTCACTAAGAAAAAATTTTCCAAGTTATTAATTTTGTCTCTGCTCTCTTCTTGCTTCCATTGCTTGGCTCCATTTCTACATACTCACTCAGAAATCCTCCTGAATATGAAACTTAGTTCTCAGTTGAAAGGCTGCCTGTCATTTCTTTATCTTCTGTGAAACTGCCCTTCTCTTGATTGCTGCCTCAGCACTTTTCTTCAGTTATGATTGAGATGGGTTATCGGACTCATGCTGGATGGGCCCTCAAGTGCATTGAGCCTGCATGGAAATAATAAAGCTAAGGCAGAAAAGTGATAGATTTTTCTGAAAAGCTTCACAGATTCAGGAGCTCTAAGCACAACTTACTAATATTTTCCTAAATGGAAACCAGAAGTATCTAAGAAATACAAATTGAGGATATTTAACTTGGGTTATGACATTTAGGCTTGAATTTGAATAACCTTCAGGAGATAGTGGAGGACAGAAGAGCCCGGTATGCTATGGTTCTTGAATTGCAGAGTCAGACACGGCTTAATGACTGAGCAACAAGTGGCATTTAGATTTTCAAATGGAAAAATGTGGAGGTATCTGATAACAAACATATTTCTGATTTTAAAAGTATGATTGTTTTTGTACATGATATGTATTTTCTTAAAAAATCTGTAAACTCAACTTAATATTTTGGTGGATAGGATGAAGCAGTTATTTTGAACTTGATGTACTTCACGTAGCAATTGGATGCTTAGTCCTGTTACATAAGAAATCTAGATTATTCAAAAACTTTGCTTTACAGTAAAGCAAATGATGTACTTAATTTTGTTAAAAATGATAAATATTATATGATGCATAGTAAATTTATAAACTAAAGGTCTCTTGAGACAAGTCACTACTTCCCCTCACTTTGGTGGTTGCTTGTAATTACCCTAAGATCCCCAGCTCTTATTGTAAGAATACATTCAAGGAGTTTTATTTGTTGAGTACTGAAATATAGTGATCGAGGTAAGCACCAATAAAAAATGAAGATGTTTTATAAAAGCATACTTGTTTACAATGTATAAGCAAAGTTCACTAGTGAATTTGTAGATGCAAAGGTGTTCTCACGTATTGTGTTTAATGAATTTTTCAAATTATGTAATGAAATTAATGCATGTTAATTATAGCAATACTATTAATAAAATAAATACCTATTGCTATTGCAACTGAATGCAAGAAACTCATGAATATTAATGCTCAGATACAGTGGTAGATGGTTTGCCTCTTTGGAACCCCAAAGGCTATAAATCTGGATTTGAAATCTACTGCAACAATCCATTAGAATCAACTTCTCATCACCCATAGTGTGCTTTGCAATTCTAGCCTAACACTGCATTTAAAATAGGCAATCTAAACTTGTTCCCAGTGGATAAGAATAAGCCTGAAGAACTACTTTTTAACTGTTGTATTTCTCCTCAGAAACTGGACTTCAAAGATATTCTGAAAACACCATAAAGTTTCAGACTTCAGTGCCTTCGGAAGTCTTGCATGGCTCCCATTGACATCAATCAGAATTTTATGTGCATGGATTGAGGGTAAAGGATAACCGTTTATTTGATCGACAATATGTTTGATGATGAAAAAATTGAAATTCACTGTGCTGACTTTATAATCTGCAAGGACACTTAAGTGTCAAAAGCTCACCAGCTGTCCAAGTATGGGGACAGTACAATTTAACTTCAAAATTTAAAAACTTGAAGTTTTATTTGTAATTTGAAAGTCATAGCAAAATTAACTGAAATATAAATATTGAGGGGACTTAACGTAGTGTGAAAAATTTTACTGAGATATTTCTATGCAAAGTACTGTTTTATTAATGTCATAATTCATATTCACACAAGCATAATTACATTTTTTCATTAATGTAATTATGAATAAGGAAGATATTTTCACCCCGTAAATAGGAAATTCTATCATTGTAATTACAATATTAACCAAATAAAATATTACATGTATTTAAGCTAATACCTCAACTCCTATTAGCTGATTATACCTTGGATTAAACCTAATATAGGTTTAATATCTTTAGCTCTCTGTGTTATATGTTTGTGTTGATTCATTAAAAATTGTGAATATCATAGGCTGAGTTCTGTCTTTGATAAGAAATATATTAGTGCTCTTCTGTTCCCTGAAATATTGTGGAATTCTATACTTTCAGATGGAAAAATTATAGATAAATTTAGTGTAGGCATCTTCTCAACTTGACTCTGATGGCATTTCAAACTGGTTAACTCCTTGTTGTGGGAGCTTGTCCAGTGCATTACTGGATGTTTGCTAGAACCCCTTGCCTCCAACCTCTAAGTACAAGTAGTATTGCCACCTCAATTTTGACAACTAGAAATTTCCCCAGACATTGTCTAAGGCTCTGTTGCTATCAAGGAATCAATGTCTAACATTGTCCTCATCATTCATCTTAGATGGGAGTACACTTTCAGTAATTATTAAAAGGGCTTTTCAACCTTAAAAAGTGAGAGTAGCACTGAAACATATACCTTACCATGTGTAGAAGAGATGACTGGAAGGAAGCTGTTGTATAACCCAGGGCACTCAGGCTGGTACTCTCTGGTGCATGGCTCCCATGACATCAATCAGAATTTTATGTGCATGGATTGAGGGTAAAGGATAACCGTTTATTTGATCGACAATATGTTTGATGATGAAAAAATTGAAATTCACTGTGCTGACTTTATAATCTGCAAGGACACTTAAGTGTCAAAAGCTCACCAGCTGTCCAAGTATGGGGACAGTACAATTTAACTTCAAAATTTAAAAACTTGAAGTTTTATTTGTAATTTGAAAGTCATAGCAAAATTAACTGAAATATAAATATTGAGGGGACTTAACGTAGTGTGAAAAATTTTACTGAGATATTTCTATGCAAAGTACTGTTTTATTAATGTCATAATTCATATTCACACAAGCATAATTACATTTTTTCATTAATGTAATTATGAATAAGGAAGATATTTTCACCCCGTAAATAGGAAATTCTATCATTGTAATTACAATATTAACCAAATAAAATATTACATGTATTTAAGCTAATACCTCAACTCCTATTAGCTGATTATACCTTGGATTAAACCTAATATAGGTTTAATATCTTTAGCTCTCTGTGTTATATGTTTGTGTTGATTCATTAAAAATTGTGAATATCATAGGCTGAGTTCTGTCTTTGATAAGAAATATATTAGTGCTCTTCTGTTCCCTGAAATATTGTGGAATTCTATACTTTCAGATGGAAAAATTATAGATAAATTTAGTGTAGGCATCTTCTCAACTTGACTCTGATGGCATTTCAAACTGGTTAACTCCTTGTTGTGGGAGCTTGTCCAGTGCATTACTGGATGTTTGCTAGAACCCCTTGCCTCCAACCTCTAAGTACAAGTAGTATTGCCACCTCAATTTTGACAACTAGAAATTTCCCCAGACATTGTCTAAGGCTCTGTTGCTATCAAGGAATCAATGTCTAACATTGTCCTCATCATTCATCTTAGATGGGAGTACACTTTCAGTAATTATTAAAAGGGCTTTTCAACCTTAAAAAGTGAGAGTAGCACTGAAACATATACCTTACCATGTGTAGAAGAGATGACTGGAAGGAAGCTGTTGTATAACCCAGGGCACTCAGGCTGGTACTCTCTGGTGACCTACGGGGGCAAGATGGGAGGGAATAGGTTGGAGGTAAGATAAAGATAAGATTAAGATATAATTAAGATTAAGATAAAATTATTTTTAAAAGTTTCCTAAATCAAAAAAAAACTCTTAAAATGTTAAATATCATTGGAAAAGATGCAACTAGGTTGCTAACTCCTTAGTAAACATTACTAGACCACAGTGCTTTTTAACAAAATAATATAGCTTAATATAAAGAATAGAATATGATATAGGATCACAAAATCAGAAAACAAATTACAGCATTCCACTATAATGCTGAGTCTTAGGACAAGTGGGAAAGGACTATGTACAGCATTACTCTGAGTAGAAAACTTCACTTTAATTGATGTTAATAGTAAGCTGCTCCTGCCTATCTTTATTCTTGTAATTAGAAAAATAAAATCCACTCCACAGGACCAATTTCTTGTTTGTTTTCATTTTTACTTTTAAGGTCTTGTTTAGCTGAACCATGTCCTTCTTTAATTCACTAAATGAGCTCTTCATTTAATTCACTACCTTTCTCTCCTTCTATTCAATAGATTCCTCCATAGAATCAGTTATCCTCTCAATAATGCCATATCCTTAATAACCTGACAGTATTGTCTTAATCTTCTTTTTATTGGGTCTTTTTTTGGAAAATAATTTTAACTTGTAGGTCAGATAAAAGAGTATGGCCTCAAAGTACAAGTGTCCGTCCGTGTCTCAGAATGATTGGGTCCATGTCACATGTCACATGCCTGTGTGTCAGTTGAGTCCAAGTCTTTGCAATTCCATGGACACTAGCCCACAAGGTTCCTCTGTCTATGGGATTCTATAGGCAGGAATACTGGAGTAGGTTGCCATTTCCTCCTCTGAAGTCTTCCTAACCCAGGGATTGAACACTCATCTCCTATGCTTCCTACATTGGCATGCAGGTTCTTTACTACTAGCATCAACTGGAAAGCCCCATATAAATGTCATGGCATTGAATATTTGCAGCATGTACCCCCCATGATGTAGAATAGAGTGGAGTACTTTGAAAAAAGGACCTTAAAAAGTGAGAGTAGCACTGAAACATATACCTTACCATGTGTAGAAGAGATGACTGGAAGGAAGCTGTTGTATAACCCAGGGCACTCAGGCTGGTACTCTCTGGTGACCTACGGGGGCAAGATGGGAGGGAATAGGTTGGAGGTAAGATAAAGATAAGATTAAGATATAATTAAGATTAAGATAAAATTATTTTTAAAAGTTTCCTAAATCAAAAAAAAACTCTTAAAATGTTAAATATCATTGGAAAAGATGCAACTAGGTTGCTAACTCCTTAGTAAACATTACTAGACCACAGTGCTTTTTAACAAAATAATATAGCTTAATATAAAGAATAGAATATGATATAGGATCACAAAATCAGAAAACAAATTACAGCATTCCACTATAATGCTGAGTCTTAGGACAAGTGGGAAAGGACTATGTACAGCATTACTCTGAGTAGAAAACTTCACTTTAATTGATGTTAATAGTAAGCTGCTCCTGCCTATCTTTATTCTTGTAATTAGAAAAATAAAATCCACTCCACAGGACCAATTTCTTGTTTGTTTTCATTTTTACTTTTAAGGTCTTGTTTAGCTGAACCATGTCCTTCTTTAATTCACTAAATGAGCTCTTCATTTAATTCACTACCTTTCTCTCCTTCTATTCAATAGATTCCTCCATAGAATCAGTTATCCTCTCAATAATGCCATATCCTTAATAACCTGACAGTATTGTCTTAATCTTCTTTTTATTGGGTCTTTTTTTGGAAAATAATTTTAACTTGTAGGTCAGATAAAAGAGTATGGCCTCAAAGTACAAGTGTCCGTCCGTGTCTCAGAATGATTGGGTCCATGTCACATGTCACATGCCTGTGTGTCAGTTGAGTCCAAGTCTTTGCAATTCCATGGACACTAGCCCACAAGGTTCCTCTGTCTATGGGATTCTATAGGCAGGAATACTGGAGTAGGTTGCCATTTCCTCCTCTGAAGTCTTCCTAACCCAGGGATTGAACACTCATCTCCTATGCTTCCTACATTGGCATGCAGGTTCTTTACTACTAGCATCAACTGGAAAGCCCCATATAAATGTCATGGCATTGAATATTTGCATGTAGACTAGGAACATTGTCCTTTAAATCATCACTAAATTCCTTATTACACCTAGTATTATGTAAATAATTACTGGAACATGGACATTTCAAATGTTGCTTTTCGGTATTTTCTGGAAATATTTACAAATTATTTTTGATCTGAATTTGGCTGAATTCACAGATACAGAATCTGTGATTATGGAGGGTTGATTGTACAGAGATAGGAGAGAAATGAGGAGAGAAAAGAATAGCACTCTGCATGTTTTTCTATGAATAACTTTCTGCACAAATTCCAAGTTAAGGCAAATTTCTAAGCTTGGGCTCTTAGGATGCCTGTGCTCCTCCTTAGGATGGATCACCATACCCTTTCTCTCCTGGCATATATTTATGCCTTGCTTCAGTCTAAAAAAAAATAATAATTAAAAAAACTGTTTCTCTGTAATAGATATGTTATTAACAGTGTATTAGTGTAAATATTAACAGTGTAAGTTAATAACCTTGGTTATTTAGTTTAACTATATATTAAACAATAGTTGAAGAACTTCTTACCTATAACATCTTGTCATATAGCGCTCTTATTTTTCTGTATGGTTAGTAAAACTCAGGTAGGAAATAGGTGGGCCCTAGCTACATTTGTGTGCTAAGTCACTTCAGTTGTGTCTGATGTTTTGCAGCCCTATAGACAGTAGCCCACAGAGTTTCTATTTCCATGGGATTCTTCAAATGAAATTGACTGCCAATTCTGCCTCTCAATAATGCCATATCCTTAATAACCTGACAGTATTGTCTTAATCTTCTTTTATTGGGTCTTTTTGGAAAATAATTTTAACTTGTAGGTCAGATAAAAGAGTATGGCCTCAAAGTACAAGTGTCCGTCCGTGTCTCAGAATGATTGGGTCCATGTCACATGTCACATGCCTGTGTGTCAGTTGAGTCCAAGTCTTTGCAATTCCATGGACACTAGCCCACAAGGTTCCTCTGTCTATGGGATTCTATAGGCAGGAATACTGGAGTAGGTTGCCATTTCCTCCTCTGAAGTCTTCCTAACCCAGGGATTGAACACTCATCTCCTATGCTTCCTACATTGGCATGCAGGTTCTTTACTACTAGCATCAACTGGAAAGCCCCATATAAATGTCATGGCATTGAATATTTGCATGTAGACTAGGAACATTGTCCTTTAAATCATCACTAAATTCCTTATTACACCTAGTATTATGTAAATAATTACTGGAACATGGACATTTCAAATGTTGCTTTTCGGTATTTTCTGGAAATATTTACAAATTATTTTTGATCTGAATTTGGCTGAATTCACAGATACAGAATCTGTGATTATGGAGGGTTGATTGTACAGAGATAGGAGAGAAATGAGGAGAGAAAAGAATAGCACTCTGCATGTTTTTCTATGAATAACTTTCTGCACAAATTCCAAGTTAAGGCAAATTTCTAAGCTTGGGCTCTTAGGATGCCTGTGCTCCTCCTTAGGATGGATCACCATACCCTTTCTCTCCTGGCATATATTTATGCCTTGCTTCAGTCTAAAAAAAAATAATAATTAAAAAAACTGTTTCTCTGTAATAGATATGTTATTAACAGTGTATTAGTGTAAATATTAACAGTGTAAGTTAATAACCTTGGTTATTTAGTTTAACTATATATTAAACAATAGTTGAAGAACTTCTTACCTATAACATCTTGTCATATAGCGCTCTTATTTTTCTGTATGGTTAGTAAAACTCAGGTAGGAAATAGGTGGGCCCCTAGCTACATTTGTGTGCTAAGTCACTTCAGTTGTGTCTGATGTTTTGCAGCCCTATAGACAGTAGCCCACAGAGTTTCTATTTCCATGGGATTCTTCTGGCAGTTATAGTGAAATTGACTGCCAATTCTGCCTCCAGTGAATCTTCCTGACCCAGGGATCAAACTGGTGGCTCCTGTGGCTCATATATTGCAAGAGAATTCTTTACCATTGATATTGGCTTCTTGACCAGGCAATGGGTGTTTGCCAAAAGGGTAAAAGTGAACCTTCGTTTTCACTCAAGTAGTCCAAGAACAAAGCTAATGGCAGAAGCTGAGCTCTGTTAAAGCACAAAATAAGATGGCCATTCCTGAGGTCAAGGAAAGTTTCTGTGTCTGCACATGTGCAGGAAGGTTCCTTGGGGGTCAAAAAGTGAGGGGGTATACCACCTCATAATGGTGCAGCCATGTACCCACAGGTCTCTGTGGTGGAATCCATCTTAGCAAATGTTATGCATGCGTGATGGGGAAGGTCCTAGAGCCAGTCAGGAGAGAAGAAAGAACTAAAATAATTGGCCAAAGGCAAACAGACTCAGAAGGAAAGTTCTATGAAAGTGACTTAAATCACTTCTTTACTGTGCTCCTAACTTAGGATGCCTGTGCTCCTCCTCCTTAGGAAGGATGACCATACCCTTCCTCTCCTGGCATATGTTTCTGCCTTGCTTCAGTCTTAAATTAACTGTGTCTCTGTGTGATTTTCCACATGTTATGCTGTATCTCTAACTTTGTATTACTCCAGTACACTTATCTGAAAAGTCCTATGGAAAGAGGTGCCTGGTAGGCTACAGTCTGTGAACTCAGACATGACTGACTGACTGACTTACAGTTTTTGCCTCCTTGAAGCATTCTTGCCATCAAATGGGGGAAAGACCCAAGACCACTTTTTTAGACCCCCTGGTGGACTAGTGGCTAAGATTCCTGGGTTTCATGGAGGCGATGTATATGTGTATGTGTGCATGTGTGCGTGTGCTCAGTTGCTCAGTCATGTCTGAATCTTTGTGACCCCCTTAACTGTAGCCTGCCATGCTCTTCTGTCCATAGAATTTTACAGGCAAGGATACTAGAGTGGGTTACCATTTCCTACTCCAGGTTACTCAGGTTCAGTTCCTGGGCAGAAAGCTATGGTCTCTCTTCAGAATTCCTCACTACTGTCTCTCCAGGATCAAACTATGTCAGACAAATTCAATAGAAGAAGTATGGTTTACCAAAAAGACACTTAGCTCTTTTTTTTTCCAATACTGGCCTGTGAAATTGACTCAAATTTGAGTGATTTGCCAGGGAAAAGGGGGGAAGAAATTCTTTACCATTGATATTGGCTTCTTGACCAGGCAATGGGTGTTTGCCAAAAGGGTAAAAGTGAACCTTCGTTTTCACTCAAGTAGTCCAAGAACAAAGCTAATGGCAGAAGCTGAGCTCTGTTAAAGCACAAAATAAGATGGCCATTCCTGAGGTCAAGGAAAGTTTCTGTGTCTGCACATGTGCAGGAAGGTTCCTTGGGGGTCAAAAAGTGAGGGGGTATACCACCTCATAATGGTGCAGCCATGTACCCACAGGTCTCTGTGGTGGAATCCATCTTAGCAAATGTTATGCATGCGTGATGGGGAAGGTCCTAGAGCCAGTCAGGAGAGAAGAAAGAACTAAAATAATTGGCCAAAGGCAAACAGACTCAGAAGGAAAGTTCTATGAAAGTGACTTAAATCACTTCTTTACTGTGCTCCTAACTTAGGATGCCTGTGCTCCTCCTCCTTAGGAAGGATGACCATACCCTTCCTCTCCTGGCATATGTTTCTGCCTTGCTTCAGTCTTAAATTAACTGTGTCTCTGTGTGATTTTCCACATGTTATGCTGTATCTCTAACTTTGTATTACTCCAGTACACTTATCTGAAAAGTCCTATGGAAAGAGGTGCCTGGTAGGCTACAGTCTGTGAACTCAGACATGACTGACTGACTGACTTACAGTTTTTGCCTCCTTGAAGCATTCTTGCCATCAAATGGGGGAAAGACCCAAGACCACTTTTTTAGACCCCCTGGTGGACTAGTGGCTAAGATTCCTGGGTTTCATGGAGGCGATGTATATGTGTATGTGTGCATGTGTGCGTGTGCTCAGTTGCTCAGTCATGTCTGAATCTTTGTGACCCCCTTAACTGTAGCCTGCCATGCTCTTCTGTCCATAGAATTTTACAGGCAAGGATACTAGAGTGGGTTACCATTTCCTACTCCAGGTTACTCAGGTTCAGTTCCTGGGCAGAAAGCTATGGTCTCTCTTCAGAATTCCTCACTACTGTCTCTCCAGGATCAAACTATGTCAGACAAATTCAATAGAAGAAGTATGGTTTACCAAAAAGACACTTAGAAACTTCTTTATATTATTTTCCCACAAATCTGTAGTTTTGAAATCCTGCCTCAATTTCAGAGTCTAGCCCTCCACATTGAATTGGTCTGATAAGATTCAGTGCCTCCAAAGTCCAGGATTCTTTTAAAGAGTAAAGCATGTCAAAATTCATTGTGTTTTCTAAAAGTGCATCTCTTTCATTTTCAATCTGAAATCAAAACAGTGTATTTCCTCCAGGGAAAAGGAATGACATAGAGTGATAACATATTGTGTGAAAAATATTAAAGAGAAAGGAGTGATATTTTTCTGTAACCATTCAAATTTTCTTAGAAATCTCAGTCAATTAACTATAGTGAATCTGTTAAATAGATCTATTAATCTTTTAATTAAGTTGCAGTGTATAACTATCTTGTATCAATTTTGTAAAGATATCTAACATTTAAAAATGCATCTATTTTCCTATACATATTAGTAGACTGATAAGCAAAAGCAATCATTATTTCAGAGCATATTAAGTTCTACTCAATAATGATATGGAAAAATGCTATGCACTTAGATAGTATTGCTCAGTTTCTTGGATAGGATTCATCTTCATTAAGTAAGCATTCTGAGAAAGTGATGCGAGAAAAATACAAATAATTTTGAACTTGCTACACACATGGTCAGACCTTAGAAGTTTGTCCTTAACAAGACTTTCCTCAAAGACTTAAATCCTTTATATTAGGAATATGGTCAATCAGAGTTCAATGAGAGATTTGTTAGAAGTTGACCTAAGGAAGTCTCTCTTACGGAGGTTATCTTCCTTTGTAATGATGCTAAAGCTTGAATAATACAGTGCAAGCAGTTGGGCTATGCAAATAGATGCAGCCTGGCAAGATTGAGCACAAGCTAGAACCTTCAAGAATGAAGGGCAGCCCATAAAAATAAACAAACTCTTCTGTCGATTTTCATTACCTCTGACCTTAGTAAAGGCTTCAAAGGAATCAAGGCCCGTTTTATGGTCTCTCTTCAGAATTCCTCAACTTTACTGTCTCTCCCAGAAAGCTATGGTCTCTCTTCAGAATTCCTCACTACTGTCTCTCCAGGATCAAACTTAAAAATAAGAAGAAGTATGGTTTACCAAAAAGACACTTAGAAACTTCTTTATATTATTTTCCCACAAATCTGTAGTTTTGAAATCCTGCCTCAATTTCAGAGTCTAGCCCTCCACATTGAATTGGTCTGATAAGATTCAGTGCCTCCAAAGTCCAGGATTCTTTTAAAGAGTAAAGCATGTCAAAATTCATTGTGTTTTCTAAAAGTGCATCTCTTTCATTTTCAATCTGAAATCAAAACAGTGTATTTCCTCCAGGGAAAAGGAATGACATAGAGTGATAACATATTGTGTGAAAAATATTAAAGAGAAAGGAGTGATATTTTTCTGTAACCATTCAAATTTTCTTAGAAATCTCAGTCAATTAACTATAGTGAATCTGTTAAATAGATCTATTAATCTTTTAATTAAGTTGCAGTGTATAACTATCTTGTATCAATTTTGTAAAGATATCTAACATTTAAAAATGCATCTATTTTCCTATACATATTAGTAGACTGATAAGCAAAAGCAATCATTATTTCAGAGCATATTAAGTTCTACTCAATAATGATATGGAAAAATGCTATGCACTTAGATAGTATTGCTCAGTTTCTTGGATAGGATTCATCTTCATTAAGTAAGCATTCTGAGAAAGTGATGCGAGAAAAATACAAATAATTTTGAACTTGCTACACACATGGTCAGACCTTAGAAGTTTGTCCTTAACAAGACTTTCCTCAAAGACTTAAATCCTTTATATTAGGAATATGGTCAATCAGAGTTCAATGAGAGATTTGTTAGAAGTTGACCTAAGGAAGTCTCTCTTACGGAGGTTATCTTCCTTTGTAATGATGCTAAAGCTTGAATAATACAGTGCAAGCAGTTGGGCTATGCAAATAGATGCAGCCTGGCAAGATTGAGCACAAGCTAGAACCTTCAAGAATGAAGGGCAGCCCATAAAAATAAACAAACTCTTCTGTCGATTTTCATTACCTCTGACCTTAGTAAAGGCTTCAAAGGAATCAAGGCCCGTTTTCATGGAACGAACACACACACAAAAGTGTACATGTATGACCCAGGATTTGAGGAAGTTTAAGAAGGATCAAGACTTGTAAAATAATGATTAAATCTGAAGAGCTTCACAGTATATTTTAACACATCTTTCACAAATAAATTGAATGATTATGAGATAAATGTCATAGCACCACTACATAAGGAGCTACTTAAAGATAGATTTGATAGAATTGTTTATTTCACTTTTCTTCCACTTCCATTTGGGTGGCATTTCATATATTTTATTTACTTTATTTTTAGTAATCTTCAATGGTATGCAAAACAGGTTGAAATATTACTATGGACATTTTTGTGGCATTTTTATTTAGAATCTAATTTTCTTATCATGTATCAAAAGCAAAAGGAGGCATAAAAGCAGAGATCAGAAAACAGTTTTTTCCCCTTAGGTATGGGCTTTCAAAATCACTGTTTGCCTTTCAGTTCAATGGAGTGTTTTACGTTTTAATGCTTCAATTTATTGTTGCTTCAAAGGAGAGCTATATTTATTGTTGCTATAAAGAAGTTAGACTGTTTCATTATTTTTTTCATCTACGTCAATTAATGTAAAGGGCTAGGTGTACATGTAATTTCTATGATGTTTACTATGATTTGTCTTGTTTACTTATTTGTTTCATAAATAGTAGATGTTAAAATCAATTCTTTTAGGATTATTATAAAGTTTAGAATGTGTGTAATAGAATTTAAGCTAAGAAAATGATTTACATGTGAATGAAATAGACTATTTCTGTAATTATTTAGATAGCTGTTTAATTTTTTCCAACGGTGGTAAGGAAATTTGTACAGGATATGGAGAGGAGAGAGTTGTGTTGGCAGATACAGGAATTGTTTCGTGAAATAGAAAAATAAAGCATATTTTTATTTTCTTTGGAAATGATAAGGAAAAGTTTTCATTTTTTTTCTCCATCTCCTCTCCATTTGCAATAGGGGATTTAAATATAGTGGCATTTCTATATGCCATGAAATCTCCTTTGATTTTCACAATTAAATATATAGATATTATCATCATAATCATTTGGAGATGAATAAAATGTATGCTTAATATCTGTCAGAATTAGATTTAAGTCTGCCAGGTTGCAAAAACTGTATTCTTTCTTACAAGAAAACACAGACTTTAAATGTCAGTAAATTATGTAAGGGGATGCACTTGGCATTCCATGATATATATAGAATTTTTTAAATTTTACACCAAATATAATACCTTGGAAAGACATTTAACAGACAACGTGAAAGATTTTTAAACTGAAAATGACAGAACATTACTGGCAACAATTTGTAAAGACCTAAATAAATAATGGAATAAATCATGTCCATGGTTTGGAAGATTGAATATACCCAAAATAACAATTCCCACAAAAATGATGAATGGTGTTAGATCCATTACAATATCATTAAAATATTAGCAGAGTTATTCAATGGCAGTATGAAATAATAAGCTACCAAAAAATAAGCAATTTTTTTTCAACTTTACTGAGGTGTGTTAGACTTAATAGAATAATTTATTTGATATAAGTAAAAAATATATGTGGTGCTAATGATAAAGAATCCACCAATACAGGAGATATAAGAGAAATGGTTTCAGTCCCTAGATTGTGAAAATTCCCCAAAGGAGGGCATGGCAACCCACTCTAATATTCTTGCCTGGAGAATCTCCATGGACAGAGAAGCCTGGTGGGCTATAGTTCAAAGGGTAGCAAAGAGCTGGATATGACTGAAGCAACTTAGCACTCAAGCACACCTGCATATACATATACATAATACATATATGGTGTTTAACCTCATGCTATGATATGCGTATACATTGAAATA
Organism: Tragulus kanchil; assembly: GCA_022376925.1. Lineage (NCBI taxonomy): Eukaryota > Metazoa > Chordata > Mammalia > Artiodactyla > Tragulidae > Tragulus > Tragulus kanchil. Next base: position 223,035,824 of record JAIOJX010000028.1, on the reverse strand, counting down.
TATACGACACATACACAATCAAGCTAATTAACATACCTTTTATCTTCCATAGTTATCATTGTCTTCTAATAACTTCTAAAATGAAAAAACACATTGGGAACTTTAAATTACTTGGAGTTTCAATGAGCAATATATGACGTTTATAGAATACAATATAGAAAACAATAGAGAATATAGAAATATATTAACACATGAATGACCAATTGATTTTCAACATGATACCAACACAATTAAGGGGAAAGAAAATATTTTTGGCTAACAGTGTTGTAATAAATCAATGTATGTGTGGAACATGTCTATGTGAGATATTAAAGACATTGACTTGACTTCACACCGCTACAAAATTTACCTAAAGCATACTATACATTAGTACAAAAGCTAGAGTAATATCAACTCCTAGACCAAAAAAAAAAAAAAAAAACAGAGAAAAAAAATTATCATATTGGAGCAAGTGAATATGCTTTAGGACAAAAAATTCCATCATACCAAATAAAATTAAAATTATGACTTGGGCTTGATCAGAATAAAAGCTTAAGAAAATAAGAATGCAAATTACAGAATGGGAGAAATATTTGTAATCTGCATATCTGAGAAAGGATTTACAGGCAGAATACATGAAAGACTTTTACAACTCAATCATGAGGTGGGAAGCAACTCACTAAAAACAGGCAAAATATTTAAACAGAGACTAGACAAAATAAACCTAAAAACCATTAAGCAATAAATATATGCTCAGCAGAAATAGAAATAAGTTAAATATAAATCAAAATAAAAAATGAGATTCTATTAAGCAAATATTTTCTAGAAAAACTAATGGTGAAATGACCAAATATTTGGTGAGGCTTTGAAGCAACTGAGACTCTCATACATGGCTAGCAGTATAAAACGGAACATCTACTTTGGAAAATATTTTGTATGTTCTTAAGTAATTTAAATATACTCCTAATATATGACTTAACCTTTGCATTCCCACATATTTATTCAAAAGAAAATAAAACATATAGTCACACAAAGACAATTACTTGAATATTCATAGCAGCAAGGTTCACAATAGTCAAAATGTAACCATATGATTATCCATCAGCAGATTAGTGGATGAATAAAATGTATCATGTTTTTCAATAGAATACTTCTCAGCAACAAGCAGAAACAGATGACTGAACACCCCATGATGACTCTCAAAATCATGCTGCCTTAAGGAAGACAGGAACAAAATAGTGCATGTAAAATGCAAATTAATCTGTAGAAACAAGAAGCAAGAAAGCCATTGCTAACTCCAGGGGTAGAGGGAGGAATGTTTTACCAAATACCTTTTATCTTCCATAGTTATCATTGTCTTCTAATAACTTCTAAAATGAAACACATTGGGAACTTTAAATTACTTGGAGTTTCAATGAGCAATATATGACGTTTATAGAATACAATTGATTTTCAAACATGATTTCAACATGATACCAACACAATTAAGGGGAAAGAAAATATTTTTGGCTAACAGTGTTGTAATAAATCAATGTATGTGTGGAACATGTCTATGTGAGATATTAAAGACATTGACTTGACTTCACACCGCTACAAAATTTACCTAAAGCATACTATACATTAGTACAAAAGCTAGAGTAATATCAACTCCTAGACCAAAAAAAAAAAAAAAAAAACAGAGAAAAAAAATTATCATATTGGAGCAAGTGAATATGCTTTAGGACAAAAAATTCCATCATACCAAATAAAATTAAAATTATGACTTGGGCTTGATCAGAATAAAAGCTTAAGAAAATAAGAATGCAAATTACAGAATGGGAGAAATATTTGTAATCTGCATATCTGAGAAAGGATTTACAGGCAGAATACATGAAAGACTTTTACAACTCAATCATGAGGTGGGAAGCAACTCACTAAAAACAGGCAAAATATTTAAACAGAGACTAGACAAAATAAACCTAAAAACCATTAAGCAATAAATATATGCTCAGCAGAAATAGAAATAAGTTAAATATAAATCAAAATAAAAAATGAGATTCTATTAAGCAAATATTTTCTAGAAAAACTAATGGTGAAATGACCAAATATTTGGTGAGGCTTTGAAGCAACTGAGACTCTCATACATGGCTAGCAGTATAAAACGGAACATCTACTTTGGAAAATATTTTGTATGTTCTTAAGTAATTTAAATATACTCCTAATATATGACTTAACCTTTGCATTCCCACATATTTATTCAAAAGAAAATAAAACATATAGTCACACAAAGACAATTACTTGAATATTCATAGCAGCAAGGTTCACAATAGTCAAAAATGTAACCATATGATTATCCATCAGCAGATTAGTGGATGAATAAAATGTATCATGTTTTTCAATAGAATACTTCTCAGCAACAAGCAGAAACAGATGACTGAACACCCCATGATGACTCTCAAAATCATGCTGCCTTAAGGAAGACAGGAACAAAATAGTGCATGTAAAATGCAAATTAATCTGTAGAAACAAGAAGCAAGAAAGCCATTGCTAACTCCAGGGGTAGAGGGAGGAATGTTTTACCAAAAGGAAAGAGCAATTGTGTGTTCCAGGGGTTGGGGTGGGGTGGGGAGGCTAAAATATGCTAGATTTTTTTTTTAACATTATGGTGATTACAGAGATTTATAGCATGTCACAAGTTATTGAACTATACAGTTGAAAGGGCTGAAGTTTATTGCACATCAAGCGTTAGACACTCAGTAGTATCCGACTCTTTGAAACACCATCAACTGTAGCCTACCAGGCTCCTCTGTTCATGGCATTCTCCAGGTAAGAATACTGGAGTGGGTTGCTATTTCCTCCTCCGGAGCATCTTCTCAACCCAGGGACTGAACCCAGGTCTCCTGCATTGAATGCATTCTTTACTGCCTGAGCCACCAAGGTATTATACCTAAATCATTTATCAATAAATCAGTGAGAAATCAGTGAAAATATGACTAAAAATCTTCTTACTATGATGAGCAAGCTAAATTGAATGAGTGATGGGGCCTTTTATAAATCTTCCCAGTTGTAGCATTATTAATACTCAAATATGATTCATATATGTATTTGATTAATTTACTAAGAGGTATAGTAACACCTAGTAAAAATCAGTACAAGCTTTATTTAAAAACCAAAGATTGCTTAAATGCTGAATTGATTTATAATGTACAAATGTATTGCACTGCTTTTTAAACATTCTTAGGGAGTAAAATAAGATAAATATAAATTGATAAAATCTCTTGGAAAATTGACTTAAAAGCAGCAAGGTTCACAATAGTCAAAAATGTAACCATATGATTATCCATCAGCAGATTAGTGGATGAATAAAATGTATCATGTTTTTCAATAGAATACTTCTCAGCAACAAGCAGAAACAGATGACTGAACACCCCATGATGACTCTCAAAATCATGCTGCCTTAAGGAAGACAGGAACAAAATAGTGCATGTAAAATGCAAATTAATCTGTAGAAACAAGAAGCAAGAAAGCCATTGCTAACTCCAGGGGTAGAGGGAGGAATGTTTTACCAAAAGGAAAGAGCAATTGTGTGTTCCAGGGGTTGGGGTGGGGTGGGGAGGCTAAAATATGCTAGATTTTTTTTTTAACATTATGGTGATTACAGAGATTTATAGCATGTCACAAGTTATTGAACTATACAGTTGAAAGGGCTGAAGTTTATTGCACATCAAGCGTTAGACACTCAGTAGTATCCGACTCTTTGAAACACCATCAACTGTAGCCTACCAGGCTCCTCTGTTCATGGCATTCTCCAGGTAAGAATACTGGAGTGGGTTGCTATTTCCTCCTCCGGAGCATCTTCTCAACCCAGGGACTGAACCCAGGTCTCCTGCATTGAATGCATTCTTTACTGCCTGAGCCACCAAGGTATTATACCTAAATCATTTATCAATAAATCAGTGAGAAATCAGTGAAAATATGACTAAAAATCTTCTTACTATGATGAGCAAGCTAAATTGAATGAGTGATGGGGCCTTTTATAAATCTTCCCAGTTGTAGCATTATTAATACTCAAATATGATTCATATATGTATTTGATTAATTTACTAAGAGGTATAGTAACACCTAGTAAAAATCAGTACAAGCTTTATTTAAAAACCAAAGATTGCTTAAATGCTGAATTGATTTATAATGTACAAATGTATTGCACTGCTTTTTAAACATTCTTAGGGAGTAAAATAAGATAAATATAAATTGATAAAATCTCTTGGAAAATTGACTTAAAAGCAGCATTTTACACTTAAATGGGAAACGAGTCAATTCAAATTACTTATATCTCGGTGTTACAAAAATCTCAGAAACTTTGTCAAGAAAATAAGAAAATTTGATAAAATCTTACATGCAGACATCAGTATCATTGATTTTTTTAAAATAAAATGACTGAAATATTGTCTATTATTTGCTATTTTAATATATTTTCATACAAAAACTATGTTTCTCTGTCCTTTGTTTTTTATACTTTTACCATTTGCAAAATATCTATCAGATATTTACTATGTATAAAAATAAAGTAATTGGCATAGTGGCAAAAAAACCTGAGAGAAATGTTTCCTATTCTCAGAAATATTATTAGGGTTGGTCAAAAACTTCAAGTTTTTCATTGGATGTTATAGAAAAATCCAAACAAGCTTTCTGACCAACCCCAAATACTTATGAAACTGAAGTTAAATTGAACATGCTTTGAACTTTAAATAGTATTAAAATTTCTAAAGTATTGACAAAATATTTTCATATAATTAAACTGATGATAACAAAAGAATAAAGAACTAAATAAATCTTCTGGATTCTGAAGGACAGGCATAAATTTTTGAACTTTAAAACTTTGTATTAATCATAATATTTTAATAAGAAAAGGGAATTCAGATTGCCTGGCCATTCTGAGGTAACTATGAACCACAAACTTTTCAATAAAAAATAAGTGTTTGGGAGAAAATAGAAATCATAGATCTTAATATCATTTTGATGTATAAATCATTAAAGTTTTAGAATACATGTCATATTCAAAGAGAACAAATACTACAATGAATATGATCACTTATGTTAAATCTATATGCATAAATAAATCTAGAATATTAAAAGGATACTTTAATAGTGTTCTGAGACTGGCATAACAAAATAGTATAAACTGGGTGATTTTTACAATAGAAATACATGATTTCACCATTCTGAAGGCTAGAATTAGAAGTCTGGAATTGAGTGTGGGCAGGGTTGGTTCTTCTGAGAACTGTGAGAGAGAACTGTGCATCATGTCCTTCCCAGCTTCTGGTAGCTTGAAGAGTTCCTAAACTTGTAGAGGGTTCTCTCAGTATCTTCACATTGATTTCCATTTGCATCTGTCTGTGTCAAAAATATTCCCTCTTTATAAAGGCCATCAGTCATTGGATTAGGGTTAACTCTAATTAACCAGCTGAAAAGATCTTCTTTAAAAATTAGATAATATTCACAGGTACTGGGGGTGAATACTTTGAGATCTGGGAGAAAACAATCCAATCAGTAACAAGTATTTTGAACATCCCTGCAAAATATTTCCTTTTAGAAAATATATACATGAGATTATTTTAGCACATTTAGTATATTTCCTTCTCTATCCAAGTGTGACTATAATCTTTGCAAAACGAGAAATTTAATTCGAAAAAGCTAGTCAAAATGTGAGAAACATAAAGAGCAGAACGGAGGAATTACCTCTTAATAAACGTCGATTGAATGGATATTGACTTGGATGTGAAAAAGAAGAAAAAAAGTAAATTGCTAAGATGTCACAGTTTCAGAGTATAAATGTCATTTTGATCACATCTGGCTACTAAGTACTTATCAATAGATTATGCACCTCTGATTATTTTAACTACCTTGCGCATTGCACACTGATTAGCATGTTAAAATAAGTAAAAGTGGGTTGAGAGATGGAAGCAGTTTAGTGTATTTATCTATCATAAAATATCTACATAATATTACTGAAAGAATATCAAGTTGGACTGTTGACTTAAATCATATCTGATATATGAGTTCACAATTGTCTTACGTTAAAATTTACAAGTGAGATGAGATGGAAGGAACAGCCTAAAAGACAGTAAAATCAAACTTACAATAAACACCTCAGTTAATCAGGATGTATCTATACAATATAGAAAAAAGGCAGAAATTTTTGAGGTCAAATTGTGTTACTTTAGTAGCAAAACATAGAAAACATTTTATATCTTTACTAAAGATAAAGGAAACAACAGCAGAAATAATAGAATGACAATGTCATCTAGGAAAATAGTCATTATTTTATTTTAGTCTGTATTTTCTACAGTTTAATTATGCTCTTCATTTTTTTCACATGAAACTGTCACAAAGAAGAATGACATATAAATATTCATTTGAAAGAAGTTGATGGTGTGTAATGAGGATTGATTCAAATGTATGAACAAATATTATTTGGAGTATAATGGGACCTTAACTGGCATAACTAAAGAGATGAGAATAAAGAATCAATTAGATTTTAAAGTTAAAATGTCCTGTCCATTGTAAGGAATACTTACCTCGTCCTAGTAAAGTTTTAACTGTTTAGAGAGGAAATAAACATTTATACTGTTCCTTGCTGAAAACCTCTGTTCTCTTTGAAGCACCCTTTCTTATTGCAAACAAACCACTTGACTATAGACTATTTTTGGGGAAAGTCAGAATAGTTTTTCCTAGTGATATTTTAAAGTATACTTCTTCACTTCTCAGTTATGTTATGAAAGAGACTTGGTTAACTATAAGATTCAATGAATCTATGCTTCTAATGATATTTATCCTAATCTCGATTGAAATGAAAATATTGAAACTTGGATAAAATAAAAAAAGTAAATTGCTAAGATGTCACAGTTTCAGAGTATAAATGTCATTTTGATCACATCTGGCTACTAAGTACTTATCAATAGATTATGCACCTCTGATTATTTTAACTACCTTGCGCATTGCACACTGATTAGCATGTTAAAATAAGTAAAAGTGGGTTGAGAGATGGAAGCAGTTTAGTGTATTTATCTATCATAAAATATCTACATAATATTACTGAAAGAATATCAAGTTGGACTGTTGACTTAAATCATATCTGATATATGAGTTCACAATTGTCTTACGTTAAAATTTACAAGTGAGATGAGATGGAAGGAACAGCCTAAAAGACAGTAAAATCAAACTTACAATAAACACCTCAGTTAATCAGGATGTATCTATACAATATAGAAAAAAGGCAGAAATTTTTGAGGTCAAATTGTGTTACTTTAGTAGCAAAACATAGAAAACATTTTATATCTTTACTAAAGATAAAGGAAACAACAGCAGAAATAATAGAATGACAATGTCATCTAGGAAAATAGTCATTATTTTATTTTAGTCTGTATTTTCTACAGTTTAATTATGCTCTTCATTTTTTTCACATGAAACTGTCACAAAGAAGAATGACATATAAATATTCATTTGAAAGAAGTTGATGGTGTGTAATGAGGATTGATTCAAATGTATGAACAAATATTATTTGGAGTATAATGGGACCTTAACTGGCATAACTAAAGAGATGAGAATAAAGAATCAATTAGATTTTAAAGTTAAAATGTCCTGTCCATTGTAAGGAATACTTACCTCGTCCTAGTAAAGTTTTAACTGTTTAGAGAGGAAATAAACATTTATACTGTTCCTTGCTGAAAACCTCTGTTCTCTTTGAAGCACCCTTTCTTATTGCAAACAAACCACTTGACTATAGACTATTTTTGGGGAAAGTCAGAATAGTTTTTCCTAGTGATATTTTAAAGTATACTTCTTCACTTCTCAGTTATGTTATGAAAGAGACTTGGTTAACTATAAGATTCAATGAATCTATGCTTCTAATGATATTTATCCTAATCTCTGAGACTTACAAAATACAGTCTTTCCATTTCTTTTCCCTTTTTATCTTACATAAAGCAACATTTTTTTAACTTAAACATATATTTATATCTGTTAGTGATATATTGACTTCACCCAGAGTTTTCAGGATTCCAAGGAAACAATAATCTTGAATAGATAGTTTATTCCTTGTACTAGTTAGGATGATGATGATTTCTATTCACAATAAGTAATGTCCTGATAGTCTATAAGGGCTTATGTTGTGAATAATGGAGAGTGGAGACAAATATAAAAATAGAATGGGGCTTCCTTGGTGGTCCAGTGGGTAAGGACACTGCCCTGCAGTGCAAGGGGCGCCGGTTTGATCCCTGGCCTGGGACGATCCCACATGCCACGGAGCGGCTGGACCCATGTGTCCAATTACCGAGCCGGAGCTCTGGAGTGCATGTGCCCAGAGCCGGTGCTCTGTGACAACAGAGACCACCGCTATGGGAGGCCCACAGGAGCCAAAGAACAAAGATGGATGAAAATAGAGAAATGAAAGACCAATAGAAGTGGCCCGCCTGCTCCCCTCCGTCCCCACCGCACCCACCCCCAAAATAAATAAATAAATCTTTAAAAAAAAAAATAGAATGTACTTCATTCATATAAAATGAAAATTATAACTGTTAATATGTGTTTATTCTGCTGTCCTTTCGGCAATAAATTTTCTCTGGGGTTAAGATATATAAGGCTAAAATTACAATTACGAAACAAATATGAATGTGGCTTATATATGGGGAGTGATCTGCTTAATTTAGTTTTCTGATGGCAATGTGCAAACAGGCATGTTGCTCAGTCTCATGAATTTTAAAGTTAAATTTTATTTAAACTTCTCGTCCTAGTAAAGTTTTAACTGTTTAGAGAGGAAATAAACATTTATACTGTTCCTTGCTGAAAACCTCTGTTCTCTTTGAAGCACCCTTTCTTATTGCAAACAAACCACTTGACTATAGACTATTTTTGGGGAAAGTCAGAATAGTTTTTCCTAGTGATATTTTAAAGTATACTTCTTCACTTCTCAGTTATGTTATGAAAGAGACTTGGTTAACTATAAGATTCAATGAATCTATGCTTCTAATGATATTTATCCTAATCTCTGAGACTTACAAAATACAGTCTTTCCATTTCTTTTCCCTTTTTATCTTACATAAAGCAACATTTTTTTAACTTAAACATATATTTATATCTGTTAGTGATATATTGACTTCACCCAGAGTTTTCAGGATTCCAAGGAAACAATAATCTTGAATAGATAGTTTATTCCTTGTACTAGTTAGGATGATGATGATTTCTATTCACAATAAGTAATGTCCTGATAGTCTATAAGGGCTTATGTTGTGAATAATGGAGAGTGGAGACAAATATAAAAATAGAATGGGGCTTCCTTGGTGGTCCAGTGGGTAAGGACACTGCCCTGCAGTGCAAGGGGCGCCGGTTTGATCCCTGGCCTGGGACGATCCCACATGCCACGGAGCGGCTGGACCCATGTGTCCAATTACCGAGCCGGAGCTCTGGAGTGCATGTGCCCAGAGCCGGTGCTCTGTGACAACAGAGACCACCGCTATGGGAGGCCCACAGGAGCCAAAGAACAAAGATGGATGAAAATAGAGAAATGAAAGACCAATAGAAGTGGCCCGCCTGCTCCCCTCCGTCCCCACCGCACCCACCCCCAAAATAAATAAATAAATCTTTAAAAAAAAAAATAGAATGTACTTCATTCATATAAAATGAAAATTATAACTGTTAATATGTGTTTATTCTGCTGTCCTTTCGGCAATAAATTTTCTCTGGGGTTAAGATATATAAGGCTAAAATTACAATTACGAAACAAATATGAATGTGGCTTATATATGGGGAGTGATCTGCTTAATTTAGTTTTCTGATGGCAATGTGCAAACAGGCATGTTGCTCAGTCTCACAATAAACTGAAACTACCAACAATAGAAAATAATCCCTTTTACTTTAAAGAGTATTCAGCTTTAGACAAAAATGTTATTACTCCCTATGGCTAGGTGACTTGATGACCGTTACACAGATAGTTAATTGAGCTAATATGGACACAAGATTCAGACACTAGTTAATTGAGTTAATAGTGTCAATAGGTTCACAGATCTTTCTTACAAATGAGTCCTCAACAAGGCCAGAGATAAAACTTATGCTCAAAGTGGTCTTGAGTCTGTTTTTATCACTTCATAATAAAACTTTAAGTCATGTGCATTTCATTCATCATTAAGTTTAGAAAGTGACTGCAAATAAAAACACTAGCGTTCATCTTAGCTGCAATCTTTAGTGCATTTTTGTATTGTCTTTAATAAAACTAAAATGCGACAGTATAACTTTGATTCTTCTCTGAGAATTATTATTACCTTCAAAACATTCAGAAAATGCACAAAATGCAAGTATAACAATAGAAGTTCCTCTATTGATTTCCAACATTAATTACCAATGGGAAACATATTGTCTCCAGGTGGGCAAAATATGGTTCTTGGTGGGGGTGAAAAATACTAAACTATTTTTTTTAAAGCAAAGATAACCGATCCATAAACAGATGGAAGTTTATTAGAAGAAAACTCTTAAAAGATAGAGGAAGATGATCATGAAAAAGGTAAAGAAATATTTATTTATATTAATATAAACAATTTATTGAAACAGTCTTTGAAAGTATAACCTAGAAAATACTCATTTATGTCAGGAAAATGTGAAAAAAAATGATATGTCTAGGATTCTGGGCCATTCCTTGTAGCAGCTTGGACAAACATACCAAGAAGGATGCGTGTCCTCTGATTTCTCAAATATCTTCTTGACAGTGCGATACTAGGTGGTGCCTATTTTCACCATCATCAGTGAATCTATGCTGGCGGATTGGTCACTAAGGTGCGTCCAACTCTTGTGACCCCACGAACTATAGCCTTCCTTGTTCCTCTGTCCATGGGATTTTCCAGGCCAAAATACTGGAGTGGGTGGCCATTTCCTTCTCCAGAGGATCTTCCTGACCCAGGAATCAAACCCAAGGTTCCTGCACTGCAGGTAGATTCTTTACTCTCTGCGCTATGAGGGAAACCTAAGTACACTGAATCTATGAGGTAATTCAATTAGTAAAATTCCATAAAGAACGCATCCTTTTGTATCTCTGCTGAAATATCTATCCCTCAAAGAAATATTAACTAGCTACAAGAAGAGTAATCCCTCAATTTTCTGTCTTTAACGCTTTTGGTTTTCCAAAGCTTATCACTTTATCAGACCCTTCTTAGAAGGTAGCCTGAGGTTCCTGAGAGACCCCAAATGGTGCTTTGGAAAATTCATATTACCATGCTCTATTTAGGGCATCACAAGAGCCTAATATACCACAGATGAGATGACCACATATTCATAAATGAAAAAATACAACCAGCAAAAAAAACATATAAAAATAAAAAAGCACACTCTAGCTGACAAAAATAAACTTAAACAATGATTTGGTACTTTTGCTTTCTGTGGTAGGCTGTGTTACTGTTCACCAATATCTGCTGTTCCCTCTGGAAGAAGATATTACCTCCCTACCCAATAAAATTAGGCTCAACTATAATATTTCTAAATTGGTTCTTGGTGGGTGAAAATACTAAATTATTTTTTTTAAAGAAAAGATAACCGATCCATAAACAGATGGAAGTTTATTAGAAGAAAACTCTTAAAAGATAGAGGAAGATGATCATGAAAAAGGTAAAGAAATATTTATTTATATTAATATAAACAATTTATTGAAACAGTCTTTGAAAGTATAACCTAGAAAATACTCATTTATGTCAGGAAAATGTGAAAAAAAATGATATGTCTAGGATTCTGGGCCATTCCTTGTAGCAGCTTGGACAAACATACCAAGAAGGATGCGTGTCCTCTGATTTCTCAAATATCTTCTTGACAGTGCGATACTAGGTGGTGCCTATTTTCACCATCATCAGTGAATCTATGCTGGCGGATTGGTCACTAAGGTGCGTCCAACTCTTGTGACCCCACGAACTATAGCCTTCCTTGTTCCTCTGTCCATGGGATTTTCCAGGCCAAAATACTGGAGTGGGTGGCCATTTCCTTCTCCAGAGGATCTTCCTGACCCAGGAATCAAACCCAAGGTTCCTGCACTGCAGGTAGATTCTTTACTCTCTGCGCTATGAGGGAAACCTAAGTACACTGAATCTATGAGGTAATTCAATTAGTAAAATTCCATAAAGAACGCATCCTTTTGTATCTCTGCTGAAATATCTATCCCTCAAAGAAATATTAACTAGCTACAAGAAGAGTAATCCCTCAATTTTCTGTCTTTAACGCTTTTGGTTTTCCAAAGCTTATCACTTTATCAGACCCTTCTTAGAAGGTAGCCTGAGGTTCCTGAGAGACCCCAAATGGTGCTTTGGAAAATTCATATTACCATGCTCTATTTAGGGCATCACAAGAGCCTAATATACCACAGATGAGATGACCACATATTCATAAATGAAAAAATACAACCAGCAAAAAAAACATATAAAAATAAAAAAGCACACTCTAGCTGACAAAAATAAACTTAAACAATGATTTGGTACTTTTGCTTTCTGTGGTAGGCTGTGTTACTGTTCACCAATATCTGCTGTTCCCTCTGGAAGAAGATATTACCTCCCTACCCAATAAAATTAGGCTCAACTATAATACTTATTTGTTTTGATGACATGGGAGAGGAAGCAAAGTGTCACTTTCAGTAAAAGAACAATCATGCTTTCTCTTTCCTTTTCCTCTGAAGACTAACAATAGTTCTGTTTTTAGCTGTTCCTTTAGTTTGAATCCTGGAGGGAAGAATCAGTACAAAAAATAGAGCCACCACTGACCCATGGTCGATACATAGCAGGAGCAAAAAACAAACAATTCTGGATTAGCCAGAGCAGAAGAGAAGGCTTAGCCACCAACAGAGATAAATGGTTTTATAAACCTATATAATGACAATATGCTTCATATACACAAAACATAGGTAACTGTGCTTCTGGATTTACTTGAGGATATCCAGTCCATGTGAAATTGGAGAATGTTAAGAGCATATATTAAAAATCAGATTTAAAATGTGGATCCAAGTTTAAATGCTAGAAAGCTTTACAAAAGACTACATTTCGTGATCTACAGAAAAAATATTAAGTATTTCTTATAATATATTTCTTCACCGAATGCTCACAAAATAACGATCCAATGGAATATTGTAAAAACAGTAGAGTCGTAGCAATATTCATAAATATTAATACAATACAAAATAAATAGCAATAAAATATTAATTGCTTAATGTTAATTAAACAATGTTTAAAGATTACCATATGCAGGAGACCTGGGTTTGACCTGGGTTGGGAATTCCCTGGAGGTGGGTATGCCAATATTCTAAAATTCCAAACAAGAAGAGTAATCCCTCAATTTTCTGTCTTTAACGCTTTTGGTTTTCCAAAGCTTATCACTTTATCAGACCCTTCTTAGAAGGTAGCCTGAGGTTCCTGAGAGACCCCAAATGGTGCTTTGGAAAATTCATATTACCATGCTCTATTTAGGGCATCACAAGAGCCTAATATACCACAGATGAGATGACCACATATTCATAAATGAAAAATACAACCAGCAAAAAAAACATATAAAAATAAAAAAGCACACTCTAGCTGACAAAAATAAACTTAAACAATGATTTGGTACTTTTGCTTTCTGTGGTAGGCTGTGTTACTGTTCACCAATATCTGCTGTTCCCTCTGGAAGAAGATATTACCTCCCTACCCAATAAAATTAGGCTCAACTATAATACTTATTTGTTTTGATGACATGGGAGAGGAAGCAAAGTGTCACTTTCAGTAAAAGAACAATCATGCTTTCTCTTTCCTTTTCCTCTGAAGACTAACAATAGTTCTGTTTTTAGCTGTTCCTTTAGTTTGAATCCTGGAGGGAAGAATCAGTACAAAAAATAGAGCCACCACTGACCCATGGTCGATACATAGCAGGAGCAAAAAACAAACAATTCTGGATTAGCCAGAGCAGAAGAGAAGGCTTAGCCACCAACAGAGATAAATGGTTTTATAAACCTATATAATGACAATATGCTTCATATACACAAAACATAGGTAACTGTGCTTCTGGATTTACTTGAGGATATCCAGTCCATGTGAAATTGGAGAATGTTAAGAGCATATATTAAAAATCAGATTTAAAATGTGGATCCAAGTTTAAATGCTAGAAAGCTTTACAAAAGACTACATTTCGTGATCTACAGAAAAAATATTAAGTATTTCTTATAATATATTTCTTCACCGAATGCTCACAAAATAACGATCCAATGGAATATTGTAAAAACAGTAGAATCGTATCAATATTCATAAATATTAATACAATACAAAAATAAATAGCAATAAAATATTAATTGCTTAATGTTAATTAAACAATGTTTAAAGATTACCATATGCAGGAGACCTGGGTTTGACCCCTGGGTTGGGAATTCCCTGGAGGTGGGTATGGCAACCAACTCCAGTATTCTTGCCTGGAAAATTCCCAAGGACAGAGGAGCCTGGCAGACTTACAGCCCTTTGTGTCACGGACTCAGACATGACTGAGCATTTAAGCACAAAGATTCCCATACTTACTACATATAATGAGGTCCATTATTACTACTTTTAAAATTGTGTCAGCAGCATATTTATTTCTAGATTAAGGAATAAGTTTTGTAACCATGAACCCTCTAAAGCATGACCCATGAATCTGTTATACCTCAAAAGAAACCTGCCAGTCTAGATTATATGAAATTAAGTATTTTTGAGCAATTTGGGACTCAATGTATATATTTGTCCTATTTAGGAAAATATTATCTATCCCTCTGTAATTTATATGTCATTACAAACGCTGCTCAAAACACAACCCAAATCAAAGAAACAATTTGATAGAAAAAATGGTAAAATACTAACATTTCCATCATATATTAATTAGAATGCATCATTCTTCTTTTTCAAATAGCAAAATCTCATCAATAGCCATGTTCCCATGGACTATAGTAGACCTAACTATTCAGCTTCAAGAATTTAAATCAGGTTCTATTCAAGAGCTTTGCATACAACATTACAATGAATTCTTGTAAGGTTTTGAGAAATAAGTATGGCTATTATTTTTGGTTTACCAATGCAAATTGACAGTTACAGAGACATCTTAATCAAAGTACAAAAATCATTAATTGATAAAGATGATGTTTGAAATCCAATCTACCTGAATTCACAGTCTCTGTTTTGTTGTTTTCCAGTATATAGTGCTGTCTGTGAGAAGGTCTTAAATCTTGAAATCTTAACTTTCCGTTCCCTCTTCCAGGTTTGTAGCTTGGATAAGCATCATGTCTTTTTTTTTTTTTCAATTACTACAAGCACCTTCTTATTGATTTGCTGCCTCCACAGCATAAATCTAATCAAGTTATTCACTACTCTACTGCTTAAAAGTAGAATCGTATCAATATTCATAAATATTAATACAATACAAAAATAAATAGCAATAAAATATTAATTGCTTAATGTTAATTAAACAATGTTTAAAGATTACCATATGCAGGAGACCTGGGTTTGACCCTGGGTTGGGAATTCCCTGGAGGTGGGTATGGCAACCAACTCCAGTATTCTTGCCTGGAAAATTCCCAAGGACAGAGGAGCCTGGCAGACTTACAGCCCTTTGTGTCACGGACTCAGACATGACTGAGCATTTAAGCACAAAGATTCCCATACTTACTACATATAATGAGGTCCATTATTACTACTTTTAAAATTGTGTCAGCAGCATATTTATTTCTAGATTAAGGAATAAGTTTTGTAACCATGAACCCTCTAAAGCATGACCCATGAATCTGTTATACCTCAAAAGAAACCTGCCAGTCTAGATTATATGAAATTAAGTATTTTTGAGCAATTTGGGACTCAATGTATATATTTGTCCTATTTAGGAAAATATTATCTATCCCTCTGTAATTTATATGTCATTACAAACGCTGCTCAAAACACAACCCAAATCAAAGAAACAATTTGATAGAAAAAATGGTAAAATACTAACATTTCCATCATATATTAATTAGAATGCATCATTCTTCTTTTTCAAATAGCAAAATCTCATCAATAGCCATGTTCCCATGGACTATAGTAGACCTAACTATTCAGCTTCAAGAATTTAAATCAGGTTCTATTCAAGAGCTTTGCATACAACATTACAATGAATTCTTGTAAGGTTTTGAGAAATAAGTATGGCTATTATTTTTGGTTTACCAATGCAAATTGACAGTTACAGAGACATCTTAATCAAAGTACAAAAATCATTAATTGATAAAGATGATGTTTGAAATCCAATCTACCTGAATTCACAGTCTCTGTTTTGTTGTTTTCCAGTATATAGTGCTGTCTGTGAGAAGGTCTTAAATCTTGAAATCTTAACTTTCCGTTCCCTCTTCCAGGTTTGTAGCTTGGATAAGCATCATGTCTTTTTTTTTTTTTCAATTACTACAAGCACCTTCTTATTGATTTGCTGCCTCCACAGCATAAATCTAATCAAGTTATTCACTACTCTACTGCTTAAAACATGTCTGAACAAGACAATTTATTACATGACTTCCACTTCCTTTTGTAGACTTAGACCTCAAAACTCCCTATTTTATAGATTGTACTCTAATTTTACCTTTTGTCCTTTAGTTCACTGACAATGTCAGCTTATCTCTTGGCTTGATACCAATGCTTGAATCTTCTCTGACTCCTGTTCTCATAAAATACTGTCTTTATGTCCTAACTCAATATCACATCTTACTCAACAGTTGATCTCATCTGAAAAAGTGTGCTATGTGCCTGTACCAGAATTGTACTCATATAGTGCACAAGCCTCCTTGATTTGAAAAGCAAGCATACCAGAGAAGGGGAAAATTTGCACATTACTGATGAATAACCATCGATAATCTGGAGGATTTCTCCATTGGTCCACCTGCATACTATTTTCTAAGTTCAGGAACTGAACACTAACACTATGATTGGTTTCCCTTAAGTCATTAAGCCTGTCTTGTAGCAGTGTTTGTTTCAGTGGAATTCAAATTCACATATCTCTGGCTTCCACTATATAATAAATCAAAGATTAAGCCTAAATAATGATTTAAAGAAAAACAAATTTCTTTCTGCTTCATCATATGTTTCACAACTATAAAATCTCATAAATGGCTTACAAACTAAAGTTTGAATTTACTCCTTAAATATGTATGTTCGTACTTATAATTAAAAGCTTCTGTTTACCTTTAAACCAAAGCATCTCTATGTTTTCATTAGGAATAGTTAGGGTAATATAGATGAATGAAATATACATTTTCAGTTTATGTTAGTGTTACTGATTATGATAGGCAGAATTTTAAAGATTTCTTTTTCTAGGTTATTCAATCAAATACTAATCTAAATATTGCTATCAAGAGATTTTGCAGATAAAATTAAAATCATTAATAAGTCTCCCTTGAAATAAGGAGGTATGTCTAATATAACGAATTGGTCTTAAAAGGTAGAAAAATTTTCTCCAGCTAGAGATGTGTCATAAGATGAAGATAGAAGAAATGAGACAGAAGGGAAGGCACTGAAAGCTAGAAGATGGTAATATGAGATTATTATTTGGAGACATGCTATCATATGAGATATAAAATCTGCATTGAAATGGACTACAAGTGAGTGAAATGATAACATTTCTTTTGTTAAATGACAGATTTTTTTATTCCCCTGTGCATGTGTGCCAGGTGATTGTTGTTCAGTCACTAGTGCTGTCCGACTCTTGCTACCCCATGGACTGCAGTATGCCAGGCTTCCCTGTTCTTCACTATCTCTCAGAGTGTGGTTGAACTCATGTCCATTGAATTGGTGATGCCATCCAACCATCTCATCCTCTATCATCCCTTCTCCTCCTGCCCTCAGTCTTTCTCAGCATCAGGCTCTTTTCCAATGAGTTGACTCTTCACATCAGGTGGTCTAAGGATTGAAACTTCAGCTTCAGTATGTGCCTGTACCAGAATTGTACTCATATAGTGCACAAGCCTCCTTGATTTGAAAAGCAAGCATACCAGAGAAGGGGAAAATTTGCACATTACTGATGAATAACCATCGATAATCTGGAGGATTTCTCCATTGGTCCACCTGCATACTATTTTCTAAGTTCAGGAACTGAACACTAACACTATGATTGGTTTCCCTTAAGTCATTAAGCCTGTCTTGTAGCAGTGTTTGTTTCAGTGGAATTCAAATTCACATATCTCTGGCTTCCACTATATAATAAATCAAAGATTAAGCCTAAATAATGATTTAAAGAAAAACAAATTTCTTTCTGCTTCATCATATGTTTCACAACTATAAAATCTCATAAATGGCTTACAAACTAAAGTTTGAATTTACTCCTTAAATATGTATGTTCGTACTTATAATTAAAAGCTTCTGTTTACCTTTAAACCAAAGCATCTCTATGTTTTCATTAGGAATAGTTAGGGTAATATAGATGAATGAAATATACATTTTCAGTTTATGTTAGTGTTACTGATTATGATAGGCAGAATTTTAAAGATTTCTTTTTCTAGGTTATTCAATCAAATACTAATCTAAATATTGCTATCAAGAGATTTTGCAGATAAAATTAAAATCATTAATAAGTCTCCCTTGAAATAAGGAGGTATGTCTAATATAACGAATTGGTCTTAAAAGGTAGAAAAATTTTCTCCAGCTAGAGATGTGTCATAAGATGAAGATAGAAGAAATGAGACAGAAGGGAAGGCACTGAAAGCTAGAAGATGGTAATATGAGATTATTATTTGGAGACATGCTATCATATGAGATATAAAATCTGCATTGAAATGGACTACAAGTGAGTGAAATGATAACATTTCTTTTGTTAAATGACAGATTTGTTTATTCCCCTGTGCATGTGTGCCAGGTGATTGTTGTTCAGTCACTAGTGCTGTCCGACTCTTGCTACCCCATGGACTGCAGTATGCCAGGCTTCCCTGTTCTTCACTATCTCTCAGAGTGTGGTTGAACTCATGTCCATTGAATTGGTGATGCCATCCAACCATCTCATCCTCTATCATCCCTTCTCCTCCTGCCCTCAGTCTTTCTCAGCATCAGGCTCTTTTCCAATGAGTTGACTCTTCACATCAGGTGGTCTAAGGATTGAAACTTCAGCTTCAGTATCAGTCCTTCCAATGAACTGTGTACACACAGACAAAACCATATGAGAATCAAATGAAATTATTACAGCTACAGGGAGTCTGGAAGGTATGAAGGAAGTGAAAATCCATTTCAGTATTCTTGTCTATATAATCTCATGGACAGAGAAGCCTGGTGGGTTAGAGTCCATGGGTCACCAAAAAAATCAGAAATGAATTAGTGACTGAACAACAACTACTTATTCTCTTCACATACTAGCAAGGTAATGTTCAAAATCCTTCAAGCTCAGCTTCAGCAGAAGGTGAACCATGCATTTCCAGATGTACAAACTGGATTTAGAAAAGGCAGAGGAACCAGAGATCAAATTGCCAACATTGGTTGGATCATAGATAAAGCAACCAAGTTTGAGAAAAAAATATGTACTTCAGTTTCATTGACAATATTAAAGCCTTTGACTGTGTGGATCACAACAAGCTGTGGAAAATTCTTAAATAGATGAGAATACTAAATCACCTTACCTGCCTCATGAGAAACCTGTATTCAGGAGAAGAAACTGTTAGAACTAGACATGGAGCAATGCAGTGGTTCAAAATTGAGAAAAGAGAATGTCACCCTGCTTATTTAACTTATATACAGAGAAAATCATCTGAAGTGCATGGCTGGATGAAGTACAAACTGGATTGAAGATTGCCAAGGGAAATACCAAATATGCAGGCGACACCCAGTTTATCACAGAAAGGGAAGAGGAACATAAGAACCCCTTGATGAGGGTGACAGAGGAGAGTGAAAAAGCTGGCTTAAAGCTCAACATTCAAAAAACTAAGATCATGGCATCCAATCACATTATTTCACTGCAAATAGATGGACAAACAATGGAAACAGTGACAGACTATTTTCTTGAGCTCCAAAATCACTGCGGATGGGGACTGCAGCTATGAAGTTAAAAGACACTTGTTCTTTGGAAGAAAAGCTATGACAAACCTAGACAGCACATTGAAAAGCAGAGACATCGCTTTACTCGCAAAAATCTGAATAGCCAAAGCTATGTTCTTCTCAGTAGTCATGCATGGATGTGAGAGCTGGATCATAAAGAGGGCTGAACACTAAAGAATTGATCCTCTTAAAATGTGGTGCTGGAGAAGACTCTTGAGAGTCCTTTGGACTGCAAGAAGATCAAACCAGTCAATCCTAAAGAAATTAATCCTGAATACTCAATAAAAAGATGGATACTGAATTAGAATCCTCAATATTTTGGACACCTTCTGTAAGAGCATATTCACTGGAAAAGACCCTGATGTTGGGAAAGACCAAGGGTAGGAGGAGAAGGAGGGGTGAGGCAGAGGATGAGATGGTTGGATGACATCACTGAATCAATGGAAGTGAGTTTGAGCAAACACAAGGAGATAGCAAAGGGAAGCCTGGCATGATGTAGTTTACGGGGTCACAAAGAATCAGAAATGACTTAGTGACTGAATAACAATCTTTAGGAGTTCATTGAATAACCCCATGGAAAGACATGTAAGAGAAATTTTGATGTATAGTCATTTTGACTTATTTTTGCCTGGTGAAAGTAAACATAAGAAGGTGACCAGATGCAGGCATGATTAATTCCTTCTCTATTGAGTTCAAGTGTGAATACAAGTATCTCAATGATAAGCATAATGAAGGTGAAGGAGGTCAGGATAGAAAAAAATGTGGAAACAAAATGCTTGTGAAGATATGGCTGGGGGGCACTGTGTAACAATTGCATTCAAAAAAACCCTTAAAAAGAGAAAATCATCTGAAGTGCATGGCTGGATGAAGTACAAACTGGATTGAAGATTGCCAAGGGAAATACCAAATATGCAGGCGACACCCAGTTTATCACAGAAAGGGAAGAGGAACATAAGAACCCCTTGATGAGGGTGACAGAGGAGAGTGAAAAAGCTGGCTTAAAGCTCAACATTCAAAAAACTAAGATCATGGCATCCAATCACATTATTTCACTGCAAATAGATGGACAAACAATGGAAACAGTGACAGACTATTTTCTTGAGCTCCAAAATCACTGCGGATGGGGACTGCAGCTATGAAGTTAAAAGACACTTGTTCTTTGGAAGAAAAGCTATGACAAACCTAGACAGCACATTGAAAAGCAGAGACATCGCTTTACTCAAAAAATCTGAATAGCCAAAGCTATGTTCTTCTCAGTAGTCATGCATGGATGTGAGAGCTGGATCATAAAGAGGGCTGAACACTAAAGAATTGATCCTCTTAAAATGTGGTGCTGGAGAAGACTCTTGAGAGTCCTTTGGACTGCAAGAAGATCAAACCAGTCAATCCTAAAGAAATTAATCCTGAATACTCAATAAAAAGATGGATACTGAATTAGAATCCTCAATATTTTGGACACCTTCTGTAAGAGCATATTCACTGGAAAAGACCCTGATGTTGGGAAAGACCAAGGGTAGGAGGAGAAGGAGGGGTGAGGCAGAGGATGAGATGGTTGGATGACATCACTGAATCAATGGAAGTGAGTTTGAGCAAACACAAGGAGATAGCAAAGGGAAGCCTGGCATGATGTAGTTTACGGGGTCACAAAGAATCAGAAATGACTTAGTGACTGAATAACAATCTTTAGGAGTTCATTGAATAACCCCATGGAAAGACATGTAAGAGAAATTTTGATGTATAGTCATTTTGACTTATTTTTGCCTGGTGAAAGTAAACATAAGAAGGTGACCAGATGCAGGCATGATTAATTCCTTCTCTATTGAGTTCAAGTGTGAATACAAGTATCTCAATGATAAGCATAATGAAGGTCAAGAATGGCTGAGGCGTCAGGAATATAGTTTAACAATATCAACAATATCACTGTGGAAACAAAATGCTTGTGAAGATATGGCTGAAGAAAAAGGAGGTGTCAAATATTGGAGGTGATGATGATAAAGATATAAAAACAAAACGTGATGAAATCCATAGAATGCGAAGAAGTGTATTTGAAAAGGTTGTTGCATAACTGTTATTTCTGTAGAAAGCAAAAGCAACAAATATATATTTTAAAAGCCATAAACAGAAAAAAATATAGATAATTCTAGAAGTTCAAAATAAAGCAAGAAGATAATGGTATGAATCTTCCATGTACTGGAAACAATGCTGCCAGTAGCAATCTCCTTTTCTTATGGCAAAAAATATGTTTAAAAGGCAAAGAGAAAGGATAAAGAAGGTAGGAAAGAGAAAGAGAGAGAGAAAGAAAGACAGAAAGAGAGAGAGACAGTTTGTAACTACTTTGAAGGAAATATTGAAGTATGTTTTTACGCAGCAGAAAAATTTTATTTATATATTAAATTTAAATGAATGCTGATTTTATGATGGAGTAGGAAGACATGTGGAATTTAAAATATAGACTTAATTAATGCTCAAAAATCAACTGCTAAAGATAAACTAAATATTTCATGTTGACAATTAAATACTCAAGGTGATATAATAAATATGACAGAATTCAATACAATTTAAAATGTAAAACTGAATAATTTACAGAGTAACATGTTAAATAGACAAATCCACAATGACAGCCAGAAATTTTTCAGTAACTAATAAAACAAGTTGCAAAAAAGCAAATTTCAAAATGTTGAAAATTATTCTTTGTCTATAAATTGAGAAATAACTAATAAAATACTAATTAGATGATCTCTATAAGCTTAGAATTTTAAAATGAAATACTAAAATAAATACCAGAAATCATAAGCCCATGGTGGATTTAGAAAACACACTTAAATGAGTTATGCCAAAATAATATAAGTGATGAATTATGAGATGGCCTAAAACAGTGTAAAGATGAGAGCAGCTTTAAATATCAATAATTGTTAAACAGAATAATTGTGAAAGTTAATGAAAACATCTGTCCCCAAACTTTAGGAGACTATAGAAGGACACAATAAAGACAAAGTCATAGCACAGAAAAGTAGTTTTAATAATTGTGCATGTGTGCATATGTGCTAAGTCACTTCAGTAGTGTCCGACTCTGTATGACCCTGTGGACCATAGTCCACCAGGCTCCTCTGTCCTTGACATTTTCCAGGCAAAAATAGTCGAATGGGTTGCCATGCTCTCCCTCCAGGGAATCTTCCTGGCCCAGGGATCAAATCTGAGTCTCTTAGTCTCCTGCATTGGCACGCAGGTTCTTTACCTCTAGTGCCACCTGGGAATACAGTATAAATAATGAATAAAACACAAGTTAGTTTTGTATAAGATTTAAAAATTGATGGCAATTACATGTGGTAAAATTTAGTCATATTTTTACCTCTCACATTCCTCTTACCTAAAGGATACATATTTGGGGGCTTCCCAGGTAATGAAGTTAGTAAAGAATCTACCTGCTTAGTGCAGGAGACACAAGAGATGCTGTTTCAATTCCTATGATGGGAAGATCACCTAAAGAAGGAAATGGCAATGCTACTCCAGGATTTTTACCTGGAAAATTTCATGGACAGAGGAGCCTGGTGGGCTATAGTCCATGGGATTGCAAAGAGTCAGACACATCTGAGCATGCTCACATAGGATGCACTTTAGTGTTTCCTTCCATGCAATTAAAATAGTGACATGATTCTCTCTCACCTGAATTTTCCAAGTTTAAATAACAGTTTTACTTTCTGTGCCTGAATCTTCACATTTTAATACTGTGATGATGTCACATCCTGAGTTAGATGCAAATAGTTCCCAGACAGATGACAAAATGAAAACATGATTTGTGGGAATTAAGGGAGAGAAAAAGGTTAGATAAGGATGCTAATTAATTAGAGTTAATTTTGGAAACAAAATCAATGGACAATGTTTAACCTGACCTTGGTGCATGTAAAGTTAGGCTTAGTCTTCCCCCTTGGTTATATCGTTTGCCTCCTGAGCATCAGTCTGTATTTCATAATTCTTTTGCCTCCTCTTAGAAATAAATTGAGATAGATCTTTCATGAAAGTCTTTCTAGGCCTAAAGCTGCATGAAATAAGCTGAACCTACTTCAAAATGTGTACAGCATGTGTGTGTCTGAATGTCCTCCAATTACTAGTTACATTACTATGGTCAATTATACTTGGCAAAAATGCCCTTAGGTTTTTAATTTAAAAGCCATAGGTAAAGCTATTCTAAAATCCTACTTCATAGTGTCCACTCTGTATACCTGTGGACCATACAATCCTGGACATTTTCCAGGCAAAATAGTCGAATGGGTTGCCATGCTCTCCCTCCAGGGAATCTTCCTGGCCCAGGGATCAAATCTGAGTCTCTTAGTCTCCTGCATTGGCACGCAGGTTCTTTACCTCTAGTGCCACCTGGGAATACAGTATAAATAATGAATAAAACACAAGTTAGTTTTGTATAAGATTTAAAAATTGATGGCAATTACATGTGGTAAAATTTAGTCATATTTTTACCTCTCACATTCCTCTTACCTAAAGGATACATATTTGGGGGCTTCCCAGGTAATGAAGTTAGTAAAGAATCTACCTGCTTAGTGCAGGAGACACAAGAGATGCTGTTTCAATTCCTATGATGGGAAGATCACCTAAAGAAGGAAATGGCAATGCTACTCCAGGATTTTTACCTGGAAAATTTCATGGACAGAGGAGCCTGGTGGGCTATAGTCCATGGGATTGCAAAGAGTCAGACACATCTGAGCATGCTCACATAGGATGCACTTTAGTGTTTCCTTCCATGCAATTAAAATAGTGACATGATTCTCTCTCACCTGAATTTTCCAAGTTTAAATAACAGTTTTACTTTCTGTGCCTGAATCTTCACATTTTAATACTGTGATGATGTCACATCCTGAGTTAGATGCAAATAGTTCCCAGACAGATGACAAAATGAAAACATGATTTGTGGGAATTAAGGGAGAGAAAAAGGTTAGATAAGGATGCTAATTAATTAGAGTTAATTTTGGAAACAAAATCAATGGACAATGTTTAACCTGACCTTGGTGCATGTAAAGTTAGGCTTAGTCTTCCCCCTTGGTTATATCGTTTGCCTCCTGAGCATCAGTCTGTATTTCATAATTCTTTTGCCTCCTCTTAGAAATAAATTGAGATAGATCTTTCATGAAAGTCTTTCTAGGCCTAAAGCTGCATGAAATAAGCTGAACCTACTTCAAAATGTGTACAGCATGTGTGTGTCTGAATGTCCTCCAATTACTAGTTACATTACTATGGTCAATTATACTTGGCAATTGCATTTAATTGAAGATTAAAGCACATTAGGTTTTTAATTTAAAAGCCATAGGTAAAGCTATTCTAAAAATCCTATTTGAATCACAGACTGGTGATGTTTCTCCCTCTGCTGGGATTTTATGGTACATTAAGCTGCTCATTCATGTAATTAGAACAATAACAGGAGAGATGTTGTACCAGGTGATACATAATAGCACCTCCCATTTATCTCTACTATGACTTCGATTATGAACATGAAATCACCTTGGAGAACACTCAAGTTAAAATGTTTCTGAATAATGAATGAGCAAGGAAATATTTTTATCCTATTAAACATGCCCCTTAAGATGTGGTTAAACAAGTCACCACATTGTCAAGGACAGAAATTGACAGTTTCTGTAGACCCTCCCTTCCTGTTTTCTTCAATACCGCATACTTGTACAAGTGAGCACACCATGCTTCTTATATTTTTCTGATATCTGATACCTCCTCTCCACTCTTACTGGTCCATCATGGATCCGTTTCTGTTCTCTCACCCCGTATATGTAACAAGCCACACTACTCGTATTGCTGAGGTTTTAACTACCCTTGACTCTGATTCTGTGTATTGTGGAGAATACATGGAAAGGCAAAGACACCCTAAAATATGTAATCACATACTTACTTCCCTGGTGGCTCAGATGGTAACAAATCTGCCTGTAATGCAGGAGACCTAGGTTCAACTGGGTGCTATGCGATGATCTAGAAGGGTATGATGGATCAATGGTTTGGAGACTCAAGATGGAGGGAATACATTTATACCTAGAGCTGATTCACTTTGTTGCATAGAAGAAACTAACATGATATTGTAAAGCAACTATACTAGGGAAAAAAAACAACAACAGAAAGAGAAGAAAGAGGAAGAATGAAGAAAGTCTGAAAGTCTCTGGCTGCTTTAGCCATCCCTCACCTAGACTTGACCATTTCAGTTCCGGTTTTGCTTTCTCAATCCTCGAGCCAAGAGATGATAAGATCTGGTAACTGTAAATGAATCCTTGAAACAGTGAATTTAACTGCTTGGGGTTTGAACAAAGCTTATAATGAAGGAAAAAGTTAAACGTTTTATGTATAATTTCATTGTTCTTTCATCTAAATGCAAGCTAGAAACTGATGAATCATGTGATTTACTTGTAATTTCCCATCTCCTAAGTGTCAGAGAAGACCATCCCAATATCTCAGGGAAATCTGTAATTAGAGAAGTACTTTAATGGGCCAAACTCCCCTGATGTTTACCACCAGCAGATGAGTTAGGATTTAATAAAAGTGCCTCTAATCTCTGAGGTCTGTGAGCCAAGGAATAATTGTAGTCATTTTGCTCTGCCATCCATGTAAAAGGGAAGTAGTTTGCAAAGAGTGGCAGCTGGAGGTATTCTCCCCTTTGGAGTTTTGCATTTGAGTTTGAAAAAGTTACTGGACACATTCCTTTCCAAAAGCAGCTATTGGCTTGGAAACAAACTCTTGCTGAAATCTAATGCCCCTCCCAGAGACACTTTGTATTTCTCCAGCCTGAGATAGTCATTTCAGACTCTATAACTGACACAATTAAAGAATCTCAAAAAATGTTTCCCTTGTGGGTAATATGGTATAATGAAAAATGCAGCTGCTTTGGTCCAAAAGATCTCAGTTTTCTATTAGACTATGACAGGCTCCACTCATCTTTATTAAATCTAGATGTGACTCAAGTCTTTTGATTTTAAAATTATACACAAAATGATTGAGAACATAAAATGACACCCTAAAATATGTAATCACATACTTACCCTGGTGGCTCAGATGGTAACAAATCTGCCTGTAATGCAGGAGACCTAGGTTCAACTGGGTGCTATGCGATGATCTAGAAGGGTATGATGGATCAATGGTTTGGAGACTCAAGATGGAGGGAATACATTTATACCTAGAGCTGATTCACTTTGTTGCATAGAAGAAACTAACATGATATTGTAAAGCAACTATACTAGGGAAAAAAAACAACAACAGAAAGAGAAGAAAGAGGAAGAATGAAGAAAGTCTGAAAGTCTCTGGCTGCTTTAGCCATCCCTCACCTAGACTTGACCATTTCAGTTCCGGTTTTGCTTTCTCAATCCTCGAGCCAAGAGATGATAAGATCTGGTAACTGTAAATGAATCCTTGAAACAGTGAATTTAACTGCTTGGGGTTTGAACAAAGCTTATAATGAAGGAAAAAGTTAAACGTTTTATGTATAATTTCATTGTTCTTTCATCTAAATGCAAGCTAGAAACTGATGAATCATGTGATTTACTTGTAATTTCCCATCTCCTAAGTGTCAGAGAAGACCATCCCAATATCTCAGGGAAATCTGTAATTAGAGAAGTACTTTAATGGGCCAAACTCCCCTGATGTTTACCACCAGCAGATGAGTTAGGATTTAATAAAAGTGCCTCTAATCTCTGAGGTCTGTGAGCCAAGGAATAATTGTAGTCATTTTGCTCTGCCATCCATGTAAAAGGGAAGTAGTTTGCAAAGAGTGGCAGCTGGAGGTATTCTCCCCTTTGGAGTTTTGCATTTGAGTTTGAAAAAGTTACTGGACACATTCCTTTCCAAAAGCAGCTATTGGCTTGGAAACAAACTCTTGCTGAAATCTAATGCCCCTCCCAGAGACACTTTGTATTTCTCCAGCCTGAGATAGTCATTTCAGACTCTATAACTGACACAATTAAAGAATCTCAAAAAATGTTTCCCTTGTGGGTAATATGGTATAATGAAAAATGCAGCTGCTTTGGTCCAAAAAAGATCTCAGTTTTCTATTAGACTATGACAGGCTCCACTCATCTTTATTAAATCTAGATGTGACTCAAGTCTTTTGATTTTAAAATTATACACAAAATGATTGAGAACATAAAATGATTACCTAGAAGGTTGAATAAAATATAATGATATTACTACTGTCCTTGAAGTCAGCAACATGAAACTTAGAATGAAAGGAATGATAAGCAAAGATGCCTGGCTTAACATTTTCTAAATTACTCTAAAGTCAATTATTTTAATTATTATTTGAAAGATATAAGAAAAAAAACCAGAAAGTATATCCATTGTATGAAATTGTACAAAGGAAATCAAGGCAGTTAATCTTAAAGGAAATCAACACTGAATATTCATTGGAAGGACTGATGGTGAAACTGAGACTCCAATGCTTTGGCCACCTGATGCGGAGAACTGACTCATTGGAAAAGGCCCTGATCCTGGAAAATATAGAAAGCAAAAGGAGAAGGAGGCAACATAGGACAAGATGGCTGGATGGCATCACTCAATCAATGGACATGAGATTTAACAAAATCCAGAAGATAGTAAAGGACAGGGAAGCCTATCATGCTGCAGCCCATGGTTCCATAGAGTCAGACTCTACTTAGTGACTGAACCACAACTGGATAAATATTGATTGAAGCTTTTAAAGACTTGTTATTGGACCAAATAATATCTGCTCATTCCCACATCCATTTGATAAACATCTGTAGTGTGTAACAGTGTAAGTCATGACAAGCTTGGAGAGGAATAAGTTATTACAAAACTTACAATCAAATGTGAAACACAGAATTGAAGATTTTAGTACTGGGTTGCACCTTTGAGTTTGTAAAAAGGGAAGTAGTTTGCAAAGAGTGGCAGCTGGAGGTATTCTCCCCTTTGGAGTTTTGCATTTGAGTTTGAAAAAGTTACTGGACACATTCCTTTCCAAAAGCAGCTATTGGCTTGGAAACAAACTCTTGCTGAAATCTAATGCCCCTCCCAGAGACACTTTGTATTTCTCCAGCCTGAGATAGTCATTTCAGACTCTATAACTGACACAATTAAAGAATCTCAAAAAATGTTTCCCTTGTGGGTAATATGGTATAATGAAAAATGCAGCTGCTTTGGTCCAAAAAAGATCTCAGTTTTCTATTAGACTATGACAGGCTCCACTCATCTTTATTAAATCTAGATGTGACTCAAGTCTTTTGATTTTAAAATTATACACAAAATGATTGAGAACATAAAATGATTACCTAGAAGGTTGAATAAAATATAATGATATTACTACTGTCCTTGAAGTCAGCAACATGAAACTTAGAATGAAAGGAATGATAAGCAAAGATGCCTGGCTTAACATTTTCTAAATTACTCTAAAGTCAATTATTTTAATTATTATTTGAAAGATATAAGAAAAAAAACCAGAAAGTATATCCATTGTATGAAATTGTACAAAGGAAATCAAGGCAGTTAATCTTAAAGGAAATCAACACTGAATATTCATTGGAAGGACTGATGGTGAAACTGAGACTCCAATGCTTTGGCCACCTGATGCGGAGAACTGACTCATTGGAAAAGGCCCTGATCCTGGAAAATATAGAAAGCAAAAGGAGAAGGAGGCAACATAGGACAAGATGGCTGGATGGCATCACTCAATCAATGGACATGAGATTTAACAAAATCCAGAAGATAGTAAAGGACAGGGAAGCCTATCATGCTGCAGCCCATGGTTCCATAGAGTCAGACTCTACTTAGTGACTGAACCACAACTGGATAAATATTGATTGAAGCTTTTAAAGACTTGTTATTGGACCAAATAATATCTGCTCATTCCCACATCCATTTGATAAACATCTGTAGTGTGTAACAGTGTAAGTCATGACAAGCTTGGAGATGAATAAGTTATAGCCCTTATTTCACAAAACTTACAATCAAATGTGAAACACAGAATTGAAAGATGTGTTATGTAATCAAATGTTGACAAATATTTTCAGATTTATTCAACATGTGTAAAATATACAATCTTAAATTAATATCAAAAGTCAGCAAGGCCTGATGAAATCAAAAGTGAAAGGGGCACCTGTGCCCCAATGCTCATTGCATCTCTCTATACAATAGCCAGAACATGGAAGCAACCTAGATGTCCATCGACAAATGAATGGATCCAGAAGCTCTGGTACATATATACAGTGGAATACTACTCAGCTGTTAAAAGAAATGCAGAAGACTCAGTCCTAATGAGGTGGCTGGCTCTAGAAACTATCAAAAGGTGAAGTAAGTCAAAAAGAGAAAGACAAATACAGCATACTAACACACATATATGGAATCTAGCAGGACGGTCTTGATAACACACGCAGTAAACTCATGGAAAAATAGACAGAGCATAGACATAGGGACATTGTGGGGAAGAAATAGGGAAGGGGAGGCATGGAGACACTAACATGGAAACCTATACTGTCATGTGTGGAAAATATAGCTACTGTCATTGTGCTAAGTGAATAGGAGTATCTACAATCACTTGGGGCGATGGTCTGGGGCTTGGGGAACTGGGTGGGGGGAGGGTCCAGGGATATGCATATGAATGATCTGAGAACATAAATGTTGCTGAACAACAAAACTCTGTAAAATCTTTAAAATAAAGAATAATAATTTTAAAAAATCAGCAAGGAAATTTTTGTTTAATGATGTCTGAAAGATATGAGCAACAATATAAACAGGTTCAGTCTGTTTAATGAGAGGCATATTTCAGACTATTGGTTTCCCAATATTTTCCCCATGGTTGTGATAGAATATGTATATGAATTGTCTTATTTTTTTCCTCTTCATCATTTTACTGCTAGGATTTGCCAGGGAGGAAATTCTGTACATCTACTTTTGATTACTTTGAAAGTTACAGCTAACCACAGATGCAAATAAGGAGTTCATCAGTTTTTGCAAGGTGTGGTAGGAACAATAATCATTCCCCAAGATATCACATTCCATGAATATGTCTGATTAAATGACATGAAGAAATTAAGGTTGTAGATGGAGTGAAGATTCTCAATCAGCTGACCTTAAGTAGAAAAGGCATCGTACATTATATAGACATGTGTGCTTGGTCATTCAGTCATGTTCAACTTTGGCGACCCCATGGACTGCAGCCCACCAGACTCCTCTGTCCATGCGGATTCTCCAGGCAAGAATTACTGGTGTGGGTCGCCATGTCCTCCTCCAGAGGATCTTCCCAACCGAGGGATCAAATTGAGGTCTCCTGCATTGCAGGCAGATTCTTTACCATCTAAGTCATCTGGGAAGCCCATTATCTAGATGAGTGCAATATAATTCCAAAAGTTCTTAAACGTGGAAACAGGCAGCACAAGAGAAGACTTGGCTGAAGACATGATTACAGAAGAATAATCAGGGATAAGAAACGTTGATTGCTAGCTTTGCAGATGTAATAGGGAGTTACAAAAGAATGTGGGTTTTCTAGAAATTGGAAAATATAGGGAAATGGATTCTCTTTCAGAACTTCCAGAAAGGAATTATTTGAGCCTGTTGAGACCCTTGTGGAAGTACAAGATAATACACTGGTATCATTTTAAGTCACTGATTTTCTGATAATTTGTTTTGGCAACCATAGAAAAGGAGAGAGTTCCATAAGGTTTTCACAAACAGAAGAATCTGAAGCCTAGGGGCAGGTAAGGATATAAAACTATCCAGAATGTTCATGAAAATGTTATTAACATTTTATTAAATCGCTATAGGAGAAAATAGAGTTCTTTGAGAGAAGTTTTCCTAAAGTAATGAAATTTTTGTTTAATGATGTCTGAAAGATATGAGCAACAATATAAACAGGTTCAGTCT
Source organism: Tragulus kanchil (assembly GCA_022376925.1). Classification (NCBI taxonomy): domain Eukaryota; kingdom Metazoa; phylum Chordata; class Mammalia; order Artiodactyla; family Tragulidae; genus Tragulus; species Tragulus kanchil. The sequence continues at coordinate 223,003,956 of JAIOJX010000028.1, read as the reverse complement.
GTTTAATGAGAGGCATATTTCAGACTATTGGTTTCCCAATATTTTCCCCATGGTTGTGATAGAATATGTATATGAATTGTCTTATTTTTTTCCTCTTCATCATTTTACTGCTAGGATTTGCCAGGGAGGAAATTCTGTACATCTACTTTTGATTACTTTGAAAGTTACAGCTAACCACAGATGCAAATAAGGAGTTCATCAGTTTTTGCAAGGTGTGGTAGGAACAATAATCATTCCCCAAGATATCACATTCCATGAATATGTCTGATTAAATGACATGAAGAAATTAAGGTTGTAGATGGAGTGAAGATTCTCAATCAGCTGACCTTAAGTAGAAAAGGCATCGTACATTATATAGACATGTGTGCTTGGTCATTCAGTCATGTTCAACTTTGGCGACCCCATGGACTGCAGCCCACCAGACTCCTCTGTCCATGCGGATTCTCCAGGCAAGAATTACTGGTGTGGGTCGCCATGTCCTCCTCCAGAGGATCTTCCCAACCGAGGGATCAAATTGAGGTCTCCTGCATTGCAGGCAGATTCTTTACCATCTAAGTCATCTGGGAAGCCCATTATCTAGATGAGTGCAATATAATTCCAAAAGTTCTTAAACGTGGAAACAGGCAGCACAAGAGAAGACTTGGCTGAAGACATGATTACAGAAGAATAATCAGGGATAAGAAACGTTGATTGCTAGCTTTGCAGATGTAATAGGGAGTTACAAAAGAATGTGGGTTTTCTAGAAATTGGAAAATATAGGGAAATGGATTCTCTTTCAGAACTTCCAGAAAGGAATTATTTGAGCCTGTTGAGACCCTTGTGGAAGTACAAGATAATACACTGGTATCATTTTAAGTCACTGATTTTCTGATAATTTGTTTTGGCAACCATAGAAAAGGAGAGAGTTCCATAAGGTTTTCACAAACAGAAGAATCTGAAGCCTAGGGGCAGGTAAGGATATAAAACTATCCAGAATGTTCATGAAAATGTTATTAACATTTTATTAAATCGCTATAGGAGAAAATAGAGTTCTTTGAGAGAAGTTTTCCTAAAGTAATGAAATATTTTGTTCAATGATACATTGGTTTAATTCAAAGCTAAAATGTATTGGTCAGTCAGTGGCAATTAAATAACCTTTGCTATAAGCACAAGTTTTAAAGTTGGATTTAATGATTTGTCAAAGAGAGAAAGCAATTTGCAATGATTCCTGTTATTATAGAATGTAACTGGATTCTGATCAGAACCTTAGGAATAGAAAAACAGGCTTTGAGGTCAAAGCCTCAGAATACACATCCTTAGTTTATTTTCTTTTCAAACATGTTTAGGTGTAAAGCCCAGTAGCAACATTGCAGCTTGCCTGTCTAAGAGCTGAGATTTAAGGGAGTACCTCAGTGCTATTCTCTCAATTGTCCAACCTCTCCTTCCCCTGCCTTGTCCACAAGTCTGTGCCCTATGCTGCTGGTGCCTAATCAGTCAGTTGTGTGTGACTCTTTATGACCTCAAGGACTGTAGCCCACCAGGCTCCTCTGTCCATGGGAGTCTGGACAATGCACCTGGGGAAAAAAGTTCTCTTCTATAAACCGGTTGTAGCCATTGCTTGTTGTGGCATTTGAAGCTGATGACCTGAAAATTCATTGCCGTTAGGACATCAAGTAGTAGTTATTATGACCAAACTTTAGCTGAGAAATAAACAAATATCTCTTTCCTGTCATCTCCTTGTGTCGCACAAACTGTAGCAGTATTTATCAGGGCCTTGGCGTTATGGCTTGGAGAAAAATAGAGCATCTTCCATCCTTACCTTTTATGAGGTCACCATTTACAAGGTGACTTTTAAAAGATTCGTGGAGAGCCCTTGAATGTCAGTAAATGTTATTTCAGTATTTTTCCAAGTAAATCTGAAGAGTAAGGAGATTACATATTCTGTTGTGTGACCTGGACCTTGAACCAAATTTTTTTCATTGACCTTGTTTTAAACTAGTCAAGTTAGTGAGCAATGAGGGAGCAGCAGGGGGAAAGAGAGAAAATGTTAATACATTTGTTTGTGGTCAGGAAAAGGGAACTTATTTACCAGAAGAGACAAATTCTGATATTGTGTGACTAATCTTTAATTTGAATTGTACTCCTAGTTGATCAGGATGAGTGTATTAGGATATAGAATAAAAGTAGAAAGAAAAATAAATAAAAATAAGTGTAAAAAAAAATCTAATTTCTGTGTTTCCTCTAAGCAAAACTCATTTGTAATTTGAAGTCGTCCTCTTAATAATGAAAAGGTTCTATTTTTGTATCATCAATCCATATACTTCAGAAGATTTCAAAGACCCTGTCTCAAGTTTAAATGTATCTCTCAAATAAAATGTATATTTTTGCTTTGTGAAAGCATTTATGATTCAACTAGTTTCACATTCATAGCATAGGTATGGCATTAGGAAAATACTAATTGTGTGAAATGTAATTATATGATAGAATACATGGTCAAATTTGCCAATGGGAAATTGGTTGTTTAGTCACTAAGTCTGCCTCAAAATTTATCAATGTCAACCATACTGCTAGTGATAAACACAAGCTGGAGCTTTTATTTTAATGTGTTAATGTTACTAACATGTCTATCTTAAACCTCAGCCCTTGACCTTTTATTGAATTAAATAGGTATGAGAGAAAGAAAAGAAAAATATTAGAAAAATGTTAGCACCCAAGTTTGACACAGAACAAATTGAAGAGTAGTGTCAATTTGTGGCTTCCTCAGAGGCTCAGCTGCAAAGAATCACACAAAGAGTGAATCGCCCAACCTCATTTTGGTTCTATCTATGTCATCGAGACACTGGATGATGCCAATCCACATGGGAAAGAGGAATCGACATTACTCATTCTACAGATCCAGATGCTAATCTCATCAGAAACACTCTCACACATGCTCAGAAATAATGTTTAAACATGTATCCAAGCATCTTGTGATCCAGTCAAGTTGATACAGAAAATTAACTATCATGTATTCCTTTATGCCTATTCCTACAAATAAAGCCGTAAAAGGGATCCTCTTTCCTTCTGTTTTAATCACTATGGTTTAAGTTACCATTACCTATTAGTAGGCCAGGGACCAATGCTTAAAAAATTTCCTCCCTGGCTTCTATTTTTGAAGAGCCATCCACCACACCATATCAGTTGAAAAGAAACATAAAGAAAATACTTTAACCAAATTAAAATCAGCCAGTGTGCTTTGAATGCGTTTATAATAAAATCCAAGTGCCTTACTCTGATCTAAACAGGCTAATGTGATTCGGCATGAGCTTCCATCTCTCACATTACCTCTTACCATTTTCCTTCTAATTGATTACTTTTTAATCACAGTAGTTGTTTTGTGTGTGTGTGTTTATTGGCCCTTGAGTTTATTAAGATCATCTCTGGATTACCAGTTGTCTCCAGACAGCTAATCTTTGTTTCTGATAGCATATCTAATAATATTTACCTGCCCGTTCAAATTATACTTTGTTTATTGTTCATTTTCCACTTAGAAAAATGCAAATTAGGTTCCTGTGAGCAATGGTCTCTTCTGTTTTATTCACTCTAGTATCCCTCAAGGCAGAAAGAATACACGACATATGATTTTGCTGTCTATACTACTAGTGAATAAATGAAAGTATTTTTCTGGTGTTTAGACTAATTGGACTTATTCTTCTAGAAATGTATGTTACTGTTATTCAGTCACTAAGTCCTGTCCACAACTCTTTGCACTGCCATGAACTGTAGCTGCCATCTTCTCTGTCCAAAGCATTTCCCAGTCAAGAATACCGGCGAGGGTTTTCATTTCCTTCTTCAGGGGATCATTCCAGCCCAGAGATCGAATCTGTATCTCCTTCACTGGCAGGCAGGTTTGTTACCGCTGAGCCACCCAGGAAGCCCTTAGAAATAAGTAACTCATATATTAAATATTAAATCTAAAATTAAAGAAACTTTGTGGCTGTATGCATTTCTAGCAGACATAGCAAAGGCCCAGGAATAAAATGAAATAAACATAATATAACTTTTATGAATTATCCTCTTAAAATGCAAGGCATACCTTCACTTGTTGCACAAAATGCTATGGGTTTCAAGTGCCAGTTAACTGTGTAATGTGGTATTCAACCTCAATGATTTTTTCTTAGATGTAGAAATTTGTGAGTTATTTTCTAAGAGGTTTAAGTTACCATTACCTATTAGTAGGCCAGGGACCAATGCTTAAAAATTTCCTCCTGGCTTCTATTTTTGAAGAGCCATCCACCACACCATATCAGTTGAAAAGAAACATAAAGAAAATACTTTAACCAAATTAAAATCAGCCAGTGTGCTTTGAATGCGTTTATAATAAAATCCAAGTGCCTTACTCTGATCTAAACAGGCTAATGTGATTCGGCATGAGCTTCCATCTCTCACATTACCTCTTACCATTTTCCTTCTAATTGATTACTTTTTAATCACAGTAGTTGTTTTGTGTGTGTGTGTTTATTGGCCCTTGAGTTTATTAAGATCATCTCTGGATTACCAGTTGTCTCCAGACAGCTAATCTTTGTTTCTGATAGCATATCTAATAATATTTACCTGCCCGTTCAAATTATACTTTGTTTATTGTTCATTTTCCACTTAGAAAAATGCAAATTAGGTTCCTGTGAGCAATGGTCTCTTCTGTTTTATTCACTCTAGTATCCCTCAAGGCAGAAAGAATACACGACATATGATTTTGCTGTCTATACTACTAGTGAATAAATGAAAGTATTTTTCTGGTGTTTAGACTAATTGGACTTATTCTTCTAGAAATGTATGTTACTGTTATTCAGTCACTAAGTCCTGTCCACAACTCTTTGCACTGCCATGAACTGTAGCTGCCATCTTCTCTGTCCAAAGCATTTCCCAGTCAAGAATACCGGCGAGGGTTTTCATTTCCTTCTTCAGGGGATCATTCCAGCCCAGAGATCGAATCTGTATCTCCTTCACTGGCAGGCAGGTTTGTTACCGCTGAGCCACCCAGGAAGCCCTTAGAAATAAGTAACTCATATATTAAATATTAAATCTAAAATTAAAGAAACTTTGTGGCTGTATGCATTTCTAGCAGACATAGCAAAGGCCCAGGAATAAAATGAAATAAACATAATATAACTTTTATGAATTATCCTCTTAAAATGCAAGGCATACCTTCACTTGTTGCACAAAATGCTATGGGTTTCAAGTGCCAGTTAACTGTGTAATGTGGTATTCAACCTCAATGATTTCTTTCTTAGATGTAGAAATTTGTGAGTTATTTTCTAAGAGGAAGGGTTTCTTGATTCTTGCTGCGTGATAACCTCATTGACTTTGCTTCTTCTATCTCATAATAACTTAGCCTCTGCAGTTTGATATATGACTAAGAAATTTAGCTATAGTGCTTGCAAGGGTTTCCTCCTTGGAGTTCAGACTCAAAACCAAATCAAGGTGATGGGAAATCTCAGTTCACATTGGGCTTTGGTGGCTTTTCAATTGCAGCACAAAGGTCATTTACAACTTTGACTTAAGTAGATGTTTCAGCACTTAAGTATCAATGTTTGATTTTGAGAAAAAAAAATCTGGGCAGTAGGAAAAAATGAGCCAAATTATTACTATTCAGTGCTACAAATACAACTGATAAATATTCTTATTCTGCACTTTTTATGAGACCTAATCAACTTGGTAACAATGATAATTTATCTTAGATTAATTCATGTTTTACCCCTTGTTGGTAAAGCTGATTTTTCATTGGAAAAAATTAGTTGAATTTAATGATCTGTGTAGAAATCTTCTAAATCTAGGAGTAGCAAATTTAAGCTTAATAGTTGAGCAGAAGCATAACTGGGTCAGCTATAGTCCATGGGATCGCAAAGAGTCAGGCAAAAGTGAGCATGCATGATCACACCTTATTGTACAAACCATAACTTCAACACGTACTGCTCACATATCTACCAGAATTAAATGCTGCCTTCTCATTCTTTAGTTTTCAGTTCATCCTTATATCAGGCAGACATCCTGGCCATCAAACTAAACCAAACCCTCAGAAACCCCTCTTCACACACTTAGTGGTTTTGTTATGTTGTTGATATTTTATAGGTGTGCTCAGTTGATCTAGTTGTGTATGACTCTTTGGGACCCTATGCACTGTAGTCTACCAGGCTTCTCTGTCCATGAGATTCTCCAGACAAGAATACTGGAGTGGGCTGCCATTTCCTTCTCCAGGTCTAGGTAAGTACCGATAGGTATTTAGTAAATATTTTTATGAATGGATAAATTATTGAAAGTTTTATCCAAACCATTTGCTTTTTGAAGACTACAAATGGAAAAATATGACATGTGATTTTACACTGAGAATGAGTTCCACTGAGTTCCACTGAGTTCCAGTCCATGTTATTGTAAAAGTTAGTATTTTTATGTTTTGTTCATTGTCAGAAGCTGACAGAGAACCTAAGGTAGGCAAAGCTAAAATCATAAAGCATTGGCCCATATTCATACACTATTTAACAAAGAGATGTGAATTCTATCTCCTTCATTTAGCAGTCTTTATTTTCTTCATCCAATAGATATTTATTGAATAAACTACTATGGTTCAGGCAATATTGTTACAGTACTGGATAAGACTTGGAAAACTTAATACAGATGTAAACCATCCCTAGAGTATTTTCCTTTTAGTTCTAAAACATTAGAGGTTTTTATTATTTATTCAGTGCTACAAATACAACTGATAAATATTCTTATTCTGCACTTTTTATGAGACCTAATCAACTTGGTAACAATGATAATTTATCTTAGATTAATTCATGTTTTACCCCTTGTTGGTAAAGCTGATTTTTCATTGGAAAAAATTAGTTGAATTTAATGATCTGTGTAGAAATCTTCTAAATCTAGGAGTAGCAAATTTAAGCTTAATAGTTGAGCAGAAGCATAACTGGGTCAGCTATAGTCCATGGGATCGCAAAGAGTCAGGCAAAAGTGAGCATGCATGATCACACCTTATTGTACAAACCATAACTTCAACACGTACTGCTCACATATCTACCAGAATTAAATGCTGCCTTCTCATTCTTTAGTTTTCAGTTCATCCTTATATCAGGCAGACATCCTGGCCATCAAACTAAACCAAACCCTCAGAAACCCCTCTTCACACACTTAGTGGTTTTGTTATGTTGTTGATATTTTATAGGTGTGCTCAGTTGATCTAGTTGTGTATGACTCTTTGGGACCCTATGCACTGTAGTCTACCAGGCTTCTCTGTCCATGAGATTCTCCAGACAAGAATACTGGAGTGGGCTGCCATTTCCTTCTCCAGGTCTAGGTAAGTACCGATAGGTATTTAGTAAATATTTTTATGAATGGATAAATTATTGAAAGTTTTATCCAAACCATTTGCTTTTTGAAGACTACAAATGGAAAAATATGACATGTGATTTTACACTGAGAATGAGTTCCACTGAGTTCCACTGAGTTCCAGTCCATGTTATTGTAAAAGTTAGTATTTTTATGTTTTGTTCATTGTCAGAAGCTGACAGAGAACCTAAGGTAGGCAAAGCTAAAATCATAAAGCATTGGCCCATATTCATACACTATTTAACAAAGAGATGTGAATTCTATCTCCTTCATTTAGCAGTCTTTATTTTCTTCATCCAATAGATATTTATTGAATAAACTACTATGGTTCAGGCAATATTGTTACAGTACTGGATAAGACTTGGAAAACTTAATACAGATGTAAACCATCCATAGAGTATTTTCCTTTTAGTTCTAAATTGGTAATTGACTTTTATTAAAAAAAAAAAAGGACTATTGTTGCTTTCTGCTTTCTATCTACTCTCAATTTATTCTAAAATTATCAAAATTTCTATGTATTCATAAGTTGTAATATAGGAATAAAATCAAACTTTAAGGAGCAATATCTGTTTTTCTATTAATGAATTACTGCTATTGAAACCCTAGAATTCAAAAAGAACAACTCAAGAAATTCACACATCATACATTTCATCATCTTACTCAGTTTTTATTTCTGTATAAGTACATTATTCCTAGTGCATATACAATAGAATTGTATCCTATAAAAAATTATTAATGACAAAGCACTATGGCTATATCTGTATGACATATACATAAAAAACACCTAAATTCTGTTACATGTATTTGCATACCAGTAGAGATCTCTACAAATACACATATAACTCTCCTTATTAACTGTATATCTGTAGTGTATTTTGCAGTAAAATATAAGCTCCAAGGTAACAGAATTTAGGAAATCACTACAGATGGTGACTTCAGCCAAGAAACTAAAGGACATTTGCTCCTTGGAAGGAAAGTTATAAGAAACCTAGACAGTGTACTAAAAAGTAGAGACAGCTTTTTTCCGACAAAGGTCTGTATAGTCAAAGCTATAGCTTTTCCAGTAGTCATGTATGGATGTGAGAGTTGTACCACAAAAAAGGCTGAGAGCCAAAGAATTGATGCTTTTAAATTGTGCTGAAGAAGAATCTTAAGAAATCCTTGGACAGCAAGAGAATCAAATCAGTCAATCCTAAAGGAAATCAATGCTGAATATTCATTGGAAGGACCATTGCTGAAACTGAGCCTCCACTACTCTGGCCACCTAACGGGAAGAGCCAACTCACTGGAAAGGCCCCTGATGCTGGGAAAGATGTAAGGCAACAGAAGAAAGGGTGCAGTAGAGGATGAGATGGTTGGATGGTGTCACTGACTCAATGGATATGACTTTAAGCAAATTTTGGGAGATAGTGAAGGACAGGGACGTCTGACATGCTGCAATCCATGGGTCACAGAGTTGGATATGACGTAATGACTGAACAACAATACATGTAGATGATATAGTGTTATAAGGAGGCATTACAACTGTGAGAATAGTGATTGAAAAAATATTTTAAATCCTCTAAGGAGAAGTGATTTAGATTAATGCTGAAATTTTGATATTTAGTGAAAACATGCTATTTTTTGAAAAGTAGAGTAAGAAACTGGAGAAATCACCTCTTTATATTTCGACCTGCAAAGTATTGCAAGTGAATACAGGCTATTGAAACCCTAGAATTCAAAAGAACAACTCAAGAAATTCACACATCATACATTTCATCATCTTACTCAGTTTTTATTTCTGTATAAGTACATTATTCCTAGTGCATATACAATAGAATTGTATCCTATAAAAAATTATTAATGACAAAGCACTATGGCTATATCTGTATGACATATACATAAAAAACACCTAAATTCTGTTACATGTATTTGCATACCAGTAGAGATCTCTACAAATACACATATAACTCTCCTTATTAACTGTATATCTGTAGTGTATTTTGCAGTAAAATATAAGCTCCAAGGTAACAGAATTTAGGAAATCACTACAGATGGTGACTTCAGCCAAGAAACTAAAGGACATTTGCTCCTTGGAAGGAAAGTTATAAGAAACCTAGACAGTGTACTAAAAAGTAGAGACAGCTTTTTTCCGACAAAGGTCTGTATAGTCAAAGCTATAGCTTTTCCAGTAGTCATGTATGGATGTGAGAGTTGTACCACAAAAAAGGCTGAGAGCCAAAGAATTGATGCTTTTAAATTGTGCTGAAGAAGAATCTTAAGAAATCCTTGGACAGCAAGAGAATCAAATCAGTCAATCCTAAAGGAAATCAATGCTGAATATTCATTGGAAGGACCATTGCTGAAACTGAGCCTCCACTACTCTGGCCACCTAACGGGAAGAGCCAACTCACTGGAAAGGCCCCTGATGCTGGGAAAGATGTAAGGCAACAGAAGAAAGGGTGCAGTAGAGGATGAGATGGTTGGATGGTGTCACTGACTCAATGGATATGACTTTAAGCAAATTTTGGGAGATAGTGAAGGACAGGGACGTCTGACATGCTGCAATCCATGGGTCACAGAGTTGGATATGACGTAATGACTGAACAACAATACATGTAGATGATATAGTGTTATAAGGAGGCATTACAACTGTGAGAATAGTGATTGAAAAAATATTTTAAATCCTCTAAGGAGAAGTGATTTAGATTAATGCTGAAATTTTGATATTTAGTGAAAACATGCTATTTTTTGAAAAGTAGAGTAAGAAACTGGAGAAATCACCTCTTTATATTTCGACCTGCAAAGTATTGCAAGTGATACACTTACAGGCTATTCTGATATTGAGCATTCAGTGAAGTAGTACTAAATTACACTAAATTTCCACAGTCTAAGAGCTTTTTGTTTGTTTGTTTGTTTTACACGCAATTAAAATATTTTTATCATTAACAATTTCAAGGTGTTTTTCAGTCTTAGACATATATACTTACGAAGCTAAATTGCCTTATTAAACATATTTTTAGGAATGAATGTTCATCACATGGTAAATATACATATCAGAAACTAAAAAATTCTGTCATTTTATTCTTACCACAAATGACTTTTAATAGACAAACATTTTCTTGCAGGGTTCCTCTATTTTTTGAGATAATTCACCATATTAATTGGACAGGAACAAATCTATTCTCTTTGTATTTTTTTGTATATTGTGGAAGAAGTTCCTTTATACTCTGTAGGTTTGATGGCATTTTAAAATACCAACCTTAACAAATGTGTTGTCATGTTCAGAAAATGAAAATAAAAGTTAAAAAAAGCTTCCCTCTGAAGTCTGAGAGCCTTCTAACTTTAATGCTAGGACAAAAGAGTGCGGTATGACACCAGCATGTGTCCCTCTGAGTTCATACTTAGATAAATAATCTTAAGAAGAAACTGAGCATTGGAAGCCTATCTCCTGTGACCCAACTTCACTTCCCAGGCATGGGTGGATAGCGTTTGTGAGATTGAGGTGATAACCCATCCCAAAACTGACAAAACAATAATAGAAGTCCTGAAAGCTGTAATCAGAAATCTCCTCTTTCACTATAAAGTTGCTAGCTTTCACAGAAGAAAATAGTGTGCTGTTTTAGTTTCTGAATTAAGTACAGTACATAAATATTAAGTAATATACTGATAATATAAGGAAAATATAACATTCTTTCATAAATCTCCTATATGGTAAGTAACACTATATTCAGTTAATCTACTTCCTTCAGTTAAATCTAGAGGTACTGAATGTGTGTAAAACCTCTTCTGTTCTGGCTTGTACTTATGTGCAAATGACATTCAACTCTCCTGTGTTCACCTTTTCTTTTGGTGAGAAACAGAATTGAGATGAGGAACAATCTGTTCATTGGGTGTTTCTATTAAATAGCTGAGATAGCATAAAATAGAAACTGATTATGTCAGATGAAGCAGGAGAAAGAGAAGGCTTGAGGGAAAGATAAAATTGACACTGCCTTTGTAAAATAAATTCAAATTTCTTCATAACCTATAGAAGAGATACAAAGCCTAGGGACCATAGTAGACCCAAGGCAGTGATGTTAGTCTGAGTAATTTAAAATGGGCCTTGCCTAAGATCTGCTGGATAGGGCTTCCCTTGTGGCTCAGTGGATAAGAACCCGTCTGCCAATGCAGGAGACACAGGTTCAACCCCTGATCCAGGAAGATCCCACATACTGCAGAGCAGCTAAACCCACACATCAACAAAGACCCAGCACAGTCAAAAATAAATAAATTAAAAAAAAAAAAAAAAAGATCTGCTAGATAAAACTAGATCAAAATAGTAGGAGTTTACAATGGATTACAAGGTCTGAAAACCTGAAGTTTAAATGGGGGGAGGGTAGGAAGAGCCACCCCAGGGGGCAAAGGACCACCCATGGATAGGAATCATGCATTGAGGGGCCCAAGTGGAAGGATGTGAAGAAGTTATGAAAATACCTGCAGGCAGATAGTCTGTTAAGGCAGAGGTCAAAGAGGAACTTACTATAAATGCAGCGAGTCCTAATAGCATAGCTATGGGAGAGGGACAAGGTAAGGAGGAAAGGGTGAACAAGGCAAGAGAACCATGCATACTGTACTAGGGTGAGAGATGCTTTAAAAAAAACTGATAAATATAATTGGATGAGCATTTTACTTTTGAAGTCAGCGTTTGTTCCAAAATGGGTGGATAGCGTTTGTGAGATTGAGGTGATAACCCATCCCAAAACTGACAAAACAATAATAGAAGTCCTGAAAGCTGTAATCAGAAATCTCCTCTTTCACTATAAAGTTGCTAGCTTTCACAGAAGAAAATAGTGTGCTGTTTTAGTTTCTGAATTAAGTACAGTACATAAATATTAAGTAATATACTGATAATATAAGGAAAATATAACATTCTTTCATAAATCTCCTATATGGTAAGTAACACTATATTCAGTTAATCTACTTCCTTCAGTTAAATCTAGAGGTACTGAATGTGTGTAAAACCTCTTCTGTTCTGGCTTGTACTTATGTGCAAATGACATTCAACTCTCCTGTGTTCACCTTTTCTTTTGGTGAGAAACAGAATTGAGATGAGGAACAATCTGTTCATTGGGTGTTTCTATTAAATAGCTGAGATAGCATAAAATAGAAACTGATTATGTCAGATGAAGCAGGAGAAAGAGAAGGCTTGAGGGAAAGATAAAATTGACACTGCCTTTGTAAAATAAATTCAAATTTCTTCATAACCTATAGAAGAGATACAAAGCCTAGGGACCATAGTAGACCCAAGGCAGTGATGTTAGTCTGAGTAATTTAAAATGGGCCTTGCCTAAGATCTGCTGGATAGGGCTTCCCTTGTGGCTCAGTGGATAAGAACCCGTCTGCCAATGCAGGAGACACAGGTTCAACCCCTGATCCAGGAAGATCCCACATACTGCAGAGCAGCTAAACCCACACATCAACAAAGACCCAGCACAGTCAAAAATAAATAAATTAAAAAAAAAAAAAAAAAGATCTGCTAGATAAAACTAGATCAAAATAGTAGGAGTTTACAATGGATTACAAGGTCTGAAAACCTGAAGTTTAAATGGGGGGAGGGTAGGAAGAGCCACCCCAGGGGGCAAAGGACCACCCATGGATAGGAATCATGCATTGAGGGGCCCAAGTGGAAGGATGTGAAGAAGTTATGAAAATACCTGCAGGCAGATAGTCTGTTAAGGCAGAGGTCAAAGAGGAACTTACTATAAATGCAGCGAGTCCTAATAGCATAGCTATGGGAGAGGGACAAGGTAAGGAGGAAAGGGTGAACAAAGGCAAGAGAACCATCTACTGACAAGTCATTGCTGGTCAAGGCTAGGGTGAGAGATGCCTTAATTTATAAAAAAGGAGTGAATTTCTGATAAATATAATTGGATGAGCATTTTACTTTTTGAAGTCAGCGTTTGTTCCAAAATTGAAAGCAATTGAGAGATAGCTACTGATGATCAGAGTATTTTGAGCCTACTGAAATTTTCATTTAGTTGCAGGAAAAATAAAATATTCCGCTGAATATTCCTAAAGTGAATTTAGGAGATGAGTCAAACTGTGATTTAATGAATTGCACTATATGTACGATACTTACTGAAAGGTATTTTACACGACAATAACGAGTCAGACCAAGTTAGAGTGAAGACAACTCAGGCCATTTAGTGAGACAACGCTCCCGGGCGAGATTCACGGGGCCCCAAGAGGCAGGGTCAGTGAATTCGCGCCTGGAGCTGGGATGAGGGGATTTTTATTTGGAAAGAAACAAAAGGCAAGATGGGGTTTCTTGGTGCATGTGCAGAGGCAAAGTCTTTGTTTAAGCAGAGTGCCAGTGATAAGTCAGTTGTCCTTGAGTTGTTTGTGGGTATGAGGCGGAATCATGTCTAGCATACGTGCAGTTTGTTTTTCTAGACACAGTGAAAAGTCCTTGACGGAGCAAGTTTCTTATCGCTAGTTCTGTGAGATTCCCAGGTGCTGGCAGGCCGGCAGGCTCTTTGTTGCTGAACTGGTAGGACCATTAATTTTGCAAGGCCTGTGGTGTTAACCCTCTGTTAGCCCATCAGCCCAACACTTAAACAACATATTATTTACAATTTCTATAATAGTCTGGCAATATACCTTTGTTTAACTTTCAATTATATTAATTTATGAAGAAGAAATAAAATATTTTTATTTGTAAATAAGTATGGAGTCGACTAAAACATTCATTTTCTGTAACATTTTACAGAAAAACTCGAAGAAAAATTTTGGCTGACCCAGTATTAGATATATTAACAATGTCTTATCTGAGATTTGGAGTACTCTTTCTAACTTATGCAGTTGTTGGAAAAATGTACTTTCTTGCAGTGGTAGAACTTGTGGAAATGTGTTTCATCAAAGTCATCAAGCAAGCAGAGGAGTAGGAGAGAGAAGAATGGGACAAACTGTTGGTAGAGTTTCTTCTACTTTCAGACATATTTTAAAGGACTCTGCTGATCAGGTCAGTTCCCCAAGTGAATCTTTCTTTTGATTAAAGACCTTAATTATATCTGAAAAATCCTTTTATCATGCAACAGTGTAGTCATAGGAATGATACACCATGAAACTCAAGGGTTATGCTCACATTCAAGGAGGAAAAGAGGCAGGAATTTGGGGGCCATCCCAGAATTCCATTTCCTGTAATTTGCTTCCTGTTTTCCAACAGAGTTTAATCTTTTTACTTACAATAATTGACAAGAAGATGGAGTATTGGAGCCTTAGCTTTAGCATCAGTCTTTCCAATGAATAATCAGGGTTGATTTCCTTTAGGAAGGACTGGTTTTTTCCTTTAGGACTGACTGGTTTGATCTCTTTGCTGTCCTAGGGACTCCCAAGAGTCTTCTTCAACACCACAGTTCAAAAACATCAGTTCTTCCACACTCAGCCTTCATTACGGTTCAACTCTCACATCCATGCATGACTACTACAAACACCAAAGCTTTGACTTTATGGACCTCTGTTAGCAAAGTGATCCCTTTGATTTTTAATATTCTGTTTAGGTCTGTCTACTCATATGTATATATATATGTATATACACATATCCCTTCAAATATAAATATTTACATAAGAAATGCAATATGAAATTCTTTTGCTTACTGGCAGCAATAGAATAACAAAAAATACTTTAAAAACTTTTGCAGTGCATCTGCTGACTCATTTCTCTGCAAACACATTTGTTAAGCTTCTAGGTTTCTTGATCAAGCTACATTGTTACACCTGTGGTGCTCAGAGCGGCAGTCAGTGCTTTTATTTTTATTTATTTATTTTTAATTCCCAGATTTTTTCTTTATTGTTAAATGTGCTCTGCAATATGCCAGTAAACCCTATCAGGCAACTTCTTAATGAAAACTTCACTGATGAATCCACAAACTAAAATATTGTTGACTATATATTATTGGAGAGGTAACCATAATCACCAAAATGTAACAACCTAAAGAAATAGTATAATTTTTTAATGTAAAAATGAATCACTATTAGGCTCCAACATTGCCTTCATTAATTGAGAATTTAAGAATAGAAGGTTGAGAAAGTAAAGTCATTTTTATTCTCATTAAGGTATGATTGCAACCTCAGAAGCATTATATCCTCATGTCAAACTTTCATAAAGGAGAATATTTTATAAATTATTATAAATAAAAAATATATAAATATGAAAAATAAGCACTTGCATTCTCAATTTTAAACCACATTTTATATTTCATTCTAAATTAAAATTTTTATTATATTACTTATTTCAAATATCTGGAAATTACATACAAATGATGCAATATAAAATAAGTTCTGAAAATATTTGAAATATTAAGTCATAAAATAGCTTCAATTTGTGACTTTATTAAAGCATATTAGAAACAGCTTCTATAAATCTGTTTCATTATATTTTATATTGGATATTGTCAATCATCTCAAGGCTCAGTGACTCTGTCACTTTTCATTTGGAGAACACACTCCAAGGATTTTTCGTCTTAGTGCATGTTCCAAAGAATTCTAATTCAGAAACTCCACAGTTTGACAAACTGAATTTATCTGTAAGCAGAGAATATTTTTTAGAGAATATCTAATAGCATCACTCCTCTGACGTTTTTGTTCTCCAGTATTATGCTGACTCTATTGGTTCTTCTTTTCCATACAGAATTTTAAATGACTTTGTGAGTATCCATACTTTGTCAAAATCTTTTCAAAACTGCTCTCTGGTATTGGTTGGGGTAACAGTGAACCTAGAGATTCAGTTGGGAATAATTGGCATCTTATCAGTATTTAGTCATATCTGCAGGCATAGGCTATGATCTGAGTTTTCATGTTTTTTTACATTCAGATCCTGTACTTATTTTGCTTTATACTTAAATATTTTACTTTTGCCACTATCATATATTGTTTTGATTTTACCTTTTACCTACATTCCAAATACGTATTGCTCTTCAAAAGGGAAATAATTTTAAAAACATTCATTTATAAAAGGGAAATAATTGACTTTTGTACCTGAACCAGGTGTGTTAATTTCTTATGGCTGCTCTAACAATGTAACAACAAACTGGTGGTTTAAAATGTATTTTCTCATACTTCTGGAGCATAGACATATTAGGCTCCAACATTGCCTTCATTAATTGAGAATTTAAGAATAGAAGGTTGAGAAAGTAAAGTCATTTTTATTCTCATTAAGGTATGATTGCAACCTCAGAAGCATTATATCCTCATGTCAAACTTTCATAAAGGAGAATATTTTATAAATTATTATAAATAAAAAATATATAAATATGAAAAATAAGCACTTGCATTCTCAATTTTAAACCACATTTTATATTTCATTCTAAATTAAAATTTTTATTATATTACTTATTTCAAATATCTGGAAATTACATACAAATGATGCAATATAAAATAAGTTCTGAAAATATTTGAAATATTAAGTCATAAAATAGCTTCAATTTGTGACTTTATTAAAGCATATTAGAAACAGCTTCTATAAATCTGTTTCACTATATTTTATATTGGATATTGTCAATCATCTCAAGGCTCAGTGACTCTGTCACTTTTCATTTGGAGAACACACTCCAAGGATTTTTCGTCTTAGTGCATGTTCCAAAGAATTCTAATTCAGAAACTCCACAGTTTGACAAACTGAATTTATCTGTAAGCAGAGAATATTTTTTAGAGAATATCTAATAGCATCACTCCTCTGACGTTTTTGTTCTCCAGTATTATGCTGACTCTATTGGTTCTTCTTTTCCATACAGAATTTTAAATGACTTTGTGAGTATCCATACTTTGTCAAAATCTTTTCAAAACTGCTCTCTGGTATTGGTTGGGGTAACAGTGAACCTAGAGATTCAGTTGGGAATAATTGGCATCTTATCAGTATTTAGTCATATCTGCAGGCATAGGCTATGATCTGAGTTTTCATGTTTTTTTACATTCAGATCCTGTACTTATTTTGCTTTATACTTAAATATTTTACTTTTGCCACTATCATATATTGTTTTGATTTTACCTTTTACCTACATTCCAAATACGTATTGCTCTTCAAAAGGGAAATAATTTTAAAAACATTCATTTATAAAAGGGAAATAATTGACTTTTGTACCTGAACCAGGTGTGTTAATTTCTTATGGCTGCTCTAACAATGTAACAACAAACTGGTGGTTTAAAATGTATTTTCTCATACTTCTGGAGCATAGACATCCAGATTTAAAGTGTGAGCAGAGCCATGCTCCCTGTATAAGACTCTGGCTAGAATTATTTATTGCTTCTTCCTAACTTCAGTTTTTATTTTGCCATCCTTTGTGTTTTTTGGCAGTCAGTAGCATTTCTCCAATCTTTACCTCTGCTGTCATATTATGTTCTTCCTACTGTCTCTCTTCAAATTTGCCCCTTTTAAAAAGGATACCAGTCATATTGACCTGATGTCCACTAATGACCTCATTTTTATTAATACAATCTGCACAGAAATTATTTTCAAGCAAAGTCACTCTCACATCTATTAAATAGAAATTCAACATGAGTGTGTGTGTTGTATTTTGTTAGGTGCCTTTTCTTCCACATCAATTCATACAATCAGATGAGGTTTATTTTTTATCTTGTTGATAGAGTTATCTTGGTAAATTTTTGAATGTTGAACCAGCCTTAAAATCTGGAACATTTCCCATTTGGTGATGGTATAAAATTCTGTTTATGCATTGTTATATTTGATTTGCTAGCCTTTTGTTTAAAATTATTGCATATACATTTATGAGAGATGATAGTTTTTCCCTTCCTATAATGTTTTTATCTGATTTTCACATGAGAGTAGTTCAGAGCTCAAAAAATTACAATATGTTGTATTTATTCTCCTATTTTATGGAGGAGTTTGTGAAGAATATAAAGTATCATTTTTTATTTAGTGTTTGGTAGAATTTATTAGTGAAATCTTTAATATTTAGTACTTCCTTTTTGGAAGATTATTAACTATTAATTCAAATCTTTAATAGATTTAAAACTATTCAAATTATTTCCTATTGTTTCAGTTTTTGTATTCCTCAAGAAATTGGTCTACTTGACCTAAGTTATAAAATTTGTTGTCATAACATTGCTCATAATATCCCTCTATTATTCCATGCAACTTGTATCATATCAAGAATCTATGTCAGTTTTTCTAACTTCATAAAAATTTTTGCTTCTAGACCATTTATCACACATTAAAGAAAAATAGAAGGAATATTATCCCTGCTATCTGAGGCCTATCTTGTTTAAATTAGCTGTATCTAAAGGGCAAGAAATATAAGATGATATAAAACTTGATGGCACATATAGCCTTCATTTCAGATTTCAGTGAATGGGTGAAGTATTACTTTTTACATTTAAATTTTAGCCTTTTATCTTTAAGGAGCATAGACATCCAGATTTAAAGTGTGAGCAGAGCCATGCTCCCTGTATAAGACTCTGGCTAGAATTATTTATTGCTTCTTCCTAACTTCAGTTTTTATTTTGCCATCCTTTGTGTTTTTTGGCAGTCAGTAGCATTTCTCCAATCTTTACCTCTGCTGTCATATTATGTTCTTCCTACTGTCTCTCTTCAAATTTGCCCCTTTTAAAAAGGATACCAGTCATATTGACCTGATGTCCACTAATGACCTCATTTTTATTAATACAATCTGCACAGAAATTATTTTCAAGCAAAGTCACTCTCACATCTATTAAATAGAAATTCAACATGAGTGTGTGTGTTGTATTTTGTTAGGTGCCTTTTCTTCCACATCAATTCATACAATCAGATGAGGTTTATTTTTTATCTTGTTGATAGAGTTATCTTGGTAAATTTTTGAATGTTGAACCAGCCTTAAAATCTGGAACATTTCCCATTTGGTGATGGTATAAAATTCTGTTTATGCATTGTTATATTTGATTTGCTAGCCTTTTGTTTAAAATTATTGCATATACATTTATGAGAGATGATAGTTTTTCCCTTCCTATAATGTTTTTATCTGATTTTCACATGAGAGTAGTTCAGAGCTCAAAAAATTACAATATGTTGTATTTATTCTCCTATTTTATGGAGGAGTTTGTGAAGAATATAAAGTATCATTTTTTATTTAGTGTTTGGTAGAATTTATTAGTGAAATCTTTAATATTTAGTACTTCCTTTTTGGAAGATTATTAACTATTAATTCAAATCTTTAATAGATTTAAAACTATTCAAATTATTTCCTATTGTTTCAGTTTTTGTATTCCTCAAGAAATTGGTCTACTTGACCTAAGTTATAAAATTTGTTGTCATAACATTGCTCATAATATCCCTCTATTATTCCATGCAACTTGTATCATATCAAGAATCTATGTCAGTTTTTCTAACTTCATAAAAATTTTTGCTTCTAGACCATTTATCACACATTAAAGAAAAATAGAAGGAATATTATCCCTGCTATCTGAGGCCTATCTTGTTTAAATTAGCTGTATCTAAAGGGCAAGAAATATAAGATGATATAAAACTTGATGGCACATATAGCCTTCATTTCAGATTTCAGTGAATGGGTGAAGTATTACTGACTTTGGTATTGCACTAAGTTTGAAATCTGATAGTTTCTTACATAAAAAACTTGATTTGAGTTATCACTTCTTTAAAGGCTGAAGAATAATCACATAATTTGTATTATATAGGGTCATACTAATCTGTAAAGGTGAAAAATAATGAGTAATAGTAACAATAATATATGTTGATAACATATATTTTTACATATTTTCACATGAATTGTCTCATTTGATACAATTTATTTTGACATAGAGATTCATAATCTATGAGAAGTAAGAATATAGTAGAAATACCTAACTTGAGAATTTCCACATTCTGGGCTTGAAATTCTCTTACAATATACACTTGTAATTGGGAAAAAAGCATCTTATTTAGGGACTATTTTTTTTTTCAAAGACTATTCTTCAGATATTACCTTTCATAAAATTTCAGGAAGACTATGAAGATGCACTAGCCTAAAGTAAACTTACCAAGTTCTACCATTTCTAGTTTACAAGAAGGAACTCACCATTTTGAATATTTTACAGTTATTGCTATTCAGTGTATAGTGTAATTCTGCCTATAATGTGCACAGAAATCCTAAGCATGGGCTGAAGATATAAATATATAAAGTTCATTATAGTGTACTTTAAAAAAGTTACAGCAAAATCAAGTAGCCTTACATGAATAAATCTGAATAACATTTGTAAAGTGTTGTATAAATTAAAAAACACTATAGGGGCTTCCCTGGTGGTCCAGTGGGTAAGGACACTGCCTTGCAGTGCAAGGGGAGCCGGGTAGATCCCTGCCCTGGGAAGGTCCCACGTGCCGCAGAGCGGCTGGACTGATGTGTCCAATTACCAAGCCAGAGCTCTGGAGCTCATGCGCCCAGAGCGGGTGCTCTCTGATGACAAAGGCCACTGCAATGGGAGACCCACATGGGCCAAAGAACAAAGATGGATGAAAATAGATAAATGAAAGACCAATAGAAGTGGCTTGCCCTTACCCCTCCCTTCCCAGCCTGTTCCCCACAAAATAAAATTAAAAATAAAATTAAATTTTAAAAAAATGACTTATATCTTCAAAATTTCCCCTAAATTAATCCTTTAAAATGTACTGATTCTTATATGCAAAATTCAGTAGGCAATTTTCAGTGCTTGATTCTTTTTCCCTTTCAACATCCATATCCAACATGTTGAAAATAGATATCATTCTGAAACTGACTTTGTCTCCTATGCAATATTCTTCTATTCCTTTGTTCTTCACCTCACATTTTGATAATTACATCTCAGTAGTTTTCCTTGAAATTTTAAAAGTTGTCCTTGACTATAAACTCTTCCTTAAAAAATGACATTCATTCACATGGCTTAAGCTATATTCTCCATGTTGAACATGATATATCCAAACCTGAATTTTTTGCCTTGCTCTCCAACCTTCACCAAATGTCACTGTTATTAATCCTTTTTCAAATACTTTCCGGAAAAAATTGCTAATTCTTATTGCTCAAATCAATATTTCATCCTTAACTTGCTCTTTTTTTAAGTCATGTATCATATTCTACTGGTAACTCCTAAATATTCCAGAAAGTACCTCCCCATTCTTACAAATCTAGAAACCTTCTAACTCATATTTTTCATTACTTATTTTGGTATAGTTTGTTAATTTTTAAACTGATCTTTCTACGTCTTATAATTGAAGGTTAATTATTTTATATTGTTACAACTATGATATTTCTAATTCAGAAAATAATTTTGGAACTACTTGAAGTGTGATCCTGTATAATTCCTTAACTGCTTCAGAATAAAATATCCTTAATGGAGCAGGCAAAACCCTTTATGATTTGCATCTTTTCTACTAAAATTCTATCATTTTGATTCATTCTCTTTTCTGCTACATCCAATGCAAGCATTATATGCTTTGAGAAAACAAACTTCGATACTTTCTTCCTCCTGCTGTCTGAGTCATAAAAACTTCCTATCATGATAATATATATCTATTGGTTTCCTTCTTTTAAAAAAAAATTTTTTAATTGAAGAACAGTTGCTTTGCAATATTATGTTGGTTTCTTCTCTACAGTGTGGATTAGCTGTAAGCACATAAGTCCCTCCATCTTGAACCTCCCTCTCCGACACCTCTCCACCATTTCACCCTCTCTGTTGTCACAGAGCACCAAGCTGAGCTAACCCTAATTGTATTCAGGGATTATCTTCCGTTTCAATAATACTGGGCATAGAGAAGATAATTTTTAAAAAATTATTGACTAAAATATATGAATCTATTCTTATGGCAAAGTTAACATTTCTACAACAGGAAACAGGAAGATCAGCCTGGCCTCCATTGCAATCTCCAGGTAATAGAAAATAGCATCTTGCAGTAAAATAACATTGAAGATGGTAAGAAGCAGGCACGATGTGCAAAATCCTAATGCCTGATCTAGCATGGATAATGAACATTCACAATGGATGCCCTAGCAGTTAGCATAGGTGCTAGGAAGCATACCATATTGGAAAACACAAGATACACAGAAAAGTTAATTATCAGAAAATATTTTGAAAATATGTCTCATGTATTTTGCTTTTAGGTTGAATAAAGGATATAGTTTCATGTTGAATTATATTTAAAGGGAAATTTTAGCAAACATGTACCACCAAGGGTAAGGCAACTTAAAACTAAAAATCTAAATAACTTCACCAGGAAACATATTTATACAAAGTAAAGTGAGAAATCTAAAATGGATGATGTATTTGTAGTTGCTATTGTTTGTTAATTTTAAACTGATCTTTCTACGTCTTATAATTGAAGGTTAATTATTTTATATTGTTACAACTATGATATTTCTAATTCAGAAAATAATTTTGGAACTACTTGAAGTGTGATCCTGTATAATTCCTTAACTGCTTCAGAATAAAATATCCTTAATGGAGCAGGCAAAACCCTTTATGATTTGCATCTTTTCTACTAAAATTCTATCATTTTGATTCATTCTCTTTTCTGCTACATCCAATGCAAGCATTATATGCTTTGAGAAAACAAACTTCGATACTTTCTTCCTCCTGCTGTCTGAGTCATAAAAACTTCCTATCATGATAATATATATCTATTGGTTTCCTTCTTTTAAAAAAAAATTTTTTAATTGAAGAACAGTTGCTTTGCAATATTATGTTGGTTTCTTCTCTACAGTGTGGATTAGCTGTAAGCACATAAGTCCCTCCATCTTGAACCTCCCTCTCCGCACACCTCTCCACCATTTCACCCTCTCTGTTGTCACAGAGCACCAAGCTGAGCTAACCCTAATTGTATTCAGGGATTATCTTCCGTTTCAATAATACTGGGCATAGAGAAGATAATTTTTAAAAAATTATTGACTAAAATATATGAATCTATTCTTATGGCAAAGTTAACATTTCTACAACAGGAAACAGGAAGATCAGCCTGGCCTCCATTGCAATCTCCAGGTAATAGAAAATAGCATCTTGCAGTAAAATAACATTGAAGATGGTAAGAAGCAGGCACGATGTGCAAAATCCTAATGCCTGATCTAGCATGGATAATGAACATTCACAATGGATGCCCTAGCAGTTAGCATAGGTGCTAGGAAGCATACCATATTGGAAAACACAAGATACACAGAAAAGTTAATTATCAGAAAATATTTTGAAAATATGTCTCATGTATTTTGCTTTTAGGTTGAATAAAGGATATAGTTTCATGTTGAATTATATTTAAAGGGAAATTTTAGCAAACATGTACCACCAAGGGTAAGGCAACTTAAAACTAAAAATCTAAATAACTTCACCAGGAAACATATTTATACAAAGTAAAGTGAGAAATCTAAAATGGATGATGTATTTGTAGTTGCTATTGTTTAGTCACTAAGTTGTATCTAACTCTTTTGTGACTACATGGACTGTAGCCCACCAGTCTCCTCTGTCCATGAGATTTACCTGTTCAGGCAATAATACTGGAAGGAGTTACCATTTCTTTCTCCAAGGGATCTTCCTGACCCAGGTATTAAATCCATATCTCCTATATTGGCAGGCAGATTCTTTACTACTGAGCCACAAGGGAAGCCAGGTAATTTGTTATCTACCTTCACTTAGGAAATTCGTAATTTAAATTTGAGAATAGCAAACAAAAATTTTTTTTTTCTGCAGATAAATATATGATCCCACCCTCTGAATTCTAACCATGATCTACTATTGAAACTCCAGTGATTGCCCTACTGATCACCTTTACGCTGTCTGGCTGTCCTTTTGCACCTTATCGTACTTCAACAAACCTTCACACCAAAGATTGTGCAAAAACGAAGGCACACACCTCTGAGCTAAGGAGGCTGGAACTAAAAGAAAGACAGGTCAGAAAACATAATGAAGGAATCAGCTTTTTCAAAAAGCATGAGCTGAAGGTTTGTATGTGTTATTGTCTCAAAGGCACAAGATTTAATTTACTTCCAATTAAATCTTCTGTGAAATCATCTCTTCTCTCATTATTTAAAAATTCACCTAAACATACTCAATATATTTGCAAAGACTTTGCTAATATTTCCTTTGCCATTGGTTTTATGTGGACAGAAATGAAGATTTAAGAGCATTGGTACTGTGAATAACAAGCATATATTTGTATTTGTCTAGAAAAATTTGCAATTTTACAAAATTATGTTCATGTGAGAAAGAATATTCATAGAGCAGATATAACTCAACCAATATGCTTAAGGAAGCATACCAAAAATATTGGAAAACACAAGATACACAGAAAAGTTAATTATCAGAAAATATTTTGAAAATATGTCTCATGTATTTTGCTTTTAGGTTGAATAAAGGATATAGTTTCATGTTGAATTATATTTAAAGGGAAATTTTAGCAAACATGTACCACCAAGGGTAAGGCAACTTAAAACTAAAAATCTAAATAACTTCACCAGGAAACATATTTATACAAAGTAAAGTGAGAAATCTAAAATGGATGATGTATTTGTAGTTGCTATTGTTTAGTCACTAAGTTGTATCTAACTCTTTTGTGACTACATGGACTGTAGCCCACCAGTCTCCTCTGTCCATGAGATTTACCTGTTCAGGCAATAATACTGGAAGGAGTTACCATTTCTTTCTCCAAGGGATCTTCCTGACCCAGGTATTAAATCCATATCTCCTATATTGGCAGGCAGATTCTTTACTACTGAGCCAAAAGGGGAAGCCAGGTAATTTGTTATCTACCTTCACTTAGGAAATTCGTAATTTAAATTTGAGAATAGCAAACAAAAATTTTTTTTTTCTGCAGATAAATATATGATCCCACCCTCTGAATTCTAACCATGATCTACTATTGAAACTCCAGTGATTGCCCTACTGATCACCTTTACGCTGTCTGGCTGTCCTTTTGCACCTTATCGTACTTCAACAAACCTTCACACCAAAGATTGTGCAAAAACGAAGGCACACACCTCTGAGCTAAGGAGGCTGGAACTAAAAGAAAGACAGGTCAGAAAACATAATGAAGGAATCAGCTTTTTCAAAAAGCATGAGCTGAAGGTTTGTATGTGTTATTGTCTCAAAGGCACAAGATTTAATTTACTTCCAATTAAATCTTCTGTGAAATCATCTCTTCTCTCATTATTTAAAAATTCACCTAAACATACTCAATATATTTGCAAAAGACTTTGCTAATATTTCCTTTGCCATTGGTTTTATGTGGACAGAAATGAAGATTTAAGAGCATTGGTACTGTGAATAACAAGCATATATTTGTATTTGTCTAGATATAAAAACTTGGCAATTTTACAAAATTATGTTCATGTGAGAAAGAATATTCATAGAGCAGATATAACTCAACCATATGCCTCATTCCTTGGAAACTTATTCAGAGAGTGTGCCAAGAAAAATATTGAATAAAATTGATGTTTTCATGGTTTATGAACCAGTAAAATGGAGTGAATTAAACACAAAACCGTTGGAATTACTTCCACTGGATACAGCAAGAATTCTTCAGTTGGTCAGTTGCCCTAATGTTTATGGTTCATTGATTTAATTGGAGTCTAGTAAAATGCTTTCATTATGAAAGAAAATTTTTGAAGGGCAAAAGACAGCTATGTGAATGTGCTTTTATATGCTTATGAGACCATAGAGAGTGGTATTTTTAAACAGCTATATAAAATTATAAGGTAAAACGAATAAGTAGAAATGCAAAATGGGAGAATTTGATTGCTTCTGACCTACTGAAACAATTGAGATGTTCTGAATTTTTTTAACTTGTCTTTTTTTGTGTGTTTTCCTTCTAAATTAAAATACTAACATTCATAGCATTTAAACTGTATCATTTTACTTTAAAAATAATTTTTAAACCTTCAAAATAATAGTGATAAACAACTTTATTATAACACATCATTTATTTTTCTATTTTTTTATCCGAAACTTTAGTGGTCTATCCCAAACTCTCAAAAGTTAACCTAGCTGTGCAACACAAATAAGATACAGCTAAAGATTTTTAAATGAAATTAAGTCAAATAACTTTAAAAATTTCACATCAAATGGTGTCTGTTTTCATCCATCTTTGTTCTTTGGCCCGTGTGGGTCTCCCATCGCGGTGGCCTCTGTCGTCGCAAAGCACCGCCTCTGGGCGCATGCACTCCAGAGCTCTGGCTCGGTAGTTCGACACATCGGTCCAGCCGCTCCACGGCACGTGGGATCTTCCCAGGGCAGGGATCGAACCGGCGCCCCATGCACTGCAAGGCGGTGTCCTTACCCACTCGACCACCAGGGAAGTCCCGCTCTGCTTTTTCTCATGCAGGGTTATTTCCACGAGCTCTCAGCATCTACCTTCTCCCCCGTGTTCTCTGCTTAAACTTTTCCCCTAGTTTTCGGCTTTAATGAGAAGCAGCTTTTGATGTTTCTGCCATGGTTCTGGGGCCTCTCACACGGCTGTCAGGTCTGCGAGTTTTGTTTTTGTGTGTGTAATTGGAAAACTCCCCCGTGAGCCTGAGAAAAGCATCGGCGTGGCTACAAACATGGACTCTGGGTCCCGCCCACCGGATGGGCTGAGCTTCTTCGTGCAAAACCCATTAGAGAGGCGAGGGTCAGGCTGGTGATTGCCCCGTCACTCTGGTTGGACATAGGTCTTTGTTCTGGGAATGAGGTCAGCCATGGCTCATAAACCACGGTGACCTGGAAAAATGCTTTCATTATGAAAAAGGGCAAAAGACAGCTATGTGAATGTGCTTTTATATGCTTATGAGACCATAGAGAGTGGTATTTTTAAACAGCTATATAAAATTATAAGGTAAAACGAATAAGTAGAAATGCAAAATGGGAGAATTTGATTGCTTCTGACCTACTGAAACAATTGAGATGTTCTGAATTTTTTTAACTTGTCTTTTTTTGTGTGTTTTCCTTCTAAATTAAAATACTAACATTCATAGCATTTAAACTGTATCATTTTACTTTAAAAATAATTTTTAAACCTTCAAAATAATAGTGATAAACAACTTTATTATAACACATCATTTATTTTTCTATTTTTTTATCCGAAACTTTAGTGGTCTATCCCAAACTCTCAAAAGTTAACCTAGCTGTGCAACACAAATAAGATACAGCTAAAGATTTTTAAATGAAATTAAGTCAAATAACTTTAAAAATTTCACATCAAATGGTGTCTGTTTTCATCCATCTTTGTTCTTTGGCCCGTGTGGGTCTCCCATCGCGGTGGCCTCTGTAGCTGCAGAGCACCGGCTCTGGGCACAAGCGCTCCAGAGCTCTGGCTCGGTAGTTCGACACATTGCTCCAGCCGCTCCACGGAATGTGGGGTCTTCCCAGGTCAGGGATCGAACCGCGCCCATGCACTGCAAGGCGGTGTCCTTACCCACTCGACCACCAGGGAAGTCCCGCTCTGCTTTTTCTCATGCAGGGTTATTTCCACGAGCTCTCAGCATCTACCTTCTCCCCCGTGTTCTCTGCTTAAACTTTTCCCCTAGTTTTCGGCTTTAATGAGAAGCAGCTTTTGATGTTTCTGCCATGGTTCTGGGGCCTCTCACACGGCTGTCAGGTCTGCGAGTTTTGTTTTTGTGTGTGTAATTGGAAAACTCCCCCGTGAGCCTGAGAAAAGCATCGGCGTGGCTACAAACATGGACTCTGGGTCCCGCCCACCGGATGGGCTGAGCTTCTTCGTGCAAAACCCATTAGAGAGGCGAGGGTCAGGCTGGTGATTGCCCCGTCACTCTGGTTGGACATAGGTCTTTGTTCTGGGGAAGATGAGGCTGCAGCCAGCAGCGTGGCTCATAAACCACGTTTATGATGACCGTGGTGGCAGGGCTGCTGGGGCGGGGGTTTCAGGGGGCAGAAGCTGCTCTGGGCCGCGCCCAAGGGCCACCCCCCCTCCCCCCAACAAGTCCGCAAGGGACCCTCCTTGCAAAGGCCACCATCTGAGCTTTTCTCCTTCATGTCTCTTTACCTCCTCTCTCTCTTCTATCCTCTCCAAAGACAGGAATACTCCAAGTGAAGTCTCTCTCCCTCTTTTCTTTTTTTCTTCTCCCTCTTTTTTTAACATGGATACAGGCAAAGTGCTTCTTGTTGTTCTGTCTTAAATTTTTATTTTATAGTTGTGTTTGTTTCAGGTGTATAGCAAAGTGATTCGGTCATACACATACAAATATCTATTCTTTTTCAAACTCCTTTCCCATTTAGATAATTAGAGAATACTGAGTTCCCTGCACAATACAGCAGGTCATTGTGACTTATGTCTTTCATACATAACTGTATGTGTCTCTTAAGGACAAAATTCCCAGTTTATCCCCCCTGCACCTTTCCCCATTGATAACCATACTTTGCTTTCTATGTCTATCTGTTTTGTAAATAAGTTCATTTGCATAGCTTATTAGATTCCATGTATAAGTGATACCATATGATGTTGTCTTTCTCAGTTTGATTTACTTGACTTAGTAGACTAGTCTCTGGATCCGTCCATGTTGCTATGGTTTTCTCTTTTTTGTCCACAGTAAAGACATCTCTCTTCTCCACAAAAAAAATAAATAAATAAAATAAAATAAAATTTTGTTTTGAGTTTTGCAAATTAGTCCCCAAAGAATTTATCCAACAACACCTCCTCCACAATATGTACATTTTCTGTACATAGCTTCAAGAGCTAAAGCTTGATTTTTCCTTATCTTGAATATGGATCATATATTCATAAATTATAATTTGTGATTTTACTTGTGCTTCACCTGTATTGGCCACAAACAGTGGAAACAGGCTCGCCAGGGCTGAGCTTCTTCGTGCAAAACCCATTAGAGAGGCGAGGGTCAGGCTGGTGATTGCCCCGTCACTCTGGTTGGACATAGGTCTTTGTTCTGGGGAAGATGAGGCTGCAGCCAGCAGCGTGGCTCATAAACCACGTTTATGATGACCGTGGTGGCAGGGCTGCTGGGGCGGGGGTTTCAGGGGGCAGAAGCTGCTCTGGGCCGCGCCCAAGGGCCACCCCCCCCCCCCCCCACAAGTCCGCCAGGGACCCTCCCTGCAAAGGCCACCATCTGAGCTTTTCTCCTTCATGTCTCTTTACCTCCTCTCTCTCTTCTATCCTCTCCAAAGACAGGAATACTCCAAGTGAAGTCTCTCTCCCTCTTTTCTTTTTTTCTTCTCCCTCTTTTTTTAACATGGATACAGGCAAAGTGCTTCTTGTTGTTCTGTCTTAAATTTTTATTTTATAGTTGTGTTTGTTTCAGGTGTATAGCAAAGTGATTCGGTCATACACATACAAATATCTATTCTTTTTCAAACTCCTTTCCCATTTAGATAATTAGAGAATACTGAGTTCCCTGCACAATACAGCAGGTCATTGTGACTTATGTCTTTCATACATAACTGTATGTGTCTCTTAAGGACAAAATTCCCAGTTTATCCCCCCTGCACCTTTCCCCATTGATAACCATACTTTGCTTTCTATGTCTATCTGTTTTGTAAATAAGTTCATTTGCATAGCTTATTAGATTCCATGTATAAGTGATACCATATGATGTTGTCTTTCTCAGTTTGATTTACTTGACTTAGTAGACTAGTCTCTGGATCCGTCCATGTTGCTATGGTTTTCTCTTTTTTGTCCACAGTAAAGACATCTCTCTTCTCCACAAAAAAAATAAATAAATAAAATAAAATAAAATTTTGTTTTGAGTTTTGCAAATTAGTCCCCAAAGAATTTATCCAACAACACCTCCTCCACAATATGTACATTTTCTGTACATAGCTTCAAGAGCTAAAGCTTGATTTTTCCTTATCTTGAATATGGATCATATATTCATAAATTATAATTTGTGATTTTTACTTGTGCTTCACCTGTATTGGCCACAAACAGTGGAAACAGAATTGATTGTATTTCCATTCTTACTACTTATTTAAAATGTGCTAAATATCTAAGGCTATTAGATATCTGTATAAACAAATGTTGTTTGACTACTATGAGCGTATAATCACTAAATGATCCCAGATGTTGGAGTACGAAATGGCAACCCACTCCAGGATTCTTTCCTGGAAAATTCCCTGCACTGAGGAGGCTGGTGGGCTACCATCCTTGGCATCACCAAGACTCGGACAGAACAGAGGGACTGAGTGCATACACTCACTTATAAATTTTACTTCTATTTTAAAATAATAATGATAATAATCAGAACAGCACAGTATTGGGATTTAATATTTACTTAAAATCCAATAATATTTCTGAAAAGAACTTCAATATTTAGTATTAGTCGCTCAGTAGCATCAACTAAATATTAAAGCTTCAATATTAATCCACATCATTTTTATTTGGCTTTTAAATCCTTTTGGTTGTTTTACAGAGGTAAATCATCAAGAAAATTAAAAGGACCTTAGAGTGGTAGTTCTTTACATGTAAAAGTCAAATCTCTCTTTCTTCATTGTGTTATAGTCCTGGGCACTGTGAGTGGCACATAATTGATGCCTATTACATACAAATTAAATCAATTCAGGAGTATTTTATTTGAAATCACAAAATGTCTGTCAAATATATTTAATGTCTATTTAAGTGTAATTGGTCCTTGAACAGCATAAGTTTAAACTACACAGGATCGCTTATACGTTTTTATTTTTCACTGACTACTACAACACTACATGACCTGCAGCTGGTTGATCCACACATGTAAAACACTGGGTAGGAAAGGCCAACAATTGGACTTGAGTATCCTAAAATTTTTGTATTTGAGGAGGGTCCTGGAACTAGTCCCCAGGAGATACCAAAGGACAACAATAATCCTAATTAAATAAGTCACTTCAAATAAGGTAATTTGTATTAATGATTAGTTTATCTAATTAATTCAATAATCAAATATTAAGGGAGATTTTAATTTTCCACAATCTCTTTGATATAAGAACTTTCTGATTTACTAGTGCAGAAAAGATTCTCCATTAGCAGCAAATTAAGAGACCATTCTAGGAGGTTAAACCCTTCATTTGATTATTGGTAACAGTCACTATAGCAAGCATTAAATTAAATCTGGATTCAATACCATTACTTTTATTTCCACTAATGATTTCCATTAATGATTAAGGTATTGAAAATACATTGAAAATAATCTTAACTTCTGGATAAAAATTCTTCATGGAATAAGCAAGGGACTTTTAAAGAGAAATTCTAAAAGCCAAATATGTAATAATAATTTAACTTGAAGAATATGCTAGTGCAGGCCTAGATGATATAGACTGTCATTATATCTGAGCTATATATAAAGCTCAACTGAGGAAGAAAGTGAATACAGGTAGTTAAAGTGTGAATCAACTTACAACCAGGCCTGACGTTCTTTAGACAACCTTTATCTTTTTTCCTAGAGGGCTTTGCAGGTGCCTCAGTGGTTAAAAATCCACTTATCATTGCTGAAGATGAAGGCTTCTCTTGGTTGGGAAAACCCCCTGGAAAAGGAAATGGCAAGCCACTCCAGCATGCTTGCCAGGGAAATCCCATGGACAGGGGAGCTTGGCAGACAACAGTCCATGAGGTTGTAAGAGACTGACATGAGTTAGTGAACTAAACAACAACAAAGCAACAAGCCGGGCTTCCCCTGGTGGTCCAGTGGGTAAGGACACCGCCTTGCAGTGCAAGGGTCGCCAGTTCGATCCCTGGTCTGGGAAGATCCCACGTGCTACAGAGCGGCTGGACCCGATGTGTCCAATTACCGCTCTGGAGCGCATGCGCCCAGAGCCGGCGCTCTGCAACGACAGACGCCACCGCGATGGGAGGCCCACAGGAACCAAAGAACAAAGACCAAAAACGGATGAAAATGGAGAAATGAAAGACCAATAGTAGTGGCCCGCCTGCTCCTCTCCCTCCCCAATCCGACTCCCGCCCAAAAATAAATAAATCTTTAAAAAAAAAAAAAAAAAAAGCAACAGGTTGCTGTCTTGCCAAACCTGAGATATAAACCTATTGTCTCATTAACAGAGTTTTGTTCAAAACATCATTCAATCATGACATAATAATAAATATTTCATTTTAAGAACTTTCTGATTTACTAGTTCATTTAAAAATAAAACATTCTAGGAGGTTAAACCCTTCATTTGATTATTGGTAACAGTCACTATAGCAAGCATTAAATTAAATCTGGATTCAATACCATTACTTTTATTTCCACTAATGATTTCCATTAATGATTAAGGTATTGAAAATACATTGAAAATAATCTTAACTTCTGGATAAAAATTCTTCATGGAATAAGCAAGGGACTTTTAAAGAGAAATTCTAAAAGCCAAATATGTAATAATAATTTAACTTGAAGAATATGCTAGTGCAGGCCTAGATGATATAGACTGTCATTATATCTGAGCTATATATAAAGCTCAACTGAGGAAGAAAGTGAATACAGGTAGTTAAAGTGTGAATCAACTTACAACCAGGCCTGACGTTCTTTAGACAACCTTTATCTTTTTTCCTAGAGGGCTTTGCAGGTGCCTCAGTGGTTAAAAATCCACTTATCATTGCTGAAGATGAAGGCTTCTCTTGGTTGGGAAAACCCCCTGGAAAAGGAAATGGCAAGCCACTCCAGCATGCTTGCCAGGGAAATCCCATGGACAGGGAGCTTGGCAGACAACAGTCCATGAGGTTGTAAGAGACTGACATGAGTTAGTGAACTAAACAACAACAAAGCAACAAGCCGGGCTTCCCCTGGTGGTCCAGTGGGTAAGGACACCGCCTTGCAGTGCAAGGGTCGCCAGTTCGATCCCTGGTCTGGGAAGATCCCACGTGCTACAGAGCGGCTGGACCCGATGTGTCCAATTACCGCTCTGGAGCGCATGCGCCCAGAGCCGGCGCTCTGCAACGACAGACGCCACCGCGATGGGAGGCCCACAGGAACCAAAGAACAAAGACCAAAAACGGATGAAAATGGAGAAATGAAAGACCAATAGTAGTGGCCCGCCTGCTCCTCTCCCTCCCCAATCCGACTCCCGCCCAAAAATAAATAAATCTTTAAAAAAAAAAAAAAAAAAAGCAACAGGTTGCTGTCTTGCCAAACCTGAGATATAAACCTATTGTCTCATTAACAGAGTTTTGTTCAAAACATCATTCAATCATGACATAATAATAAATATGGAGATTAGAACATCTATTAGCAGAATATGAGGAACAGATATTTTATTGCTTATGAAGTCAATAATTTAGAGAAAGAAGCTAAAATCTGTGCCCAGATTTCACCCTGTACATTTCTCAGTTCCTTATCTTGCTCTCACACTTGTAAAGACCCAGTTTATGAGTTGATTTGCAGTGTGATGACATGGTATTGTTCTCTTGTGTTTGAAGATAGCAGTTTTGCATCAAGTTTGAAGCACACTCTGATCTCATTAGCAGTACAATTTATGTAGCCTTGTTGGAATCAGTAATAAAAATTGCACAGATTGCCTAAAGTTAATTCCTTTGAAATGCTGTGCCAGCACTGTAGAATGACTATTTCAAATCGGAAAGTCAAAACTGAAACCTTCAATTCACCCTAACAGAAGATTCTAGCTCTCTATATACTATGACTTCAGAATTCAATGCAAACTAATTTTTCAAATGCCTTAATAGTACTGTCCAACATGACTTCCTTTTGCTATCTTTTTATGTATGTTTTCACCAAAAGTCTCAGGAATGCTTCCAAAGGCTCACAGAAGTGTCCTGATGAAAAATAACTTTATTTTCAGTTCAGTTACTGATTTTTATAGGGCACATTTCCACTTCCAACTTATATCTAAGCAGTGTCTACCTGAGGTTTCAACTCTTCACTTCATACCAAAAAAAAAAAAAAAATATCTTGGATAAGAATCTAAACTATAGAGGAAACCTAACTTATTTACTCATTCAACAAATATGCTTTTGAGCACCTGTCTTGTAATAGGCACTATCTGTGAGCCAAACACAAAGGAATGAACAGAGGAGACATACTACTTGCTCTTGTAGAGTAAAATATTATTTTTACAGTTCAATCATCTGATTTGGAAGTGATCTGAATAGGGGCAGGTGTGAGAAATAGCTACTCATTTCAAAAAAAAATAAAAATCCATGGGAAAGATCCAATTTGGAAGATTAAATCATTCATTTTCCCACCCTTCTTTAAACTTAAGTCCTTAATACTTCATTGAAATAATTCATTTTCATGAATTCAATGTGTAGCACATAGATCATCTAAATAATATGAATGATTAATTGCATCTGATTTATATATTAATATGTTTGCTATGTATATGAATATAAATATGCATTATATTACATGTAATAATATATACTAGGGACTATTGAGAATATATTCATATTTAACATTTATACAATATATTTATAATAGATTATCATATAGTTATATAATATTATATTTAATATATGTATAATAATATGCATACATATGATTGTTTACATGTTTTGTATTTATTAATAGAATCTGATTTGCCTCAGTGATCAAGTTAAAAAAACAGTCAGCTGAATGTTCTAGGATACAAATATAACAATTTTTGAAATTGAGCTAGTTCACAAATTCATGAAACACATGAAGTGAATACTTGTCAATCACAAACATGCAACAAATTACCAACCATATTCAAAATAAGATGTCTTAGGGATGACAACAAACAGAAAAAAATATTAGTTTCGGGCTAAACTTGACAATTCAGATTCTTCTGAAGTTCATAAAATTAATTTCCCAGTATGAATTGCCTGACCTACCAGGTATTCCTAAAATACTGTTGTAATAGTTAAAAATTAAAAAGCAATCTACTAGGACCTAGAGGTTTTTACTGACTGAAGTAAGTTAAAGAAAGACAAGTATTTTGTGATATGGATCATATGCAGAAACAAAAAAATATAATACAAATGTACTTACAAAACAGAAACGAACTCACAGAATTAGAGAACAAACTTATGGTTAATGGGTGGGAGGGTGGAAGAGAGGGATAGGGAGTTTGGGATTGATGTGTATGCACTGCTATATTTAACATGAATAACCAACAAGGACCTACCGTATAGCACATGGTTGTTGTGGTCAGTCAAGAAGTCACGTCTGACTCTTTATGACTCTTTATGACTGAAGCACACTAGGCATTTCTGTCCTTCACCATCTCCCAGAGTTTGCTCAAACTCATATCTATTGAGTGAGTGATGCCGTACAACCATCTCATCCTCTGTTGCCCTTCCTCCTTCTGTGCTCAATCTTTCACAGCATCAGGGTTTTTTTCCAGTGAGCTGACTCTTCTCATCAGGGGGCCAAAGGAATGGAGCTTCAGCTTCAGCTTCAGCTTCAGTCCTTCTAATGAATATTCAGGGTTGATTTCCTCAGATTTTGACTGGTTTGGTCTCTTTGATGTCCATGGAACTCTCAGGAGTCTTCTCCGGCATCACAGTTTGAAAGCATCAGTTCTTCAGCACTCAGCGTCCTTTATGGTCTAGCTCTCACATGCATACACAAAGAGTGGAAAAAATACAGCTTTGACTCTTTGAACCTGTGTTGGCAAAGTAATGTCTCTGGTTTTTAATACACAGTCTAAGATTGTCATAGCTTTACTTCTAAGGAGTAGGCATCTTTTAATTCATGGCTACAGTCACCATCTGCAAGTTTTTTAGAACACAAGAAAATGAAATCACTCCCTGTTTCCATTTATTTTTCCCTATCTGTTTTGCCATGAAGTGACAGGACTGCATGCCATGATCTTAGTTTTTTGAATGCTGGGTTTTAAGCTGGCTTTTTCACTCTCCTGTTTCACTTTCATTAAGAGGCTTCTTTAGTTCTTCTTCACTTTCTGCCATTAGAGTGGTATCATGTGCATATTTGAAGTTGTTGATATCTCTCTCCACGATCTTGATTCCTGTTTACGATTCATCCAACCTGGCATTTCACATGATATAGTCTGTATATAAGTTAAATAAGCCGACTGACAATATAAACCCTTGAGGCACTCCTATCCCAATTTTGAACCAGTCCATTGTTTCATAGTACAGGGAACTTCTTAAGGGTATTTATACAAAAAAATTAAAAGTGAGGATCTCGAAGAGATATCTGCACTCTCATGTTCACTGAAGCACTATTTTCTTCAAGGCATGAAAACAGTCCCAGTGTCCATTCACTGATAAATGAATAGATAAATGTATAGAGAAAAGGTGGTTTATATATACAATCTGTTGTTATTAAGTCTTCAATAAAAGAAGGGAATTCTATGATTATGACAAATGGATGAACCTGGAAGACATTACCTTAAATGAAATAAACCAGTCATACAAGAGCAAACACTGTTATTTCCACTTAGTTGAGGAATCTAAAATAGGCAGAAACTTGAAAGTAGAATGTAGAATGGTGATTTTCAAAGCCTGGAGGAAAGAAGTTGCTGTTCAATGGCTATAAACTTTTTGCAATGCAAGATGAATAAGCTCTAGAGAGCAACTGATCAAAGTAGTGCCAATAATTATAATAGCACTACACTATTGTGCACTTAAAATTTTTTTAAGAGGGTAAACCTCATATTGTGTTCTTACCACTACAATAAGTATGTAAATAAATAATAAAATCAAAGGGTCATAAGGAAACTTTTTGAGGTGTTGGCTATGGCTAGCACTTTAGTAGTAACGGTTTTACGGTTGCATGCATGTGTCTAAGCTCATCAGATGGTACATATTAAATGTGCAGTTTTTAATATATGACTTATACCATAGTAAAACTGTTAAAAATTTTATAAAGAAAACATACATAATCTACTTTATTAGGGTATTTTTTGTTTTGTTTTTGGCCACTTCTATTGGTCTTTCATTTATTTGTTTTCATCCATCTTTGTTCTTTGGCCTGTGTGGGCTTCCCATTGCAGTGGCCTCTCTCATTGCAGAGCACCAGCTCTGGGCATATGCGCTCCAGAGCACTGGCTTGGTAGTTGGACACATCGGTCTAGCTGCTCCATGGCACATGGGATCTTCCCAGGCCAGGGATTGAACTGGTGCCCCTTGCACTGCAAAGCAGTGCCCTTACCCACTGGACCACCAGGGAAGGCCCTTAACTAGGGTTTTAATAAATGAATCGCTTTACATATATTTGCTATGAACAACAAAACAATACAACCTGAGCTGATTTTAATAAAGCATGAATATCAATTTATTCAAATATAAAAATAATACTAGAAATGTCATGCTTATTTTAGCCTGAGACTAGAAAATCTAGCTATAGACCCATGGATGCTGCCAGCCAGCACTGAGGTGTCTCTTCTTACCCTGAATAGTATAATCAAATCTCTCGTTCAGACAAGCCCTTAAGAACAACGGGCGCTTTATCCACAGGGTCGAGGTTACATCAGGATTCAGCCTTTTGCTCTTCCTCTCTGTGATACATAGAAAGCAGCAAAATTGCTGTGGGCTGTGACTGCAGCTATGAAAATATGCTTACTCCTTGGGAGAAATACTATGACAAACCTAGACAGTTGAGGAATCTAAAATAGGCAGAAACTTGAAAGTAGAATGTAGAATGGTGATTTTCAAAGTACACTATTGTGAAAAACTCTAAAATTTTTATAATAGTACTACACTATTGTGCACTTAAAATTTTTTAAGAGGGTAAACCTCATATTGTGTTCTTACCACTACAATAAGTATGTAAATAAATAATAAAATCAAAGGGTCATAAGGAAACTTTTTGAGGTGTTGGCTATGGCTAGCACTTTAGTAGTAACGGTTTTACGGTTGCATGCATGTGTCTAAGCTCATCAGATGGTACATATTAAATGTGCAGTTTTTAATATATGACTTATACCATAGTAAAACTGTTAAAAATTTTATAAAGAAAACATACATAATCTACTTTATTAGGGTATTTTTTGTTTTGTTTTTGGCCACTTCTATTGGTCTTTCATTTATTTGTTTTCATCCATCTTTGTTCTTTGGCCTGTGTGGGCTTCCCATTGCAGTGGCCTCTCTCATTGCAGAGCACCAGCTCTGGGCATATGCGCTCCAGAGCACTGGCTTGGTAGTTGGACACATCGGTCTAGCTGCTCCATGGCACATGGGATCTTCCCAGGCCAGGGATTGAACTGGTGCCCCTTGCACTGCAAAGCAGTGCCCTTACCCACTGGACCACCAGGGAAGGCCCTTAACTAGGGTTTTAATAAATGAATCGCTTTACATATATTTGCTATGAACAACAAAACAATACAACCTGAGCTGATTTTAATAAAGCATGAATATCAATTTATTCAAATATAAAAATAATACTAGAAATGTCATGCTTATTTTAGCCTGAGACTAGAAAATCTAGCTATAGACCCATGGATGCTGCCAGCCAGCACTGAGGTGTCTCTTCTTACCCTGAATAGTATAATCAAATCTCTCGTTCAGACAAGCCCTTAAGAACAACGGGCGCTTTATCCACAGGGTCGAGGTTACATCAGGATTCAGCCTTTTGCTCTTCCTCTCTGTGATACATAGAAAGCAGCAAAATTGCTGTGGGCTGTGACTGCAGCTATGAAAATATGCTTACTCCTTGGGAGAAATACTATGACAAACCTAGACAGTACAATAAAAAGCTAAGATGTGATTTTGCTGACAAAAGTCCACATGGTCAACATTATGAATTTTCCAGTAGTCGTGTACGAATCTGAAAATTGGACCACAAAGAAGACTGAGACAAAAAGAATTGATGTTTTAGAATTGTAATGCTTGAGAAGAATCTTGAGAGTCCTTGAACTGCAAGGAGATCAAACAGGTCAATCCTAATGGGAATCAACCTTGAATGCTCATTGGAAGAATTGATGCTGAATCTCCAATACTTTGACCAACTGATATGAAGAGTTGACTCATTGGAAAAGACCCTGATGCTGGGAAAGAATGAAGGCAACAGAAGGAGAGGGCATCAGAGGATGAGATGGTTAGACAACTTAAGTGAGTCAATGGACACAAATTTCAGCAAACTCCAGGAGATAGTGGAAAGCAGAGAAATCTGGCATGCTGCAATCCATGGGAATGCAAAGAGTCAGACACCATTTAGTGACTGAACAACAATAATAAAACATTTGTACTGACCATCTTTTGATACAGCTTGATTTATTTCTTACACACAAAAAATTCAAAAGAACATTTGTAACTCATTATGATTTTTTTTCTAATAAAGTTTCTGTAACAATTTATTGTTTTTATATAGAAATTAGATCATAACATGACAATAAAAACTTACTGGTATATAATATGAAGTAAATAATAAATGTTAAAACAGCAACAGAGTGCCTAATAAATTTAAAGATAGTATAACAAAGGATTATATGGAATTGTGAGGTTTCAGATTACACAGAATAACCAGAATTACAATGCAAGATGTGTTTTTGTTTCTTAATTTAGTCAGAAATGACATTCAAATGTCTCAATTAATGAAAAGGATGGATGAAAATAAAATTTTAATTCAGTGCTTCTTTTTTAATTCTAAGCTTTATTTATGTGGTAAGAATACTTGATATGGGGCTTCCCTGGTGGTCCAGTGGGTAAACAATCTGCCATGCACTGAAAAGAGCACCGATTTGATTCCAGGCACAGGAAGATCCCACATGGCGCAGAGCGGCTGGACTGGTGTGCCCCATTACGAGCCAGTGCTCCGGAGCACGTGTGCCCAGAACCGGTGTTCTGCAACCAGAGAGGCCAGTGCAATGGGAGGCCCACACAGGACAAAGAATAAAAGATAGATGAAAATAAATATAAAAATAAAAGAGGCATGATGGGGAGAAAATAAATAAACTCAATGGGAAGTAGGTACCATTAGTCCAAATGAATCTGCCTAGAATGCATATAATTTTTATATACTCTCACATATTGAGTAGTATATCATGCCTTTCAAAGGAAATCAAACAGGTCAATCCTAATGGAAAAGGATGGAAGAATTGATGCTGAATCTCCAATACTTTGACCAACTGATATGAAGAGTTGACTCATTGGAAAAGACCCTGATGCTGGGAAAGAATGAAGGCAACAGAAGGAGAGGGCATCAGAGGATGAGATGGTTAGACAACTTAAGTGAGTCAATGGACACAAATTTCAGCAAACTCCAGGAGATAGTGGAAAGCAGAGAAATCTGGCATGCTGCAATCCATGGGAATGCAAAGAGTCAGACACCATTTAGTGACTGAACAACAATAATAAAACATTTGTACTGACCATCTTTTGATACAGCTTGATTTATTTCTTACACACAAAAAATTCAAAAGAACATTTGTAACTCATTATGATTTTTTTTCTAATAAAGTTTCTGTAACAATTTATTGTTTTTATATAGAAATTAGATCATAACATGACAATAAAAACTTACTGGTATATAATATGAAGTAAATAATAAATGTTAAAAACAGCAACAGAGTGCCTAATAAATTTAAAGATAGTATAACAAAGGATTATATGGAATTGTGAGGTTTCAGATTACACAGAATAACCAGAATTACAATGCAAGATGTGTTTTTGTTTCTTAATTTAGTCAGAAATGACATTCAAATGTCTCAATTAATGAAAAGGATGGATGAAAATAAAATTTTAATTCAGTGCTTCTTTTTTAATTCTAAGCTTTATTTATGTGGTAAGAATACTTGATATGGGGCTTCCCTGGTGGTCCAGTGGGTAAACAATCTGCCATGCACTGAAAAGAGCACCGATTTGATTCCAGGCACAGGAAGATCCCACATGGCGCAGAGCGGCTGGACTGGTGTGCCCCATTACGAGCCAGTGCTCCGGAGCACGTGTGCCCAGAACCGGTGTTCTGCAACCAGAGAGGCCAGTGCAATGGGAGGCCCACACAGGACAAAGAATAAAAGATAGATGAAAATAAATATAAAAATAAAAGAGGCATGATGGGGAGAAAATAAATAAACTCAATGGGAAGTAGGTACCATTAGTCCAAATGAATCTGCCTAGAATGCATATAATTTTTATATACTCTCACATATTGAGTAGTATATCATGCCTTTCAAAGGAGATGCAGACATAGAGAACAGATTTGTAGACAGTGAAAGAAGGAGAGGGTGGGATAAATTGAGTAATAGTATGGAAACATATACATTATCATATGTAAAATAGAGAGCAAGTGGGGATTTGCTGTGTGACAAGGGGAGCTCAGCTCAGTGCTCTGTGACAATGTAGCGTGGAGATGGAAGGGGTTCAGGAGGGAGGGGAGATAAGTGTAACCGTGCCTGATCCATGTTGATGTATGGCAGAGGCCAACAAAATATTATGAAGCAAATATCCTTCATATAAAACAGACAGAAGGGCTTCCCCTGGCGGTCCAGTGGGTAAAGACACCGCCTTGCAGTGCAAGGGGCGCCGGTTCGATCCCTGGCCTGGGAAGAGCCCACGTGCCGCCAAGAGGCTGGACAGATGTGTCCAATTACTTAGCCGGAGCTCTGGAGAGCATGCGCCCAGAGCCAGTGCTCTGCGACGACAGTGGTCACCGCAATGGGAGGCCCACACGGGCCAAAGAACAAAGACGGATGAAAACAGAGAAATGAAAGACCAATAGAAGTTGTCCGCCTGCTCCCCTCCCTCCCCACCCCACCCTCCAAAAGATTAAAAAAAAAAAAAAAAAAACAGACAGAAAAGTTTGTTACACTATCATAAGCTCTGATCCTTAGAAACAGATACTGTTTTGCATCCGTGCCAAGCAAAACAAGAAATTTTGATTTGAAAGTAACCGTATAACCTGAGGAGTGTGGGAGAGGGATACTGAGTGGGGAAAAGGAGTTGGGAAACGTCAATCTCAGTTACAATAAACTGCTAGAATCCATTAACTTCTGTTACTTATGATCTATTGATTTATCTTGGCACAAATATCATTAATTTCAAGTCATATTTTTATGCTGGGGAATATGAACATTTCTTCGTGTTTTTTCATAAAGGGAAAGGCAGGTCTTTAATATTTGGCAAACTTTTAAAAATTTTCACAAAATAGTAAATCATGAAGAAACAGTCCAAAATAAACAAGTTTTTAATATTTAATAGCTAAATTAATAGGACATAAGCATTTGCCAGGAAGTTCAGTCAAGGTGTTTCTTTTATTATTTAAAGTGTGCATGCATGCTTCATTTGTGCATGTATGGCATAGAGGAATCACCATCTCTTGATTATCTGTTCATCATATTTAAGCCTTTGAAGAACTAAACATTCATAAATATTATGTTAATTGAGAGAATGCTAAGGGAGAACAGGACTGCCAGTTCTTTGTCACCAATGATGATGATAGATTTGATTTAGTTATGATCAGTAAATTCTGGATCATTAAGCACAACAGCTCCTTTACTCTTACTACTTGAATTATCCTTTTCTTGTGGTCTGAATCTATTTTCTAGTTTTATCAGAATTAAGATATTTGCTAGATTAGCCATGATTATAAACTGTAATTGTACTTTTTACCCAGCTATTACCAAAGCATTTATTTTGAATTATCCAATAGTGTCATCCTAACTCTGGATTTTCTGTTATATTTGATGCTTTTGAAAAAAAACATGCGCCCAGAGCCAGTGCTCTGCGACGACAGTGGTCACCGCAATGGGA
The DNA here is from genome assembly GCA_022376925.1 of Tragulus kanchil. Lineage (NCBI taxonomy): Eukaryota > Metazoa > Chordata > Mammalia > Artiodactyla > Tragulidae > Tragulus > Tragulus kanchil. The sequence goes on along the minus strand of JAIOJX010000028.1, from coordinate 222,961,124 downwards.
GGCCCACACGGGCCAAAGAACAAAGACGGATGAAAACAGAGAAATGAAAGACCAATAGAAGTTGTCCGCCTGCTCCCCTCCCCCCCCCCCCCACCCCCCAAAAGATTAAAAAAAAAAAAAAAAAACAGACAGAAAAGTTTGTTACACTATCATAAGCTCTGATCCTTAGAAACAGATACTGTTTTGCATCCGTGCCAAGCAAAACAAGAAATTTTGATTTGAAAGTAACCGTATAACCTGAGGAGTGTGGGAGAGGGATACTGAGTGGGGAAAAGGAGTTGGGAAACGTCAATCTCAGTTACAATAAACTGCTAGAATCCATTAACTTCTGTTACTTATGATCTATTGATTTATCTTGGCACAAATATCATTAATTTCAAGTCATATTTTTATGCTGGGGAATATGAACATTTCTTCGTGTTTTTTCATAAAGGGAAAGGCAGGTCTTTAATATTTGGCAAACTTTTAAAAATTTTCACAAAATAGTAAATCATGAAGAAACAGTCCAAAATAAACAAGTTTTTAATATTTAATAGCTAAATTAATAGGACATAAGCATTTGCCAGGAAGTTCAGTCAAGGTGTTTCTTTTATTATTTAAAGTGTGCATGCATGCTTCATTTGTGCATGTATGGCATAGAGGAATCACCATCTCTTGATTATCTGTTCATCATATTTAAGCCTTTGAAGAACTAAACATTCATAAATATTATGTTAATTGAGAGAATGCTAAGGGAGAACAGGACTGCCAGTTCTTTGTCACCAATGATGATGATAGATTTGATTTAGTTATGATCAGTAAATTCTGGATCATTAAGCACAACAGCTCCTTTACTCTTACTACTTGAATTATCCTTTTCTTGTGGTCTGAATCTATTTTCTAGTTTTATCAGAATTAAGATATTTGCTAGATTAGCCATGATTATAAACTGTAATTGTACTTTTTACCCAGCTATTACCAAAGCATTTATTTTGAATTATCCAATAGTGTCATCCTAACTCTGGATTTTCTGTTATATTTGATGCTTTTGAAAAAAAAAAAAAAAACTTTTTAAATGCTTCGAGCTATGTTTGATTAATTAATTATATTTTTATACAAAGAAATAAAGATTATCTACTTAATAAACTCTATATTCTGTTATATCAAGATCTAAAATGATCACCAATACTTCCTTTGTTGTTATTAATTACAGATATGTGAACCAGTGCTAATACAATGTGAGCATAGCCTGCAATGTGTATTCAGGTTTATTGAAAAGCCTGGATAATAGCGTTACTAATATATAAAATATTTAAAATTGTCTATTTAATTAAAGCTAACAATAAGATATTTCAGAGGTCAATTTTCAGAGGCCAGTTGCAGGATTTACTAATATGATGTCCCTTTAGGGAAAAAAAAGTCATTTTATACACAAAAAAGTAGTGAAAGAAGCAACTGAAATGTATATATAACTAACAATATATTTTCTAAATGCATTGGACTGAATTTCCCTTTATATCCAGTTTATCCATAGTCTCTCTTAAAATACTGACAGCTAACATGATTGTAACAATCTTAACAAATTCTCAGAGGATATTTCTTAAAATGATGTTAGCAACTTTCTAAAGGAAAATGATATAATAGTTCTTTCAGATTTAAACATTTATTATTATTGTACCTTTTATCTATAATTAATTTTTATCTATTATTCTAAATGAGTAGGGTTTCATCCTGTTCCTTTTAAATTATATAACTGAAAATTGGCTCTATAATGTGTTGTTCTTATATAGGTGCTAAGTCATGTCTGACTCTTCTGTAAATCAATGGATTGTAACCTGCCTGGCTCCTCTGGTCATGCAATTTTCCAGGCAAGAATACTGAAGTGGATTGTCACATTTCCTTTTCCAGTGATCTTCCCAACCCAGGAATTGAATCTGCATCTCCTGCTTGACAGGTGGAATCTTTCCTACTGAGACACTTGGGAAACCTCCATAATGTTTTGGCCTTATCCAAATAAATGGTACCAAATAAATGGTAGAATAAATAGAAAGCTATAAAAGTGGAAGGATGGATGGAGTGAGTGAGTGAGAAAGAGAGAGGGAGAAAGAGAGAATGCATTAAGATATTTCCATAATGCCTATAATTTTCTCTTTTGCAGATTATTTATTTTTCCCTGTAAAACCTCTGTTAGTTCATGACCCTGGAAAATCTCCAGGTGAAATCTGATGACCTCCTCCAACCCCTTCCTTACTGTATTTCTTTAAGGTATTTTCGAAAACCTATTTGGAAATTGTGGCTAAACTCAGGGGTAGAAATTATTTTGAAGGGTTTTATGCTAAGAAAAGTCACAAAGGAAAGCTACAAAGTCCTTTCTATCTCTAGCAATGCCCAAATATCATATTCCAAAATAGGGCTGAGTATCGCAAATCAAAGACCAATGTCTTTTGAAACATCTCTACGGCATCTCTCCAGGCTTTATTCTATGTAGTGATTCCCAGGGTCTCTCAAAAAATTATTTAGGTTTAATTTTAAAGGTATCTAGATCAGGCTACAGTTAGCAGGATCATCTGTCTAGAAGCAGTACTGACCTTTGCATGGTGCTTTTATTTCTCACTGTAACTTGACTCCATGAACCTCATTGTGTTTGATCACCAGAAGTTCCTTCCTGAGCAAATCTTTAGCTATTTCAATCAGGTAAGCCTCTGCCTTAGCTAGATTTGGGATTTCCATCCTTTTCTGCCTTAGGTCTAAATCTGTTATAGAAATCAGACAAAAGAAATAAATAGATGTAAAAAAAGAAAAAGATATACATACAAAATGTCTTAAGGGCAAGAGTTTTACCTAACACAAGTTTGGCACAGACAGTCAGACAATAGTGAAACATCAGAATTTGGAGCAGAGAAAGGTTTATTGCAGGACCATGCAAGGAGGTACCAGTGGCTTGTGCTGAAAAACAAAACATCAAACACCCTGAAGGGTTTGCACAAAGCATTTTTAAAGGCTAAGTAAGGGAGGGGGCCACAGGGTATGTGATCAGCGCATGCACAATTCTCTGGTTGGTTAGTGTTGAGGTAGCAGGGTGGTTAACATTATCAATCTTTGGTCTCCAAAAGGTCTAAGCATTACATGTTCATGAGCATCAAGTAGTTACTTTCTTCCATTTGGTGGTAAACTGAAAACCTCATAAAATATGCCTCATGTCCTATTTTCTAGAAGCTACAGCAAAGGATATGAGGGAAGGGAGATCCCAGAAAGCCCTGTTCAGTTACAGGAGTAGTGTGTTCAAACATAAATTAGAGATGACATGGGATAAAGTCTGGGTAAATAGCAATAGTGTGCCACTTTGGGTTAATGGTTTCATCAGAATTAGCCACAGATCTTTTGTCATTCTTTCCATCCCCATCAACAAATCTGTGCTCTTGGAACCTGCATGAAGATGGAAATTTTGATGGTTCCCTGCATATTCACTGATTCCTATCTTATGAAATTCATCATCCTACCCCTTCTGATTGTCCCTAAATCAATGGGCACTTAATTAATAGTCTAGTCTATGTCAGTGTTCAAGAAGCAGAAACCATTTCTATGCTGTTTCATTAGAAAGCAGTGAAGCACACATATATATTTAAAATGTATTTTTATTTTAAGTGTATTATTAAATCATGTCAGAAATTTATTGAATGCCTCATGTAAGTCAGACACTGTGAAAATCATTTTCACTCTTATTACCTTTTATTCCTTATAGCAAACCTCTCACAAAGGTTTTTATTATCCTCATTTTATGTGTTTAGAAACAAAGGGGCATAGAAATTATTTAACACAGCAAGTGATATACCTATGAACTCTGACTTTAAACCTAATTCTTAAATATATTAAACTCATAATATGTTAGTGACATTCAATCATAATTTTACAGTGTATAACACTATATTAAACAAAATGGGAATACAAACTCTTAGCTTTATTAAATTATTTTTTGAAACACATGAAAATAATTTAGTTTGCCTTAATTTTTAATATTTTTTGGTGTTGAAGTTAATATGTGATAAATAGATGAAGAATAATTAAACCTATGATATTTTCATATGCAGGTAGCGCATGCAAGGAGGTACCAGTGGCTTGTGCTGAAAAACAAAACATCAAACACCCTGAAGGGTTTGCACAAAGCATTTTTAAAGGCTAAGTAAGGGAGGGGGCCACAGGGTATGTGATCAGCGCATGCACAATTCTCTGGTTGGTTAGTGTTGAGGTAGCAGGGTGGTTAACATTATCAATCTTTGGTCTCCAAAAGGTCTAAGCATTACATGTTCATGAGCATCAAGTAGTTACTTTCTTCCATTTGGTGGTAAACTGAAAACCTCATAAAATATGCCTCATGTCCTATTTTCTAGAAGCTACAGCAAAGGATATGAGGGAAGGGAGATCCCAGAAAGCCCTGTTCAGTTACAGGAGTAGTGTGTTCAAACATAAATTAGAGATGACATGGGATAAAGTCTGGGTAAATAGCAATAGTGTGCCACTTTGGGTTAATGGTTTCATCAGAATTAGCCACAGATCTTTTGTCATTCTTTCCATCCCCATCAACAAATCTGTGCTCTTGGAACCTGCATGAAGATGGAAATTTTGATGGTTCCCTGCATATTCACTGATTCCTATCTTATGAAATTCATCATCCTACCCCTTCTGATTGTCCCTAAATCAATGGGCACTTAATTAATAGTCTAGTCTATGTCAGTGTTCAAGAAGCAGAAACCATTTCTATGCTGTTTCATTAGAAAGCAGTGAAGCACACATATATATTTAAAATGTTTTTTTATTTTAAGTGTATTATTAAATCATGTCAGAAATTTATTGAATGCCTCATGTAAGTCAGACACTGTGAAAATCATTTTCACTCTTATTACCTTTTATTCCTTATAGCAAACCTCTCACAAAGGTTTTTATTATCCTCATTTTATGTGTTTAGAAACAAAGGGGCATAGAAATTATTTAACACAGCAAGTGATATACCTATGAACTCTGACTTTAAACCTAATTCTTAAATATATTAAACTCATAATATGTTAGTGACATTCAATCATAATTTTACAGTGTATAACACTATATTAAACAAAATGGGAATACAAACTCTTAGCTTTATTAAATTATTTTTTGAAACACATGAAAATAATTTAGTTTGCCTTAATTTTTAATATTTTTTGGTGTTGAAGTTAATATGTGATAAATAGATGAAGAATAATTGAAATTCCAATGATGATAATTTTCCATTAGATATTGGTTGCTCTTTATTGTTTATGTACAACTACAAACTTCTTAAACCTTTCCAATTTCTTGGGCACATTAAGCCTTCTTTAGTTAGCTTATTACGATTCACTTTCCTTGATATAATGACAACTGTCTTTCATTATTTACATTTCTAGTACTTGCAAGACCTTCTGTGACAGTGTTGTCTAAAACTTAAAAAAGAGTCACAACCTAAGAGTTGAGATTTATGTTTTATTTAGCAGAAATTTTTAGGACTTAAGCCCAGAGGGCAGCATCTCAAGTAACCCTGAGAGAACTGCTCCGAGGAGCTGAGGGGAGGAGCCAAGTTATATTTGCAACATAGGGCAGGTAGTCTGAACATCAGAAGGTTATTATTAATTAAAGAAAACCAGATATCCCAAGTTATGGAATTTGGTGGGTTTATTCATGTCTATGAAGATGAAGAGTCCGGGCTCACTAAAGCCATTCCTTTTCATCTCCGCTATCTGGGGCCACTATCCTGCTTTTTTCACATCCTGAGTCCTCAGAGCTCTCTGTAGACAGTGACTGCAGATCGATTGATCTTGCAGGTATTCTTCACCATTCTGAATGCACTTAGGGCTCAGAAATTTACATGTGGAGGCCAGAATCACTGATGATTGTAAAATCCTTATTTACTGATATGGCAAGAAATATTCTATTCTCAGTGTCAAGGATTGTTTGTATGAGTCAAGTATTTTTAGAGTACTTTCTGTAGGTGATACTCGAGGTCTGTATCACAGGAGTAATTTACACTTCTGTATTTGTGTATTCGTGAAAACACTCTATCAAATATTTTCCCCAAACTATATTGCATTATTGATAACAAGGAAAATGATGGATAATTGAGTGGGGATAAAGTTGAGCCTAAGACTTTAAACCTAATTCTTAAATATATTAAACTCATAATATGTTAGTGACATTCAATCATAATTTTACAGTGTATAACACTATATTAAACAAAATGGGAATACAAACTCTTAGCTTTATTAAATTATTTTTTGAAACACATGAAAATAATTTAGTTTGCCTTAATTTTTAATATTTTTTGGTGTTGAAGTTAATATGTGATAAATAGATGAAGAATAATTGAAATTCCAATGATGATAATTTTCCATTAGATATTGGTTGCTCTTTATTGTTTATGTACAACTACAAACTTCTTAAACCTTTCCAATTTCTTGGGCACATTAAGCCTTCTTTAGTTAGCTTATTACGATTCACTTTCCTTGATATAATGACAACTGTCTTTCATTATTTACATTTCTAGTACTTGCAAGACCTTCTGTGACAGTGTTGTCTAAAACTTAAAAAAGAGTCACAACCTAAGAGTTGAGATTTATGTTTTATTTAGCAGAAATTTTTAGGACTTAAGCCCAGAGGGCAGCATCTCAAGTAACCCTGAGAGAACTGCTCCGAGGAGCTGAGGGGAGGAGCCAAGTTATATTTGCAACATAGGGCAGGTAGTCTGAACATCAGAAGGTTATTATTAATTAAAGAAAACCAGATATCCCAAGTTATGGAATTTGGTGGGTTTATTCATGTCTATGAAGATGAAGAGTCCGGGCTCACTAAAGCCATTCCTTTTCATCTCCGCTATCTGGGGCCACTATCCTGCTTTTTTCACATCCTGAGTCCTCAGAGCTCTCTGTAGACAGTGACTGCAGATCGATTGATCTTGCAGGTATTCTTCACCATTCTGAATGCACTTAGGGCTCAGAAATTTACATGTGGAGGGCCAGAATCACTGATGATTGTAAAATCCTTATTTACTGATATGGCAAGAAATATTCTATTCTCAGTGTCAAGGATTGTTTGTATGAGTCAAGTATTTTTAGAGTACTTTCTGTAGGTGATACTCGAGGTCTGTATCACAGGAGTAATTTACACTTCTGTATTTGTGTATTCGTGAAAACACTCTATCAAATATTTTCCCCAAACTATATTGCATTATTGATAACAAGGAAAAATGATGGATAATTGAGTGGGGATAAAGTTGAGCCTAAGACTATTATTAAATCCTGACTTTACTGAGTTCTGTCGGCAATGCAGGAGATGCTGGTTCCATTCCTGGGTCAGGAAGATGCCCTGGAGAGGGGATAGGCTACCCACTTCAGTATTCTTGGGCTTTCCTGGTAGCTCAGCTGGTAAAGAATCTATCTTCAATGCAAGATACTTGGATTCAATCCCTGGGTTGGGAAAATCCCCTGGAGAAAGGAAAGGCTACTCACTCCAGTATTCTTGTTTGGAGAATTTCATGGCTTGTCCATGGGTCACAAAGAGTCAGACACGACTGAGTGACTTTCATTTCACTCGGTTCTGAATGGAGGAGTTTCCTAAGGTATAACTACTGATAGAGTTTGTTTACTGAAGTTGGGGAATGTGCTAACAATCTGATAATTATGTCTCCAATCATTTATCTCCCTTTATGATACACATATTTTATCAGAATTCCCTTTCTGAATCCTTGTTCATAGATCTCACACATTACATGGCTTTATAGTTTTCTAGTACTTTTTAGCTTAAGCTTGGTGTCATCTCCAGGTATGCAAAAGACAGTTCAGTCTAAACTGTCACTTTAATCTTGCGTTCAATTGTAAGTTTCTCCCATCTTCCATGAGTCCATGACCTGGATGAGAATAAAACGTCAACCCTTATTTTGTTGATGTTTTGGAATTGTGAAGAAAAAAAGAAGCATTATACATTACATGCATTGCTGTGGAATTCTTATGCATTTAAATTTTAATTTCCATTTTTTATGAAGAAACTATAAACTATGTCCAGCACCATAACAAACTAATCCTTCCAGCAAATTTACAGTTCAGATTTTGTTCTACTCTCATAGATCACCACACACTTTTATTTATAATTTAGCATACATAACATTTTACATGTATTATTTCAATGCTTTGCAAGCAATGAGTTTGCCTTGCCATTTTTAGTCCCCAGAATATAATTTTGAGGGTTTCCCAGATGGTACTAGTGGTAAAGAACCTGTCTGCCAATGTAGGAGACATAAGAGATGTAGATTCAATCCCTGGGTCAGGAAGATTTCCTGGAGGAGGGATTCAGTATTCTCACCCAGAGAATCCCATGGACAGAGGAGCCAGCCAAGCAACAGACCATAGAATTGAAAAGAGTCAGACCCTACTGAAGAAACTTACCATGCATGCATGCATATAATCTTGAAGGAATGGATTAATTTGTCCCCAAATAAGTTCTAGGAGCATGGATCAGAAGGTTTCATAAGAGATACTCTTATTATATTTCTGAGGAATTATAACATCATTTGTCACTTTCTATTTATATTGGAATTCAAACCACTTCTTTTTTTAGAAATAGTCTCTTAATTTTACATGTCTCTGTGCCATAGTTGGTAAAAGCAAAAATGTTTTGTTAATATCTTGCCCCTTAATATGCTCTGGCTGCCATAACAAAATACCATAGGTTAGATAGCTTAACTTTAGAAATCTCACATTTTTGAAGGCTGGTAATCTGAAATCATGGTGCCAGAATGATTGGGTTCTAGCAAGAACGAACACTCTTTCTGGCTTGCTGGTGGCCACTTTCTTGATATTTGCTTAAAAAAGTAAAAGATATTTCTCTCTGTCTCTTCTTATAAAGCCACCAATCTTGTCCATTAGGAATTGTGACATCATTTAATTTGAATTGCCTCTTAGAAGCCCAATCTCAAAATATAGTCACGTTGGAGGTTAGGGATTCAACATATGGAACCTGGGAGAATGTAATGCAGTAAATGATACCTTCACAATAGAAAAAAAGCATATCTTCCAAGATCACAGACATTACAATTTTTATTTTATTTTTACAAGTTCCAAAAGATGCCTTGTCTACTTTTAATAGTGTCAACTGGTGGGGGCGCGGGGAGGGGCGGGTAAAGTACAACCTAAAAGTTCAGAATTAGGTTTTGTTTACCAGACAAAGCTGAGTAATTAAACCCAGGATGCAGCCTCTCAGAAAACTCCAAGAGATTGCTTTGAAGAGGTTAGGAGAAATCTGGATCTGTAGGAGTTTCTGCAACTAAGATCAAGTAAGTCAGAACTTTAAAAGATTACTGTGAACGATAAGAAACATATCTCAAATTAATGCATTTAGTGCTTTTCTAAGTATACAAAGATGTAAAAGTCTGTACTCCTTGAAATAATCCCTCTGATAAGCGCTTTAACTATCTAGGGCGGGTATCCTGTGCCCTTCCATCCTGAATGCCCTCAGGGTGTACTACTGTGGGTGGCGCCAGCTTCAGAGGGCGTGGCTCCAGCGTGAGAGGGCGTGGCTCCCAGCAGCTGGTTTCTTTCCTTCCTGAATTTCCTCAGGGCTCACTTTCTGTGGTTGTGTGGCTTCAGGACTGCAGCATTTGTCATTCATTTATATTGGAATTCAAACCACTTCTTTTTTTAGAAATAGTCTCTTAATTTTACATGTCTCTGTGCCATAGTTGGTAAAAGCAAAAATGTTTTGTTAATATCTTGCCCCTTAATATGCTCTGGCTGCCATAACAAAATACCATAGGTTAGATAGCTTAACTTTAGAAATCTCACATTTTTGAAGGCTGGTAATCTGAAATCATGGTGCCAGAATGATTGGGTTCTAGCAAGAACGAACACTCTTTCTGGCTTGCTGGTGGCCACTTTCTTGATATTTGCTTAAAAAAGTAAAAGATATTTCTCTCTGTCTCTTCTTATAAAGCCACCAATCTTGTCCATTAGGAATTGTGACATCATTTAATTTGAATTGCCTCTTAGAAGCCCAATCTCAAAATATAGTCACGTTGGAGGTTAGGGATTCAACATATGGAACCTGGGAGAATGTAATGCAGTAAATGATACCTTCACAATAGAAAAAAAGCATATCTTCCAAGATCACAGACATTACAATTTTTATTTTATTTTTACAAGTTCCAAAAGATGCCTTGTCTACTTTTAATAGTGTCAACTGGTGGGGGGGCGGGGGAGGGGCGGGGTAAAGTACAACCTAAAAGTTCAGAATTAGGTTTTGTTTACCAGACAAAGCTGAGTAATTAAACCCAGGATGCAGCCTCTCAGAAAACTCCAAGAGATTGCTTTGAAGAGGTTAGGGAGAAATCTGGATCTGTAGGAGTTTCTGCAACTAAGATCAAGTAAGTCAGAACTTTAAAAGATTACTGTGAACGATAAGAAACATATCTCAAATTAATGCATTTAGTGCTTTTCTAAGTATACAAAGATGTAAAAGTCTGTACTCCTTGAAATAATCCCTCTGATAAGCGCTTTAACTATCTAGGGCGGGTATCCTGTGCCCTTCCATCCTGAATGCCCTCAGGGTGTACTACTGTGGGTGGCGCCAGCTTCAGAGGGCGTGGCTCCAGCGTGAGAGGGCGTGGCTCCCAGCAGCTGGTTTCTTTCCTTCCTGAATTTCCTCAGGGCTCACTTTCTGTGGTTGTGTGGCTTCAGGACTGCAGCACCTTTTCTTTACAGATGTGGAAGGCTACATCCTTCATTCACAATACTTCATTTATTTAATTGTTCATGTATCTTTATTTATTCAGTTTTATCTAAGGATTAGTTAAGGCAAGGTATTGTTATAAAATAGTATTTAAGGAATTCTCCCTATAAAATTTGTGTGACAATTTTCTCAATTTTCTCAATTTTTCTCAATAAAAAGACAATAGCATGAAGTGTACTGATGACATCAAATAGCTTACCATTCTTTTACCTCACTTTAATCATAAGTAAAATAAAACTGAAATCAGTACTTCAGTAAAAAAGCTTATGGTGTCTTTTTAAAAAGATATTTATATATTGTGACGTTCACTGTGAATTGAATTGAAAAAGGAAAAAAGAACATTTTAAAAAGAGCAAAATAAATACAAAATTCTGCTGCACTAGCAAGTCTTAGACTTTTCATAGTAAAGAGTCTGCCTTTAATGCAGAAGACTGGGATTGAATCCCTGTGTCAGGAAGATCTCCTAGAAAAGAGAATGGCCGCCCACTCCAGTATTCCTGCCGGGAGAATTCTATGGACAGAGAAGCCTGGTGGGATACAGTCCATGGGGTTGCAAAGAGTTGGACACAGTGAGTGACGCACTCATTACTTCATTTTTTCTTTTTTCAGCAGGTCTTATCACTAAGATCACTAGGCTGAAGCTAGGCAGAAAAAAGAATGCCTTCTCCCCAAACTCATACTTTGTGAAATCTCAATGAAATCAGAGTATTGCTATCTCAGATCACATCAGTTATATCAATGAAAATTACATTGTATCCAATCAAGTAATTATTCACTCTGCCATAAAGGTCAACAGAAGCAAAAAAAACCGCTTCTGCCAATTACCTTTCAGCATCCATTGCCCAATCAGAGTCCTGATACTCTACTTACTAGCTTTCGGTGGTTTGCAGTAAGGGAATAGAGTTCTTCTTCATTTTTATCTAACCCTACCCATATGCCTTTTCATACTGCAGTCCATGGGGTCGCGAAGAGTCGGTCACGATTGAGTGACTGAACTGAACTGATCCATATGCCTTAGAGACAAAGAAATCTACCAGTCAAAATGTGCAACGAATCCAAGGTTGTAATAAAAATTGGATTATTTTGATTTGGGGTTCATGCAGGGTTTATCTCTGAACAAATTCTTATTATTCTTTTAACAATTTTTACAGAATTATTGCAGACATAACAAGTTGAGCAGTAATTAAGAAAATAAACAAAACCTCTATCATAAGAAAATAAATATTCTATTATTATCTCAATCTGGTCTTTGTCTAAACATATATCTATTTCTAGCTATGGTCAGATTTTATGCTGACATTTGAATGCTAACTTATGGTATATTTCAATATAGTTTATAATGTTATATAAGTTTTTACTTATCTGAATATTACTTTATTAATACTTGTTTAACAATAAACAATTAGGTAATTAAACCTCAATGGTAAATTAATCTTTAAGTTTATTGCTTAGTTTAGTTAGGATTTTTTCATCCACAAATGTAAGAGAATGTATTAATTATCTTTTTTAAAAAATTAGATCTAACATATACTAGCTCTTTAAATAAATGTGATAGCTTTCCAACCCTTTAAAATTACTTTAATCAATTTATATATGAACAGATTTGCTTAAAAAAAAATCTGTTCCATATAGTTATTTTTAAGTAAATTTAGGCTTAATAACATAATATTTGTTATATGTTTTTCTCTACTATACAGTTTTACACAAAATATCTGTCTACACACGTAGCATGAGACCACAGATTAAGAAGCATTGATAATATATATTTTGGATCCTTTGAGTTTTCTCCAGCCATCAAATTTTTCCGTCTGTCACTGTGACTGTAATCCCTTGGTTCTTGGAAGATTTGTCTTTTTCACAATGGCAAATAGATATCATAAAAACAAATCTATTTTTTCACTGCTTGCAGTGTGAACTTAATACAGCCATTGTATTTCCCTCTCCACAAAAACTATTCTTATATGTCACAGCCTTCTCTTCAAGATTACTTAATCTTGCCATAAAGGTGCACCAGAAGAAAAAATAAAAAAGCATTGAAATGCCAGAAATTTTATGGTGAAGGGAGACATACTGCTAACAAGATCTGTGGAAAGCATTTTCAGCATTGTCCATGGGGTCGAAGAGTCGGTCACGATTGAGTGACTGAACTGAACTGATCCATATGCCTTAGAGACAAAGAAATCTACCAGTCAAAATGTGCAACGAATCCAAGGTTGTAATAAAAATTGGATTATTTTGATTTGGGGTTCATGCAGGGTTTATCTCTGAACAAATTCTTATTATTCTTTTAACAATTTTTACAGAATTATTGCAGACATAACAAGTTGAGCAGTAATTAAGAAAATAAACAAAACCTCTATCATAAGAAAATAAATATTCTATTATTATCTCAATCTGGTCTTTGTCTAAACATATATCTATTTCTAGCTATGGTCAGATTTTATGCTGACATTTGAATGCTAACTTATGGTATATTTCAATATAGTTTATAATGTTATATAAGTTTTTACTTATCTGAATATTACTTTATTAATACTTGTTTAACAATAAACAATTAGGTAATTAAACCTCAATGGTAAATTAATCTTTAAGTTTATTGCTTAGTTTAGTTAGGATTTTTACATCCACAAATGTAAGAGAATGTATTAATTATCTTTTTTAAAAAATTAGATCTAACATATACTAGCTCTTTAAATAAATGTGATAGCTTTCCAACCCTTTAAAATTACTTTAATCAATTTATATATGAACAGATTTGCTTAAAAAAAAATCTGTTCCATATAGTTATTTTTAAGTAAATTTAGGCTTAATAACATAATATTTGTTATATGTTTTTCTCTACTATACAGTTTTACACAAAATATCTGTCTACACACGTAGCATGAGACCACAGATTAAGAAGCATTGATAATATATATTTTGGATCCTTTGAGTTTTCTCCAGCCATCAAATTTTTCCGTCTGTCACTGTGACTGTAATCCCTTGGTTCTTGGAAGATTTGTCTTTTTCACAATGGCAAATAGATATCATAAAAACAAATCTATTTTTTCACTGCTTGCAGTGTGAACTTAATACAGCCATTGTATTTCCCTCTCCACAAAAACTATTCTTATATGTCACAGCCTTCTCTTCAAGATTACTTAATCTTGCCATAAAGGTGCACCAGAAGAAAAAATAAAAAAGCATTGAAATGCCAGAAATTTTATGGTGAAGGGAGACATACTGCTAACAAGATCTGTGGAAACCACGGTAGCAGCAAATTTCTCTGTCAGATGGAGCTCACCGGTGTCTTTGGTCATTGTTCTTAGAATCCACCTTATTATCTACAGTTGCTGAAATAGCTCCTTGCCATGGAGCAAATGTGAAACTTGCCATAGGCTATTGCATGCATTTAAATGCCATCAATTCATGAGCTGGAGTGAAAGCACTCATTGGTTTCTCATTTCTGTCTGTGCAGGCTTCTGGGTTAATGGCCTCTCAGGCCATGTCACCTAACAAAGTGTCACTGAGGAGTTATTGAGAAAGTTTGCAGGAGAAGCAGTGGGACTCCTTCCTATTCAGACATTGCCTCATGTGTACCTGGTAATAGAGGGGAAGAATAACTCACAGAAGACCTTGCATTTGTTTGCTAAGGCTTCCTTAATAAAATACCACACACAGTGGCACTGAGATTACAGAAATTTATTTTCTCATGGATTTGAGGGCCAAAAGATCAAGATAAAGTGCCAGAGGGTTTATTTCTTCTGAGGCCTCTGTCCTTGGCATGCATTTGGCCACCTTCTTGCTGCCTAGTATATACATTTTTTATTTCAAATTGTTTTCTACTATGGATTATTGTAAGATATTCAATGCAGTTCCCTGTACTATATAGAAGGACCTTGTTTATTTTATATAAAGTAATGCCTATTTGTTAATCCCAGAATACTAATTTATTCCTCTCCCCTTTTCCCTTCATCTCTCTCTCTTGTAAAGATAGCAGCCAGCCTGGATTAAGGCCTTCTCCCCAGTAACATCATTTTACTTAGCAGCCTCTTGAAAGTACCCACCACCCAATACCGTCACATTCTGAGGTACTCGGACGGAGGCCTTCAATATACAATTTTGGGAGAACACAATTCAGCTCCTAGTACCTCTCCACTTGAAAACAACAAAAGCTTTTCCAACTTGGAAAAAGTATCCATTTTCATTTTCATTTGCCTGATGTCAAGGGCATAGTGGAGTCTTCCTGTTACCTTGATTAAATTTTAGTTTTAACCAGACACTGTTTCCAGAGTCCTGAGTGTAGAGCATTACCAATGATGCTACTCTCCTCCCAGCTATAGGTGAAGATCTGGGACGTATTCATGCTCCCCGACGTATGTCAGAAGGTTTGGGTTTGGTGTTATTTTCTACTCCTTTCTCTCAGCTGCAATGAATTTTCACCAGTAGCCTAAAAGTGACATTGGCACTTGCCCTTCACACAGTGGTTTATTCTCCATAGGAGAGTTAGAAGGGGAAAGGGGGCAAGAATCCAGAGCTGACTGTTCTTCTTTGCTGCAGCTTCTTCCCTAAACCAGCATCACCCTCTTGCCCTCACCGTAAATCTTTCTTAGAAGCGCTAACGATACTGAAGTTTAAAAACCTACGCATGTGTGCATGCTAATTTGCTTCAGTTGTATCCAGCTCAGACCCTGTGAACCATATAGCCCTCCAGACTCCTCTATTCATGGCACTCTCTAGGCAAGAATACTGGAAAGGGTAGCGATTCCCTCCTCCCGGGGATCTTCCCAAAACAGGACTTGAATCTGCATCTCTTACATTTTCTACATTGGTAGGTGGGTTTTTTACCACTAACTACTGCTGCCTTGGAACCTCCAAGGAAAAGAGGAGTTGCATGAAAAGAGATTTATTAGGAATAAACTTTCTTTTTAAGAGTATCACATTTTTCTTCACCTTTAACTCTTCACGTGAAGTTTTAAATCTACAATATGGCAACCCACTCCAGTATTCTTGCCTAGGAAATCCTATAGATGGAGGAGTTTGGTGGGTGACAGTCCATGAGGTCAGAGTTTGGACACAACTGAGTGGCTCAGCATGTGAGAACATTATGCCAGGAGGGGCCAGATACACTCAGAATGATTTCTAGAAAAAAAGAAAGTGGGTCCCATGCTTGTTATTCCCAGAATACTAACTCCCCTTTTTTTTGTAAAGATAGCAGCCAGCCTGGATTAAGGCCTTCTCCCAGTAACATCATTTTACTTAGCAGCCTCTTGAAAGTACCCACCACCCAATACCGTCACATTCTGAGGTACTCGGACGGAGGCCTTCAATATACAATTTTGGGAGAACACAATTCAGCTCCTAGTACCTCTCCACTTGAAAACAACAAAAGCTTTTCCAACTTGGAAAAAGTATCCATTTTCATTTTCATTTGCCTGATGTCAAGGGCATAGTGGAGTCTTCCCTGTTACCTTGATTAAATTTTAGTTTTAACCAGACACTGTTTCCAGAGTCCTGAGTGTAGAGCATTACCAATGATGCTACTCTCCTCCCAGCTATAGGTGAAGATCTGGGACGTATTCATGCTCCCCGACGTATGTCAGAAGGTTTGGGTTTGGTGTTATTTTCTACTCCTTTCTCTCAGCTGCAATGAATTTTCACCAGTAGCCTAAAAGTGACATTGGCACTTGCCCTTCACACAGTGGTTTATTCTCCATAGGAGAGTTAGAAGGGAAGGAGGCAAGAATCCAGAGCTGACTGTTCTTCTTTGCTGCAGCTTCTTCCCTAAACCAGCATCACCCTCTTGCCCTCACCGTAAATCTTTCTTAGAAGCGCTAACGATACTGAAGTTTAAAAACCTACGCATGTGTGCATGCTAATTTGCTTCAGTTGTATCCAGCTCAGACCCTGTGAACCATATAGCCCTCCAGACTCCTCTATTCATGGCACTCTCTAGGCAAGAATACTGGAAAGGGTAGCGATTCCCTCCTCCCGGGGATCTTCCCAAAACAGGACTTGAATCTGCATCTCTTACATTTTCTACATTGGTAGGTGGGTTTTTTACCACTAACTACTGCTGCCTTGGAACCTCCAAGGAAAAGAGGAGTTGCATGAAAAGAGATTTATTAGGAATAAACTTTCTTTTTAAGAGTATCACATTTTTCTTCACCTTTAACTCTTCACGTGAAGTTTTAAATCTACAATATGGCAACCCACTCCAGTATTCTTGCCTAGGAAATCCTATAGATGGAGGAGTTTGGTGGGTGACAGTCCATGAGGTCAGAGTTTGGACACAACTGAGTGGCTCAGCATGTGAGAACATTATGCCAGGAGGGGCCAGATACACTCAGAATGATTTCTAGAAAAAAAGAAAGTGGCTCCCATGCTGTATGCCAGTTATCACTGGATTTACAGTCTGTCAGCAAATGCTTACCAAAATGAAACTGTTCGCTAAATTCATGTTGTGCCTGTTTTCTCTACTCCCCATTACCTTTCCTCCTCCAGGAATTAGAGGGATAAAGATCTCCCCCTTTTAAAATGAACACTTTAGAGCTTACAAGAGGAACACCTTGTCTACCCTCTCTCTGTAGAGTCATTTGTCCTCTCTGAAGCTTATTTTTTTGTTGTTTTGTTGTAAAGAGTAAGGTTTCGGTTCATGCAGCCCATTCAGTTATCAGGGCCAGAAGCAATCATTTCCTGACCAGTTAGGGGGTGTCTTTCCCATAGGATGAGTGCCTTATAAAAGCTGCCCTCTGTGTTTTATGGCTTTACTACTTCTCCATTTAGAGAAAACTGTCATTCATTCAAACACACACTGCAAACATTGCAGAAATCCACTGAAAGTTATTTTTACTGATGGTGCTTCAATTACTCGAACTGGGAAGAAGGGAAATTGCGTGGTCCATGCAGTTTTTGAGCACTGTTCATTGCTCATTTCTCCAGCACTGAAGAGAAGGTTGGCTTGATCACCAACATTAAGGGATGGAGGAGGATCTCATTGATGATACATTCAGGCCACTAAAACACACTGTAGTACAAGAATAAGTCTGAAAAATCTATAGCAGTCCTTTCATGCTGATCAAAGCTGCTTCTCTAATAAAGATCATCCATACCCATGCTGGAGCAGCCCAAGGAACTTCCTGGACTCTCTCACCTGCTTATCCTGCAGGACTTGTCTGTTCAGACTCATCATTTTTTTCTGTCATATTCATATTGTGTGTGTGCGTGTGTATCCCTCTCTTCTCTCTTTCTTTCAACTCTGTCTCCCCTTAACTGTCATTCTGCTGAGTACCACTATATTGGTCATTCTGTCGTACTTCTAGAATGTTCTGGATCCATCCCTGGACAGTATCCTTGAACTCATCCTCCTCCAAATGCTCTCTGATCTTTCAAATTTGTAATTTTTATTTACTATGTATAACTTCTTACAGTAAAATTAAAAGTGGAATGAAAACCTAGACACGATTGGAACTAATGGACACCATGTTATTTTAAGCCTTTATACAATAAATCATTTTCCGTTTACTAATATACCCAGAATTTCCACTTATTTCAACAGATAAAAATCAAGATTTTTTGGGCAAAGAAGTCAAACAAGTGTTTCACTTTGACAACCTAGAAGGGGCAGGATGGGGTGGGATGTGAAAGGGAGATTTAAGAGAGAGGGGATGCAAGTACACCTATGACTGATTCATAATGATGTATGGAGAAACCAGCACAATATTGAAAAGCTATTATCCTTTGATTAAAAGTGAATTTTAAAAAAGAACCAACTGAAAAAGCTCTGTATTTTGTTAAAAAAAAATAATGCAGGTAGATGTTTTTAGATCACTATTCTATTTTATTCAGCCCTGATGAACTGAGGTGGAGACTGAATGGTGACACAGTCCAATATGAAACCAACTTCTCAGTTGTATGAAAAAAAACTAGAGGAGAAAATTTAATCAAAGATAATTCTTCAAGACAATTCAAGTCACAGGAATACATGTGCTTGCTTTCTAGATATGGAGCATCCCATCTCTATGGGGTCATTTACCACTTTGTAGGCCTTAACATTGGTCATTATGGGATGCAGTTGTTGAGTACAAGCTCACCAGCACTGAAGAGAAGGTTGGCTTGATCACCAACATTAAGGGATGGAGGAGGATCTCATTGATGATACATTCAGGCCACTAAAACACACTGTAGTACAAGAATAAGTCTGAAAAATCTATAGCAGTCCTTTCATGCTGATCAAAGCTGCTTCTCTAATAAAGATCATCCATACCCATGCTGGAGCAGCCCAAGGAACTTCCTGGACTCTCTCACCTGCTTATCCTGCAGGACTTGTCTGTTCAGACTCATCATTTTTTTCTGTCATATTCATATTGTGTGTGTGCGTGTGTATCCCTCTCTTCTCTCTTTCTTTCAACTCTGTCTCCCCTTAACTGTCATTCTGCTGAGTACCACTATATTGGTCATTCTGTCGTACTTCTAGAATGTTCTGGATCCATCCCTGGACAGTATCCTTGAACTCATCCTCCTCCAAATGCTCTCTGATCTTTCAAATTTGTAATTTTTATTTACTATGTATAACTTCTTACAGTAAAATTAAAAGTGGAATGAAAACCTAGACACGATTGGAACTAATGGACACCATGTTATTTTAAGCCTTTATACAATAAATCATTTTCCGTTTACTAATATACCCAGAATTTCCACTTATTTCAACAGATAAAAATCAAGATTTTTTGGGCAAAGAAGTCAAACAAGTGTTTCACTTTGACAACCTAGAAGGGGCAGGATGGGGTGGGATGTGAAAGGGAGATTTAAGAGAGAGGGGATGCAAGTACACCTATGACTGATTCATAATGATGTATGGAGAAACCAGCACAATATTGAAAAGCTATTATCCTTTGATTAAAAGTGAATTTTAAAAAAGAACCAACTGAAAAAGCTCTGTATTTTGTTAAAAAAAAATAATGCAGGTAGATGTTTTTAGATCACTATTCTATTTTATTCAGCCCTGATGAACTGAGGTGGAGACTGAATGGTGACACAGTCCAATATGAAACCAACTTCTCAGTTGTATGAAAAAAAACTAGAGGAGAAAATTTAATCAAAGATAATTCTTCAAGACAATTCAAGTCACAGGAATACATGTGCTTGCTTTCTAGATATGGAGCATCCCATCTCTATGGGGTCATTTACCACTTTGTAGGCCTTAACATTGGTCATTATGGGATGCCCACAGATATCAGTTCTCTCCCTCTTGTATGCTGAACAAATACTTTGGTGAAAATTACAATTGACACCACAGCACTTAAGTCTTTGGATCTGTGAGATATCACATAGTTACTTTTCTGTGACAGTAGAGAGGCCTACCTTTATGCATGCCATCATCTCCCATCCTAGCTTCACCTAAGCTTGTTTCCACACCATTTACTTTATTTTTCAGGATGCCATGTCAATAATAATAATAAGATGATTGAATTCTTCTTCAAAATGTCTTCTACATGATTACAAAAATATGGCGCTCTAATGCTGAGTCATAGAATTGTTTGCTGCCTATTGTTATTCTGTATTAGTTTCATATAGATGTCTTTATGTCAAATTCATATTTTAAAATATGTAGAATGTTGGTGAGACTTTTCTAATTTTACTCTAGATCTCTTTCTCTGGTAATTTAGGTACAGTAAAAAGGAAGGGGTCTAAATATATGAACTAACTCTCCACCTTCTGAGATATCTCAATGCATTATTTTTTTATTACAAATAAATGCCAATGGATTGTTAACTTCCCATTGTCTTAGAATATAAACTTTCTAGCAATGTCAAGATTTTAGCTACAACTAGGAGATATCCGACTTATTATTCCACTGAAATGGAATATTTTTACAGTTTAGTTCTCTTTGTCAGCACAAAGTATAGTCCCAGTACAATCTAGAAGGCTTTGATTGGTTAGATTAGTCACTAAGTCATGTCTGACTCTTGTGACCCCATGGACTGTAACCTGCCAGACTCCTTGGTCCATGGGCTTCTCCTGGCAAGAATATTAGAGTGGGTTGACATTTCCCCCAAAACTAGAAGGATTAAGAGACACACATTTGATTTTCCCATCTTGCTAAGTAGTCTTCAAGTCACATATTAGTTTTTCCTAATTGTCACTTGTAATGAAGAATAATGATGCTCAAGATGACCTGAAGAAGTAAACTAACTCTGAATTGTGTTAAAGGAATGCATATAAAAACAACTGTTCATGAGGAAACATCTGTTCTGGCAGACAAGACCTGGAGAAAACATTACTTTCTGTGCTGTGCTAGGAGGATAAATTGTAAACCAGAATTCTCAGGAGCATTTCCAGATGCTTGTTTTGAGACAAACACATCAGCCCCCGAGGGCTTCCCAGTTCACATCATTGCTGGCCATTCAACCTCACTTATCTTCCTCCTTTGTGCTGTCATGTTCCCAAGCAATCCTCTAATTTCATCACTGGATATTTCTTTCCCTTCACTATGTGTCCTCAATAGAACAGGAATGGACTGGAATTGAAATTTCACAGATCCTTTCATTGAATATATAATTGTTTTTCTCAGCTATGTATGCTATTAAAAAACCATACTGGTTCTAAAATAAGTGTCTGAAAGATAACTCTCTATTATTAACCTTTCTATTAAGTGATATTTTTACAATAATATCAATTTTAAAGAGTTTGGTCTTTCTACAGACACTTAAGACACCTACAGAACTGCTTTTCAGTCACTAAGTCATGTCCAGCTCTTTGAGATCCCATGGATAACAGCACAGCAAGCTTCCTTGCCCTTCTCTATCTCCGGGAGTTTGCTCAGACTCATGTCCATTGAGTCACTCATGCTGTCCAAACACCTGATCCTCTGTGATCCCCCTTTTAAAAATAACTTTATAAAGCTATTTTCACTGCAAAAATGATTTTTAAAAGCAAATGAATAACAGCCACTGTGGATATGAACATAATCATTTAGTGAGTACATCAACTCAGTATATGTCACTTAAACTCCTCTCTGGCTAATTCAAAATGTTAATCAAAATAATTCCAATTAAATATTTAAATAAAAAGGTTGATTAAATATATCTGATTAAATAGGTAAATTTAAGTGTGTAACATAACAATGTTAAATCTTATGCTAATACTCTTTAGGCTGGAGATATGCTAGGAAAATTAAAGTGTCACAAGAAGGAATTATTTGCAGTACTTCATCAAACATAATTCAATTTGAGAGCACTATGCTTTATAATGAAAGTTAAGTAATCTACTGCAGATTTTGCATTTCAATGAATTCTGAGGCAACTTACTTTAGTGAGATGAATGCAAATTTTTTATTGTGACAGCAATGATCATGAGTTTCAGTGCTATACTTTCCTTTGGGTGATTTGATCAAATTCCTTAGGTTCTCTGAGGATCGATTTTCTCATATGGATATCTAATTGCATACATTTCATGATAATAAAATGCAAAAACACTTCTGAATACTTATAAGATAATTTCTTCATTAACTGTATTTGGTTTATTCACTCAAGGAGGAAGATCTATAACATATAAGAAAACAAAGCAACTCTAATTTTTGCATCCTTTATTCATAGATGGTTCAGAGAAAATAACTCTTTTGGATTCAATTATCCAACCCAATCTCATAAGATTTCCTTTTGGATTTATGTGTGTTTGCTGATCCCTGTAGATGTCTACCTTCAAAAACATTTTGCTGTGTTTCTTGATTCAAGAACTAATCGGTGTCACGAATAACATATGTGCTTGCCATATTTTTCACTTGGATGAACATATTTACTTTTCATGTGGTCTCAGAGAAGGTTTTGCTTGTCTACCCCAGGTCCAGCTCTTTGAGATCCAACCCCCTTCCTTGCCCTTCTCTATCTCCGGGAGTTTGCTCAGACTCATGTCCATTGAGTCACTCATGCTGTCCAAACACCTGATCCTCTGTGATCCCCCTTTTAAAAATAACTTTATAAAGCTATTTTCACTGCAAAAATGATTTTTAAAAGCAAATGAATAACAGCCACTGTGGATATGAACATAATCATTTAGTGAGTACATCAACTCAGTATATGTCACTTAAACTCCTCTCTGGCTAATTCAAAATGTTAATCAAAATAATTCCAATTAAATATTTAAATAAAAAGGTTGATTAAATATATCTGATTAAATAGGTAAATTTAAGTGTGTAACATAACAATGTTAAATCTTATGCTAATACTCTTTAGGCTGGAGATATGCTAGGAAAATTAAAGTGTCACAAGAAGGAATTATTTGCAGTACTTCATCAAACATAATTCAATTTGAGAGCACTATGCTTTATAATGAAAGTTAAGTAATCTACTGCAGATTTTGCATTTCAATGAATTCTGAGGCAACTTACTTTAGTGAGATGAATGCAAATTTTTTATTGTGACAGCAATGATCATGAGTTTCAGTGCTATACTTTCCTTTGGGTGATTTGATCAAATTCCTTAGGTTCTCTGAGGATCGATTTTCTCATATGGATATCTAATTGCATACATTTCATGATAATAAAATGCAAAAACACTTCTGAATACTTATAAGATAATTTCTTCATTAACTGTATTTGGTTTATTCACTCAAGGAGGAAGATCTATAACATATAAGAAAACAAAGCAACTCTAATTTTTGCATCCTTTATTCATAGATGGTTCAGAGAAAATAACTCTTTTGGATTCAATTATCCAACCCAATCTCATAAGATTTCCTTTTGGATTTATGTGTGTTTGCTGATCCCTGTAGATGTCTACCTTCAAAAACATTTTGCTGTGTTTCTTGATTCAAGAACTAATCGGTGTCACGAATAACATATGTGCTTGCCATATTTTTCACTTGGATGAACATATTTACTTTTCATGTGGTCTCAGAGAAGGTTTTGCTTGTCTACCCCAGGGAAAACAGGGCTGCCAGTTTCTTCTGTCTAAGAAAGGACAGAATGTTGATAAATGGAAAGAAACAGAACTCATGGTAAATAGTTTTCATGGACAGCATTTTAAGAAGTGATTCCTTTTGGTGTCTTTTATTTATAATATCAGTCATAGTTTGTGTGCTCTGAATGTAATATTAAATATAACTTTCAGAATAAGTTGGGAATTTTTCTATTATAACTGATGACTGGGTACTGGGTTGCATTTCCACACTTATACAAAGGGGAAAAAGACCCATATTTCCAATATTATGGAGGTCTTAAGGTGTTGAAACTGATCTTATTTATCACTGTGATTCTGCTGGTTGTTGTATCATAAACTGAATACAAGTGTATGAAATAGAGAGCGTCTTGTGCCTCTGGACAGTTAAAACAGTCATATAGTCTCTTCTCAATATTTGTGGTAGCAATGTTCTGTAAGTCTTTATGCACACCAAATTAGTGAGTTGCTATTAATCATAAACTTAAACATATCAATATCCTGCAATCCATAAATTAGTATATTCACTCAAGAACTTTTGCACATGTGCTATGTATTATGTTCATACATCCTACTGGAGAAGGAAATGGCAACCCACTCCAGTATTCTTGCCTGGAAAATTCCATGGATGGAGAAGCCTGGTGGGCTAGAGTTCATGGAGTGTCATATATATACATACACATATATGTTGTATATGGGCTTGTATATGGGCTTGCCTGGTAGCTTGTATACGGGTTGGTTTGGTAGCTCACTTCTATCTGAGCTATCTGCAAGAATTTGCCTGCAGTGCAGGAGACCTATGTTTTGATTCCTGTGTTGGGAAGACTCCCTGGAGAAGGAAATTGCCTATGTGCATGCATATATATGGCACATGTATATGACATCTATCTGTTTATCTATCTATCCACGTATTTGTAATTTCTTTCCTGAAGAAAGCTTAGAACTTAATATTGCATTTACTCTGAGAAAGAAAGCACAAATTATGCAATATTAGCACTTCTTAAAATCATCATTTTGGGTATGTTTTGGACACCTCATTTTATTTGATGGTTTCCATCAAAATTTATATATAAATGCATGCTGATCTCTAAATGCTTATTCATAGTTATATTACATGCTGAACAGTTTTTTAGTCTTTAAAATTTTAAATTGTAAAATTAATAATATAAAATTGAAAAAATGTGAAATCTTGTTATTTAGACCTTTGTTCATGAAATGTTCATATTGTGCAAGATAAAACTGGATTCTCTTCTAACATATACATTTCCCAGTTTTCACAGTAGAACTTTGCAATCAATGTTATGTCTTTCCTTCACCTCTTAAACTGAATTCACCAACCATGGTCTGGTTGTTTTCTACTCTTCAGATCTTTTCTCTATGACAGCATAAAGTAAAGCATAAACTTAAAAATCAAACATTCATGGATCTGGATCTTAGTTTCTATAACTATTCCCTTATCTCACAGCTTACCTGCAGGAGCTGAACACTGGAAGGTCTCAAGAAACTTACAGTGAAATATATATGGAGCTTTCTTAGGCTCCTTTCTATTACATTTAGATTGAGGCTTTTTGATTAACAACACTGTGTAATATTTCCAGGGATAAACCATTTATAGAATATGAAGTTTTCAATTATTGCACAGCTTGAGATATCTGAATCTGTATTCATTTACTACAACATTGCAATAGACCTTTATATGAAAAATATTTGTGAATGTCTATAACTATTCTGGTAGAATTATTTCCAAATTGGGAATGTACAGATTAAAATATGAACATATACAATCAACTGACTTTGTTAAATATATAATTCAATATAACTTATACATTTATCATGATGTCCTCCAGAAAGCTTCCATAGCTTCATGTTAACTATCATAAAGGATATGATGTTCTTTTCGATAATCAACTGCTGGCAGCTTTCAAGTTCCTTCCATCTTCCTTCTCTTTTGCCTTATACCTGGATAAACTAGATTATTGCAAGCCTTTATTGGTGTTTGTTACTGTTCAGTGAATAACTTTTTACCCTTCCTAACTTTTTCCGATGCTAAAGAAAGCTTAGAACTTAATATTGCATTTACTCTGAGAAAGCAAATATCATAGCACTTCTTAAAATCATCATTTTGGGTATGTTTTGGACACCTCATTTTATTTGATGGTTTCCATCAAAATTTATATATAAATGCATGCTGATCTCTAAATGCTTATTCATAGTTATATTACATGCTGAACAGTTTTTTAGTCTTTAAAATTTTAAATTGTAAAATTAATAATATAAAATTGAAAAAATGTGAAATCTTGTTATTTAGACCTTTGTTCATGAAATGTTCATATTGTGCAAGATAAAACTGGATTCTCTTCTAACATATACATTTCCCAGTTTTCACAGTAGAACTTTGCAATCAATGTTATGTCTTTCCTTCACCTCTTAAACTGAATTCACCAACCATGGTCTGGTTGTTTTCTACTCTTCAGATCTTTTCTCTATGACAGCATAAAGTAAAGCATAAACTTAAAAATCAAACATTCATGGATCTGGATCTTAGTTTCTATAACTATTCCCTTATCTCACAGCTTACCTGCAGGAGCTGAACACTGGAAGGTCTCAAGAAACTTACAGTGAAATATATATGGAGCTTTCTTAGGCTCCTTTCTATTACATTTAGATTGAGGCTTTTTGATTAACAACACTGTGTAATATTTCCAGGGATAAACCATTTATAGAATATGAAGTTTTCAATTATTGCACAGCTTGAGATATCTGAATCTGTATTCATTTACTACAACATTGCAATAGACCTTTATATGAAAAATATTTGTGAATGTCTATAACTATTCTGGTAGAATTATTTCCAAATTGGGAATGTACAGATTAAAATATGAACATATACAATCAACTGACTTTGTTAAATATATAATTCAATATAACTTATACATTTATCATGATGTCCTCCAGAAAGCTTCCATAGCTTCATGTTAACTATCATAAAGGATATGATGTTCTTTTCGATAATCAACTGCTGGCAGCTTTCAAGTTCCTTCCATCTTCCTTCTCTTTTGCCTTATACCTGGATAAACTAGATTATTGCAAGCCTTTATTGGTGTTTGTTACTGTTCAGTGAATAACTCACATTCTATTCTTTGTAACTCCATGAACTGCAGCACGTCAAGCTTCTCTTTTACCATCTCCCAGAGATTGCTCAAACTCACGTCCATTGAATCGATCAGGCCATTCCATAGTCTCATTCTCTGTCCTCCCCTTCTCCTTTTTCCTTCAATCTTTCCCAGCATCAGGGTCTTTTCCAGTGAGTCCCACCAGATAGTCAAAGTATCGGAGCTTCAACTTGAGCATTAGTCCTTCCAATGAATATTCAGGGTTGATTTCCTTTAAGAGTGACTGGTTTTGGGCTTCCCCTGGTGGTCCAGTGGGTAAGGACACCGCCTTGCAGTGCAAGGGGCGCCCGTTCGATTCCTGGCCTGGGAAGATCCCACGTGCCGCGGAGCGGCTGGACTGATGTGTCCAATTACCGGGCCGGAGCTTTGGCGCGCATGCACCCAGAGCAGGTGCTCTGCAACAACAGTGGCCACCGCGATAAGAGGCCCCCAGGAGCCAAAGAACAAAGACGGATGAAAATAGAGAAATGAAAGACCAATAGAAGTGGCCCGCCCACTCCCCTCCCTCCCCAACTCGACCCCTGCCCAAAAGATAAATAAATAAAAGTTTAAAAAAAAAAAAAGAGTGACTGGTTTGATTTCCTCGCTATCCAAGAAACTCTCAAGAGTCTTCTCCTTGAGCTCTCTCCATTGGTACCTGTGGGAAATTAAAACCCAGTAAAACCTTCACTGTGGCGCCAGCATCTAAGCACAATAAAGACCAGAGCCATGTGCATTCCACTCCCAGCTCTTGTATTACTCAGGAGCTGACCTGATGAGTTCTTTTTGGTAGAACTGTTTTGTTGTTTACTCTATAAGTAATACGTTTATTTTGCATCCTTTAAGTGCCTGCCTGTGTGTCACTTTTCCTGATATATTTCTGCAGAGGTTATGTGGGATGCTGCAAAATGTCCATTTGGAATGCCAGGCCCTCAAATAAAAACATTTACATTAAGCCCTACTACAATTTTTGAACTTGATGAGTGTAAATAGCTTTCAGTTCCATTCCTTATACCTGGATAAACTAGATTATTGCAAGCCTTTATTGGTGTTTGTTACTGTTCAGTGAATAACTCACATTCTATTCTTTGTAACTCCATGAACTGCAGCACGTCAAGCTTCTCTTTTACCATCTCCCAGAGATTGCTCAAACTCACGTCCATTGAATCGATCAGGCCATTCCATAGTCTCATTCTCTGTCCTCCCCTTCTCCTTTTTCCTTCAATCTTTCCCAGCATCAGGGTCTTTTCCAGTGAGTCCCACCAGATAGTCAAAGTATCGGAGCTTCAACTTGAGCATTAGTCCTTCCAATGAATATTCAGGGTTGATTTCCTTTAAGAGTGACTGGTTTTGGGCTTCCCCTGGTGGTCCAGTGGGTAAGGACACCGCCTTGCAGTGCAAGGGGCGCCCGTTCGATTCCTGGCCTGGGAAGATCCCACGTGCCGCGGAGCGGCTGGACTGATGTGTCCAATTACCGGGCCGGAGCTTTGGCGCGCATGCACCCAGAGCAGGTGCTCTGCAACAACAGTGGCCACCGCGATAAGAGGCCCCCAGGAGCCAAAGAACAAAGACGGATGAAAATAGAGAAATGAAAGACCAATAGAAGTGGCCCGCCCGTCCCCCTCCCTCCCCTCCCCACCCCTCAAAAGATAAATAAATAAAAGTTTAAAAAAAAAAAAAGAGTGACTGGTTTGATTTCCTCGCTATCCAAGAAACTCTCAAGAGTCTTCTCCTTGAGCTCTCTCCATTGGTACCTGTGGGAAATTAAAACCCAGTAAAACCTTCACTGTGGCGCCAGCATCTAAGCACAATAAAGACCAGAGCCATGTGCATTCCACTCCCAGCTCTTGTATTACTCAGGAGCTGACCTGATGAGTTCTTTTTGGTAGAACTGTTTTGTTGTTTACTCTATAAGTAATACGTTTATTTTGCATCCTTTAAGTGCCTGCCTGTGTGTCACTTTTCCTGATATATTTCTGCAGAGGTTATGTGGGATGCTGCAAAATGTCCATTTGGAATGCCAGGCCCTCAAATAAAAACATTTACATTAAGTACCTATCTTACTACAATTTTGTGAACTTGATGAGTGTAAATAGCTTTTTATTATTTTAAATAGCTAGGAAAGTGTAATTTATGACTGTAAGCTACCATTTAACATTTCAAATAAACTCATCTATTAGAGGAGGTATAGACTGTTTTAAAATAAATGCACTGAAGAAGTGGTCTATTTTCATATGTAATTTTTGAGGAACATAGCCTTCAAGCTACAATTTCTAGCCCTACCATCTGCTCTTCTTTAATGAGAGTCTATTTGATCTGAATGGTGTGGATAATTGCTTCAATCTCTCATTTTATTGTCATTTTGCAAGCACATTTTTAAAAAGACAAATGGAAATGAATTGGCATTATTTGGGAAAAATAGAGGCTTTCAACCACACTCAATTTCAGCAGTATTTTGCTTTCAGTGATCAATGTTTGTTTCATGAAGAAATGCGTTTCCATTTCTGATATTCAAAATACAAAAGTTACAATTGTTGATATTGATATTTTAGAAAACACTATTTTTTTTCTCCTAGCAAAGTTTAATCAAAGAGAAAATAGAAAGCTATTGGCTCTAGTTATGAAAATACATATATTGTTATCAGAAGAAAATAATAAAAATCATCAAGAAAAATTGAAAAAAAAAGTTTAGATTTAGGCTTGTTTAAGCATGAGAGTGGTGAAACTTCAAGGGAAAAGGGGAGAAGATTACAATGACAATCAAGGTCTTGGGTCAACTCTGAGGTGGCACATTTGGTAAAGAATCCTCCTGCTCAATGCAGGAGACACAAGAGAAGCCAGTTTGATCCCTGGATTGAGAAGATCCTTTGGAGGAGGAAATGATGCTTCAGTATTTTTTCCTAGAGAATCCAACAGACAGAGGAGCCTGAAGGGTTACAGCCCATTAGATCAGAAAGAGTCAGACATAAGACATAGCATGCACACACACAACATAATTGAGAATAATTTTGAAGAAACAAAGCTCCTGAAATGTATCCCTAAGTCTTTATCTTAACACACATTTGAAAAAAAGTAAAAGAATCTGAATCTCTAGTGGTCTGTTTTGGACTGAATATTTGTTTTTCCCCAAATTCATATGTTGAAGCCCTAACTCATGATACAATGATATCTGGAGATGGAGCCTTTGGGAGGTAGTTAGATGAAGTCATGAGAATCGAGCCCATATTATGAGATTTGTACCCTTATAAAAAGAGATACCAGAACTTGTCCTCTGTTATGTGAAAACACCATGAGAAGGTGGACATCTTCATACTAGCAAAAAAACTCTCACCAGAACTGAAACACTCTTGAACCTTGAACTCCAACTTCCATTCTCCAAATAAATTTCTGTTGTTTTAGCCACCCAGTTTATGGCATTTTGCTACAGCAATTTGAGCTCACTCAAGGTCTGATTCTAGGATGTGGGTTATTTCCATATTAGTTTTAATAATGGAGAAGAAATCGCCCTCTCATCAAAGGTATCAGCGTCTCAAGATTGGAGAGTGATGTAAGAAATAAAAAGTCATTCTAGGGCTTCCCTGGCTGTCCAGTGGGTAAAGAGTCTGTCTTGTAGTGCAAGGGGCACTAGTTTGATCCCTGGCCTGGGAAGATCTCATGTGCTGCAGAGCGGCTGGACCGGTGTGTCCAATTAGAGCCATTGCTCTGGAGTTCTGCAAGGAGAGAGGCCACTGCAATGGGAGGTCCACACAGTTCGAAGAATAAATATAGATGAAAATAAATAAATAAATAAATAAGACAATAAAAGAGGCCAAAATTAAAAAAAAAGTCATTCTAAATTAATTTTTGACAGAGGTACATATCATCATATATAAATATATAGAAAAGAACTTTGATGCGATTTTAGAAATTATACTGTGACAAAATTATTTTGCAGTGCTTAATGGTTAAACCAGAATCATGAAGTATATGGTATAAGTTATATTTCATAGCAAGTGTTTGAAAATATAACCTATAACCTAAGTGTATGAGATTCTAGAAGTTCTGACTTCTACTAATTTCTGTAAACACTAAGTTTAATTAATTTGAAACTAATTTTATAAATGCATTTGAGTATTTTTTGAGCAATCAGAAATAAGCTATACAAATAAGCAATGATATAGCTAATAGTATAGCTACAACGTAGCTCATCATAGCTTCTGCATTCTGTGAAAGTATTTAAAAACTCACAAATAAGCTACAGAAGTATGAGTCATTCTCAACTTCAGATTAAGTCTAATGTCAGACTGAATTTAGACTGAATTTAGTTTGAATTAATGTTAAGTGTACAGAGTCAGACTACCAAGGCTTAAATTTTTGCTTTATGGCTAAAATATGGTGAAGCAGTGAGAACTGTGGTTCATCCATAGTAATAATCTGATGATTATCATCCTTTCTTTTATCTTTTAGCTCATTTTTCTATGTGAATTATTTTAAGATTTTAGTAACTCATTCCATTAGATTCTGCAAGTGTCTACATTAGATCTCTGTCTCACTGTTCCTGTATATAAGCTTATAGTTTACTTATGGAGAAAAATTTCAAAAAATTAAAATATCTGTGGAAACATGTGAAGACCTAGCAATGGGTATTTATTCAGAGGTGGCTTAGCAAAGGAGTCAGCCACCACAGATTAGGTTTAGGCAGAGACCCAGAGGCAGTCAGAGGAGCTTATGGTGAAAAAGAGAAGGCTGCAGACATGCCCTGACAGAGGGCTGCTGGCATGGGGAAGCTGGAGGGGGGCAGATTAGAATTGGACCTCCTATGTAATTGGTTAAAGGTGAGCATTTGACTTTCATCGGTTAGTCCCACATTGGAAAGACAGATAAAAAAAATAGAGAAGCTGTCAGGTATTAATTAGGAATATGTATATGACTTTCTCATTAATTTCTATAGTCTTTTTTTTCATTAGAGTTAAAAGCATAGCATATCATTTCATCAGAATTCATCAAAACTTTTTATTGGTTAATGTAAGCATTATTTTCAGAAAATATGATCATCAAC
The DNA here is from genome assembly GCA_022376925.1 of Tragulus kanchil. Classification (NCBI taxonomy): domain Eukaryota; kingdom Metazoa; phylum Chordata; class Mammalia; order Artiodactyla; family Tragulidae; genus Tragulus; species Tragulus kanchil. The sequence continues at coordinate 222,929,259 of JAIOJX010000028.1, read as the reverse complement.
AGGAAAAATCAACAGGTCAGAAGGCAGACTTTTAGAAAACAATGCATCGTTAAAATTAGTGTCTTATAAACAAATATACTAAAATTTATTATAGCATTAAAAAAAAAGACAAGAATTCATGACCTAAATAAAGTCTTCATAGAAAAAGTTTATAGTAAATTATACTGAATATAAGGCTTCCAAGGTGGGCACAGTGGTAAATAATCCTCCTCCCAATAAGAGATGCAGGACATGCAGGTTCTATCCCTGAGTCAGGAAGATCCCCTTGAGGAGGAAATGGCAAGCCACTCCAGTATTCTTGCCTGGAAAACCCCATGGACAAAGGAACCTAGTGGGCTGAAGTCCATAGGATAACTGAGAGTCTGATGCAATTGAGGTGACTGAGCACACACTAATGCACACATAAATATATAAACATCAAAAGTTGGTAAGGGAAAAATCAGAGAGGAGATGTGACTTAAAATAGGATGCTTCAATGTCTTACTGAGAGAGTATATTTCAGTGACTCAGGAAAGAGGAAAACATGTTTTGGACTGAGTTAGTAGAAAAAAATAGAAACAGATGGCTAGGATTCATGATAACTTTTGAAGATATACACATACAATTTTTCCAAGTGTGAGAGTAAGAAAAGAGTCAATGATTTTGACCTTAACCTTCTAGAAGGGTGAAGTTATCATTAAAACTGAGATGGGGAGGCAAGAGGTAGAACATGATGTTCCTTTAAATCTTGGAACACACTAAGTTAATACTGACTATTGTCACTTATAAGAAACAATGAGTAGGAGTTGAATAAATGAGTATGGAGTTGAAGTGTCTAAATAACTAACTATAATGGAAGACTTTGCTTCCAAATGACTTTAATAATAAAGGCTTAATAGTAATTCGATTACTAGGAGGTAAGATAAGCAGTGCCTTGCATTAAGTAGGAAGTATTTAAATGATCACCCATGTACATACATAAAAAGTATAAGTATTCTGGTTTTGGGGGGGTGTGGACAGTTACAAGTTAGTGATATTGGTGAGATGCATAGAAATAGGTTCCTTTTTCATTTCAGATACAGTCTTTCAGCCTTCATTCTACAATGACCAAAGTTACAGTATCTCAAGCCAATTCTGTGCTTTCTAATGCCATGCAACCTATTTCTCTGTGGTTTTCAAAGAGAAATTTAAAAATAATATATAGGCTTCTCTACGCAGTTACAGGCTGAAATAAAAGTAAAAATTATTATTCAGACATGAATGAGAAGCTAACACACACATGCTAGGTAACATGGTAGCTTGTTTCTATTTGTTTAATGCAGATGAGTAGACTTTTATCATTTACATCCAAAAGTACATTGGTGTGCAAAATGTATATCAATTAAACTGATACCTACTGGAGAATACACTGTACATTTGGATTTAAGAGAAGTATTAGAAATTTCTTGGTAATGTTGATTGTATTTTTTTCTTCTTTCTACTGGAAAGGTAGACTGATGTGAAGCATACTGTCTGTCACTGTCTCATGAAGATTGAACTAAAAATGATCTGCTTATTATCAATTGAGGCTCAAAAATACAGATTTCTGGACTCCTTCTACTGCAACCTATTTGATAAATCTCTGGAGTGGGATGATCTGGAATGTGAAAGCTCAATGAATCTTAGCTGAATCTTAGGTGCCCTGTTTTCAATAAGATATGCAGTACCAACTAATTCAATATTATCAAAATGGCTAGTTCACCAAAATTCAAAATCTTGTTTGTTGCTCTACATGACATTTTCAAATACTTAGCTCTCTTCAACCCCACGGGCATTTTCTAGTGTACTTAAAATTAGGAAGATAATCAATATCACCAAGAACATTTCCTAAGAGTTCATGAACTTTATGTCTGATAATTTTGATCAACATCACCATATGCTCAGATATAAAGTGGACTTTTGAGTCATAAAATTGGGAATCAAATGAGTAGGCAGGTAATGATGTTCCTTTAAATCTTGGAACACACTAAGTTAATACTGACTATTGTCACTTATAAGAAACAATGAGTAGGAGTTGAATAAATGAGTATGGAGTTGAAGTGTCTAAATAACTAACTATAATGGAAGACTTTGCTTCCAAATGACTTTAATAATAAAGGCTTAATAGTAATTCGATTACTAGGAGGTAAGATAAGCAGTGCCTTGCATTAAGTAGGAAGTATTTAAATGATCACCCATGTACATACATAAAAAGTATAAGTATTCTGGTTTTGGGGGGGTGTGGACAGTTACAAGTTAGTGATATTGGTGAGATGCATAGAAATAGGTTCCTTTTTCATTTCAGATACAGTCTTTCAGCCTTCATTCTACAATGACCAAAGTTACAGTATCTCAAGCCAATTCTGTGCTTTCTAATGCCATGCAACCTATTTCTCTGTGGTTTTCAAAGAGAAATTTAAAAATAATATATAGGCTTCTCTACGCAGTTACAGGCTGAAATAAAAGTAAAAATTATTATTCAGACATGAATGAGAAGCTAACACACACATGCTAGGTAACATGGTAGCTTGTTTCTATTTGTTTAATGCAGATGAGTAGACTTTTATCATTTACATCCAAAAGTACATTGGTGTGCAAAATGTATATCAATTAAACTGATACCTACTGGAGAATACACTGTACATTTGGATTTAAGAGAAGTATTAGAAATTTCTTGGTAATGTTGATTGTATTTTTTTCTTCTTTCTACTGGAAAGGTAGACTGATGTGAAGCATACTGTCTGTCACTGTCTCATGAAGATTGAACTAAAAATGATCTGCTTATTATCAATTGAGGCTCAAAAATACAGATTTCTGGACTCCTTCTACTGCAACCTATTTGATAAATCTCTGGAGTGGGATGATCTGGAATGTGAAAGCTCAATGAATCTTAGCTGAATCTTAGGTGCCCTGTTTTCAATAAGATATGCAGTACCAACTAATTCAATATTATCAAAATGGCTAGTTCACCAAAATTCAAAATCTTGTTTGTTGCTCTACATGACATTTTCAAATACTTAGCTCTCTTCAACCCCACGGGCATTTTCTAGTGTACTTAAAATTAGGAAGATAATCAATATCACCAAGAACATTTCCTAAGAGTTCATGAACTTTATGTCTGATAATTTTGATCAACATCACCATATGCTCAGATATAAAGTGGACTTATATTAATTTGATGTCAATAAATAAATACTGTTTAAGCATACCTCACAGTAATGAGACTATTATAAATCACTGCAAGTTCTATTGTTTTTAGAATCATAGTTCTGTAAACATAAGTAAATCAAGTCAATTCTACTATTGTCAATTTAGAGTGTATTTAAATGATCACAAGTGTTTCAACTAGTCTGTGGTCTTAATGACCAATATAGCAGATGCTCATTCTTTTCTTTAGTGATACTCATGGAAATAACTATTAGATACAGCAGAGGTCAAAAGCTTGTGCTCTCTGCTAGGAATTGTTCCCATTAACTGGGTTACAGCATGTACTCGATGATCACACGAACAAGAGTGGGTAAGGGAAAAATAACTCTCTGACCCTTACATACCTGTGAGTTTATTTGCATTCTGCATTCTGTGATAATTCAACTGCAAAGTAGGTTTTAGAAATACACCACTGATGTCAGATGGTGATTAGTACTGGTGATTAAATTTATTTTCATTTATGAGATACTTCATAAAAGACAATTACTGATGATGTAAATATGTAAAAATTTAAGATGCCAGTCACATTCTCAGGCAAGATACTGTGAAAACATGTGACTTATGGAGCAATTTTCTTTATTTCATCCAGTGATGTCTTTGTTGAACCATTCTAAAAAAAAGTTAGAATATTCAAGTAAGCAAGCATTATTGGGAATACTTCACAAACCTACTGTTAAATATGCATGAGCCATAACGTGTCCATGTTTAAATTTATTACAATTCATGATTTAATTTTTTAAGTCTGTCACTGTCTCATGAAGATTGAACTAAAAATGATCTGTTTTTTGGGCCATGTTTCTGGACTCCTTCTACTGCAACCTATTTGATAAATCTCTGGAGTGGGATGATCTGGAATGTGAAAGCTCAATGAATCTTAGCTGAATCTTAGGTGCCCTGTTTTCAATAAGATATGCAGTACCAACTAATTCAATATTATCAAAATGGCTAGTTCACCAAAATTCAAAATCTTGTTTGTTGCTCTACATGACATTTTCAAATACTTAGCTCTCTTCAACCCCACGGGCATTTTCTAGTGTACTTAAAATTAGGAAGATAATCAATATCACCAAGAACATTTCCTAAGAGTTCATGAACTTTATGTCTGATAATTTTGATCAACATCACCATATGCTCAGATATAAAGTGGACTTATATTAATTTGATGTCAATAAATAAATACTGTTTAAGCATACCTCACAGTAATGAGACTATTATAAATCACTGCAAGTTCTATTGTTTTTAGAATCATAGTTCTGTAAACATAAGTAAATCAAGTCAATTCTACTATTGTCAATTGAGAGTGTATTTAAATGATCACAAGTGTTTCAACTAGTCTGTGGTCTTAATGACCAATATAGCAGATGCTCATTCTTTTCTTTAGTGATACTCATGGAAATAACTATTAGATACAGCAGAGGTCAAAAGCTTGTGCTCTCTGCTAGGAATTGTTCCCATTAACTGGGTTACAGCATGTACTCGATGATCACACGAACAAGAGTGGGTAAGGGAAAAATAACTCTCTGACCCTTACATACCTGTGAGTTTATTTGCATTCTGCATTCTGTGATAATTCAACTGCAAAGTAGGTTTTAGAAATACACCACTGATGTCAGATGGTGATTAGTACTGGTGATTAAATTTATTTTCATTTATGAGATACTTCATAAAAGACAATTACTGATGATGTAAATATGTAAAAATTTAAGATGCCAGTCACATTCTCAGGCAAGATACTGTGAAAACATGTGACTTATGGAGCAATTTTCTTTATTTCATCCAGTGATGTCTTTGTTGAACCATTCTAAAAAAAAGTTAGAATATTCAAGTAAGCAAGCATTATTGGGAATACTTCACAAACCTACTGTTAAATATGCATGAGCCATAACGTGTCCATGTTTAAATTTATTACAATTCAGATTATATTTATAGATTCATAATTTACATTTTTACTTATTATTTAAATGCAAAACTGAGAGAGAAAGTCTCTCTGCAATTCCAATAGCTTGAAACTGAAAGCGAAGTCTCTCAGTCACGTCTCACTCTTTGCAGCCCATGGACAAGCCATGGAATTCTCCAGGCGAGAATACTGGAATGGGTAGCCTTTCCATTCTCTAGGGGATCTTTCCAAGCCAGGTATCGAAACCAGGTCTCATTGCAGGTGGATTGTTTACCAGCAGAGCTATAAGGGAATCCCTCCAATAGTTAAGGCATCCTGATTGAAAAAACACCTTTCCCCTGACAAAATAGATTACAGACCTTCTGTTTAAGCACATTGCAAGTATCTAATACCTAAAAATTTCCAGAGCACAATGTAAGTATCTAAAATTATTGCATTAGGATTTTTTTATATACAGTACATATTTAGCAACTTATCATGAAAAGTAAAAAATTATTCCAATTTGCATTAACAATTTTGTGTAAGTTTTGGGGAAGAAAATTCTTGTGGAGTCAGAAAAGGAGCTCTAGTTTCTAATGGATCTGCAAAGATATTCTCTAATAATTAATATTTATAAAGTGAACTTCTAAAATTAGAAACATAAAAAATATATATTTATAATGTAAAAGAGGAACTTTTGATTTTTCAATGAATGTAATCATTTGGCTTATATCTTATAACTGGAATCTCTATTACATGTTACAAGTTTCTTAAATAAAATGTCCCAGTCCTATCACATGCTTATACCAGGGATATACGCATCATCACATATTTCTTATAGTTGTATTTAATGAAGTACAGGGAAAAAGGCAGTAATAGTCTCAATAGTTAAATTAATTAACTTTGCCAAAAATTAAATTAATTTTTAAAGCTGGTCCTTAGCCTTTCCCCCTAGTTTCTAGGTAAATGACATGCAATTTGTCTTTCTGTAGTTTAAATACAGAAACTCCTTTTACATTTGAAGAGTTTTAAGTTGAGCCATCGTTGCATTTTAAGCAAATTAAAGATATCTGACGTTAAAATTAAGATTAAATTACTGGATTTACACATCAGTAACGTTATTATTGGTGTTCCCTAGTTGTTCAGCAGTAATGAATCTGTTGCCAATGCATAAAGACATTGGATCCCTGGGTCAAGAGATATTCCCTGGAGAAGAAAAAGAAAACCTACTCCAATACTCTGACCTAGGAAATTCCGTGGATAGGGAGCCTAATGGGAGATACAGTCCATGGGTTCACAAAATAGTCAGACATGATGTAAAGACTAAAACAACAAAAAGCCTTATTATTATACAACATGTCCAGTTGCTACACAGCTAAAATTCAGACCAATTTATCAAAATGGACTGTGACTGCCAGACCAGGGACATTATTGGACAAAAGAATCATAGTAGATTGTTAAAAAAAAAAAATAGCCAGTATAAACATGTACAGGCCCTGCTCACCAAGCAAGCTAATAGAACTACTGGAAATTCAGAGTAAAATATATCAAAATTTTCAATCTCCCACAAACAATACTATCACTTTGTTATCAGCTTTTTTTGCCAGTTAATTGCCCTGCTTTGTCCATCTTCAATCAGCTCTACCTAAGCTCTCTGCTTTTATTCATAGCTTATTAATCATCCATGACCCCAGGAATCCTCCCTCACATTCTAGTCAATGCTGATGTGTCTGTTTTTAAGTTACTATAGTACCTGTGGTTTTTCATTCATTTTGAATGCTAGTAACTCATAATCTTATTAGGCGCCTTCAGAGAATAATAATTGAATATCTGTTATGGGTTAGATATGATGGATTTAAGTGTATAATAGGTTTATGGTATATCACATTATCCAGGGATATACGCATCATCACATATTTCTTATAGTTGTATTTAATGAAGTACAGGGAAAAAGGCAGTAATAGTCTCAATAGTTAAATTAATTAACTTTGCCAAAAATTAAATTAATTTTTAAAGCTGGTCCTTAGCCTTTCCCCCTAGTTTCTAGGTAAATGACATGCAATTTGTCTTTCTGTAGTTTAAATACAGAAACTCCTTTTACATTTGAAGAGTTTTAAGTTGAGCCATCGTTGCATTTTAAGCAAATTAAAGATATCTGACGTTAAAATTAAGATTAAATTACTGGATTTACACATCAGTAACGTTATTATTGGTGTTCCCTAGTTGTTCAGCAGTAATGAATCTGTTGCCAATGCATAAAGACATTGGATCCCTGGGTCAAGAGATATTCCCTGGAGAAGAAAAAGAAAACCTACTCCAATACTCTGACCTAGGAAATTCCGTGGATAGGGAGCCTAATGGGAGATACAGTCCATGGGTTCACAAAATAGTCAGACATGATGTAAAGACTAAAACAACAAAAAGCCTTATTATTATACAACATGTCCAGTTGCTACACAGCTAAAATTCAGACCAATTTATCAAAATGGACTGTGACTGCCAGACCAGGGACATTATTGGACAAAAGAATCATAGTAGATTGTTAAAAAAAAAAAATAGCCAGTATAAACATGTACAGGCCCTGCTCACCAAGCAAGCTAATAGAACTACTGGAAATTCAGAGTAAAATATATCAAAATTTTCAATCTCCCACAAACAATACTATCACTTTGTTATCAGCTTTTTTTGCCAGTTAATTGCCCTGCTTTGTCCATCTTCAATCAGCTCTACCTAAGCTCTCTGCTTTTATTCATAGCTTATTAATCATCCATGACCCCAGGAATCCTCCCTCACATTCTAGTCAATGCTGATGTGTCTGTTTTTAAGTTACTATAGTACCTGTGGTTTTTCATTCATTTTGAATGCTAGTAACTCATAATCTTATTAGGCGCCTTCAGAGAATAATAATTGAATATCTGTTATGGGTTAGATATGATGGATTTAAGTGTATAATAGGTTTAATGGGTATGTACTTTCTGTCTAACTTGTTCATTTTCAGTAGCTAACATACTATAGAATTTTAAACAGCAAATAAAATCAGCATTCATTTCTAATAGTTCCGATAAAAATAGTTTTTATTGATATTTACTAAATTTTACCCCTCTGTCTGATAATACCCTAAGACTATTAAGCATTTTCTTAAAAAAAGATATGGTCACTAATAATCCCTTTTAGATCCATAAAATGATTAACATATTATGTATCAATAACAATTCAAAAAGAGTTTTTTAATTTTTAAAAAGAAGTACAGTAATGAATACTTCAAACTAAATAGCTCTAAAAAACAAAGGAAATCATTGACATAATGAAAAAGCAACTTATGGAATGGGATAAACATTTCTGAATTATATATATGTAAAGCAGTAAATATCCAAAGTATACCAAAAATTCACATGAATGAATTGCAAAAATAATTCTTAAAATGGGCATAGTATCTACACACAGTTTTTCTCCAAAGAAGATATCCAAATGGCCAAAAGGTATGTGAAAAGATGCTCAACATCACTAACTATCAGTGATGCAAAAAAATACAAAACCACAATGAGACATTAACTCACACCAGTTAGAATGGCTATCAGCAATCAATACGAAATAGCATTCAGGAGGATGTGGAGAAAAAGAGACACTAGTACCCTATTGATGGGAATGTAAATTGGTGCAGCTACTCTGAAAAAGAGTATGAAAATTCCTCAAAACACTAAAAACAGGACTATCACATGATTAAGCAATTCCACATCTGTGTATTTAGCCAAAGGAAACAACAACAACAACAAAATTAACTGGAAAGAATATAGATACCCCCATGTTTGTTGTAGTATTTCTTACAAAGGTCGAGAAATAACCAAAGTGTCTATGAAGGGAACAGGGATAAAGAAAATATAAATAAGTACAATGAAATATTATTCAGCCATTAAAAGAATGAGATATTCCCATCTGCAAAAGCATGAATAGAACTTAATGTCACTATACTAAGTGAAATAAGTCAGAAAGACAAACATTGTGAAGTTTCGCACATACCTGGAAGGAAGTCATTGTGATTTCCAGCGTATAACAAATCAAGAGCAATAATACAATTTTACTCTGAAGAAAAGAGTAAAAGAAGCAAAGATTATATGCCATGTTCCTCTAATTACTCATATGCCTCAAGCTAGAAGTCTTGGTTACTTAATACTGCACATGTCTGACACAGCACAGGCCAAAATATCTTTCAAAGATAAATTTAGAAAATTAAATGTGAAAGTGCTAACCCATTTTTATGCACTTCCTTTAATACATTCTGCAAATTATGTGAGCCATGAAGACTCTTCTCCTAGAACAATAGCAAAATCGTTGCTGTGATTTTTCTATAATAAACTCAGCTGGGGATTAAGTGATAGAATTCTGTTCTGGCAACTACAGAACTGACCATCAATACTGCTCTTCATTTGTTCGATTGGTCACCTGGCTGAGTGTTACATTATGTAGAGTTAAGGATTGCCTTAACTTCCTTATTTATAAACAGAAAAAATAATGGCAACTTACATAATTATTCCTAGGGAACTCTGAGAGCCTCTAGGAAATTATGACACATCTGTGAAAAATACAAAACCACAATGAGACATTAACTCACACCAGTTAGAATGGCTATCAGCAATCAATACGAAATAGCATTCAGGAGGATGTGGAGAAAAAGAGACACTAGTACCCTATTGATGGGAATGTAAATTGGTGCAGCTACTCTGAAAAAGAGTATGAAAATTCCTCAAAACACTAAAAACAGGACTATCACATGATTAAGCAATTCCACATCTGTGTATTTAGCCAAAGGAAACAACAACAACAACAAAATTAACTGGAAAGAATATAGATACCCCCATGTTTGTTGTAGTATTTCTTACAAAGGTCGAAATAACCAAAGTGTCTATGAAGGGAACAGGGATAAAGAAAATATAAATAAGTACAATGAAATATTATTCAGCCATTAAAAGAATGAGATATTCCCATCTGCAAAAGCATGAATAGAACTTAATGTCACTATACTAAGTGAAATAAGTCAGAAAGACAAACATTGTGAAGTTTCGCACATACCTGGAAGGAAGTCATTGTGATTTCCAGCGTATAACAAATCAAGAGCAATAATACAATTTTACTCTGAAGAAAAGAGTAAAAGAAGCAAAGATTATATGCCATGTTCCTCTAATTACTCATATGCCTCAAGCTAGAAGTCTTGGTTACTTAATACTGCACATGTCTGACACAGCACAGGCCAAAATATCTTTCAAAGATAAATTTAGAAAATTAAATGTGAAAGTGCTAACCCATTTTTATGCACTTCCTTTAATACATTCTGCAAATTATGTGAGCCATGAAGACTCTTCTCCTAGAACAATAGCAAAATCGTTGCTGTGATTTTTCTATAATAAACTCAGCTGGGGATTAAGTGATAGAATTCTGTTCTGGCAACTACAGAACTGACCATCAATACTGCTCTTCATTTGTTCGATTGGTCACCTGGCTGAGTGTTACATTATGTAGAGTTAAGGATTGCCTTAACTTCCTTATTTATAAACAGAAAAAATAATGGCAACTTACATAATTATTCCTAGGGAACTCTGAGAGCCTCTAGGAAATTATGACACATAATGATTCAATTAAGCAATTGTCAACTACAATTTGGCATTTACCAGTTACATTGCCAATGACTGAACAAGGCATTTGCCATGTGCTTCTGCAGAGGTTGACTCCCAGTGCTATGACAGCTGCTGAACTTGAACAACTCTTGATGGAGCTCAGGGTGGAGTGAGGCACTCTGTGCACCAGGGGATCTGGTGGGGCAGGTCTTTAGATAGGTGGATGTTTTTAGGAACAGATTTTCTTACCTCAATCCTTGCATCTCCTCATATTTAGGAAAACAATAAATCCCTTCATGGTGACATTAGATTCTCATGACTAACTGAAAATCTTTTGTAAAATGATTGTTTATTGATATTAACCTCCCCATTCCTCAAAACCTCGTATATTCATTTGACTCTTGTTGCCTCTTAGGAGCTGTCTCTCAGAGCTATTTGGGGCACTGCAGTTCCAATTATGCCTCAAATAAAGCTTAACCCCCAACTCTCAAGTTGGTCATCTTTTTCAGTTGACACTATAATTTGGTTATCCCTAAACTGTCTTGGTGTGATTCTTTTACTTAACTTGCAAGGTTAAGAGCAAATCCATGAGGAGAAAAGATGCCCCAATTGCTTTAATAATTTGGTTTTATATCAATCTTCCATGTTGAACTTGGTGCATTTAAACCTTAGATTGCTATTCAAATTGATGCTATAATCATGTTTTATAAGCAATTTTATTTTTAAAATAGCATACAGGGAAATTGAAACTATTTATATAGTCTCTGAAATATATCAGGATTATGATTATGACACAGTGCACTTAATTCAAACTTTTCCATTTGGGTCCAGCCTTCCAGCATTAGCATATCTACATACGCATTTTACCTCCAAGTTATAACTTAGGGACTGCAGATTCCACAACCAGACATACTGCATTTAAATTTGGGATCTAATACTTAATAACAATACAATCTGCTGTGATTTTTCTATAATAAACTCAGCTGGGGATTAAGTGATAGAATTCTGTTCTGGCAACTACAGAACTGACCATCAATACTGCTCTTCATTTGTTCGATTGGTCACCTGGCTGAGTGTTACATTATGTAGAGTTAAGGATTGCCTTAACTTCCTTATTTATAAACAGAAAAAATAATGGCAACTTACATAATTATTCCTAGGGAACTCTGAGAGCCTCTAGGAAATTATGACACATAATGATTCAATTAAGCAATTGTCAACTACAATTTGGCATTTACCAGTTACATTGCCAATGACTGAACAAGGCATTTGCCATGTGCTTCTGCAGAGGTTGACTCCCAGTGCTATGACAGCTGCTGAACTTGAACAACTCTTGATGGAGCTCAGGGTGGAGTGAGGCACTCTGTGCACCAGGGGATCTGGTGGGGCAGGTCTTTAGATAGGTGGATGTTTTTAGGAACAGATTTTCTTACCTCAATCCTTGCATCTCCTCATATTTAGGAAAACAATAAATCCCTTCATGGTGACATTAGATTCTCATGACTAACTGAAAATCTTTTGTAAAATGATTGTTTATTGATATTAACCTCCCCATTCCTCAAAACCTCGTATATTCATTTGACTCTTGTTGCCTCTTAGGAGCTGTCTCTCAGAGCTATTTGGGGCACTGCAGTTCCAATTATGCCTCAAATAAAGCTTAACCCCCAACTCTCAAGTTGGTCATCTTTTTCAGTTGACACTATAATTTGGTTATCCCTAAACTGTCTTGGTGTGATTCTTTTACTTAACTTGCAAGGTTAAGAGCAAATCCATGAGGAGAAAAGATGCCCCAATTGCTTTAATAATTTGGTTTTATATCAATCTTCCATGTTGAACTTGGTGCATTTAAACCTTAGATTGCTATTCAAATTGATGCTATAATCATGTTTTATAAGCAATTTTATTTTTAAAATAGCATACAGGGAAATTGAAACTATTTATATAGTCTCTGAAATATATCAGGATTATGATTATGACACAGTGCACTTAATTCAAACTTTTCCATTTGGGTCCAGCCTTCCAGCATTAGCATATCTACATACGCATTTTTACCTCCAAGTTATAACTTAGGGACTGCAGATTCCACAACCAGACATACTGCATTTAAATTTGGGATCTAATACTTAATAACAATACATTCTTTTTTTTTCTTTTGGTCACTTTTTATTGGTCTTTCATTTGTTTATTTTCACCCATCAGTATTCTTTGGCCTGTGTGGGCCTCCCATTGTGGTGGCCTCTCCTTGCAGATCACCGGCTCTGGGTGCTTGCGCTCTAGAGCACCAGCTCGGTAATTGGACACATCGGTCCAGCCGCTCCATGGCACGTGGGATCTTCCCAGGCCAGGGATTGAACCAGCGCCCCTTGCACTGCAAGGCAGTGTCTTTACCCACTGGGCCACCAGGGAAGCCCAACAATACATTCTTGAACACAGTTATTCACCACTTTTGTCCTCAGCTTCCTTGTTTGTAAAACAGATAAAAATTATAGTCTTCACAGGTTTTCCACCAAATTCAGTGAAATAGTCTATGAAAAGTGCTTGGAATAGTATTTGGGCTTATTATCCATCTGTGGCAACTCAGCTTGTGCTCATTTATTGTAGGGGACGGTTATAATTCAGCGGCCTTGCCTCTCCGCCCTTCCTGTATAGCAACAGCCTATTATGACACAACAAGTACCTTATCGCTAGCCTATCACTCGACGCCTTTAGGCCTGAACCTATAGTTGGTCGGCGGGCCAGCCAAGCAAGATCAGAGCCAATCCTCTGCGGGCTTGCCTCCCCTTCCGCCTGTGGATAGGCCTGAACTTATTCAGAGCTTGATCAGAATGCCTGTCTTGCTCTCGTTCTTTTCGCCTCCTGTCCCTCCCCACCCTGCTCTTCTTCCTCCAGGCGTCTCGCTGAATAGAGGACCCGTGGGCCGGGGCATCTGGCGCCCAACGTGGGGCGCCTGGAACGGGAGACTGAGCTCGGACGTCACTTCGAGGGGTGCACCCCACCACTTTACCGACCCACGCGAGCTAGGAGCAGCGACGGGTCCACGCATACTGACCTCCACGGTTACTGAGCTGTGAGTCTGAGCTGTGAGTCTGATCGACGCAGTGATCGCCGCGGAGTTGCCCACCCGCGAGTCAGATCTGAGGTACGTGAAGTGACAATATTATGGGACAGACGTTGAGCAAACATGATGTTTTTGTTAAGGGTCTGAAAGACTCTCTCAAGGTGCGAGGAACTTGGGTTAAGAAAAAGGATTTACTTAAGTTTTTTATATTTCTAGAAGATGTATGCCCCTGGCTTCCCCAGGAGGACACCACTGCAGAGCAGGCCTAAGACAGGAGGGCCGCCGCAGCTGCCTGATCCCATGACAGGCTCTGCCTGAATAGTGCTCTGTCCCAACCTAAGACAGGCACAGCCACAAGGGAGAGCGGACGAGGCTAGAGGCTGGCCAACAATAACATGTCACGTTGAGCCCCAGGCAGTTACGCCTTGCACTGCAAGGCAGTGTCTTACACTGGGCCACCAGGAAGCCCAACAATACATTCTTGAACACAGTTATTCACCACTTTTGTCCTCAGCTTCCTTGTTTGTAAAACAGATAAAAATTATAGTCTTCACAGGTTTTCCACCAAATTCAGTGAAATAGTCTATGAAAAGTGCTTGGAATAGTATTTGGGCTTATTATCCATCTGTGGCAACTCAGCTTGTGCTCATTTATTGTAGGGGACGGTTATAATTCAGCGGCCTTGCCTCTCCGCCCTTCCTGTATAGCAACAGCCTATTATGACACAACAAGTACCTTATCGCTAGCCTATCACTCGACGCCTTTAGGCCTGAACCTATAGTTGGTCGGCGGGCCAGCCAAGCAAGATCAGAGCCAATCCTCTGCGGGCTTGCCTCCCCTTCCGCCTGTGGATAGGCCTGAACTTATTCAGAGCTTGATCAGAATGCCTGTCTTGCTCTCGTTCTTTTGCGCTTCCTGTCCCTCCCCACCCTGCTCTTCTTCCTCCAGGCGTCTCGCTGAATAGAGGACCCGTGGGCCGGGGCATCTGGCGCCCAACGTGGGGCGCCTGGAACGGGAGACTGAGCTCGGACGTCACTTCGAGGGGTGCACCCCACCACTTTACCGACCCCCGCGAGCTAGGAGCAGCGACGGGTCCACGCATACTGACCTCCACGGTTACTGAGCTGTGAGTCTGAGCTGTGAGTCTGATCGACGCAGTGATCGCCGCGGAGTTGCCCACCCGCGAGTCAGATCTGAGGTACGTGAAGTGACAATATTATGGGACAGACGTTGAGCAAACATGATGTTTTTGTTAAGGGTCTGAAAGACTCTCTCAAGGTGCGAGGAACTTGGGTTAAGAAAAAGGATTTACTTAAGTTTTTTATATTTCTAGAAGATGTATGCCCCTGGCTTCCCCAGGAGGACACCACTGCAGAGCAGGCCTAAGACAGGAGGGCCGCCGCAGCTGCCTGATCCCATGACAGGCTCTGCCTGAATAGTGCTCTGTCCCAACCTAAGACAGGCACAGCCACAAGGGAGAGCGGACGAGGCTAGAGGCTGGCCACCTCTTAGCTCTATGCGTTGCCTCAACAAAAGTCTCTTAATTTTAAAATAAAAGAGGGGCAGATGTGGGGCTCTGAATTCAAAGAGGACCGTTTTAAGCATAAAGAAGCTTAAGCACGTTTGCAGTTTGGAGCTAAGATGGCACCTACAGGAAGGGATGTGGGAGTGAAAAGAAGCTTAAGCACATTGTTCCAGCTTGGAGCTAAGATGGTGCCTACAGGAAGGGATGTGGGAATGAAGGGAAGCTTAAGCGCATTGCTTAAAGAAGCTTAAGCACATGTTTGCAGCTAAGATGGCGCCTACAGGAAGAGACAGGGCGTGATCTAAATTGTTAATTGATGGTCAAAATTTCTGATTGGTTCCCCTGGCTTCCGCGCTCATGAATGATTGCTTGGCCTTTAGCTTGATTGGTGTAATCTATAGGAAGTCCCGTGCAAAACCCCCTCCCACGACCTAACACTTCAAAGACTCCCATTGGCCAAAGTTTAGGCATAAACCTCTCACCTCCACACCCTTAATGACTTCCAAAAACTCCTTGGTGATATTAACTGGTTGAGGCCTTATCTTAAACTCCCCACAGGTGACCTTCGACCTCTCTTTGAGATCCTCAAAGGAGATTCTAATCCGTCCTCCCCCCGCTCCCTGACCCCTGAGGCTCGAAACGCCCTCCTCCTAGTAAGTCAAGCCATTCAAAATCAGACACTGACCTATTTCAATCCCCCCCTGTCTCTACTGCTGATAGTGTGCACCACCACCCACACACCCACCGGGGTTATTTGGCAAAAAGGGGCCCCTTCACTGGTTACACTTATCCAGCTCCCCTACCAAAATCCTTTCCACTTACCCTTCTCTAGTCGTGAGCCTCTTGACCATTGGAATTGACACCTGTGTCTAGTACTTTGGAAAGCATCCTGATAAACTAGTAGTCCCTTACACTGCTTCCCAAGTACAATGGCTCATGCAACATCAAGATGAGGGGCCCCTACTTGCCTGATCCCAGACAGGCCTGCTATGTGCTTCCCACCTAAGACAGGAGGCCCACCAAGGGGAATAGTGCTCTGTCCCAACCTAAGACAGGCACAGCCACAAGGGAGGCGGCGAGGCTAGAGGCTGGCCACCTCTTAGCTCTATGCGTTGCCTCAACAAAAGTCTCTTAATTTTAAAATAAAAGAGGGGCAGATGTGGGGCTCTGAATTCAAAGAGGACCGTTTTAAGCATAAAGAAGCTTAAGCACGTTTGCAGTTTGGAGCTAAGATGGCACCTACAGGAAGGGATGTGGGAGTGAAAAGAAGCTTAAGCACATTGTTCCAGCTTGGAGCTAAGATGGTGCCTACAGG
This sequence comes from Tragulus kanchil, assembly GCA_022376925.1. NCBI lineage: Eukaryota > Metazoa > Chordata > Mammalia > Artiodactyla > Tragulidae > Tragulus > Tragulus kanchil. The sequence continues at coordinate 222,912,672 of JAIOJX010000028.1, read as the reverse complement.
AAGGGATGTGGGAATGAAGGGAAGCTTAAGCGCATTGCTTAAAGAAGCTTAAGCACATGTTTGCAGCTAAGATGGCGCCTACAGGAAGAGACAGGGCGTGATCTAAATTGTTAATTGATGGTCAAAATTTCTGATTGGTTCCCCTGGCTTCCGCGCTCATGAATGATTGCTTGGCCTTTAGCTTGATTGGTGTAATCTATAGGAAGTCCCGTGCAAAACCCCCTCCCACGACCTAACACTTCAAAGACTCCCATTGGCCAAAGTTTAGGCATAAACCTCTCACCTCCACACCCTTAATGACTTCCAAAAACTCCTTGGTGATATTAACTGGTTGAGGCCTTATCTTAAACTCCCCACAGGTGACCTTCGACCTCTCTTTGAGATCCTCAAAGGAGATTCTAATCCGTCCTCCCCCCGCTCCCTGACCCCTGAGGCTCGAAACGCCCTCCTCCTAGTAAGTCAAGCCATTCAAAATCAGACACTGACCTATTTCAATCCCCCCCTGTCTCTACTGCTGATAGTGTGCACCACCACCCACACACCCACCGGGGTTATTTGGCAAAAGGGACCCCTTCACTGGTTACACTTATCCAGCTCCCCTACCAAAATCCTTTCCACTTACCCTTCTCTAGTCGTGAGCCTCTTGACCATTGGAATTGACACCTGTGTCTAGTACTTTGGAAAGCATCCTGATAAACTAGTAGTCCCTTACACTGCTTCCCAAGTACAATGGCTCATGCAACATCAAGATGATTGGGCTGTGCTTTGCTCATCATTCCAGGGACTTATTGATAACCACTTTCCTCCCGACAAGCTTTTGCAATTTGCCAGGACTCACCCCTTTATTTTCCCCAAGCTCACACGTGCTGTTCCCCTGTCTGGCGCTGCCTTGGTCTTTACCGATGGTTCTTCCAACGGCAACGCTTTCATCGTTATAGACAATGTACCCTCTACCATCCGCTCCCCCTTTAAATCCGCTCAGCTTGTGGAGCTTTATGCTGTTCTCACCGTATTTCAGAGGTTACCTGACTCTCCTTTCAACCTATATACAGACAGCATATATGTGGCTCAGTCTGTTCCACTCCTAGAGATGGTTCCATATATTAGACCCTCCACTCGGGCCGCCCATCTATTTCAAGACATTCAATCTCTTATAACAAACAGACAACACCCCTTTTTTATTGGCCACTTACGCTCACACACTGATCTTCCTGGACCCCTACGCGCTGGCAATGCCTTAGCTGATCTAGCCACCCACCAAATCCTCCCTGTACTCTCTGATCCACAGGCTCTGGCTATCAGTTCACCTGATCCTCTCTCCCAGGTCCAAGAATTTCACAAGCTACACCATGTTAATTCCCAGACCCTTAGACACCTTTTCAAAATTACCAGAGAACAAGCAAGACACATAGTCAAGAGTTGTCCCGGCTGTGTCACCCTTCTACCTACCCCACATCTAGGTGTCAATCCAAGAGGCCTAAAACCAAACGAAGTTTGGCAGATGGACGTCACTCACTATCCATCTTTTGGCAAGCTCAAGTATGTCCATGTCACCATAGACATGTTCAGTGGCATTATTTGCGCCACCCTCCATACGGGAGAAGCTTCAAAAAACGTAATTGCTCATGTCCTCCATTGTCTCACCGTCTTAGGAAGACCTCACCTTTTGAAAACAGATAACGGTCCAGGGTATATTGGAAAAAACTTCCAGACGTTTTGTAGACAATTGGGTATCAGACACATTACAGGTATTCCTTACAACCCACAGGGACAAGGAATAGTCGAGAGAGCTCATTTGACCTTAAAAAATACTTTGAACAAACTCTCTCATACCTCCCTGTATCCCACAAAAGGCTCCCCTCGTAACATTCTTCATCATGCCCTCTTTGTCATTAACTTCTTGACTACAGATAAAGAAGGACACTCCGCTGCCGACCGCCATTGGCATCCCACCACTGACCAAAATTACGCTTCTGTCATGTGGCCTGATCCCATGACTAGCCAATGGCGTGGCCCTGATCCAGCCCTCATTTGGGGACGAGGATCAGTTTGTATCTTTGACCAAAAGGAAAGGTCAGCACGTTGGTTGCCTGAACGCTTAGTCAAACACGTCAATGTGCCCCCCTCCACTACTCCCAGTTCTCCTAATTCACTCCCTCCAGAGCCTACTGGCTCTGAGAACACCTCTGTCTCTATTTCAGGGAAGAAGGAGTAAGAATAAAAATCAGATACAACCCATGAAGATGTTCCCCTTATCAGTGGTAATGTACCTCCTGATCGGTTCCAAGATGGCTCATGCCGGCTTCCAAACTCACGTCAACCGGGACGACTTTGAAAAAATGCTGTACGGTAATCCATGTGACTGTCAAGGGGGCACCTGGGACCCCAAGCAGCAGCTCTGGACTGGTAACGTAGATGACCTTGACCAGAGCACAACCACTCTCAGGACAAGGATCGTTGATTGTGGCTCAGTCAAGGCTGTCTTCGAGAGTCAAGGAACAGAAACAGGTCAAAAGGCAGGCTATACCTGCTACCCCAAACCCAAAGCCCTACCAGAAGCCCCGAATAGTACTTGCCCCGGTACTTGTGAATGGGTGAGTGAGATGCATAGTGACTGTTATGACTCTTTCACCACATGCCTAAAAGGGAACCAGCCTCATTTTATGGCAGTTGCTACTAAAAAACAAGATGGACAGGCCCAAGGTGACTGGTCAAGTAGCTCCAGCACCAGAGGATGAACCAATAAGCTTCTGCAGGCCAGCTGCAAAGTAAACGTTGGTAAAACCGCCTGCTGGCCCCAACAGGGTGTGGTTCATTGTCAGATGGAGGTGGCCCTGGAGACCAAATTAGAGAACAAAATATAATAACCCAAATTCAAACTATAATAAGATCACAAAGTCCCCAACTCAAGTATCATCCCTTGACCTTACCTAAGTCCAGGGGCAGTGATCTAGACCCTCAGACCTTTGACATCCTCTCGGCTACTCATGCTGCTCTGAACTCGTCCAACTCCGCCTTAGCCTAAGACTGCTGGTTATGCCTCCACTTAGGCGGATCTTGGCCTTTGGTAACGTCACCTAGTGTCGTTTCCAATAACACCAATTTCACCCTGACCACTGCCAACTGCTCCCTTACCCCCCCTTTTAGAGTGATCCCGATTAGTTTTAATAATAACGACACCTGCTTTTATAATGCCCCTCAAAACGACTCTAGTGAATTGTTCCTGGGCTCAGTGACTTTTACCAATTGTGCTGAGATCATTAATACCACTGAGCATGGTTGCCTCTCTCCTGGCATGGTCTTAGTTTGTGGGAATAATTTAGCTTACACTTCCCTCCCCGCTAATTGGACCGGGTCATGCGTGCCTGCATATTTGTCCCCAGACATTGATATTCTCCCCGGAGATCAGCCTGTGCCTTTGCCCAGTTTTGATACTTTTATCCCTCGTTCCAGAAGAGCTTTAGGATTTATCCCCCTATTGGTGGGCTTGGGTATTGCTGGGGCTATAACAACAGGATCTACCGGACTAGGAATAGCCGTCCATTCCTACGTTAAACTGTCCCAACAACTTATTGACGACGTTCAGCTCATTTACCAATCTGTTCACGATCTACAAGATCAGGTCAAGGAGGGATTTGCTTAGCTCTACAGGAAGGGTGTTGCTTTTATGCCAATAAGTCTGGGATTGTCCGCGACAGGATCCAAAAACATCAAAAGGAATTAGACGTCAAGAGTTGTTTCAGAACCCCTTTTGGTCGGCCTGGAATGGGATTCTCCCATACCTCCTCCCCTTCCTCGGGCCACTGGTCGCACTCCTCCTGTTTGTCGCCTTCGGCCCTTGGCTTTTTAACAAATTAATTGCCTTTGTAAAATCACAGATTGACTCTGCCTTGTCACGCCCCATTCAGATTCATTACCACCGCTTAGACCTGGCAGCACAAGGGCATTCCTCCAAAAAGGGAGGCTCCCTGTTCCTAGGAGCTTGGGTACTGCCACCATTAATGGTCGACAGTATGGACATCAGAAAAGTGCAAGACAGAGTACTGCAGAGAGGAACACCAACCTACGGTGTTATCCTAGGCCTCTCGAGGGATATGTCTGGACTGCACAGAGGTAGATCTCTGACTCCTCTCTCTCCAAAAGAGATCATGTCGTTTGAGGGGTCCAGACCTCTACCCCCCTTTTCTGGTTAATGTCCACATGCGGTTGATGCATGACTCCCCATAATGCCCTCCCTCTCTCTTTATTAAATAAAGAGGGAGGAGATGTAGGGGACGGTTATAATTCAGCGGCCTTGCCTCTCCGCCCTTCCTGTATAGCAACAGTCTTTTATGACACGACAAGTACCTTATCGCTAGCCTATCACTCGATGCCTTTAGGCCTGAACCTATAGTTGGTCGGCGGGCCAGCCAAGCAAGATCAGAGCCAATCCTCTGCGGGCTTGCCTCCCCTTCCGCCTGTGGATAGCATATAAACCTATACCAGGAAATAAAATTTCAGAGCTTGATCAGAATGCCTGTCTTGCTCTCGTTCTTTCGCGCCTCCTGTCCCTCCCCACCCTGCTCTTCTTCCTCCAGGCGTCTCGCTGAATAGAGGACCCCGCGGGCTGGGGAAATTTATATTTTGGGTGGTGACAATATTAACTCTTTCCATACAGTTTTTGAACAGTCCATATATAATTAATTTACGCACACTTCTGAAACCCTATTCTTGTTTTCATTGCCATTCTTCCTTCCTTTGCATTCAAATATTTTTTCTCTCTATGTATGCTTCTTCATAACTAGTTTCTTTTTTAGATCTGCCTTTTCTTTGGGGAATTTGATAACTGACATAAAACAAAAACATTTTATAGTCTTCACTCAGTTAAAGACAGTTTTCTTATCTAATATCTTTTAGTTTCCTGCACAGCCTTGCTTTCCATATGTCTCATAAAAAGAAAGATAAAACCAGAAAGCTTTATCCAATTTCAAGATGACATGCATTATCTTGAAAAGAGACCTTAAACTTGACAGGGTAGCAATTGTTATCTGTAGAGACATTTTCTTTTAATCAAATATTTGGAAATACTGCCCATTTTTAATACACTTCCTGGCACTGTAAAGGAACATGTATTTTCTTAGTAAATCACAAGAATCTCTCTATCTTCCTTAAAATCTCAATAAAAATTTTTCTATATTTGAACATAGAGAGTACTATTAATAACACACTGCATTTGAAATTTGACTGAGATATCAGACTTTCCTTTGTTTACAGAGCCATTATTTATAACTCACACTTACACGTCATAGAATAATGAGATATTTTCCATTGGTTCGTAGTCCACACTAAAAGCATCTATTGCTGATGTCAACTACAAATTGGCATTTACCAATTACATCGCCAATGACTTAACAAGGGCATTTTTCATCTGCCTCTGCAGAGATTGACCCCCAGTGCTGACAGCTGCTGACCATCAACACTCCCTGAGGCAGCTCAGAGTGCAGTGAGGCACTCTATGCTCCGAGCAATTTGGTGGGGCAGGTCTTTAGAGAGGTGGATGTTTTTAGGAATAGATTTATTATCTCAGTTCTTGCAGCTCCTCATATTTAGAAAAGCACTAAAATCCCTTCATGGTGACATCAGATCCTTGTGACTAACCAAAAACCTTTCGTTACTGGTATTAAACTCCCTCTTCCTCAAAATCTTATGTATTGACCCTCCTCCTGCTGCCTCTTTGGAGCAGTCTCTCAGAGCTATCTGAGGTGCTGTCTTCCAGGCTGCAGTCCTAATTGTGCCCCAAATAAAACTTGACCCACAGTTCTAAAGTTGTTCATCTTCTTTTAGTCGGCATTGATCATTAGTTACCTTAGAGAATTCTCCACTGTCTCAAATCTTTTCCCTCAAGCACAAAAACCAAATAAGATTTTCAGATACAATAAACCAACAATTAGGGCAAAACAACTTTATCAAGATGAGACTGACAATTTTTTATTCATTTCAAATGAACAAGTAAACAAATTATATGCAACAATCTAACTTTATGTTAGCCTAAAATATGCATCATTTTTATCCAATTACATGAGTAATCCTGTTATCTAAGTAGGTTCTTTAAAAACTGTGTAGTCAAAACAAACTATTCAATGTTTAATGATATAAAAGTAATAATTGATGCAATATTTTCAGTGAAGAAGTTATCGTTCCTGGTATATTAGCCATAATTTGGGTTATTGCTTCCATTATCCTTAGTTGCAATAATGCTCATGAAAATAAGCTATAATCTCAGTGATTTATAAGAGTTAATATTTTTCCCTGTGTTAATTAAATATGCAGACGATTCTAATAAATCAGGTTCAGATTTTTGGGTGGATTTAGCTCTGTCCGTCCAGTCTTCTCACTCAAGATTCAATCTGACAGAACAGTGGCTGCCAAAGGCATGCTCTTTTCAAGGAAGATGGCACAAACAAAAGAAACTAGGCCAGCTCAGTGGTGTAGAGGAGAATATTTCTTCCATGCCGGAAGGAAGAGGACAGTGGATATTTGCTCGACAAGAATATAAGCTACCACAGATGGCTTCTGAAAGCATTAGTCCATTTAAATCTTTTATTCTGTGCTTGATAACAAAATTACCAAATTTCTTATTGAATACTCCTTCTTCTTATGTTTCTGTACTAGTCTATTCATCCTGCAGACCAGGGAACTATTTAATTTGCTAAAAAAGAAAAAATTAGCTCACTCCTCTGGTAAAATTTGTATGACTAAAGCATACTTTCCTTAAGTCAGTTCTTGGTTGTTGATACCTCATTGTAGATCCTAAATAATAATAAACAAAACATGATTCAGTCATTTTTCTTTGAAAAATCCATAGATATGTCTATACTAAATGGAGACTGGTGTTAAAGTCAGCATAAAACAAATTTTAAATACAACACACAGTTATGAAATAGGAAAATTTGGAGGATGAAAACAAAACACAAGTCAGCGATTATAAATTTTGTGATGAGCCACCTAGTAGATCTTGGTGTCTAGGGCCAGAGTGGATGAATAACATTGTATTCTGATAGATAGCGTCATTATTTACAACACTCGCCAAATTTTCTAAACAAAGCTTCTAAAATTGTTCTCAAATAGCCAGCCCATAATCCTTGATTGTGATAAACTTTCTGCATATTATCTAAATTATCATTGCTTTATGCTATAAACTATTAAACTAGTTTTTATGGCATTGAAAATAAGCCCAAACCAGGAGTCAATAATGTTATAAATATATGAAGACAAACAGCCTTTCTATATTTCTTGTTTTGGCATTTTTTATATAGTCCCATATTTCCAAATGCTTGATGAAAATCTTCATTGGATGTTCAAACAATCGGTATCCAAACTCACAGTCAAAATAAGTTTGTAGTATTTTCTTTTGGTTTTATTCTGTTATATTGATGGATCTCTATTGTATTCTCATTTTCCCAGCAACAATATATGGTATAAAAGTCAAATTACACAGAACTAAAGAATATATTTGTCAATAGAGAGATAAAGCTAAAGTTATTATCCAGAGGCAGCTTTCAGGAAGATGGCACAAACAAAAGAAACTAGGCCAGCTCAGTGGTGTAGAGGAGAATATTTCTTCCATGCCGGAAGGAAGAGGACAGTGGATATTTGCTCGACAAGAATATAAGCTACCACAGATGGCTTCTGAAAGCATTAGTCCATTTAAATCTTTTATTCTGTGCTTGATAACAAAATTACCAAATTTCTTATTGAATACTCCTTCTTCTTATGTTTCTGTACTAGTCTATTCATCCTGCAGACCAGGGAACTATTTAATTTGCTAAAAAAGAAAAAATTAGCTCACTCCTCTGGTAAAATTTGTATGACTAAAGCATACTTTCCTTAAGTCAGTTCTTGGTTGTTGATACCTCATTGTAGATCCTAAATAATAATAAACAAAACATGATTCAGTCATTTTTCTTTGAAAAATCCATAGATATGTCTATACTAAATGGAGACTGGTGTTAAAGTCAGCATAAAACAAATTTTAAATACAACACACAGTTATGAAATAGGAAAATTTGGAGGATGAAAACAAAACACAAGTCAGCGATTATAAATTTTGTGATGAGCCACCTAGTAGATCTTGGTGTCTAGGGCCAGAGTGGATGAATAACATTGTATTCTGATAGATAGCGTCATTATTTACAACACTCGCCAAATTTTCTAAACAAAGCTTCTAAAATTGTTCTCAAATAGCCAGCCCATAATCCTTGATTGTGATAAACTTTCTGCATATTATCTAAATTATCATTGCTTTATGCTATAAACTATTAAACTAGTTTTTATGGCATTGAAAATAAGCCCAAACCAGGAGTCAATAATGTTATAAATATATGAAGACAAACAGCCTTTCTATATTTCTTGTTTTGGCATTTTTTATATAGTCCCATATTTCCAAATGCTTGATGAAAATCTTCATTGGATGTTCAAACAATCGGTATCCAAACTCACAGTCAAAATAAGTTTGTAGTATTTTCTTTTGGTTTTATTCTGTTATATTGATGGATCTCTATTGTATTCTCATTTTCCCAGCAACAATATATGGTATAAAAGTCAAATTACACAGAACTAAAGAATATATTTGTCAATAGAGAGATAAAGCTAAAGTTATTATCCAGAGCTCAGCAGAAAGAAACAAAGAGAGGAAAAAAAGATGAATGAGATATTATAAGAAAACATGATGAAAAAAATCTAATCTATTGGAGTCCTAAAAAATGAATGAGAGAGAAGAGTGATATTCTAAGGGAAAACAACAGAGAAATCCAAATTTATAAATGATATGATCACTCAGGAAAGATGGATACCCAAGCAAGAGAAATGAAATGAAATACATATCTATATGCCTCAGAGTGAGAACACAAAGCTCCAAGAATAAAAGATAAGTTTACAATGTTTTGGCATCTATTTATGTATCAATTTCCAAAAAAAAAAAGAAAACACCAAATTTAAGACGTATCAGATTTAGTTCTTTGCATGGATACTCTGTAGCAGGTAATTCTTTCTTTCTTTTTTAAGTAGTGGGAGTCAAACTTAGCTCTAGTTACTTTTTTAAAAATTTTATTTATTTTAAAATTGTATTTATTTATTTATTTTTGGCTCTTCTGGGTTTTCACTGTTGCCACAGGCCCTTCTGTAGCTGCAGGGAGTGAGGTCTACTCTCTAATTGAGGCAAGCAGGCTTCTTGTTGCAGTGTCTTCTCTTGTTGTGGAACTTGACCTCTAAGGCACACGGGCTTCAGTAGTTGTGGCACATGGGCTCAGTAGGCTCATATAGGCATATGGCTCAGAGGCTCTAGAGCACAGGCTCAGTAGTTATGTCTCATGGGCTTAGTTGCTCCAGAGCATGTGGGATCTTCCCAGCATCTTATGTATAAACTATTAGACTAGTTTTTATGGCATTGAAAATAAGCCCAAACCAGGAGTCAATAATGTTATAAATATATGAAGACAAACAGCCTTTCTATATTTCTTGTTTTGGCATTTTTTATATAGTCCCATATTTCCAAATGCTTGATGAAAATCTTCATTGGATGTTCAAACAATCGGTATCCAAACTCACAGTCAAAATAAGTTTGTAGTATTTTCTTTTGGTTTTATTCTGTTATATTGATGGATCTCTATTGTATTCTCATTTTCCCAGCAACAATATATGGTATAAAAGTCAAATTACACAGAACTAAAGAATATATTTGTCAATAGAGAGATAAAGCTAAAGTTATTATCCAGAGCTCAGCAGAAAGAAACAAAGAGAGGAAAAAAAGATGAATGAGATATTATAAGAAAACATGATGAAAAAAATCTAATCTATTGGAGTCCTAAAAAATGAATGAGAGAGAAGAGTGATATTCTAAGGGAAAACAACAGAGAAATCCAAATTTATAAATGATATGATCACTCAGGAAAGATGGATACCCAAGCAAGAGAAATGAAATGAAATACATATCTATATGCCTCAGAGTGAGAACACAAAGCTCCAAGAATAAAAGATAAGTTTACAATGTTTTGGCATCTATTTATGTATCAATTTCCAAAAAAAAAAAGAAAACACCAAATTTAAGACGTATCAGATTTAGTTCTTTGCATGGATACTCTGTAGCAGGTAATTCTTTCTTTCTTTTTTAAGTAGTGGGAGTCAAACTTAGCTCTAGTTACTTTTTTAAAAATTTTATTTATTTTAAAATTGTATTTATTTATTTATTTTTGGCTCTTCTGGGTTTTCACTGTTGCCACAGGCCCTTCTGTAGCTGCAGGGAGTGAGGTCTACTCTCTAATTGAGGCAAGCAGGCTTCTTGTTGCAGTGTCTTCTCTTGTTGTGGAACTTGACCTCTAAGGCACACGGGCTTCAGTAGTTGTGGCACATGGGCTCAGTAGGCTCATATAGGCATATGGCTCAGAGGCTCTAGAGCACAGGCTCAGTAGTTATGTCTCATGGGCTTAGTTGCTCCAGAGCATGTGGGATCTTCCCAGATCAGGGATTGAACCCGTGTCTCCTGCATTAGCAGGCAAATGGTTTACCATCAAGCTACCAGGCAAGCATTGTAACAGGTAATACTTTCTTGACTTATGGAATTTTTTTTCTTATGGAAAGTCCAAAAATCAAAGCAATTACTATAGAAGGCAGAATATCCACCATCTATTAACAATGGATTCTTAGGGAGAAACGGGAGGATATACCTATAATGAATCAACATTAATGTTTCAGAGAGAATATAGTTATCAGACTAAAAACTGAATTGAAAGATTATGTCAAAAAAACTGTAAACCCAGCATAGGCAACTATATTCAATATATTATGATAATCTATAATAGGAAACAATCAGAAAAAGAATATATATGGGTGTGTGTATACATATATAACTGAATCACTTTGCTACATACCTGAAAGTAACACAACACTGTAAATCAACTATACTTTAGAAAAAACTAATTAAAAGAAATAATTCTAAAGTACCTTAAAATGATATTGTGAAAATATGATTTTGACTGGAAAAACAAGAAAACAAGAACTATTCAATTATATTATGTCTAACATAAGCCCTGGAAGAAGCACATATAAAAATGAATGGATATGGAGGAAGAGGGTATAATTAAGAATAAGAACATCATAAACTATTAAGGATACTATTAAAAGGCTGAAAACACAGGTTAAGCTACTACTTGCAAAAACACAAAGGAAGAGATTTGGCAATATTTGGAAGGGAAGAATAAGAACAATGTACTTTGAGGCCCACTAATTGGAAGGATGTAAAGCGCTGTTGGAAGATACAGCAGCAAAGTCTTCAAATTCATTTATTTTCCTTTGTTTCATTCTCTGTTTAGTTTCTGTCAATTATATTCACACAGAAAAAGAAGAGAACAATTATAAATAAAAAGAAATATTCAAAGGCCATTGAGAAAACCCACTAAAGAACAACTGGCTTATATATCACACTAAGAAAAGGCTCATACCAATTACATCTTAGTGCACTGAAGAATTACGGATGATATTAGATAATAGTAGATAATATTAAAACAATGTCAATTGCTTGGTAGGAATTATGTGAAACCATGAAGATGGTGGAATGGAAAAACACAAACTGAATTTCTCTCAAAATAAGAGTAAATCTAGATGCTCCAGTGGGAGGTTAATATTGGTCATATTTAAGATTGCTTAATACAATATTAGCTGGTTTATTTGTGGGAATGTAGAATATGAAATAAGTAACATTCTAAATGTCTAATAGTCAAAAAAATTGTTGGATCAATCAAGGATAGAGTTTAACAACAGAGATAATAATTGTATTATTCTCTATGCTGATTATTTTCATCTGAAAAGTTGAGTTGCTTTAAGGGTGATGCAAACAATTGGAGGTATAAAATTTAGGAAATGGTGGTGGGCATGGAAAAAGGTTATCTAGAAGGAAATATGTAAAAGACTATGATAATTGGAAAAAGTAATTGGAAATATTTGGCATGATTTTCCAAGAAAGAAAATAATCATAATAATACTAGATAGATGCAATCCAGTGAGCTGCCTATAAGGGTGGAAAACTATTTTTGAAAGTAGTTAAAACTGAGACTGCATCAGAGATGTTTAGAGAATGCAAGACATATTGAAATGTTGGAACTTATGACCTTAAAGATCTTAGCCAAACATGATGTTAACAGAATGATTGATTGTGTGCTAATGGCTACGATTATTGTGCTAACCTATGCAACATTGTGAGGCAAAACTAAAATCAGCTCATTTTTAGTTATTATTTAAATCATCATTGTCACTATAAAATGGTCTACTCAGCTATGAAGTCACTCACCAAGACCTACAGTTTGTATCATTTAAAACTGGACAGAATCCTGAAAAACATGCTGAGGGAATAGTTTTGCATGGCAAAGTGATTCCCCTGTTGACCCAAAAGTTCTTATCTGCCAGTAATTTCTTCAGAACAGTAAGGTAATGCTTAGGGTAATTATACTAAATAGTAAATTATTCCACATATTTATCATATGCATAATGTTGCCCTATGCAATACATTTTGTCCCAATTTTTTCTGTAAATCAACATAATTAATCTTATACTTTATAGCTGCTCTTAGCTCGTATATCTTCTAATTCATCATATTTAGTAGCCACATTATCATGTCACTTTTCTATAAAAGAACACAGAGCATAAGACACCTATTCTTATAGAAGGTTTTCTTTCAATAGGAAATATATTTAATAGCAAGCATGTTTTTAATGTAAGAATAAAATTCTGGTCGCATACCATGCCAAATGTAATGGATTTGATTATCCTGAACTCTCATCCTACTCAAAACACAGTCATAAAAAAAAAAAAAATGTTCAAAAAAAACTGTAAAAGGAACAAGCTAATTTCAAGGTAAACATAGAACAGTGTTTATATGTGGGTAAAATGTATTGGTTTTGAATCAGAAAGAAGGCAGAAGAGGCTTTACTTCTCTGGGGAAATAAGGATTTAAAGCATCCTCTGAAAGGTGAGTTCATGCTGCTGAGTCCTTGAAATCAGAAACTGAGAGCTTGCCCTCTCTCTCTCTTTCAGACAAAAACAAAACTACAGAAAAAAAAAATCTGTTAATTTTTTTTTTTTTTACAATGTGTATGTACTATTCCTCCAAATGGCTTAGATCAGTGTTTTTTAAAAAATTATTTACCAGTAAGAATCTGTTTGAAAAGGATTTTGTAAACCCATTTATAAAACAAAATCAAACCTGTTTTCATTTAAGCATGAGAAGTGTTTGGCATTTCACTTTTATGACCTTAAAGATCTTAGCCAAACTAGAAATGATTGATTGTGTGCTAATGGCTACGATTATTGTGCTAACCTATGCAACATTGTGAGGCAAAACTAAAATCAGCTCATTTTTAGTTATTATTTAAATCATCATTGTCACTATAAAATGGTCTACTCAGCTATGAAGTCACTCACCAAGACCTACAGTTTGTATCATTTAAAACTGGACAGAATCCTGAAAAACATGCTGAGGGAATAGTTTTGCATGGCAAAGTGATTCCCCTGTTGACCCAAAAGTTCTTATCTGCCAGTAATTTCTTCAGAACAGTAAGGTAATGCTTAGGGTAATTATACTAAATAGTAAATTATTCCACATATTTATCATATGCATAATGTTGCCCTATGCAATACATTTTGTCCCAATTTTTTCTGTAAATCAACATAATTAATCTTATACTTTATAGCTGCTCTTAGCTCGTATATCTTCTAATTCATCATATTTAGTAGCCACATTATCATGTCACTTTTCTATAAAAGAACACAGAGCATAAGACACCTATTCTTATAGAAGGTTTTCTTTCAATAGGAAATATATTTAATAGCAAGCATGTTTTTAATGTAAGAATAAAATTCTGGTCGCATACCATGCCAAATGTAATGGATTTGATTATCCTGAACTCTCATCCTACTCAAAACACAGTCATAAAAAAAAAAAAAATGTTCAAAAAAAACTGTAAAAGGAACAAGCTAATTTCAAGGTAAACATAGAACAGTGTTTATATGTGGGTAAAATGTATTGGTTTTGAATCAGAAAGAAGGCAGAAGAGGCTTTACTTCTCTGGGGAAATAAGGATTTAAAGCATCCTCTGAAAGGTGAGTTCATGCTGCTGAGTCCTTGAAATCAGAAACTGAGAGCTTGCCCTCTCTCTCTCTTTCAGACAAAAACAAAACTACAGAAAAAAAAAATCTGTTAATTTTTTTTTTTTTTACAATGTGTATGTACTATTCCTCCAAATGGCTTAGATCAGTGTTTTTTAAAAAATTATTTACCAGTAAGAATCTGTTTGAAAAGGATTTTGTAAACCCATTTATAAAACAAAATCAAACCTGTTTTCATTTAAGCATGAGAAGTGTTTGGCATTTCACTTTTCATTCTAGATATTTCTTCCCCTCTGTTGCATCATTTTTAAATCTGAGAACTCAAGTAGAGAATTAAGTTTTTTTCTTTTTTTCTTTTGGAAAGTAACATATTAGAATCATAGAAAAACCATATATAAATATTTTTATGTGATGTAAATAATATATTCCATAATATTTTCAGTTGTTTTTCATATATGCACATACACAGACACACACTCACACAGAAAATAACCTAGTAATAAAATATATTTCTCCCCATGAGTTAAAATCACTCTTGTTTCTTCAACTTCAAATTACAGTTCTTCGGTATAATAATTTTATCTATTTTAAAAATAAGTTTTAAATGCAGGACAATGCTTATCTAAATTTATACAGTTGAGAAACTTTGTAAAGGACAAGTTGCTATCTTTTTTCCCTCTAAGTCTGAGGAACTTAGATTGAAATGAACTTGAAAGTTATTGCACAATGTTTTATTAAAATAAACTCCAAAATGTCAGTTACCTATGGTGTTTTATTTTTGTGTGACAGAATTCTTTTTTTTTTTTTTTTGGCCACTTCTATTGGTCTTTCATCTATTCATTTTCATCCATCATTGTTCTTTGGCCCGTGTGGGCCTCCCATCGCAGTGGCCTCTGTTGCTGCAGAGCACCGACTCTGTGCTCATGCGCTCCAGAGCTCTGGCTCGGTAGTTGGGACACGTCGGTCCAGCCGCTCCACGGCACGTGGGATCTTTCCAGGCCAGGGAATGAACCAGTGCCCTTTGTACTGCAAGGTGGTGTCCTTACCCACTGGACCACCAGGGAAGCCTGTGTTTTATTTTTGTTACTTTAGTTTTTAAAATTACTTTAGAGTTTATTTACTGATAAACCATGAAGAATTTCAAAAAATTGATATTGCCCTGCATGATTTTTTTTCTGTGAGAAATATACATCTGCAGCTTTTGGATAACCTGAGACGACTTACCATTCTAGATAAAGAACAGTAATCACACAGGTAATATCTGAAGCACAATATGATACACTGCAGGGGAGCATAATATATCACAAGTACAAAACTGAGTACAACAGCTTTATTCACTTGAGTACAACAGTATTATCAACTTGAGTCTGATTATTGATGTACTGGCAATGCTAATATGAGTTATTAATTACAATTTAGTGGGAACAATGCTACTTTTTTAAAAAAGAATTATTATTTGATGCATTTTAATTATGAGATTTTTTTTTGGAGAATTTCTTTTTTATTGTTAGTCAAACTCAGGCTTATGCAATGCATAACATCTACCAAATGTGATAAAGGTTTTAGTTTTGATTCCAAAATCCTTTAGCAAGGATATACCATGTTATTTATTTTGCTGAAACAGAGGCAGTTATTTTATTAAATATCTGATCCAGTATACATTATATTTGTATGTGATGTTTCCACTGTGCTCTGTTTATTTACAGCATGCTCAAATTTTCATGATAGAAAGGCATGATAAGTTTCTTGGTGATTTACCTGAGATGTTTATATGATATATAATGTACAGTCTGTGTCTGATGCTCATTAGGTGTGTCTTTCCAATATCTTACATTCTTTAATTCTCAGCTCTATGATTCACATTCTGTAGTATTCTAGGGGAAAAAATGGTAGTGTGCAGGATTTTCCCTTTTGCCTCATATTTCAGATTATTCCCTAGTCCTATGTAATCTCATTTATACATAGAGTTTTAGCTGAGATCTTGAGGCTGAAAAGTTTTAACTTTAGATTTTACATCTTTTATTCGTTTAACATTTACATATATACTGTATGCACATTTTGAGCTTTGCACAGTGTTAGGCAGATAGGACAGTGGTCAATTAAGCAAAGGCATTTTCTATTTTCATGTACATTACATTCATTTGATGGTATCAGAAAATAAACAAAATCAGTATTTTAATTTTGAATAAGTTGCAGTGAAGATGATTTTTAATCATGTAAGTGGAAATGTCAAAAAGATTGATACAACTGAGCTGATACAATTGATTGATACAAGTTGGCTAGTTCATTGCCACCACAGATAGAACATAGTCAAAACTGAGCTTGTTATTGCTGACTTAATCTGATTTTTTTTTATTATTCACAAACTTTGAAAATAGTTGTCCTCTTCATTCAGACAAGCATGAAAACTGGATATCATTTTACAGTCTATTTACTCCACTCCTCACATTCAATTGGCTACCGAGACCTCCAAACTTCATATAGAGTTTTTGGCATCTGCTTCTGCCATATTTATGTGTAACCTGGAGCACCACAACAGATTGCAAACTGGCCTCTTAGTGTATTTATTAGGCTTTTCAAAGGATCTTCCTCCGATGTAGATGTAGGCAAATTCCATGCCTACAAAAACATAAATAATCACAACTTTATGTACCAAATATAAACTCCATAGAATGAAATAAAATCCTTTCCATCATCTGGTTCTGTCTCTACTTCCAATTTGTATCTCTCACTTGGCTTTGTCTAGAACTTCATGCTTCAGGTACACTAACGTTATTGAAATCTCCTAAACTTCTGAATGTCATATAAATTGACTTAGTCTGTCATCTTTGCCTCAAATATGTCCTTTACAGTCTTCACTTTTTCAGTTTATACCATGTATCACTCCCTCACTGATTTTCTCCTACTTTCTTGTTGATTATATTATCAGTTGTGAACCTACTCTCTTAGAGCAGGCATTTAAGTTTGCTTTTTTTTTTTTTTATACAAGGTGTAGAGATTAATGGGTTGTGTTATTAGAGCTATGCAATGGACAATAAGAAAGAGACAGTTTCTACAGCCAGAATCTACAACTCTTCATTCTCCCACAGCCTGTATGACCTAGCTATGTTCTGAATGCTTTATTTTTCTTTTCATATTTCAGTTGACTCTTTAGCTTCTTTCCATCACTCCAAACCATATTCCCATGCCATATTAATTGGCACCTGCTTCATCACTGCTCTCTAGTCCCACGGTTTGCTTATGTTTTTTCTACTATAGCTTGCGTGATTCACTGTCACAGTATCTCCATTTCTTCATTTAACATTTGAAAGACACTATGAATGATTCAACCCATTATTTTATAGATTGGGCCACAGAATTCACACAGAATCTCTCCACTGGTTGTTTTTTATTGCCTACTCTGCTGTGAAAGTGACAGTGCTGGTTGTTCAGTCATGTCCAACTCTGTGATCCCATCAGCTGTCGCCCACCAGGCTGCTCTGTCTGCAGAAATCTCCAAGCAAGAATACTAGAGTGGGTAGCCATTTCTTCCTTCAGGGAAATCTTCCTGACCCAGGGATAGAACCTAGGTCTCCCATATTGCAGGTAGACTCTTTACAGTCTGAAGGAACAGTGGCAAAAGGGACAGTGTCTCTAAAAGTTTCCATCAGGAAGGTGTGTGAATGCGTTCATGATCAATCCAATGCTTTTCCGATTTTAATTATTATTGGGCACATCTTGTCTTTTCCAGTAACTGATACACTTCCTAAATATGTATATATAAAAATATATATTGTATCACCAAAAGCACTCACATCCCTTCACAAAACATAAAAAGTCAGACTGTATCCAGATATAAACTAACATAGATGACTGAAACATGTTTTTAGTGTTGGAGCCCCAAATCCTCAAGACAGATTCACCATTTTTATAGTATCTCGCTCATATTCAGACATCCTCTCTAGTTACTTTGGGAATCTATAAGACAAATAAATGTGAATACAAACATCACACATACACGTAATAACTGAAAAATAACAGAAAACTGCAGTAACTGTTCTCATTCAGGAAAGAGAGAAAGATATCCAGGATAACCTTAGGACGACGTCCTTACAGTCTGGCTGGCACTAAAGCGACCACTTGTCAGGATGAAATATCTACTGGGCCAGTTAATGATATAAGCTTTGCCTCTTTTTCCTCCCTTCCTTCTGTTTTTTTTTTTTTTTTTCTTTCATTCTTTCTTTCTTTCTTTTGATTTTATAGTAGAAAGAGTTCCTTGGATAATACATCTGACTCTGCCCACTGAGTGCATTCTTCCATGAAACAATGGTTGTCCATAGCCTTTCAAAAATTTCTTCACCACTGACCTTGCTAGCCTGTGAATTGAGCGCAATTGTGAAGTAGTTTGAATATTCTTTGGTGTTGCCCTTCTTTGGGATTGGAATGAAAACTGACATTTTCCAGTCTTGTGGTCACTGGTGAGTTTTCCAAATTTGCTGGCATATTGAGCACAACACAACAACACAACACAACAGTATCATCTTTTATGATTTTAAATAGCTCAGCTAGAATTTCATCATCTCCTAAATTTTTATCTCAATTAGTATGTATATCAACTTAAACATCTGAACCTTATGTAGTGTCTCATCAGTTTAAAGCTGACTTGTAAATGTGATACAATATAATTTTTATGGATAAAAATCAATAGAAAAATTCTTTGATTTCTATATATTGTGTTCTAAACTGTAATATTGAATAATAACTCAGAAATAAAAGGAAAATGTCTTTTATTTGTAGAAAAGTGATGACAAGAAAGTAAATAAAGTGCTCCAAATGACAAGAAAGCTATATGGAACCATTTTTAACTCTTTTTTAGCATTTAGACTCTATGATATTTTAAATCACGTTTATCCCCTTTGGGGTAGAACAAGGAAGAATTGACCAGGAAATCAATTCTCCAGCCTTTAGATTCACATCAGGCTAAACCTAAGTTATTGAAGTGATACATATAAATACATAGTGATAGAAAAGTCATTTGTGGAGACTGAGGAAAAAAATCAGAATATTACTGGATGGATACAAACATCACACATACACGTAATAACTGAAAATAACAGAAAACTGCAGTAACTGTTCTCATTCAGGAAAGAGAGAAAGATATCCAGGATAACCTTAGGACGACGTCCTTACAGTCTGGCTGGCACTAAAGCGACCACTTGTCAGGATGAAATATCTACTGGGCCAGTTAATGATATAAGCTTTGCCTCTTTTTCCTCCCTTCCTTCTGTTTTTTTTTTTTTTTTTCTTTCATTCTTTCTTTCTTTCTTTTGATTTTATAGTAGAAAGAGTTCCTTGGATAATACATCTGACTCTGCCCACTGAGTGCATTCTTCCATGAAACAATGGTTGTCCATAGCCTTTCAAAAATTTCTTCACCACTGACCTTGCTAGCCTGTGAATTGAGCGCAATTGTGAAGTAGTTTGAATATTCTTTGGTGTTGCCCTTCTTTGGGATTGGAATGAAAACTGACATTTTCCAGTCTTGTGGTCACTGGTGAGTTTTCCAAATTTGCTGGCATATTGAGCACAACACAACAACACAACACAACAGTATCATCTTTTATGATTTTAAATAGCTCAGCTAGAATTTCATCATCTCCTAAATTTTTATCTCAATTAGTATGTATATCAACTTAAACATCTGAACCTTATGTAGTGTCTCATCAGTTTAAAGCTGACTTGTAAATGTGATACAATATAATTTTTATGGATAAAAATCAATAGAAAAATTCTTTGATTTCTATATATTGTGTTCTAAACTGTAATATTGAATAATAACTCAGAAATAAAAGGAAAATGTCTTTTATTTGTAGAAAAGTGATGACAAGAAAGTAAATAAAGTGCTCCAAATGACAAGAAAGCTATATGGAACCATTTTTAACTCTTTTTTTTTAGCATTTAGACTCTATGATATTTTAAATCACGTTTATCCCCTTGGGATAGAACAAGGAAGAATTGACCAGGAAATCAATTCTCCAGCCTTTAGATTCACATCAGGCTAAACCTAAGTTATTGAAGTGATACATATAAATACATAGTGATAGAAAAGTCATTTGTGGAGACTGAGGAAAAAAAAATCAGATATCGATAGAAGCTTGACTTGGTGGGCAAGCTGGTACCTGGATATTTTCTATGGTGAAATAGTTACTCACGTTCCACTGGCTGTGGGTAATGGAATTCTAAAGCATCTCTTCCCTCAAATGAAAATAGCTGGCTTATCAAGTTACTTAGTCCTTATACACTGACTATAAGACATCCTTAATTACAGCCTGTGAGTCTTCGTCTTTTCCCTTTGAGTACATAGGACAATCAATGCTGTCCACACTTGTGTGTTATCCTCTGTATTGTCTAGCTTGAACTCAATCAGATGAATATAATGATTCTCACTGACTTAAGAATCTAGATTCCACTAAACAAACAATGTAATTGAATATTTGATGATTATTAGTTGTTAGGGGAATCCAGACTTTTTTCTTTGAAGCCCCTAATTAGTCATTCATTCCTTTTCATAATTTATGGAAAACACACATGATCAAACACACACATCTAATTAGGTAACAGAGTCTTTTAAAAATACCAATCTCCAATTATTTCCAAGTTACATAAATGCTTACACAATTAATTTTGCATCTGCCTGTATCAGAAATATAGTTACTTTAGATGAGTATTCACACATTTAAAGAAGTATATGCTCTGTAGATAATACCTTTTATAAGCTTCTTTACTTTAAAAGTCCAATACCTAAGCTTTGGTAAATATCTATCACTTCTTGCCTTGTCAGTTAAAATAATCTCTTATTTGGTCTTTAAAGCTGACTTGTAAATGTGATACAATATAATTTTTATGGATAAAATCAATAGAAAAATTCTTTGATTTCTATATATTGTGTTCTAAACTGTAATATTGAATAATAACTCAGAAATAAAAGGAAAATGTCTTTTATTTGTAGAAAAGTGATGACAAGAAAGTAAATAAAGTGCTCCAAATGACAAGAAAGCTATATGGAACCATTTTTAACTCTTTTTTTTTAGCATTTAGACTCTATGATATTTTAAATCACGTTTATCCCTTGGGATAGAACAAGGAAGAATTGACCAGGAACTCAATTCTCCAGCCTTTAGATTCACATCAGGCTAAACCTAAGTTATTGAAGTGATACATATAAATACATAGTGATAGAAAAGTCATTTGTGGAGACTGAGGAAAAAAAAATCAGATATCGATAGAAGCTTGACTTGGTGGGCAAGCTGGTACCTGGATATTTTCTATGGTGAAATAGTTACTCACGTTCCACTGGCTGTGGGTAATGGAATTCTAAAGCATCTCTTCCCTCAAATGAAAATAGCTGGCTTATCAAGTTACTTAGTCCTTATACACTGACTATAAGACATCCTTAATTACAGCCTGTGAGTCTTCGTCTTTTCCCTTTGAGTACATAGGACAATCAATGCTGTCCACACTTGTGTGTTATCCTCTGTATTGTCTAGCTTGAACTCAATCAGATGAATATAATGATTCTCACTGACTTAAGAATCTAGATTCCACTAAACAAACAATGTAATTGAATATTTGATGATTATTAGTTGTTAGGGGAATCCAGACTTTTCTCTTTTGAAGCCCCTAATTAGTCATTCATTCCTTTTCATAATTTATGGAAAACACACATGATCAAACACACACATCTAATTAGGTAACAGAGTCTTTTAAAAATACCAATCTCCAATTATTTCCAAGTTACATAAATGCTTACACAATTAATTTTGCATCTGCCTGTATCAGAAATATAGTTACTTTAGATGAGTATTCACACATTTAAAGAAGTATATGCTCTGTAGATAATACCTTTTATAAGCTTCTTTACTTTAAAAGTCCAATACCTAAGCTTTGGTAAATATCTATCACTTCTTGCCTTGTCAGTTAAAATAATCTCTTATTTGGTCTTTAATCTTGATTTCTCTCAAAATATATTATTGACACAAACGTCAAAATGAGCTTCCTCAAATGAACATCTAATAACGTCATTCCCTTGGTGTGAAATTTTACCCAATATGGTTCTTAACCAGTAATTCAAGTCAGGACCATTTCTGAAGTATTAAAATAATTATGATTAAAAATACTGATTCTCAAATATCTACATATTCTAGATTTACTAAATTAGAGTCTCATCTTGGGGCTGCCATGTTCTATTTTTACTCTTTTATTATTTTAAAGTTAAGTCAATTCATATTCTATATTAGGAGCCACTGGTTCATTGGTTGGCTGTTACAAGGCAAAATATGTTTTGAAATACAAGTGTCTTTATAATGTAACTCTGCTTAGCTTTCTAACATTATAAACTGCCTGAGTAATATCAAAGTGTTCACAGTTCTCTGAACATGCAATGGTCTTTAATTCTTTTGTTTCCTTGATCTACTTGGAATGACCTTCACTGCTTGGCCTATTGGTTGATGTGAATTATTCCATTAACAGCAGTTCAGCATATGTCAGCATTTCTTTTATGGAGCAACCCTGCCACTGTAATCACACTGCTTTTAGGACTAAGAGTGCTGTGCTGTTTTATTGGTACCTCGCTCCTTTACTAAGTAATCATTTCTTGTGGTTATAGACGGTGGCTTGTTTTTCTTTTTTTTTTTGGCTACTTCTATTGATCTTTCATTTATTTATCTTTGTTCTTTGGCCTGTGTGGGCCTCCCATCACAGTGGCCTCTGTTGCTGCAGGGCACCGGCTCTGGGCGCATGCCCTCTAGAGCTCCAGCTCGGTAGTTGGACACATTGGTCCAGCCGCTTCACAGCACATGGGATCTTCCCAGGCCAGGGATCGAACCTCCGCCCCTTGCACTGCAAGGTGGTGACCTTATCCACTGGACCACCAAGGAAGCCCAGCTCGTTTTTCTTTATATGAGCAAGGTTGTAAGCATTTTGTGACTGGCATATAGTGAGAATTCAATAAATGCCTTTGAGGTATTGGATGAAAGAATGTGTTATTTTTTTATCATTTAAAAAAATAAAGTCAACTTTCTTCAGAAAGAAGTGTTTTCTTTAATAAGAATTACTAAGAAGGAATCAATCGATGATTACCTACTACCTCTATTATTTTGAAATCATAATTCTACAAGAAGGAAAAAGAAAAAAAAAGACATTGTATTTCCAGTTTTTAATCTTAAAGTACATTTATCAGTTATATTTTCAAAAATCTCTGCTTGCCATTGAAAGTTAGGTCAAATTGTTAGATTAATAAAATGCTTAGTGGTTAAGATTATAAACTAGAGTCAAAGCTTGCTAATTATTATAATCTCAGATATAATTTTAATTAGTATACATAAGCCATGTTTATAGTGACAGGTTGGATAATTTCAGAATGTCATAATAAAATAAATTAACTATAAAGAGAAAGGTTTTAGTTTCTATCTTAGATTTTTAGATACTGCCTGCTTAGCTTTCTAACATTATAAACTGCCTGAGTAATATCAAAGTGTTCACAGTTCTCTGAACATGCAATGGTCTTTAATTCTTTTGTTTCCTTGATCTACTTGGAATGACCTTCACTGCTTGGCCTATTGGTTGATGTGAATTATTCCATTAACAGCAGTTCAGCATATGTCAGCATTTCTTTTATGGAGCAACCCTGCCACTGTAATCACACTGCTTTTAGGACTAAGAGTGCTGTGCTGTTTTATTGGTACCTCGCTCCTTTACTAAGTAATCATTTCTTGTGGTTATAGACGGTGGCTTGTTTTTCTTTTTTTTTTTGGCTACTTCTATTGATCTTTCATTTATTTATCTTTGTTCTTTGGCCTGTGTGGGCCTCCCATCACAGTGGCCTCTGTTGCTGCAGGGCACCGGCTCTGGGCGCATGCCCTCTAGAGCTCCAGCTCGGTAGTTGGACACATTGGTCCAGCCGCTTCACAGCACATGGGATCTTCCCAGGCCAGGGATCGAACCTCCGCCCCTTGCACTGCAAGGTGGTGACCTTATCCACTGGACCACCAAGGAAGCCCAGCTCGTTTTTCTTTATATGAGCAAGGTTGTAAGCATTTTGTGACTGGCATATAGTGAGAATTCAATAAATGCCTTTGAGGTATTGGATGAAAGAATGTGTTATTTTTTTATCATTTAAAAAAATAAAGTCAACTTTCTTCAGAAAGAAGTGTTTTCTTTAATAAGAATTACTAAGAAGGAATCAATCGATGATTACCTACTACCTCTATTATTTTGAAATCATAATTCTACAAGAAGGAAAAAGAAAAAAAAAGACATTGTATTTCCAGTTTTTAATCTTAAAGTACATTTATCAGTTATATTTTCAAAAATCTCTGCTTGCCATTGAAAGTTAGGTCAAATTGTTAGATTAATAAAATGCTTAGTGGTTAAGATTATAAACTAGAGTCAAAGCTTGCTAATTATTATAATCTCAGATATAATTTTAATTAGTATACATAAGCCATGTTTATAGTGACAGGTTGGATAATTTCAGAATGTCATAATAAAATAAATTAACTATAAAGAGAAAGGTTTTAGTTTCTATCTAGATTGGAATGCTTTCTATGCCTTTTATAAGATACTTTCTGACATAACACCCATGTGATGTAGTTATAAACAATATGCATTTAAAAGATATATACTTAATGTAAAATAAAAGACTAAACAAGTTTGCAAATCAATTATTTATGGTGACTGCTATAACCCAAATACTTGTGTCTCCCAAAATTCATATGTTTAAATCCCAAAATTCATAAGCTGAAAGGCAATTTCCAACATGATGATATTTTTAGATGGAAACTTTGGGAATTGATCAGCTCATAAACAGAGAACTTTCATTAATGAGAGTTCTCCTTATAAGAGACTCCAAAGAGCTACCTTGTCCTTTTTTGGCATACCAAGTCCTAGCAAGAAGAAGGTCATTATGAACCAGAAAGAGGGAATATCATATGACATTCTTATATGCAGAGTCAAAACAAGAAATAATATAAATGAGCTTACTTAAGAGGAAGAGACTCCCAGACTTAGAAGACAAACCTATGGTGTACAGGAAGAAAGTATACTTAGTGAGTTTGGGATGGTCATACATACACTGCTGTACTTAAAATGGATAACCAACAAGGACCTGCTGTATAACATAGGGAATGCTCAATGTCACATGGAAGCCTAGATGGAAGTGGGGTTTAGAGGAAAATGGATATGTGTATATGCCTGAGAACCTTTGCTGTTCACCTGAAATTATCACAATATTGTTAATGGCTACACTGTTGTTAAGTTGCTAAGTCATGTCTGACTGTTTTGCAACTCCATGGACTGTAGCATGGACTGTAGCGCTCCAGGCTCTCCTGTCCTACACTATCCCACAGAATTTGCTCAAATTCTTGTCCACTGAATTGATGATGCTATGGAATTCTCCAGGCAAGAATATGGAGTGGGTAGCCATTCCCTTCTTCAGGATATCTCCTTCACCCAGGTATTGAACTCGGATCTCCTGAATTGCAGGCAGATTATTCATAACCTGAGCTACCAGGGAAAGCCTTAGTCAGTATACCTTAATACAAAATTTAAAAATTCAAGAGAAAATTAGTTTTTTCTATCTTAATCGTGTAAATCTTATACATACCTGGTTTATACAAATTTAATCAGTTAGGGGACAGGAGAGAGTGATTCCTCCAATGGCCCGTAGGACTCCACTACCATGGTGGTGTGACCATACTTCAAGGGGCTGGGTTTTTAATTTGTTACAACTGGGACTCCAACTGCTATCCTTTGAACTGGTCTTGAGATCAGAGCTCAAATCAAGTAGACACTAGATGTGGGCTGTCTATGTGGCTTTGTCAGTTTGATGATTTTTATTAACAAGTCAGAGCTTGAAACTCTTGTTATTGGTGCTACTATTATGTATTTGCAGTGGCACTGCTTCTAAAAATATGTGGAGGCAGTACAATATGTTAAATGGTTAATTCTGAAGTCACAGTAATTTATTTGTTTAAGTTGATTTAACATGTTAGGTGATTGTTATATTGAGCTCTAAGATAATTAGATCAAGGATGGCCAATTTTCCTGTAAAAGTTATAGGAGCATTACAGACTATGTAGAGTGTGAATGTTGAGTGAGAAAAATATGAGCTTCTCAATTAATTTAGAAAATGGTGAAGCTTCTAAAAGGCCTGGTGAGAGGCAAACGAGAAAAGGAAAATTTAAATAAGGCCAAGGAATTTGGTCCTACCATTCTTGGTGTGGTGAAAAATTAAATTGGACAAGGAAAGAAAACACATATGAATAGATAGAAAATAAAATCTATGGCAAGAACTTTTATAAATAATGACAGAATTTAACTTTGTTAAGTAACAGACAATAAAGAAAAATATCACTTGTATTTTTCTCTTACTTGGTGATTTTTAAGTATTTTGCTAGGGATCCATGATAGAAACATGTTAAAAAGTATATGTTTCTAACTAAACTTTGTTTCCATCTTAAAGTATCTGGAAATTCAATGGGCAGCTAGCTTGTAAAATAACTGCATGTGCTCTTTAAAGTAAATTAGATGTCAACTTAATGTTCACTGAAGCTGTTGGATGCCCAAATGTTTACACTAAATGCTTTTCCCATTTTTGTTTATTGGAAAGCCTGTTTAGTCTAAAGGGTCATTTATGTCTTCCCTAAACAACATGGGTCTACAGCCATATTGCTATACCTTAATACAAAATTTAAAAATTCAAGAGAAAATTAGTTTTTCTATCTTAATCGTGTAAATCTTATACATACCTGGTTTATTTAATCAGTTAGGGGACAGGAGAGAGTGATTCCTCCAATGGCCCGTGAGGACTCCACTACCATGGTGGTGTGACCATACTTCAAGGGGCTGGGTTTTTAATTTGTTACAACTGGGACTCCAACTGCTATCCTTTGAACTGGTCTTGAGATCAGAGCTCAAATCAAGTAGACACTAGATGTGGGCTGTCTATGTGGCTTTGTCAGTTTGATGATTTTTATTAACAAGTCAGAGCTTGAAACTCTTGTTATTGGTGCTACTATTATGTATTTGCAGTGGCACTGCTTCTAAAAATATGTGGAGGCAGTACAATATGTTAAATGGTTAATTCTGAAGTCACAGTAATTTATTTGTTTAAGTTGATTTAACATGTTAGGTGATTGTTATATTGAGCTCTAAGATAATTAGATCAAGGATGGCCAATTTTCCTGTAAAAGTTATAGGAGCATTACAGACTATGTAGAGTGTGAATGTTGAGTGAGAAAAATATGAGCTTCTCAATTAATTTAGAAAATGGTGAAGCTTCTAAAAGGCCTGGTGAGAGGCAAACGAGAAAAGGAAAATTTAAATAAGGCCAAGGAATTTGGTCCTACCATTCTTGGTGTGGTGAAAAATTAAATTGGACAAGGAAAGAAAACACATATGAATAGATAGAAAATAAAATCTATGGCAAGAACTTTTATAAATAATGACAGAATTTAACTTTGTTAAGTAACAGACAATAAAGAAAAATATCACTTGTATTTTTCTCTTACTTGGTGATTTTTAAGTATTTTGCTAGGGATCCATGATAGAAACATGTTAAAAAGTATATGTTTCTAACTAAACTTTGTTTCCATCTTAAAGTATCTGGAAATTCAATGGGCAGCTAGCTTGTAAAATAACTGCATGTGCTCTTTAAAGTAAATTAGATGTCAACTTAATGTTCACTGAAGCTGTTGGATGCCCAAATGTTTACACTAAATGCTTTTCCCATTTTTGTTTATTGGAAAGCCTGTTTAGTCTAAAGGGTCATTTATGTCTTCCCTAAAAACAACATGGGTCTACAGCCATATTGCCCTGAATGCACCGATCTCATCTAAAAATAACACGGAACTTTTTTGTCCAGTATCCTTTTTCAGATGACAAAACTAATTGGAAACAAGTTCAGGGTTATTTATTCAAGGAAAAACAGTCCAGGGATCAAGGGAGTTTTGTGTCACAATGTCTCGCTTGGTAACTCAGGGGTAAAGAATTCACCCGCCAAAGGAGATGTGGGTTCATAAGTTCTATTCCTGGGTTGGAAAAATCCCTTAGGGTAGGAAATGGAAACTGACTCCAGTA
Source organism: Tragulus kanchil (assembly GCA_022376925.1). Classification (NCBI taxonomy): domain Eukaryota; kingdom Metazoa; phylum Chordata; class Mammalia; order Artiodactyla; family Tragulidae; genus Tragulus; species Tragulus kanchil. The sequence continues at coordinate 222,884,424 of JAIOJX010000028.1, read as the reverse complement.
TTCTTGCCTGGGAAATCCCCTGGTAAGTGGAGTTTAGGTTACAGTCGATAGAGTTGCAGAGGAGTTGGACACAACTTAGCAACTAAACAATAACAACAAAAAACAAGTACCTCACAAACCTTGGAGTACTGTTCCCAAGGGATTTAGGATAAGATTAAGTTTTATAGAGCATCAAAAAAGGCCATGAAGAAATAAGGCATGATTGACTGGGAGATCAGAAATTTCAATATAGGGCCAGGAGGTCCTACTTAGCAATGTGCAGTCTATGGTGTAACAGAGGCTGACACAACTGAACATGCACACAGGCAAGCTGGTTAAAACTGATTTGTGATTGGTGTATGAAAGCATTCCTTGACAGTGCCTCTCCTAAGTGTGGGTTGGCTTAGCTTAGATTTGTGGTGTGAGCCTGGCCATAGGGATGGCCTCAATTTTGTGGAACTTGACATACATATTATATTTATAACCCTGATATCTATTCCTGGGTAATTTCCACAGTGGACAAGAAAGGTATGAAGAGACTGAGGCACTCTCCTTCCTTTTTGGATTTTAACCACAGGCATTGCAGATTATTCTAATCATTTGATGTGCCTGCAGTATTTGTGAAAAGTTCTTAATTCTGTATATAACTTTGAAAATCAATACTCTAAGGCAAAGAACACAAAATGGCATGAAAAAGCAAGATGAAAACTACAGACACGGTATTTTTTTTGTTGTCAATTTGAAGCTGTTGGATGCCCAAATGTTTACACTAAATGCTTTTCCCATTTTTGTTTATTGGAAAGCCTGTTTAGTCTAAAGGGTCATTTATGTCTTCCCTAAAAACAACATGGGTCTACAGCCATATTGCCCTGAATGCACCGATCTCATCTAAAAATAACACGGAACTTTTTTGTCCAGTATCCTTTTTCAGATGACAAAACTAATTGGAAACAAGTTCAGGGTTATTTATTCAAGGAAAAACAGTCCAGGGATCAAGGGAGTTTTGTGTCACAATGTCTCGCTTGGTAACTCAGGGGTAAAGAATTCACCCGCCAAAGGAGATGTGGGTTCATAAGTTCTATTCCTGGGTTGGAAAAATCCCTTAGGGTAGGAAATGGAAACTGACTCCAGTATTCTTGCCTGGGAAATCCCCTGGTAAGTGGAGTTTAGGTTACAGTCGATAGAGTTGCAGAGGAGTTGGACACAACTTAGCAACTAAACAATAACAACAAAAAACAAGTACCTCACAAACCTTGGAGTACTGTTCCCAAGGGATTTAGGATAAGATTAAGTTTTATAGAGCATCAAAAAAGGCCATGAAGAAATAAGGCATGATTGACTGGGAGATCAGAAATTTCAATATAGGGCCAGGAGGTCCTACTTAGCAATGTGCAGTCTATGGTGTAACAGAGGCTGACACAACTGAACATGCACACAGGCAAGCTGGTTAAAACTGATTTGTGATTGGTGTATGAAAGCATTCCTTGACAGTGCCTCTCCTAAGTGTGGGTTGGCTTAGCTTAGATTTGTGGTGTGAGCCTGGCCATAGGGATGGCCTCAATTTTGTGGAACTTGACATACATATTATATTTATAACCCTGATATCTATTCCTGGGTAATTTCCACAGTGGACAAGAAAGGTATGAAGAGACTGAGGCACTCTCCTTCCTTTTTGGATTTTAACCACAGGCATTGCAGATTATTCTAATCATTTGATGTGCCTGCAGTATTTGTGAAAAGTTCTTAATTCTGTATATAACTTTGAAAATCAATACTCTAAGGCAAAGAACACAAAATGGCATGAAAAAGCAAGATGAAAACTACAGACACGGTATTTTTTTTTTGTCTTGCACAGTGTTTTTTAATATTGCCAATTTAGACACAAAGAGTCTGCATTCTCAGCATCTTTTGAAAAATAGGAAATATCTGGCTAGACATGGCTTGCATTCTTATAATGCAACAACTAGCTGGAACAAAGTAACCACAATCCACATTAGAAAGAATCTGCATTCTTAGTCCCTCCTCCTCCCATAAATATTGCTATAACCCAGAACTCTTCGTGGCATGACAGGCTCACTTATTTGTGACCTTTATTAAGTTCCTATACACAGTTGGATTTGATAATACTAGGAGGTCATTTTCTTCTTAATAAATAGTGAATCAACAAGTAAAGTACATCACATCTAAAATATAAAAATAAGAACAAGATAGATAATTGAGGATATTTTTTTTCATTTTCTTTTGCAGTAGATAAAAATCTAGGCATACACTAGTATTTAGGCTAGATACATTTTAAAAGTGCAAATTATAATTTCAATGTTCATTCTTCTGGGATGATAGATTAATATCACTCCAGTTGTGTTCTTGTTCTTACCCCTAAAGTTCCCAATAGTTTGGAAGATAATTACGATATCCTGGACTCATTTGTCTTTCAAATAATCTGTCTGAAACTTCTGACACTGATCTGCAAAAGTTTTCACTGATGTGATCCTTCTTTATGCCTGCCATCCTTTTGAGGATTAGGTCAGTTAAATCTATGTCAGGCTGTAAAGCATCGATGCCTTTCAGTAGGTTCTTTGCCCCTCTGGGAGCCTTGGTAAGTGGTAAGGCCATTGATGGCTCTTACCTCCTTCTGAGTCACACTCATTCCCTGAAGCAGTGAACACAGAATGGCCTAAGCGCTTGCATGCAACACAGAGAAAACTACTGAGAGAAAAAAAGAAAAAAAAAAAAAAATCCAACGTGCCGTCCAAACAGAAGCTACAATCCATAAAATTGCAGTGATTAAATCAAATGTCATTCTTAACTCCCTTCAAGTAACATGTCCCTGTACCAGAAGCCCACATAGAGTTACCAAAGCTTCACAATACAAAGGGATAAGTAAACCAGCCAACTGAAAACCTAATTAAATTCACTGGACCATGAGGTATACAAATGTCTAATATCTGTAATGGGCTAAGCAATGAAATAGAATCTTTGAGTGTACTGGCATAGAAAAAGGACAGGGGCATAGTTGTTCACAATGGTAATGGATGGATCTCAAGTATACATGGGGAAGTAATATTAGGAGTACACAAAAATGAAAGAGAGTCAATAATATTAAACTTGTTAATAGGGAATTAGAAAAAAATGTAAAGGAATTCAAATCAGTAAATACAACATTGTCACTTGACAAAATTCAAGACACCATCTATCCAAAGTCTTAACTGCTAGAGCTTATTTATTGGTTTTGATAGTTGTATGTAACACATGCTATTTTACTGATGGTATAAATGCAATGAACTTTCTATCATAGTAGTTCTGACTAATTAGGTACATTAATCAGGTAATCAAATGTCACATTTATCTCTAGAGATAAGTTGATTTAACACATTGTGCTGTGGAATAGACCTGTTTCTTCAGAGTAGGGGTGGAGACAGTTGTTGCTATCTGTGACGTTGTCTTTCTTCTGTATATTTTATTTAAATATGAAAGCCACTTTTAATAATTCATTCTATTTGACAACCATTTCCAGTAGATATTCATGATCTGTCAATCAATACTTTAGTCACACATTATTCCTTAAGTTAACACTTGCCTTCATCGTCATAGCTGGATTAATATAACCTCTTTTTAAAATTTTTACGCTTTATGTAATCTCTAAATGGAGGATATAAGCAAGAATGCCCCAGGAACAAATTCAGGAACCATAAATTACCTTGGATGTGGGAGTCTCCCCAGCGAATAGGAGTCCAGAGATGAAGTAGTCACTTTATCTAACAGTAAGAGAAGAAAATTGTTAGTATTCCTACTTGTGAGATCGAATACTTTGCCTTAATCAATGACGGTGGTTATGTTGCCTAATCTTTGTTTTTCCTACTGGCAGATTTAATTTGGAATATTTAGGGCTTTTTCTCCCCTTATATACCTGATATCCCTGGATAAGAAAATTTGAATTTTGGTTTATGGATGGCCAGGTTGTAAGGAGATAATGCAGACCTTATGAGAAAACTGATTTTGAAGTTGAAAACATAATGGGATGGGACATTTGGGGTTGTCTCCCAAGGATAAGTGGATTCTATGTGAGGTGGGCAGCATAAGAAAAGCAAACTTGTCCATTAGAATCAAATAACATTAGAATCAAATAACAGACAGTGTTGAATATTAGGACATACAGAGTACACTCAATTTGTTACTAAATGGTGAATGAATGGGAAGTTTTAAGTAGTCATCACTAAAAGATACCAAAACCATGACCTTTAGTTTCATGCTTGGGCTTGTAAATTAAAGAAAAGTGAAATAACCACTGCATGAATGACATTCTTAGTAGAAATGTGTGGCCTAGTGTTGATCCTTGAATTATTTAACAGAGAGCACTATGAAATCAGGATGATGGAATATTCTCTGCATTCATTAACTTGGCAGACATTAAATGAGAGGGAGAAGGAAGGTAGCTAAAATTGCAGAAGATAAAGTCCCCATTCAGAGTGACCTTGCTGAATGGGAAAATAGATGGAAAAAAATGCAGTCAAGATAAGACGAGGGCAGTGTATGTGAAGAGAAAACTAATTTTTCAATGCAAAAATATAAGAAATGCAAATGTCGCAGAAAAATAGTGAAGTGTCATCACAGATAATAAACTAACTAGGATCAGTGATGCAGCCCTGGGGAAGGTAAACAGAGTGCTGAATTCTTAAATAGAAACACTGCATTGAGAAACCATGAGACAATTCTCATATTTTCAGCAGTGACTTGTTTTTGTGATCAAAATGAATGCTATTGTGGGAAATGCAGAGAGAGTTCAAAAGAAGGCAATGGAGGGGCTTAAGGTTTAAAATTAGTTATAAAGGAAAGCAAAGAAAGGATTACTCTGGAGGTGGCAATACTGAGAGAAGACAAATGGTAATACACAGCACATAAGAGCTCCCTGTAAAAGAATGGGACCCAAGTGATCTCCACCAAACGCAATAACACAGAAAAAAGTGTGAAGGGAAGGGCAACACATTAATATAGGCAAGATATGGGGAGAATTTCTGAGAGCTGATAAAGTACACTAGCAGGAGATACTACAAAGATAAAGATTAAAATTGATTTTTCTTTGAACAACTTAAATAAAATCCTATCTAGCTGAGGATAGACTAAATTGCCTTCAATTTACTTGTAATCTTCATAGAAATGTGGATGCTATTATTTTAATATTGATTTTGACAAGCTGTTAAAAAAAGCAGCAATATCCATGATGAAGCTTTGTAAAAAGTCCAAATGACAACAGGGTAGACAAAGCCAGGTAGTGGATAACAGTGAATGAATATGGCACAGGGTGATGATCATCATCGGCTTTATAGATCTCAGCCACAGGGATGATAATTAGCAGTGACGATGGCTTACTGTGCCAGGTGCCCAACTGAGGCGTGGATTTCACATCCCTGTTAATTTTCTTAGTGATTCTATGTAGACAGTGTTATCTACTAGAGTTTACAATGTGGAAATTGAAGTCTATTAGGTGAGTCACTGGGCTTTTGGTTATATAACTAAGGTGTGTTATTTCAACTCATGTTTGTTTTAAACCCATGTTCCTAACCAAAAACAATTTTAGAGTTTAAGTAGAGATATATTCATTTTATGTTTTCTATTTTCCCCATTGTTTCCTCCAGAACTGCATTCATGCCAACTGTGTGCTAAATATTGGTTTAAAGACTACTGGAGTGAAGAGAAAACTAATTTTTCAATGCAAAAATATAAGAAATGCAAATGTCGCAGAAAAATAGTGAAGTGTCATCACAGATAATAAACTAACTAGGATCAGTGATGCAGCCCTGGGGAAGGTAAACAGAGTGCTGAATTCTTAAATAGAAACACTGCATTGAGAAACCATGAGACAATTCTCATATTTTCAGCAGTGACTTGTTTTTGTGATCAAAATGAATGCTATTGTGGGAAATGCAGAGAGAGTTCAAAAGAAGGCAATGGAGGGGCTTAAGGTTTAAAATTAGTTATAAAGGAAAGCAAAGAAAGGATTACTCTGGAGGTGGCAATACTGAGAGAAGACAAATGGTAATACACAGCACATAAGAGCTCCCTGTAAAAGAATGGGACCCAAGTGATCTCCACCAAACGCAATAACACAGAAAAAAGTGTGAAGGGAAGGGCAACACATTAATATAGGCAAGATATGGGGAGAATTTCTGAGAGCTGATAAAGTACACTAGCAGGAGATACTACAAAGATAAAGATTAAAATTGATTTTTCTTTGAACAACTTAAATAAAATCCTATCTAGCTGAGGATAGACTAAATTGCCTTCAATTTACTTGTAATCTTCATAGAAATGTGGATGCTATTATTTTAATATTGATTTTGACAAGCTGTTAAAAAAAGCAGCAATATCCATGATGAAGCTTTGTAAAAAGTCCAAATGACAACAGGGTAGACAAAGCCAGGTAGTGGATAACAGTGAATGAATATGGCACAGGGTGATGATCATCATCGGCTTTATAGATCTCAGCCACAGGGATGATAATTAGCAGTGACGATGGCTTACTGTGCCAGGTGCCCAACTGAGGCGTGGATTTCACATCCCTGTTAATTTTCTTAGTGATTCTATGTAGACAGTGTTATCTACTAGAGTTTACAATGTGGAAATTGAAGTCTATTAGGTGAGTCACTGGGCTTTTGGTTATATAACTAAGGTGTGTTATTTCAACTCATGTTTGTTTTAAACCCATGTTCCTAACCAAAAACAATTTTAGAGTTTAAGTAGAGATATATTCATTTTATGTTTTTCTATTTTCCCCATTGTTTCCTCCAGAACTGCATTCATGCCAACTGTGTGCTAAATATTGGTTTAAAGACTACTGGAGATAGTATAGTTTTGGGAAATATAAGGAGACAAGTTGGAAATGCAAAGAAGGTAGTATAAAGAGAGTAATACAACTTTAAAGGATTTTAAATTTGGTGATATCAATAGTTTCCATTTGGGGATTATGCCATATCAAAAGTGAAGATTAGGACATAGGAAACATATTGTGGTGTTAGAATATGTTTCCTATGTCCTAATCTTCACTTTTGGATTCCAAGGTGGTTTGGTAGTGATGAACCTGCCTGCAATGCAGCAGACACGGATTGGATCCTTGTGTTGGGAAGATCCTCTAGAATAGGCAATGGCATTCCACTCCAGTATTATCACCTGGAAAAACCCATGGACAGAGGAGCCTGGAGGGGAACATTCCATGGGGTTGAAAGAGTAGACATGACATAGCAACTAAACTGCAACAAATCTCCACTTTCACAATTTACAAAATATACATTTTTTTTTAATGATCATGGTAGTGTTTAAACGGTGAGGAGAGGGGGACAAACATATTAGTTCTGTGGCTACAGTAAACTTCTTCCACTTTCATGTAAAACTATTCTATAATTTAGATTATGTCCACAATTTAAAAATAAGTAAAGCATAAATCTGCTAAATGCTAAAATATATAAGATATATATATCAGATTCAAGAAACACAAAGATGATTGTAAAAATATTACATCAAAAGTAACAATGTGGGCTTCCCCTGACGGTCCAGTGGGTAAGGACACCACCTTGCAGTTCAAGGGGCGCCGGTTCGAGCCCTGGCCTGGGAAGATCCCACGTGCCGCGGAGCATCTGGACTGCTGTGTCCAACTACCGAACCGGAGCTCTGGAGTGCATGCGCCCAGAGCCAGTGCTCTGCTACAACAGATGCCACCGTGATGGGGGCCCACAAGGGCCAAAGAACAAAGATGGATGAAACTAGACAAATGAAAGACCAGTGGAAGTGGCCCGCCCAGCTTCCTCCCTCCCCACTCCCGCCAAAATAAATAAAGAAATAAATGCTTCAAAAAAAAAAGTAACAATGCAATATTTTCATAGAATGTCTTGGATTTGTTTCTTTCTTTCTCTCTTTTCTTTTTTTTTTTTTTTTTTTTTTTGGGCAGGGGTCGGGTTGGGGAGGGAGGGGAGTGGGCGGGCCACTTCTATTGGTCTTTCATTTCTCCATTTTCATCTGTCTTTGTTCTTTGGCTCCTGCGGGCCTCCCATCGCGGTGGCGTCTGTTGTTGCAGAGCGCCGGCCCTGGGCGCATGCGCTCCAGAGCTCCGGCTCAGTAATTGGACACATCAGTCCAGCCGCTCCGCGGCACGTGGGATCTTCCCAGGCCAGGGATCGAACCGGCGCCCCTTGCACTACAAGGCGGTGTCCTTATCCACTGGACCACCTAAAAGGACTGAAGTAAAAATCAGGTTTACCCTTTAGAATCTTAGATCCAGGGCATGAGAGATCAAGGACAAACCTTCATTCTGAAGGTAGTAAGTGAAAAAGTTATGAGGACTATACTGGTCTCTAGAGAAACAGAACAAAGAAGAGCCATATGGAGAGACAGAAAGCAAGAAAGTAAGAAAGTTTAAAAACTGACTTATAAGATTTGGGGGGCCTTTTTGATGGGGACTTAGGAAACAGTGACAAACATATTAGTTCTGTGGCTACAGTAAACTTCTTCCACTTTCATGTAAAACTATTCTATAATTTAGATTATGTCCACAATTTAAAAATAAGTAAAGCATAAATCTGCTAAATGCTAAAATATATAAGATATATATATCAGATTCAAGAAACACAAAGATGATTGTAAAAATATTACATCAAAAGTAACAATGTGGGCTTCCCCTGACGGTCCAGTGGGTAAGGACACCACCTTGCAGTTCAAGGGGCGCCGGTTCGAGCCCTGGCCTGGGAAGATCCCACGTGCCGCGGAGCATCTGGACTGCTGTGTCCAACTACCGAACCGGAGCTCTGGAGTGCATGCGCCCAGAGCCAGTGCTCTGCTACAACAGATGCCACCGTGATGGGGGCCCACAAGGGCCAAAGAACAAAGATGGATGAAACTAGACAAATGAAAGACCAGTGGAAGTGGCCCGCCCAGCTTCCTCCCTCCCCACTCCCGCCAAAATAAATAAAGAAATAAATGCTTCAAAAAAAAAAGTAACAATGCAATATTTTCATAGAATGTCTTGGATTTGTTTCTTTCTTTTTTTTTTTTTTTTTTTTTTTTTTTTGGGGGGGGGGTGGGTTGGGGGGGGGGGGGGAGCGGGCGGGCCACTTCTATTGGTCTTTCATTTCTCTATTTTCATCCGTCTTTGTTCTTTGGCTCCTGTGGGCCTCCCATCGCGGTGGCGTCTGTTGTTGCAGAGCGCCGGCTCTGGGCGCATGCGCTCCAGAGCTCCGGCTCAGTAATTGGACACATCAGTCCAGCCGCTCCGCGGCACGTGGGATCTTCCCAGGCCAGGGATCGAACCGGCGCCCCTTGCACTACAAGGCGGTGTCCTTATCCACTGGACCACCTAAAAGGACTGAAGTAAAAATCAGGTTTACCCTTTAGAATCTTAGATCCAGGGCATGAGAGATCAAGGACAAACCTTCATTCTGAAGGTAGTAAGTGAAAAAGTTATGAGGACTATACTGGTCTCTAGAGAAACAGAACAAAGAAGAGCCATATGGAGAGACAGAAAGCAAGAAAGTAAGAAAGTTTAAAAACTGACTTATAAGATGCTTGTGGGGCTTGGTCAGTTTAAAAGCTTATGGGAAAGTTAGTCAGACTGGGGACTTAGGAAACAGGTGTAGCTCAGGCCCAAAGGGAGTCTATTGACAATCCAGGAAGAACCTTTAGGCAGCCAGAGTCTAATTGAAGACAGTTTACTGAATTTCCTCAGGCTTGGGCAAGGTCAGTCCTTTGAACTATTTAGGCCTTCAGTGGACTGGGATCCACATAATGGAGGCCAATCTGATTTCCTTGAAGTCCAGCAATTTGAAGGTAAATCTCATCCAGAAATACCCTCACAGAAACATCCAGAATAATGTTTGATTAAATATCTGGGTACTGTGGCTCAATCAAATTAACACATAAAATTAACCATTCAACCATCTTTGGAAAGAAATACAGCTTTCCTATCATGTTACATCTTCAATTATTTTAGAAAATATGGTAGAAAATGTATTTATTTGTCTATTAATTATCTAAGACAAACAAATATTCAGTGTCATCTCAGTTTGGATATTGTGTCCTTAAATCAGATGATATTAAGCTAGTTTCTCTAATATTTCTGTCATATTTGTCACAGCTGCACATTGATGAAAGAAGTAAAAGTGTAAGTTACACCGGGGGATGAGAGAGCTAAGCACAAGTTTTCATAGCAAGTTCTTTGAGTCTGCTCATGGTTCTCTTGTCCTTTTTCTTTTCTTTGTGTTCTTAACATCAACTCAAAGTTTATGGAAACATTTGAGCGACACTGACTCTACAGGAGCATTTTTTTAAGGAAAATTCCCTGTAATCTCTTCAGCTCAAATGAAAGTCAGAAAACCACAGAAATTCAAATTAATAAATATAATTTAATTATAAAATGAATATAGTGATATGTAAATTTTGGAAAAGCTATCATAATCTTACCATTCTACAATGACTTCACTATTTTGTATTTTTTTCTCAGTATTTTCATCTGGAGTAGTTTTCTATGCTATCCTCCAGATTATCTTCCCAATCCAGGGACCAAACTTGTATCTCTTATATCTCCTGCATCAGCAGGTGGGTTCTTAACCAATAACATGACCAAGGAAGCCCAAAATATTAGAATAAAAGCTAATAATTAGTTCCCAAACTCTTTATACCCTAAGAACCTGAACCTAGAAGGCAGTTGACAATGCTTGAAACATGGAAAGATGAAAAGACTAATGAAATATGTCATCAATATATTAAAATAACTTTTAATTATTTATTATTACTTTATTATTTTTTTAAAGATTTATTTATTTATTTATTTTGGGTGGGGGTCCGGTTGGGGAGGGAGGGGAGCGGGCGGGCCACTTCTATTGGTCTTTCATTTCTCTATTTTCATCCGTCTTTGTTCTCTGGCCCTTGTGGGTCTCCCATCACGGTGGCCTCTGTTGTCACAGAGCACCGGCTCTGGGCACAAGCGCTCCAGAGCTCTGGCTCGGTGATTGGACACAGCAGTCCAGCCGCTCCACGGCATGTGGGATCTTCCCAGGCCAGGGCTCGAACCGGCGCCCCTTGCTCTGCAAGGCGGTGTCCTTACCCACTGGACCACCGGGGGAAGCCCTTATTATTACATTATGTAAAGTCTGTTCTCATATACAATTCTTTTTTGATTTACATTACTAATTTCTTTATCAATAATCTTAATTATATTTTTTTACTTTAAATTTTAAAAACAAAGTTTATATGTGTTCAATAACAAGTTATTACTAAGCTTCTAAATCCACAGTTCAGACAAAAGTAAAATAATAATATAAAGAATTTTTTAATGGCAGGGAAGACGATCTTAATTTTGCACATGCTACACAGGCTGCGCAAAGCTTCATGAAAACCATTTTTCTAAGTGAAATTCCCCGTTAACAATAACAGTTAATTCAAAATTATGTTTAGAACAAGTTTTCCTTTTGAAATGCACAATGGATATCTAATAGAACCACTTAGAGTTGAAGGTAGTCTTACCACTACATTGCATAATTGGAGTCCTTATCTTTTTCAAACACAACTTTTTGCTTCTTAAAGATTACTTTTTAGGGCTTCCCCTGGTGGTCCAGTGGGTAAGGACACTGCCTTGCAGTGCAAGGGACGCCGGTTCGATCCCTGGCCTGGGAAGATCTCAGTGCCGGAGTGGCTGGACCAATGTGTCCACCGAGCCAGAGCTCTGAGCACGACGCCCATGACCAAGGCAAAAAGCCCAAAATATTAGAATAAAAGCTAATAATTAGTTCCCAAACTCTTTATACCCTAAGAACCTGAACCTAGAAGGCAGTTGACAATGCTTGAAACATGGAAAGATGAAAAGACTAATGAAATATGTCATCAATATATTAAAATAACTTTTAATTATTTATTATTACTTTATTATTTTTTTAAAGATTTATTTATTTATTTATTTTGGGTGGGGGTCCGGTTGGGGAGGGAGGGGAGCGGGCGGGCCACTTCTATTGGTCTTTCATTTCTCTATTTTCATCCGTCTTTGTTCTCTGGCCCTTGTGGGTCTCCCATCACGGTGGCCTCTGTTGTCACAGAGCACCGGCTCTGGGCACAAGCGCTCCAGAGCTCTGGCTCGGTGATTGGACACAGCAGTCCAGCCGCTCCACGGCATGTGGGATCTTCCCAGGCCAGGGCTCGAACCGGCGCCCCTTGCACTGCAAGGCGGTGTCCTTACCCACTGGACCACCGGGGGAAGCCCTTATTATTACATTATGTAAAGTCTGTTCTCATATACAATTCTTTTTTGATTTACATTACTAATTTCTTTATCAATAATCTTAATTATATTTTTTTACTTTAAATTTTAAAAACAAAGTTTATATGTGTTCAATAACAAGTTATTACTAAGCTTCTAAATCCACAGTTCAGACAAAAGTAAAATAATAATATAAAGAATTTTTTAATGGCAGGGAAGACGATCTTAATTTTGCACATGCTACACAGGCTGCGCAAAGCTTCATGAAAACCATTTTTCTAAGTGAAATTCCCCGTTAACAATAACAGTTAATTCAAAATTATGTTTAGAACAAGTTTTCCTTTTGAAATGCACAATGGATATCTAATAGAACCACTTAGAGTTGAAGGTAGTCTTACCACTACATTGCATAATTGGAGTCCTTATCTTTTTCAAACACAACTTTTTGCTTCTTAAAGATTACTTTTTAGGGCTTCCCCTGGTGGTCCAGTGGGTAAGGACACTGCCTTGCAGTGCAAGGGACGCCGGTTCGATCCCTGGCCTGGGAAGATCTCAGTGCCGCGGAGTGGCTGGACCAATGTGTCCAATTACCGAGCCAGAGCTCTGGAGCACGTACGCCCAGAGCCAACGCTCTGCGACAACGGAGGCCACCACGATGGGAGGCCCACAGGAGCCAAGGAAAAAAGACAGCTGAAAGTAGAGAAATGAAAGACCAATAGAAGTGGCCCGCCCGCTCCCCTCCCCCCAACCCTGACCCCCGCCCAAAATAAATAAATAAATAAATCTTAAAAAAATAAAAAGATTACTTTTTATACCAATACTTGTATATTAAGTTCTATCCATTAAAATAGATGAGTTTTAAGCGTCATTTTGAGGAAGAGATGCATCATCCTTCTCCAAGCAGGTGTAAATTTGAAATAATATAACTTGAATACAAAATACAGTTGACAGATTTCATATAAGCCCATACATGCAATGCATATATCCTGATTCAAACTGTCCTATAAGCTACTTTAATTAAGAGGGAAAAAGTTAGATACAAAAGAAAAGACCGTCTGAAAAATCCAAAGCCATGCTAACATATTTGAGTAGAATTCAAGATGTATAGAAAGAAATATTGAGGGATTCAATCCGTAAATTATTCAAAAACTTGAACATAAATGTAGTAGTTATAAGTCAAATGTAAAAGTACATATATCTGGGCCTTCCCTGGTGGTCCAGTGGGTAAAAAGTCTGCCTTGCAGTGCAAGGGGCACCAATTCGATCCCTGGCCAGGGAAGATCCCACATGCCATGGAGCGGCTGGTGGACAGGTGTGTCCAATTATGAGCCAGCACTCTGGACCAGCTCCAAGAGTTGGTGCTCTGCAATGAGAGAGGCCACTGTGATAGGAGGCCCACACAGACCAAAGAAAGTACATATATATGAACTTTCTTGTTAATAATACGTTATAGTTAATGAGAAATAGAAGATCATGTAAATGCAGCTTCTTTCTGTCAGTAAATCTAAAGACAATGAATTATTGTTTTTTGGAAGAAGCTTCAAAAATTCTTCTAACAATATATTAAAGACATAATGGATTAAATATATACATACTATAGATCAAATAGATAACCAGCAAGAACTTATCATACAGAACAGAGAACTGTCTTCAGTATCCTCTGTGTGTGTGTGTGCACTCAGTCATGTCCAACTCTTGTGACCATGAATACCGGAGTGGACTGCCACTTCCTCCTCCAGGAGATCTTCCCGAAACAGGGAGTGAACCCTGTATCTTGCATCTCCTGCATACGCAGGCAGATACTTTAGTACTGAGCCACCTGGGGCGCCCTACTTAATATCCTATAATAACTTATAATGGAAGAGAATGTAAATATATATATATATATATTATATATACTAGTGTAACAGAATCACTTTACTCTACAGTTTGAATTAACACAACATTGTCAATCAACTATATTTCAATAATCTTTTTTAATTTAATGAATGATATGTTTCAAGTACCATGAAATCATAACAGCATAAAGTACATTGTGGAGTCATAAGCAAAAACCAGCAAAAATATGTCACAATGTCTGTATGGCTTCATATTTCCCTTTTGCCAGAGATACATCCTTCTATAAACTTTCAAACATTTAGCATGTTTCATATTTTATGTGCTTTTATTTTTTTAACTGACATAGACAAATAAATGATGGATAGACCATATCTTCTCTCTTGATCTGTCTATACTAAAATTTAAATGGATATATTGCCACTGTTACTACTAGTAGGGTGGCAAGGGAGTTATTATCTCTAGCCATCTGCACCCACCCCTCAAGGGGATATCCTTTACGTATCTTTTATATCCCCAGGTCCTCCAGTAGTAATATTAAAATAGCTCTATGTAATTAAGTTCCAAATTATCCACTGCTAACCCATTACATTTGAGGCATAAAAATCTGGACTCAGGATTATAGAAGGTTGAAATATAATAATTTAGGGACTTCCCTGGTGGTTCAGTAGTTAAGAATCCATGGTTCCCCTGTGGGAAACAGAGGTTCCATCCATTCTGGGGGAATTAAGATCCCCACATGCCACATGATGTGACCCCCAAAAAAGAAAGAATAATAATTTTAATTTGAAAAAGCTTCTGGTTATGAGATACAATTTCTGTCTTCAGGAGGTTTATAGAAGTAAGAATGTGAACACAAAGTATCACAATACAATGTGATGCTGTAAAGACCAAATACAAGAGAATATATTTGAAGAAATAAGTGATTTCTCCTATTGGTGAAGTTTAGGAAGGATATTATTTTAAAGGAGAGGACATTTGAGCTTGACATTGATAAGAAATTTAACATTCTTAGTCATCAAGAAAATGAAAGAATATTCAGACAGAGGAAAAGAATACACAAAGTTCAATAAGATCAACTCATATGGGTTTTGATGAATTTCAAGTATTAGGAAGGCACCCACACATACATTGTCAAGGGGGACTAGAAGAAGATACAGCTAGTATGTTGAGCTGGAGATTGATCTGGGATCAGCAGACTCTAGAGACCTCAGAGATTCAAGCAGCACTTGAACTGTATTCCACTGGACTACAAAATGGAGAAGACTTATAAATGTGAAAAATTGCATAAGTGGCTTGTCAAAAATTCTAATTGGAGCTGGCAAGAAGTAATGGTGCTTGCATATTTACAAGGAGACCTTGAGACCATATAGTTTCAGATAAAACTTTCTAGCAGATACTGTTTAGAGAATTGCTTGTAGTATCTTTGAGTCTCCTTGAGTCCTAGATGTCAAAAAATTCAAGTTGTCATTGACATAAGAATACGTCCTGAAACCACAACCCCCATGGCTACCTGGCTCCATTTTGGATATCTGAAACATAGTTACTTTACCTTGATTTAATTGCATTTCTTTAATAGTCAAGGAAAATGTACAATGCCTGTTTGACAGCCCATGAGACAGGTTTTCTAGTAACATAAAGTTCAAACTAAATCATATATAAGCTAAAATGACTTCTCCATACCTCAATATGTGAAAATTTCTTCTATTCTATTTAACATCTTATAATCATGTTCCATATTTTTCATAGAAAGACATGAAACCCTTACATCAGACAAAATGCTCTTTACAGACTGACTCACAAGTTCCTCCTCTAAATTTCTGTTTATACTATTTGCAATGATTTCTACCATGGTATTCCTCTCATATAGCTAAGGACTTTTGCATATAATATATCCTTTGCTTGGATTGTTCTTCCCCAGGATATTTATCTAGATAACTTTGCGATGCTTTCAGTCTTCAAATTCCACTTTTATGAGAGTCTGTCCTGGCCACTAATTTCCAATTGCATCAGCCTCTGTGACTACCTGATCCCTTCATCATTTGCACCATTTTTTGCATTCCATATCACTTAGCTTGACATTGATAAGAAATTTAACATTCTTAGTCATCAAGAAAATGAAAGAATATTCAGACAGAGGAAAAGAATACACAAAGTTCAATAAGATCAACTCATATGGGTTTTGATGAATTTCAAGTATTAGGAAGGCACCCACACATACATTGTCAAGGGGGACTAGAAGAAGATACAGCTAGTATGTTGAGCTGGAGATTGATCTGGGATCAGCAGACTCTAGAGACCTCAGAGATTCAAGCAGCACTTGAACTGTATTCCACTGGACTACAAAATGGAGAAGACTTATAAATGTGAAAAATTGCATAAGTGGCTTGTCAAAAATTCTAATTGGAGCTGGCAAGAAGTAATGGTGCTTGCATATTTACAAGGGGAGACCTTGAGACCATAAAGTTTCAAATAAAACTTTCTAGCAGATACTGTTTAGAGAATTGCTGGCAGTATCCTTGAGTATCCTTGAGTCCTAGATGTCAAAAAATTCAAGTTGTCATTGACATAAGAATACGTCTGAAACCACAACCCCCATGGCTACCTGGCTCCATTTTGGATATCTGAAACATAGTTACTTTACCTTGATTTAATTGCATTTCTTTAATAGTCAAGGAAAATGTACAATGCCTGTTTGACAGCCCATGAGACAGGTTTTTCTAGTAACATAAAGTTCAAACTAAATCATATATAAGCTAAAATGACTTCTCCATACCTCAATATGTGAAAATTTCTTCTATTCTATTTAACATCTTATAATCATGTTCCATATTTTTCATAGAAAGACATGAAACCCTTACATCAGACAAAATGCTCTTTACAGACTGACTCACAAGTTCCTCCTCTAAATTTCTGTTTATACTATTTGCAATGATTTCTACCATGGTATTCCTCTCATATAGCTAAGGACTTTTGCATATAATATATCCTTTGCTTGGATTGTTCTTCCCCAGGATATTTATCTAGATAACTTTGCGATGCTTTCAGTCTTCAAATTCCACTTTTATGAGAGTCTGTCCTGGCCACTAATTTCCAATTGCATCAGCCTCTGTGACTACCTGATCCCTTCATCATTTGCACCATTTTCTCCTTATCCTGATGTCTTTCTTTATTCCATATCACTTAGAACAATTTAAAAATAATGCTTTTATTTACTATGCCTAATGAAAATAAAGGCAGGAATTCTGTTCATTTTTGTTCACTGTTATATGCCAAGTTCTTAAAACAAGATCTGTTACACAGTAGATGGAAATCTATTTCTTGTATGAGCAAATAATTAGTTAATTATAATGATGTTATAGATATTGACCAAAATCTTTTGGATTTCATATTCTGTTATTCATAAGAATGTTATAATTTCCTCTCACAAAGAACTAGAAATACTTTAAATGCTCAACAATCAATATATAAAGAAACATTTGGAATACATAACAAGTGGTAGGAACTAAAAGAATTCCTGTTGAAGGAATTAATTTGCATCTTATATTTATGATTTTAAATATTCAGATGATAAGTTTGTGACTGACTTACAAAATATAATTCTAGGAGTAAAAAGAAAAATGAGTTGCACTGCCATCCTTTCTATAGTGGGAATATAATAAGGGTACCAATAGAAACCAAAATCCATTCATGAGTCACATTGTGCTAAGTGCAGTGAGAAATTAACCATGTGGGATTGTGGAAAGGATGCATCTGGAAGTAGGCCATGCAACTGAAATTTATTCTTGTTCTTGTTAGTTTGACAAATGGATCTATAGTTGGCAGTGGATATTGACCTTCAGAGTGAGCAAAATGGATGACCTAAACATTCATGAAATTTTTCTGATAAGAATAAGATATTAATCCAATAATAAGGCTGTCAGCAGTTAGTGGATTTCCAGTATTTATGAAAATGTTGTCTCCTCTCTCTGCATGGTAAGTAGAAGTTGGTACAGTTCATATTAATTTATAGTATCACCAAGAGGTAAAAAAATCCACATGTCATCAATTCAGGAAGCCCTTAAAAACTGAAGGGAAGATCATAGAAGTCATATTGGCTAGGTTTTTGCATTAGTGACTTTGATTTAATATTAATATTGAGAACTTTTATGAGAGTCTGTCCTGGCCACTAATTTCCAATTGCATCAGCCTCTGTGACTACCTGATCCCTTCATCATTTGCACCATTTTCTCCTTATCCTGATGTCTTTCTTTATTCCATATCACTTAGAACAATTTAAAAATAATGCTTTTATTTACTATGCCTAATGAAAATAAAGGCAGGAATTCTGTTCATTTTTGTTCACTGTTATATGCCAAGTTCTTAAAACAAGATCTGTTACACAGTAGATGGAAATCTATTTCTTGTATGAGCAAATAATTAGTTAATTATAATGATGTTATAGATATTGACCAAAATCTTTTGGATTTCATATTCTGTTATTCATAAGAATGTTATAATTTCCTCTCACAAAGAACTAGAAATACTTTAAATGCTCAACAATCAATATATAAAGAAACATTTGGAATACATAACAAGTGGTAGGAACTAAAAGAATTCCTGTTGAAGGAATTAATTTGCATCTTATATTTATGATTTTAAATATTCAGATGATAAGTTTGTGACTGACTTACAAAATATAATTCTAGGAGTAAAAAGAAAAATGAGTTGCACTGCCATCCTTTCTATAGTGGGAATATAATAAGGGTACCAATAGAAACCAAAATCCATTCATGAGTCACATTGTGCTAAGTGCAGTGAGAAATTAACCATGTGGGATTGTGGAAAGGATGCATCTGGAAGTAGGCCATGCAACTGAAATTTATTCTTGTTCTTGTTAGTTTGACAAATGGATCTATAGTTGGCAGTGGATATTGACCTTCAGAGTGAGCAAAATGGATGACCTAAACATTCATGAAATTTTTCTGATAAGAATAAGATATTAATCCAATAATAAGGCTGTCAGCAGTTAGTGGATTTCCAGTATTTATGAAAATGTTGTCTCCTCTCTCTGCATGGTAAGTAGAAGTTGGTACAGTTCATATTAATTTATAGTATCACCAAGAGGTAAAAAAATCCACATGTCATCAATTCAGGAAGCCCTTAAAAACTGAAGGGAAGATCATAGAAGTCATATTGGCTAGGTTTTCACATTAATTAAGCATTAGTGACTTTGATTTAATATTAATATTGAAGTATAGCTAAAGAAAATCAACATGATAAACATATACAAAAGAGGATGTAAGATACACTGAAATGTTTTCATATAAATAACATGTAGGATAAAGGTAATCTAAAACCTTTTTTTAAAAAAAGCTCAATTTTCTTATCCATGTATCAAGTAGTTGTCAACACATATCTACTTAAATTTTCCCTTTACATCAGGATAAACTAGGAGGAAGTGTCATGTGCAGGCACATGACTAAGTTAGGAGGATACTGGATGCTTAAATCAGAAGCATAGAAAGGAAGGAACCTTGTAAAAGAGAAATTATAGAGCAATTTTGAGTGAAGAGACAGAGAATTCAAGGCAAATGTTCATAAATGGATGTGAGAATTTTGGATTCACTGTATAAGTTGAACAAGGACCTCTATTATATATTTTTGAGGTAGGACATGGTAAACATGCATGGATTATTCACATAGCTCTTTTGAAAATAGAATTGGGCCAAAGGGATATAACATGAGCGACACACACATATACAGGCACACACAATATTATGCTAGTCAAATTCCCAATATTATATTTGTGAAATAGAATTTTTCCAAGTTATATTAAATAGAATGCAATCTTGAAAGTGAAAATGTTAGTTGTTCAATAGTGTCCAACTCTTTGCCCATGGACTGTGGCCTACCAGGCTCCTCTGTCCACAGAATTCTCTAGGCAGAAATACTGGAGTGGATAGCAATTACCTTCTCCAGATCTTCCTGACTCAGGGATTGAACCTGGATCTAAGGAATAGACAAATCCACAATTATAGTTGGAAACATCAACACCCCATTCTCAGTAACTGATAGAAGGACCAGACCAAAAAATCCGAAAGACTGTAGAAGAACAATGAGATTTCTCTGATGGCTCAGTGGCACAGAATCCACCTGCCAATGCAGGAAACGTGGGTGTCATCCCTGGATCAGTAAGATCTTCTGGAGAATGGAATAACAACCTCTTCTTGCCTGGGAAATCCCAAGAACAGAAAAGCCTGGCAGGCCACCATGTAAGGGTTCACAAAGAGGTTCCACATGTCATCAATTCAGGAAGCCCTTAAACTGAAGGAAGATCATAGAAGTCATATTGGCTAGGTTTTCACATTAATTAAGCATTAGTGACTTTGATTTAATATTAATATTGAAGTATAGCTAAAGAAAATCAACATGATAAACATATACAAAAGAGGATGTAAGATACACTGAAATGTTTTCATATAAATAACATGTAGGATAAAGGTAATCTAAAACCTTTTTAAAAAGCTCAATTTTCTTATCCATGTATCAAGTAGTTGTCAACACATATCTACTTAAATTTTCCCTTTACATCAGGATAAACTAGGAGGAAGTGTCATGTGCAGGCACATGACTAAGTTAGGAGGATACTGGATGCTTAAATCAGAAGCATAGAAAGGAAGGAACCTTGTAAAAGAGAAATTATAGAGCAATTTTGAGTGAAGAGACAGAGAATTCAAGGCAAATGTTCATAAATGGATGTGAGAATTTTGGATTCACTGTATAAGTTGAACAAGGACCTCTATTATATATTTTTGAGGTAGGACATGGTAAACATGCATGGATTATTCACATAGCTCTTTTGAAAATAGAATTGGGCCAAAGGGATATAACATGAGCGACACACACATATACAGGCACACACAATATTATGCTAGTCAAATTCCCAATATTATATTTGTGAAATAGAATTTTTCCAAGTTATATTAAATAGAATGCAATCTTGAAAGTGAAAATGTTAGTTGTTCAATAGTGTCCAACTCTTTGCCCATGGACTGTGGCCTACCAGGCTCCTCTGTCCACAGAATTCTCTAGGCAGAAATACTGGAGTGGATAGCAATTACCTTCTCCAGATCTTCCTGACTCAGGGATTGAACCTGGATCTAAGGAATAGACAAATCCACAATTATAGTTGGAAACATCAACACCCCATTCTCAGTAACTGATAGAAGGACCAGACCAAAAAATCCGAAAGACTGTAGAAGAACAATGAGATTTCTCTGATGGCTCAGTGGCACAGAATCCACCTGCCAATGCAGGAAACGTGGGTGTCATCCCTGGATCAGTAAGATCTTCTGGAGAATGGAATAACAACCTCTTCTTGCCTGGGAAATCCCAAGAACAGAAAAGCCTGGCAGGCCACCATGTAAGGGTTCACAAAGAGTTCGACACAGCTGGGCAACTAACATTTTCATTTTCACTTTCACTTCATATGCAATAGGATCAATCTCTTCTAATAACACAAATACTTGAAGACTGGAAGAAAAAGAGCAGGGATAGGAGGAAAAGGAAGAGAAGGAGGAAAGAAAATTTAATATCATTATAACTATTTCATTGACTTTCTTCTCAACTTTAACATTAATTTTCTCCAGTTCTTTTGAAATCTTAGGTCTTCTCAACCAATAGGAGGATGGAGAAAAAAATAGAAGTATGTGTCATAAACACTTGTAGTTGGAATCTAAACTGCTTACTGTGTGATGCTTTCTCTTTAAACAAGACTATGGCTTCTGAGTAGGGGATGGAGATGGGACAGAAAGGTAGAAGAGTGGTCAGAGGTTGAGAAGAAAAGAGAATGCAGAAATATGTTGTGGTGGAAATTACTGGAATTAGCTCATTAGAGAAATGGGTATGTGTGGCTCAGACAGTTAAGAATTTGCCTGCAATTCAGGAGAACTGGCTGTGATTCCAGGATCAGGAAGATGCCCTGGAGAAGGAAATGACTACCCACTCCAGTATTCTTGCCTGGAGAACCCCATAGACTGACGAGTCTGGTGAGCTCAAGTGCATTGGGTTGTGAAAAGTCAGACACAACTGAGTGACTAACCACATGTGTAACAGTAATGAGTGCATCAATGTGATGGATACTTTAAATTCATTTGGAACTTACACATGCCGCTGAATGACCTATTCCAGCAACAGTCATCAAGTAAGTGTGAGTACCAATATAGAGAATGAAAGAAAAGTGTTGGCTCTATCCAAGATTAGTGTTAAGTAAGAGTAGGTAAGTCAAATGAAAATCAAAACACCCCATTCTCAGTAACTGATAGAAGGACCAGACCAAAAAATCCGAAAGACTGTAGAAGAACAATGAGATTTCTCTGATGGCTCAGTGGCACAGAATCCACCTGCCAATGCAGGAAACGTGGGTGTCATCCCTGGATCAGTAAGATCTTCTGGAGAATGGAATAACAACCTCTTCTTGCCTGGGAAATCCCAAGAACAGAAAAGCCTGGCAGGCCACCATGTAAGGGTTCACAAAGAGTTCGACACAGCTGGGCAACTAACATTTTCATTTTCACTTTCACTTCATATGCAATAGGATCAATCTCTTCTAATAACACAAATACTTGAAGACTGGAAGAAAAAGAGCAGGGATAGGAGGAAAAGGAAGAGAAGGAGGAAAGAAAAATTTAATATCATTATAACTATTTCATTGACTTTCTTCTCAACTTTAACATTAATTTTCTCCAGTTCTTTTGAAATCTTAGGTCTTCTCAACCAATAGGAGGATGGAGAAAAAAATAGAAGTATGTGTCATAAACACTTGTAGTTGGAATCTAAACTGCTTACTGTGTGATGCTTTCTCTTTAAACAAGACTATGGCTTCTGAGTAGGGGATGGAGATGGGACAGAAAGGTAGAAGAGTGGTCAGAGGTTGAGAAGAAAAGAGAATGCAGAAATATGTTGTGGTGGAAATTACTGGAATTAGCTCATTAGAGAAATGGGTATGTGTGGCTCAGACAGTTAAGAATTTGCCTGCAATTCAGGAGAACTGGCTGTGATTCCAGGATCAGGAAGATGCCCTGGAGAAGGAAATGACTACCCACTCCAGTATTCTTGCCTGGAGAACCCCATAGACTGACGAGTCTGGTGAGCTCAAGTGCATTGGGTTGTGAAAAGTCAGACACAACTGAGTGACTAACCACATGTGTAACAGTAATGAGTGCATCAATGTGATGGATACTTTAAATTCATTTGGAACTTACACATGCCGCTGAATGACCTATTCCAGCAACAGTCATCAAGTAAGTGTGAGTACCAATATAGAGAATGAAAGAAAAGTGTTGGCTCTATCCAAGATTAGTGTTAAGTAAGAGTAGGTAAGTCAAATGAAAATCAAAAGACTATAATATAATAAAATATGCAATTGAGAATATTATTTCAGTTACAAATGCATGTTTTATCACATCTGTTTCAAACATTTTTTTAACTATCATTATCTGAAAAGCATGTCCTTTCAAATCCATGGAGTCTAATAAAAGTTTCTCTCCATTAAAAACAGTAGGTGGAAAGCATACTTTGCAGCTACTTGGTGTAGTTCCTAATGTTTTTCAAAATTGACATTATAGAGCTTCATACTTAGTGAGACACATGTTTTCAACTAGCATTTTGGACTGAACTTCTTACTTATCCTTCTTCAAATTTATTTTTGTCACTTAAAATCTAGAAAATAAGTTTGTACCTTTAAGTAGCAGGCAAGCTCTGCTTTCCAGCACTTCTCTAAATCTGAGTACTCTTGTTTTTCATGAGACACTCTTAATACAAAGCTAGTTAGGACTGAACATGAAACCTTCATCAGAGATTACAGAAACACAGCAGATAGAAACAAACACATTATTTCTGAACGTGAGATACATTTTTCTCCTGAGGTTCTTTTGACAACTGCCCTTAAATGTACCAGATTGATAATAATTCCAATCAAGCAAACTTACAAAGATGTGTCACACAAAAATTTTTATCACTTCCCTGAACTATAACTTCACAGTTACAATTCCTGAGCTTTTTTAAAACTGAATAATCTGATTATGACTGCTATTCTACATAATGCAAATAAGATTTTGTTATTATTGGTTTTAGTTTTGTTTTTGTTTCTTTGTTTTCTCTGATCTCACAGTCTGAACTACTAGCACAGAGTAATAATGGGCAAAACTCTAGAAAGAGGAAAAAATACGGTCTGCAGTTATGGTTTGGTTGCAAATAATGAAAATAATTCTGTGAAAAAGAAAAAGAAAATGTTAAGCAGTGTTGGAATGAAGAGATTTCCTTGATGTAAACTGACACATAAGACTAATCATAGAGATTTCTAGTCCTAGATTTTCTGGTGAAACTAGCAGAAATAATTACAGGATAAAAAGTAAGATATTTTCTTCTTTTTGTTCTCTGTCTTATGTTGAGTAAAGAGAAATTTTGACCACCACTCTTGGCAAAGGAAGGAAAATAAGGAATGAAAGAGGTAGAAAAAGAGAAACCATGAAATGTTGGTAAATTGAGAATATTATTTCAGTTACAAATGCATGTTTTATCACATCTGTTTCAAACATTTTTTTAACTATCATTATCTGAAAAGCATGTCCTTTCAAATCCATGGAGTCTAATAAAAGTTTCTCTCCATTAAAAACAGTAGGTGGAAAGCATACTTTGCAGCTACTTGGTGTAGTTCCTAATGTTTTTCAAAATTGACATTATAGAGCTTCATACTTAGTGAGACACATGTTTTCAACTAGCATTTTGGACTGAACTTCTTACTTATCCTTCTTCAAATTTATTTTTGTCACTTAAAATCTAGAAAATAAGTTTGTACCTTTAAGTAGCAGGCAAGCTCTGCTTTCCAGCACTTCTCTAAATCTGAGTACTCTTGTTTTTCATGAGACACTCTTAATACAAAGCTAGTTAGGACTGAACATGAAACCTTCATCAGAGATTACAGAAACACAGCAGATAGAAACAAACACATTATTTCTGAACGTGAGATACATTTTTCTCCTGAGGTTCTTTTGACAACTGCCCTTAAATGTACCAGATTGATAATAATTCCAATCAAGCAAACTTACAAAGATGTGTCACACAAAAATTTTTATCACTTCCCTGAACTATAACTTCACAGTTACAATTCCTGAGCTTTTTTAAAACTGAATAATCTGATTATGACTGCTATTCTACATAATGCAAATAAGATTTTGTTATTATTGGTTTTAGTTTTGTTTTTGTTTCTTTGTTTTCTCTGATCTCACAGTCTGAACTACTAGCACAGAGTAATAATGGGCAAAACTCTAGAAAGAGGAAAAAATACGGTCTGCAGTTATGGTTTGGTTGCAAATAATGAAAATAATTCTGTGAAAAAGAAAAAGAAAATGTTAAGCAGTGTTGGAATGAAGAGATTTCCTTGATGTAAACTGACACATAAGACTAATCATAGAGATTTCTAGTCCTAGATTTTCTGGTGAAACTAGCAGAAATAATTACAGGATAAAAAGTAAGATATTTTCTTCTTTTTTTGTTCTCTGTCTTATGTTGAGTAAAGAGAGGAAATTTTGACCACCACTCTTGGCAAAGGAAGGAAAATAAGGAATGAAAGAGGTAGAAAAAAGAGAAACCATGAAATGTTGGTATCAATGCTATCTCATTATTAATATATTTTCTTTCAGGGAGTCAGAAGTCAAGAACTCAGCAAAGCTACTGCAGAAAATAGAAAGGAAAGCTACGAGGAAGACTTAAAGTTGAACTTATTATACACTGAAAGCTAATATGCACTGTGAGAATTAGATATCTTATAACTACATCTAATTGTTTCAAAAATAAGAGCTATCTTCATGGGTTTTAGACAATTTTATTTTAAACAATTACCTCCTTGATGGAAGAATCTTTGTCTGACTTTGCCAGCAAATTTGCTTCATCTCCTTTTATTTTCAGTCCTGCTGTGCTTGACACATCATCAGCTGTACCAATTAGGGAAATATGATAATTGTGAGAATTTGTAAAAATCTACAGAAAGTCTCTGTTTCCATAAATATTCTCTAAAATGACAGCAAATTTCTTACATAATTAGTAAATGCTTTCTTCATATTTCAGTCATGCTGAGAGTCTTAGCAAGGAAAAAAATCACATTCTAGTTGATACAAATAAGTAGATTTAGACACAATAAAAACATTCCTAAAAAATCAAATTAATACATTCAAATACAATTATGAACCAGCAGCATTTCTTCTTTGTCAGTATTAATGCTAATTTTATAGCAACCATTTTATGTGTTATGTTTTTTTTTCCTTTGCATTATTAGAAGCCTAGTGCCACAAAAAGAGATATCTTTTATGTTAAATCACTATTCCTTGATTTATTTTAATCATTTTTTGGACAAATTCAGCTATCTACTTGAAAGGTTAACAAACAGTCTTGAAGGATTTTTCTTGTTTTACAGGTGAATTACAATCAACCTTCACATTGCTGTAATGAAATATTAAGCACAAAGTTCTTTGGTCTTAACAAAAGTGTTGATTGCTGAAAATCCTTAATGCTTATTTTTGGGTAGAACTTTAACAATGAGACTGTTTATGAAGGCCAGTGAAATTTCCACACTATAGAATTTGCAGACAACATGTACCTGTTAATTCATTGTGTTCTTAGGTATAGCTCTCCTGAACAATGACACGTTGTTCCTGGTAGGTACTGAAAACACATGCTTACTTAATCCTACAATATTGAGAAAAAAGTTCTAGAAATAACATAATTAAATAAGTAAAACCAAAAGACAGCAGTTTAATTATATCTAGTTCTGTTGGGGAGGAAAAATAATTTCCCTCTGTTCATCTGAATTTTTAGCTGGTATCCCTGTCACTAAAATAAAATTAACAAGAAAAAAATACATAGATGTTTATTGACATATATACATTATTTATACATGGAAGACATCCATGAAATATAAATAATTTTCCAAGGTGACTTAGAATTCAGGCTTAGATACTATTTTCAGCTAAAGATGAAGGAAAGAAAGCTATAGGGAAGAACAGTTATAGAGATGTTTCAAGGAAAACCCATGGTCATGGGCTGTTATGCATATTTAAGTGAAAGCTTTATCAATTGATAAGAATCTCAAGTTGTTTCCATGATAAATTATTGTGTCCTTCCTGGTAGAGAGAGGAGTGACACTTTTGTTAATTGATGTCCTGCTTTTAGGAAAATGTGAGGAATGCAGAGAACATTTCTTGCATTAGCTTCTTTCCAATTGCCTTCAGCTTAAAATAATCCTGATATTCTGTCACCCTTCAATTTCAATTACTAAACATTGGCATGAGATGGTAACATTGCTTTTCATTAAGTTTAATGAACTTAAACTGGAATCAATGTTGAAATTCTGATGAGAAACTATACTTCTGCCCTCAATTTCAACATTCTCCACCAAGAAATTCTTCATTAGCAACCTTTTTGTGTTATGTTTTTCCTTTGCATTATTAGAAGCCTAGTGCCACAAAGAGATATCTTTTATGTTAAATCACTATTCCTTGATTTATTTTAATCATTTTTTGGACAAATTCAGCTATCTACTTGAAAGGTTAACAAACAGTCTTGAAGGATTTTTCTTGTTTTACAGGTGAATTACAATCAACCTTCACATTGCTGTAATGAAATATTAAGCACAAAGTTCTTTGGTCTTAACAAAAGTGTTGATTGCTGAAAATCCTTAATGCTTATTTTTGGGTAGAACTTTAACAATGAGACTGTTTATGAAGGCCAGTGAAATTTCCACACTATAGAATTTGCAGACAACATGTACCTGTTAATTCATTGTGTTCTTAGGTATAGCTCTCCTGAACAATGACACGTTGTTCCTGGTAGGTACTGAAAACACATGCTTACTTAATCCTACAATATTGAGAAAAAAGTTCTAGAAATAACATAATTAAATAAGTAAAACCAAAAGACAGCAGTTTAATTATATCTAGTTCTGTTGGGGAGGAAAAATAATTTCCCTCTGTTCATCTGAATTTTTAGCTGGTATCCCTGTCACTAAAATAAAATTAACAAGAAAAAAATACATAGATGTTTATTGACATATATACATTATTTATACATGGAAGACATCCATGAAATATAAATAATTTTCCAAGGTGACTTAGAATTCAGGCTTAGATACTATTTTCAGCTAAAGATGAAGGAAAGAAAGCTATAGGGAAGAACAGTTATAGAGATGTTTCAAGGAAAACCCATGGTCATGGGCTGTTATGCATATTTAAGTGAAAGCTTTATCAATTGATAAGAATCTCAAGTTGTTTCCATGATAAATTATTGTGTCCTTCCTGGTAGAGAGAGGAGTGACACTTTTGTTAATTGATGTCCTGCTTTTAGGAAAATGTGAGGAATGCAGAGAACATTTCTTGCATTAGCTTCTTTCCAATTGCCTTCAGCTTAAAATAATCCTGATATTCTGTCACCCTTCAATTTCAATTACTAAACATTGGCATGAGATGGTAACATTGCTTTTCATTAAGTTTAATGAACTTAAACTGGAATCAATGTTGAAATTCTGATGAGAAACTATACTTCTGCCCTCAATTTCAACATTCTCCACCAAGAAATTCTTAGACATCAGCTGGGTGTCCTACCGTTACCAAGTCCAAGCTTGGTCTGTTTGTTGTACAACAGGCTAATAAACTGAGAGACAAGGTGCCCAGATCAGGAATATGAAATCCAGATGGCTGAGAAAAGGGCAGACTAATATGGTTCAGATTGGAAAGAATCTACCTGCAATGTGGGAGACCTGGGTTTGATCTCTGGAAAGATCCCCTGGAGAAGAGCATAGCTACTCACTCCAGTATTCTTATATGAAGAACACCATGGCTCCATCCAAGGGATCGCAGAGAGTGGGACACAACTCAGCTACTTTCACTTCATTTTAATGTCTCAAAATAACCATCTTGTCTGGATCTGGTTGCCAGGTTATTTTATAGAATAGAAAAAGTAGGAGATGAAGAAGTAAACACCATTATCTTAAAAATATATCCTGGAATGGCCAACCACAGGAAGGGGCAGAGAGGCTAGTCTCCCTGAAGTAGGTCAATATGTATTATTTTTTTTGCTATGTCCCTCAGTCTTGTCTGATTCTTTTCAAACCCCTGGAATGCAGCATGGTAGGCTTCCTGTCCTCACAATCTCCTGGAGTTTGCTCAAACTCATATCCATTGAATCAGTGACGCCATTCAGCCATCTCATTCTATTTTGCCCCTTTCTCTTCTTTCCCACAAACTTCCCCAGTATCAGGGTCTCTTTCAATGAGTCGACTCTTGGATCAGGTGGGAAAAGGATTGAAATTTCAGTTCTCACATCTTTTGACATAAGACAGTTATAGAGATGTTTCAAGGAAAACCCATTATTGTTAATTGAATTTATCAATTGATAAGAATCTCAAGTTGTTTCCATGATAAATTATTGTGTCCTTCCTGGAGAGAGAGTGACACTTTTGTTAATTGATGTCCTGCTTTTAGGAAAATGTGAGGAATGCAGAGAACATTTCTTGCATTAGCTTCTTTCCAATTGCCTTCAGCTTAAAATAATCCTGATATTCTGTCACCCTTCAATTTCAATTACTAAACATTGGCATGAGATGGTAACATTGCTTTTCATTAAGTTTAATGAACTTAAACTGGAATCAATGTTGAAATTCTGATGAGAAACTATACTTCTGCCCTCAATTTCAACATTCTCCACCAAGAAATTCTTAGACATCAGCTGGGTGTCCTACCGTTACCAAGTCCAAGCTTGGTCTGTTTGTTGTACAACAGGCTAATAAACTGAGAGACAAGGTGCCCAGATCAGGAATATGAAATCCAGATGGCTGAGAAAAGGGCAGACTAATATGGTTCAGATTGGAAAGAATCTACCTGCAATGTGGGAGACCTGGGTTTGATCTCTGGAAAGATCCCCTGGAGAAGAGCATAGCTACTCACTCCAGTATTCTTATATGAAGAACACCATGGCTCCATCCAAGGGATCGCAGAGAGTGGGACACAACTCAGCTACTTTCACTTCATTTTAATGTCTCAAAATAACCATCTTGTCTGGATCTGGTTGCCAGGTTATTTTATAGAATAGAAAAAGTAGGAGATGAAGAAGTAAACACCATTATCTTAAAAATATATCCTGGAATGGCCAACCACAGGAAGGGGCAGAGAGGCTAGTCTCCCTGAAGTAGGTCAATATGTATTATTTTTGTTGCTATGTCCCTCAGTCTTGTCTGATTCTTTTCAAACCCCTGGAATGCAGCATGGTAGGCTTCCCTGTCCCTCACAATCTCCTGGAGTTTGCTCAAACTCATATCCATTGAATCAGTGACGCCATTCAGCCATCTCATTCTATTTTGCCCCTTTCTCTTCTTTCCCACAAACTTCCCCAGTATCAGGGTCTCTTTCAATGAGTCGACTCTTGGATCAGGTGGGAAAAGGATTGAAATTTCAGTTTCAGCAACAGTATTTCCAATAAATATTCACATTGATTTACTTGAAGATTTACTGGTTTGATCTCCTTGCAGTCCAAGGGACTCTAAGCAGT
Source organism: Tragulus kanchil (assembly GCA_022376925.1). Lineage (NCBI taxonomy): Eukaryota > Metazoa > Chordata > Mammalia > Artiodactyla > Tragulidae > Tragulus > Tragulus kanchil. The sequence goes on along the minus strand of JAIOJX010000028.1, from coordinate 222,853,800 downwards.
CTTCTCCAACACCACAGTTTGAAAGCATCAGTTCCTTGGTGCTCAACTTTCTTTATGATCCAACTCTCACATTCCTACATGACTACTAGAAAAATCATAGCTTTGTCTATATGGACCTTTGCTGGCAAAGTGATTTCTATGCTTTTGAATAAGTTGTCTAGGTTTGTCATAGATTTTCTCCCGAGGAGCAAGCATCTGTTTTTAAATATTGTATTTTAAGCCGATTTTCTGCTCTCCTGTTTTACCTTCATCAAGAAGCTTTTTTGTTCTGCTTCACTTTCTGCCATAAGGGTGGTGTAATCTGCATACCTGAGTTTATTGATATTTCTTCTAGCAATTTTTTTAAAAGATTTATTTATTTATTTATTTTGAGGGGGTGGGGAGGGAGGGGAGCAGGTGGGTTACTTCTATTGGTCTTTGATTTGTCTATTTTCATCCATCTTTGCTCCTTGGCCTGTGTGGGCCTCCCATTGCGGCGGCCTCTGTTGTTGCAGAGCACCGACTCTGGGCACATGTGCTCCAGAGCTCCGGCTCGGTAATTGGACACATTGGTCTAGCCACTCCGAGGCACGTGGGATCTTCCCAGGCCAAGGATCAAACTGGCGCCCCTTGCACTGCAAGGCAGTGTCCTTAGCCACTGGACCACCAGGGAAGCCCATCTCCTAGCAATTTTTTTGATTCTAGCTTGGGGTTTCATTCAAAACACCAAACAGGAGACCCTGGTTCAACGAAGTAAAAACACCATTATCTTAAAATATATCCTGGAATGGCCAACCACAGGAAGGGGCAGAGAGGCTAGTCTCCCTGAAGTAGGTCAATATGTATTATTTTTGTTGCTATGTCCCTCAGTCTTGTCTGATTCTTTTCAAACCCCTGGAATGCAGCATGGTAGGCTTCCCTGTCCCTCACAATCTCCTGGAGTTTGCTCAAACTCATATCCATTGAATCAGTGACGCCATTCAGCCATCTCATTCTATTTTGCCCCTTTCTCTTCTTTCCCACAAACTTCCCCAGTATCAGGGTCTCTTTCAATGAGTCGACTCTTGGATCAGGTGGGAAAAGGATTGAAATTTCAGTTTCAGCAACAGTATTTCCAATAAATATTCACATTGATTTACTTGAAGATTTACTGGTTTGATCTCCTTGCAGTCCAAGGGACTCTAAGCAGTCTTCTCCAACACCACAGTTTGAAAGCATCAGTTCCTTGGTGCTCAACTTTCTTTATGATCCAACTCTCACATTCCTACATGACTACTAGAAAAATCATAGCTTTGTCTATATGGACCTTTGCTGGCAAAGTGATTTCTATGCTTTTGAATAAGTTGTCTAGGTTTGTCATAGATTTTCTCCCGAGGAGCAAGCATCTGTTTTTAAATATTGTATTTTAAGCCGATTTTCTGCTCTCCTGTTTTACCTTCATCAAGAAGCTTTTTTGTTCTGCTTCACTTTCTGCCATAAGGGTGGTGTAATCTGCATACCTGAGTTTATTGATATTTCTTCTAGCAATTTTTTTAAAAGATTTATTTATTTATTTATTTTGAGGGGGTGGGGAGGGAGGGGAGCAGGTGGGTTACTTCTATTGGTCTTTGATTTGTCTATTTTCATCCATCTTTGCTCCTTGGCCTGTGTGGGCCTCCCATTGCGGCGGCCTCTGTTGTTGCAGAGCACCGACTCTGGGCACATGTGCTCCAGAGCTCCGGCTCGGTAATTGGACACATTGGTCTAGCCACTCCGAGGCACGTGGGATCTTCCCAGGCCAAGGATCAAACTGGCGCCCCTTGCACTGCAAGGCAGTGTCCTTAGCCACTGGACCACCAGGGAAGCCCATCTCCTAGCAATCTTGATTCTAGCTTGTGTTTCATTCAGCACAGCATTTCACATGATATGCTACATAGGGTGTTCCCTCGTAACTCTGCTGGTAAAGAATCAGCCTGCAAAGCAGGAGACCCTGGTTCAATTCCTGTGTCAAGAAAATTCTCTGGAGAAGGGATAATTTACCCTTTCCAGTATTCCTGGGCTTCCTTGGTGACTCAGATGATAAAGAATTTTCCTGCAATATGGGAGACCTGGGTTTGATCCTTGGCTTGGGAAGATGCCCTGGAGGAGGGCATGGCACTCCACTCCAGTATGCTTGCCTGGAGAACCTCCACAGACAGAGAAGCCTGGCAGGCCACACTTCATGGGGTCACAAAGAGTCAAACATGACTGAGTGACTAAGCACAGCATAGCACTCTGCATAGAAGTTAAAAAAGCAGGGTGACGACATACAGCCTTGACTTACTCTTTTCCAACTTGGAGCCCACCTGTTGTTCCATGTCTGGTTCTAACTGTTGTTTCTTGACCTGCATACAGGTGTCTCAGGAGGCAGACAAGATGTTCTGGTAGCCCCATTTCTTTAAGAATTTTCCACAGTTTTGATCCACACAATCAAATTTTAACCTGTCAATTAAGCAGAAGCTGATGTTTCTTTCTGGAATTCCCTGAAATGTATGATTATAACAAAAGCAATGAAAAACAAAGATGAAAGTCAAAGAAACAGATCAGTCATGGAGTCCAAATTGGCTATTCCCTGCCACACTACAATACAACTCAATTCTGACACACCAGGTAAGATTCTTGTCCCTCAGGATTGGCAGGTCTCCTTCGAATTCTAATTGCAAGCCCAGACTAGTACCTGTGCTTCTGACAAACTTGTCTATGGACTGGAGGTTCCAAGGTCTTCCTCCTTGGATCCCATTCATTGGAGCAGCTCACAGAACTCAGAAAAGCACTTTACTAAATAGGAAAAAATTCTATTGGTCCACTCCGGGGATTGCGCCTCTGTTGTTGCAGAGCACCGACTCTGGGCACATGTGCTCCAGAGCTCCGGCTCGTAATTGGACACATTGGTCTAGCCACTCCGAGGCACGTGGGATCTTCCCAGGCCAAGGATCAAACTGGCGCCCCTTGCACTGCAAGGCAGTGTCCTTAGCCACTGGACCACCAGGGAAGCCCATCTCCTAGCAATCTTGATTCTAGCTTGTGTTTCATTCAGCACAGCATTTCACATGATATGCTACATAGGGTGTTCCCTCGTAACTCTGCTGGTAAAGAATCAGCCTGCAAAGCAGGAGACCCTGGTTCAATTCCTGTGTCAAGAAAATTCTCTGGAGAAGGGATAATTTACCCTTTCCAGTATTCCTGGGCTTCCTTGGTGACTCAGATGATAAAGAATTTTCCTGCAATATGGGAGACCTGGGTTTGATCCTTGGCTTGGGAAGATGCCCTGGAGGAGGGCATGGCACTCCACTCCAGTATGCTTGCCTGGAGAACCTCCACAGACAGAGAAGCCTGGCAGGCCACACTTCATGGGGTCACAAAGAGTCAAACATGACTGAGTGACTAAGCACAGCATAGCACTCTGCATAGAAGTTAAAAAAGCAGGGTGACGACATACAGCCTTGACTTACTCTTTTCCAACTTGGAGCCCACCTGTTGTTCCATGTCTGGTTCTAACTGTTGTTTCTTGACCTGCATACAGGTGTCTCAGGAGGCAGACAAGATGTTCTGGTAGCCCCATTTCTTTAAGAATTTTCCACAGTTTTGATCCACACAATCAAATTTTAACCTGTCAATTAAGCAGAAGCTGATGTTTCTTTCTGGAATTCCCTGAAATGTATGATTATAACAAAAGCAATGAAAAACAAAGATGAAAGTCAAAGAAACAGATCAGTCATGGAGTCCAAATTGGCTATTCCCTGCCACACTACAATACAACTCAATTCTGACACACCAGGTAAGATTCTTGTCCCTCAGGATTGGCAGGTCTCCTTCGAATTCTAATTGCAAGCCCAGACTAGTACCTGTGCTTCTGACAAACTTGTCTATGGACTGGAGGTTCCAAGGTCTTCCTCCTTGGATCCCATTCATTGGAGCAGCTCACAGAACTCAGAAAAGCACTTTACTAAATAGATATGGGAACACCTAGACAAAAGAGATGCACAGGACAAGTTATGGGTAATGAACATGGAGTTTCTATGACCACCACCTTCCAAATCTCCATGTATCCATTAGCTCTGAAGTTCTGCAAATGCCTTTTGGATTTTTAATGGAGGCTCCATTATAAAGGAGTGATTGATTAAATCATGGCCCTGTGCTGTTGAATGCAATCTCCAGCCCCTCTCTTCTGTCTGTAGGTCAGTGGAATAGGACTAAAAATCCCAGCTCTAATAATCACATGGTTGGTTACCATGGCAATCAGCCTTTATCCTTAAAAGATATCCAAAAGTCACCTCATAAGTAAAATAAAGAGCTCTTATGTCTTGTGTCACCTAGGAAACTCTAAGGACTTTAGCATCTCTATACCAGGAACAGTAGATGAAGATTGAGTATATTATCTTATTAAAGACCACAGTATCTCTGTACCTGGAGAAATTGCTCTAAGGGCTCATATAATTAGATTGTCTTCACTCTGATAATTCAAAAAAATCTTCTAATTTTAATGTGTATAACCATAATTTTCTCCCAAGTCTAGGCTCTTATGGCATCTAATATCAATTATTCAGAAATTTCAGAGATAAAGGCATTAATGACTTTGGGTTGGGGTTAGATGGGATGAATTTGAGTGCAAGGTGATACTTTTTTATTCTTTGTATTTTAACTATCCAGGATCAATACATTCATCTAGCTTAATTTGATTTAATCATTTCTCTAAACTTTTGTCTTAATATTTCATTGTAAATTATGCTTATAATTTTAATTCTTTATAATAATACAATAGCATTATGTCAATTGTGTGTTTTTTTGATAATAAGAACATTATTTTATTTTTTATAACAAATTAAAGTTTTTAAGCATTTTTATACTAGATTTTGCTTAATGACTCTTCATATCACTTCTCTACATCTTAAATTCTTTTGTTTCTGTCTCAGTGGAAAAAGTAGAGCCATATTTTATGTCTTCCTGCCCTTTAACCAGAGAAGCTCCATATTTAACTTTTTTGAAGATTGGGGTTTTGCAAAATATATCAATTTTTTTTTGAAAACATTGTTACTAGAATTTAGAGCTTCTCAAACTATTTATAGCAAAGAATCAATTTTTTCTGAGTCTATTCAATATCTAAACTTCAGTATAATACAATAAAAAAAGAATCACTGGATTTCTCTGGTATTTCAGTGAGTGAAGGGTACACCTTACAGTGCAAGAGGCACTGGTTTGATCCCCAGCCCAGGAAGATCCCACGTGCCACGGAGCAGCTGGACCAGTATGTCCAATTATGAGCCAGCACTCTGGAGCGCATGTGCCCAGAGCCCGTGCTCTGCAAGGAGAGAGGCCACTGCAGGCAGAGAGGCCCACACAGGTCCACACAGGCCAAAGAATAAAACTGGATGAAAATAAATAATTAAAAAACCAATAAAAGAGGCCAAAATAATAAAGAATCGCTAATAAAAAGTAAATGAGAAAAGACGGAAGGAATACAAAATGGGAATTTAAGTTTTAATTATTAGTTTTATTATACATAAAATTAATCTCCCAAATTGATGCAAAATATTATAATAGCTTAACCTCTGTGTTTATTTTGGCTCTTATTGGTAATATTACTTTATACATTATTACTGTTCCACATAGTATACACTGAACTGGTCAAATAATAATCTGTACTGGTAAATGTGGGATCAGAAATAAGGAACTTGCATGTAATAAACTCCTATCACTTTCATGAGCTTGATTCATTTCAAAATGTAATACACATGAAGAAAGTGATGCTTAATATTCTGAATTATAAATATTTTCAAAAGTTTATAGTTTTCCTACTGGGGTGAATTATAAAAGAGACAATCTTTAGGAAACAAATAGAACCAACCATTCAAGCACAATTCTTTATTCTGAATCATGCCCCCAAAGCCCGTGCAGAAAGAACTGAACCACATCATGCATCTTGGAATGCCAGCACAGCATTGTGTTGACAATAAAGTTGAAGGAGAATGAGGTCATTTTTCAGCCAGCTTCCAGAAATTGCCTCTTTAAAATTCTTAGTTCCCTAACTGCAATAAATATCCATGTTTCCAGTCGCTATACTTGAAAAAATGTTCTATAGCCCACAGGAGATGATTTCTGTGTCAAAATAGGGTAAAGAACACACAGACTTGCATGGAAGAAAATCTAACCATTAAAAATGACTTAAATGATAGGTGATCTTTTTCAAGTGATTCATTCACTTATTAAAGACAATGATGCTCACATGGATTTCAATTAGCCTAAAGACTTGTCTGGAAGGAAATAGAATGGAATGTTGAGGAAAACTCTGAATGTGCTTTGTATACAGAATAACTGTTGCAGTAAAGATGAGAAATCATATTTATACATACATAGTTTATTTACTTCCTCAGAGATAATTTCTATTTCTTTCCATCTGTATCTACTAGTTATAATACATGAGAAATTATATAAAATGTAGATGTTTTATGACTTAAGTAGAATATACTAACATATAATGGATTTGTTTTCTGTATTATTTTTTAACTTCAAGGTTAAGATGTTATTAAACTTGATTGAGCCCAGATCATAAACATGTAAATCTCTAGATTCAGGTCAGTCTCTTAGAGTATTAAACTATTATTCTATACCACTACAATAAAACTATGAAGCAGAGAAATCATTTCATATAGTTATTATATTCAAGGCATTGTCTTACATTTTGAGATATAATATAAATCTGAATGAGCCATAAATCCTACTTTTAAGGAGCTCACACATTAGTGGAGAAGAGTGAGGAGTTTAAGTAGTACTAGTGTATACATATACACACACACACACACACACATAAACATAACTGTATAACATTTTACTACTCAAATGTTTAAAATAAAACAAAATTCAAAAAAGTTATAAAAATAAATTATTGTTTAAATAGGATATTAGGTAAAAGGAAACTGAGCAATTAAATTATGTCATATAAAGTATAAACATCCCAATTATAATAGCTTATGGAAAAATTTTTAAATAGAGAAACTGAAGCAAACTGTACACTCTCATAGATCTGTCCAACCATTGAAGCACAATTCTTTATTCTGAATCATGCCCCCAAAGCCCGTGCAGAAAGAACTGAACCACATCATGCATCTTGGAATGCCAGCACAGCATTGTGTTGACAATAAAGTTGAAGGAGAATGAGGTCATTTTTCAGCCAGCTTCCAGAAATTGCCTCTTTAAAATTCTTAGTTCCCTAACTGCAATAAATATCCATGTTTCCAGTCGCTATACTTGAAAAAATGTTCTATAGCCCACAGGAGATGATTTCTGTGTCAAAATAGGGTAAAGAACACACAGACTTGCATGGAAGAAAATCTAACCATTAAAAATGACTTAAATGATAGGTGATCTTTTTCAAGTGATTCATTCACTTATTAAAGACAATGATGCTCACATGGATTTCAATTAGCCTAAAGACTTGTCTGGAAGGAAATAGAATGGAATGTTGAGGAAAACTCTGAATGTGCTTTGTATACAGAATAACTGTTGCAGTAAAGATGAGAAATCATATTTATACATACATAGTTTATTTACTTCCTCAGAGATAATTTCTATTTCTTTCCATCTGTATCTACTAGTTATAATACATGAGAAATTATATAAAATGTAGATGTTTTATGACTTAAGTAGAATATACTAACATATAATGGATTTGTTTTCTGTATTATTTTTTAACTTCAAGGTTAAGATGTTATTAAACTTGATTGAGCCCAGATCATAAACATGTAAATCTCTAGATTCAGGTCAGTCTCTTAGAGTATTAAACTATTATTCTATACCACTACAATAAAACTATGAAGCAGAGAAATCATTTCATATAGTTATTATATTCAAGGCATTGTCTTACATTTTGAGATATAATATAAATCTGAATGAGCCATAAATCCTACTTTTAAGGAGCTCACACATTAGTGGAGAAGAGTGAGGAGTTTAAGTAGTACTAGTGTATACATATACACACACACACACACACACATAAACATAACTGTATAACATTTTACTACTCAAATGTAATACTTACAAATATTCCAAAGCCACAAGTTATGAAAAAATAAATTATTGTTTAAATAGGATATTAGGAAAAGGTCCAAACAGTTGTGGCATATAAATTAGATATCAAAGCATAAACAGATTTTGAATAGATAAATGGAAAAAATTTTTAAATAGAGAAACTGAAGCAAACTGTACACTCTCATAGATCTGTACATCTAACATGTTGAAAAATACATCCCACATTTATAATAGCCTTCATGTCTCATTCTCATCATATTGTCCGTTAAATGGTCTAAGGACTAAAAAAATAGATCCTAAAGTAGATGCTTTGGGATAAGCCTGTGATTCAGAATTCACTTGATGTTATTTAAAGCTTAACCTCTCCTTTCCAGAAGCTCAGGGATAGAGGTCATTTATCCTGGACTGGTTAGCTATAGTTGGGGGATTTAAAATTCTTTACTAACCAAATCATTTGAGGTGGTTTAAAAAAAAAAAAAAGGGTCCTTTTACAGTGCTATGGTATCATAAATGTTCTTTCTCATTGTTGACCTAAAATAAATATACCGCTAGATACTTTTTCAGCAAAGACTGATTTATTCAGAATCAGCAGAAAATTACAATTCAAAGTCTATAATCATGACAAATTATGTGGAAGTCCCTGCACAGCAAGGGAAGGAGAACACTTTAATAAAGAAGAAAAGGAACTTGGGTAGGAAGGTGATTGTAAAGAATGAGTCTATGACTTTTCATTGGCTGAATCCTGGCCTAGAAAAAGGAGTTTTTCATTTTACTGCTGGGGTCTGTTATCAATGCAGGGTATAAGAGTTCCCACTTCCAGTTTTCTAGTTCATTTAGATTTTAATGTTTCTTTACTTTTTATTTTACTTAATTGTATTGAAATATAGTTGATTTACAATGCTGTGTTAGTTCCAGGTATACAACAATGTATCTGTAACAATGTATGTGGCACATATAATAGAGAAGGAAACATCAACCCACTCCGGTATTCTTGACTGGAGAACTCCTATGGACAGAGAAGTTTGGCAAGCTATAGTCCATAGAGTCACAAAAGTTGGACACAGCTGAAGCGACTGAGCATGAGCATCATATATATGTATATGCTTGGGCTTCCCTGGTGGCTCAGTGGTAAACAGTGCACCTGCAGTGTAAGAGACATGGATTCAATCTTTGGGTGAGGAAGATCCCCTGGAGAAGAAAATGGCAACCCACTCCAGTATTTTTGCCTGGGAAATCCCTTGGTTAGAGGAGCCTGGAGGTCTGTAGTCCATGGGGTCACAGAAGGGTCAGACACAACTTAGCAACTAAATAACAGCAAGAAAAACACCGACTTTTAAAATGAAGCATGAATGAGAGATACATAGAGGGGATAATTGCATAAAAGGAATGGAACTGAAAATAAAGAAAATGAGGTCAGTACAAATTGACTTTATGGTTCTTGCGGCACAGCAAAGTGGAAATTTTGAAGGTCTATGTTGAAAAGATACTAGTGTTTGCTATTATTGCTATACTCTACTATCCCCTCTCTTTTCTGAGTCTAACCTTGAGATTCGAAGCTTAAAAAGTTTTGGTATCTGCATGATTCATATTCTGGCTGGATTCTTAAGATCATTGTGTCATTGCTATACATTTACAACATAATTACAGGCAACTTGTGTGTTATCTACCATAGTCTTCTCCACTAGATCCATTTTAAGAACTCCAGGAAAGTACTTATTTTCATGAATTGATTAAATTTTTAGTATTGACTGTGTATAACTAACTAATTAAGGTATCTCAAATTTTGAAATGATTCAAAAAATGCTTAGACTTTAGCCTAATAGAAATATCTTTTCTTTGAGTGAAATGATTAAGTGGAACATAAGCAAATTCTTAATACATGTGATGTACAATGGTCATATTGTTAGAGAAAATTGCTTTGGCATTTTCATATAGAAACTTTTTCAGTTAATTTCACTTCTCAATTTGAAATCAAACACAGGTAATTTCAAAAAGGAATGTTTTAGCTACATAGTCACACTTGTTCAAAAAAAATATTCTATGGACCAAAATTAGCTTCTCAGGAAATTTGACCAAATTTTCTCTAAAACTAACTTATATTTTCAGTTTGCAAATAGAAATGACAAATTGAAACATAGGATCATGTATACATTAAACTTCAAAAATAAATGCTAATGAAGAAAATGAATACATTTCAGAGCTAAAAAAAAATGTTAGTAGGTAATTTTTAAAATATTCATTAATTCTATTATTTAATATCTAAATGTGTACTAAGCAAATAATAAAATGCCAGCAGAAAGAAGTTCAGGTTTTTCAACATCAGCTTATTTACTTGAACAGAGAAGTTAAAATGCTATACCCAGATGGATGAAACATTTTATTAAATTCAATGTCATTGTGAAATAGAACCTAAAAATTTTTGTTTCTTACATTTTAAAACATAGAGAGATACATAGAGATAATTGCATAAAAGGAATGGAACTGAAAATAAAGAAAATGAGGTCAGTACAAATTGACTTTATGGTTCTTGCGGCACAGCAAAGTGGAAATTTTGAAGGTCTATGTTGAAAAGATACTAGTGTTTGCTATTATTGCTATACTCTACTATCCCCTCTCTTTTCTGAGTCTAACCTTGAGATTCGAAGCTTAAAAAGTTTTGGTATCTGCATGATTCATATTCTGGCTGGATTCTTAAGATCATTGTGTCATTGCTATACATTTACAACATAATTACAGGCAACTTGTGTGTTATCTACCATAGTCTTCTCCACTAGATCCATTTTAAGAACTCCAGGAAAGTACTTATTTTCATGAATTGATTAAATTTTTAGTATTGACTGTGTATAACTAACTAATTAAGGTATCTCAAATTTTGAAATGATTCAAAAAATGCTTAGACTTTAGCCTAATAGAAATATCTTTTCTTTGAGTGAAATGATTAAGTGGAACATAAGCAAATTCTTAATACATGTGATGTACAATGGTCATATTGTTAGAGAAAATTGCTTTGGCATTTTCATATAGAAACTTTTTCAGTTAATTTCACTTCTCAATTTGAAATCAAACACAGGTAATTTCAAAAAGGAATGTTTTAGCTACATAGTCACACTTGTTCAAAAAAAATATTCTATGGACCAAAATTAGCTTCTCAGGAAATTTGACCAAATTTTCTCTAAAACTAACTTATATTTTCAGTTTGCAAATAGAAATGACAAATTGAAACATAGGATCATGTATACATTAAACTTCAAAAATAAATGCTAATGAAGAAAATGAATACATTTCAGAGCTAAAAAAAAATGTTAGTAGGTAATTTTTAAAATATTCATTAATTCTATTATTTAATATCTAAATGTGTACTAAGCAAATAATAAAATGCCAGCAGAAAGAAGTTCAGGTTTTTCAACATCAGCTTATTTTACTTGAAGCAGAGAAGTTAAAATGCTATACCCAGATGGATGAAACATTTTATTAAATTCAATGTCATTGTGAAATAGAACCTAAAAAATTTTTGTTTCTTACTTTTCCTTTAGAACCCCAGCCACAAAACTAAGCTTGTAATGAATTTCACAGACTAGATCTTCACATTCCACTCGTTGCCCAAATAGACTCTGCTTTAGTTTTGTAAATCTATTCTATTATGTATCCATTGAAGGAAATGAATTCATATTGACATTTGATTCTTTTTTAAAAATAGGAAATAAATAACTGAGACACGGCATAACTCAACTACCTATGGAACAGAAGCTATTCTCAGAGAAGGGTATGTTTTCTGTATATTATGTAGTTTAGATGTTTTCTGAAGTATGATAATTACTGAGATTTCATTCTTTCCTCATAGTTAATCCTTTAGGATTGCTGAGCTATGTCCACAAAGGACGTTATAGTCTAGGAGTTTTGCTGTGTATATGGCACAGCAAATATATGGGCCCTTCATTTCTTATCTATAATTCTGAAAGCCAGAAAACACTAAACTTGAAACATGTGGCACAACTCATTGGGCTTCCCTAGTGGCTCAGCGGTAAAGAATCTGCCCATAATGCAGGCAACCCAGGAGATGTGGGTTCAATCCCTGAGTTGAGAAGATTTGCTGGAGGAGGAAGTGGCAAACCACTCTAGTCTCTTGCCTGGGAACTATTGTGGATGAAGGAACTTGGTGGGGTTGCAAGGAGTAGGACATGACTGAGCAACTGAACATACACACACCATACACACACACTTTGGGCAGGAAATCTTGACCTGATCTAAACTGGGACTTTATTAGTGTGCACATTAGTCATACTTAATGGGGTCATTTATTTGTTCTCACAGAGTTAATACATTTGAACATGAGATTGTGCTTCAGAAACTAGAGGATCATGTATACATTAAACTTCAAAATAAATGCTAATGAAGAAAATGAATACATTTCAGAGCTAAAAATTAAGGTAAAATATTCATTAATTCTATTATTTAATATCTAAATGTGTACTAAGCAAATAATAAAATGCCAGCAGAAAGAAGTTCAGGTTTTTCAACATCAGCTTATTTTACTTGAAGCAGAGAAGTTAAAATGCTATACCCAGATGGATGAAACATTTTATTAAATTCAATGTCATTGTGAAATAGAACCTAAAAAATTTTTGTTTCTTACTTTTCCTTTAGAACCCCAGCCACAAAACTAAGCTTGTAATGAATTTCACAGACTAGATCTTCACATTCCACTCGTTGCCCAAATAGACTCTGCTTTAGTTTTGTAAATCTATTCTATTATGTATCCATTGAAGGAAATGAATTCATATTGACATTTGATTCTTTTTTAAAAATAGGAAATAAATAACTGAGACACGGCATAACTCAACTACCTATGGAACAGAAGCTATTCTCAGAGAAGGGTATGTTTTCTGTATATTATGTAGTTTAGATGTTTTCTGAAGTATGATAATTACTGAGATTTCATTCTTTCCTCATAGTTAATCCTTTAGGATTGCTGAGCTATGTCCACAAAGGACGTTATAGTCTAGGAGTTTTGCTGTGTATATGGCACAGCAAATATATGGGCCCTTCATTTCTTATCTATAATTCTGAAAGCCAGAAAACACTAAACTTGAAACATGTGGCACAACTCATTGGGCTTCCCTAGTGGCTCAGCGGTAAAGAATCTGCCCATAATGCAGGCAACCCAGGAGATGTGGGTTCAATCCCTGAGTTGAGAAGATTTGCTGGAGGAGGAAGTGGCAAACCACTCTAGTCTCTTGCCTGGGAACTATTGTGGATGAAGGAACTTGGTGGGGTTGCAAGGAGTAGGACATGACTGAGCAACTGAACATACACACACCATACACACACACTTTGGGCAGGAAATCTTGACCTGATCTAAACTGGGACTTTATTAGTGTGCACATTAGTCATACTTAATGGGGTCATTTATTTGTTCTCACAGAGTTAATACATTTGAACATGAGATTGTGCTTCAGAAACTAGAGGGGAATTCTGTACAATATGTGCAGTGGTACCTTCTAAGAACTTTAAAATTCTTAATGTAAAAATAAATTTGGGACTTCAGTCTAAATCCTGATATATAATAAGCCTCGAAGTAGCAATTCCTGCCCTTATAAAAGGACAAATTAAACAAATTAAAAATCTTGTACCCATTAGAAAACTGAGGTCAAGGACAAGCCACCACTTCAAAGTAGGGAAAAACAAGCACATCCAGTATGTCACAGCCAACATGTGACTACCTGGAGCAGAAGGCCCTAGAACAATGGACTTAAATGGAATTCAGGCAAAACTGCTGGAGGCTAAATCAAGAATAGTTTAAAAGAAAAATTTTCTGATTGGAGTTTCAGTAAGTTCTCATATTTTTCTTGTTTACTATGGCAAACTTGCAAGCTTTCATGGTGAAGATCTGAGAAACATCCTTTTGCTGCTTTGGCAAGAAGTAATAAAGAATATCATTGTGAAGTCAATGAACGAAATTCTCCATAACAAAAGTTTGCCTCCCAAAGGAAGATTTACCTGATCCTTATTTAGCCCCAGGAAATGGCATCCTTCATACTCCACTGCCCTTCATCCTTACATCTTATTTGAATTTGTATCCCTGAGTGTGTATTCTTTAGCCACACATAGTATATACTTCTGCCTTGATATGTAAATATTAACTTCCCTTACATAGTCTTATGTAGTATCTACCATTGCACTTATGAGATTTGCAAATATTTTAATATAACTGTAGTTAATCTCTGTAATTACATTGCATGAATTATAATTATCTGTTCTTCCTTTGACAGATATTAAGGTATTACTCTAGCCATGAAAAAGTGACCTAAACCAACAATGAGAAAGCATACATAAATACATACATACCAATAATGTACCAAAAGGTAGGGGGGAGAGTGAGAGGGATTTTCAAGAGTGAGGAGACATAAATACACCTGTGGCTAGTTCATGCTGTTGTATGACAAAAATCAAACCAATATCATAAAGCAATTATCAGTTAAAAATAAATATAATTAAAAAACAAAACAAACTAAGATCATGGCATCAGGACCCGTCACTTCATGGCAAACAGATAGTGAAAAAGTGGCAGATTTTATTTTCTTGGGTTTCAAAATCGCTGTGGGTGGTGACTGCAGCCATGAAACTAAGACACTTGCTCCTTGGAAGAAAAGCTATTAAATCCTATTAAAAAGCAGAGACACCATTTTTCTGACAAAGGTTCTACTAGTCAAAACTATGATTTTTTCAGTAGTCATTTAGCATGTGAGATTTGGACCATAAACAAGGCTGACCTCTGAAGAATTGATGCCTTCAAGCTGTGGTGCTGAAGACCCTTGAGAGTCGCTTGGACTGCAAGAAGACTAAACCAGTGAATCCTAAAGGAGATCAACCCTGAATAATCATTGGAAGGACTTATGCTGACACTGAAGCTCCAGTACATTTTTCTAGGTGTCTGTCTTTGCTCCAGCAGTAATGGAAAGACTGGAGAACACTGGATCTGTTTTCCCTGTTCCCTTGACAGCTCCTCACTGGGTTCAGTTGACACCTCTTGCCCCTCTTACTCGGGGACCAGGAACTAGAACAGCTTCTCTGCTCCTAGCACCTGGCAGCACGCCATTCTTGGTCCTTCTCTCATTCTTGTGACAGCTTGAAAACCACTTTCATCTCAATCTTTTCTTCTGCTTCATTAGATGAAGTGTCTCTATTTGGAATCTTGTTTAATACATGAGGAAACACCTCTTCTGTGCATGTGATTGAAGAATATTTTGAGTTTTTAAATTTGAGTAACTTTTGATTTAAAAATTACTTTCAAAATTGAATCTCCCTTATTTTCACACTCTCTTTAGGTACCGAATAATAATGAAAACATGCTATCTCTGAACTGTGGTATGTGTTTGTGTGTAGTGTGATTGCTGCAAAATGTAAACACTTATTTTGACTGAGTATAATTTTAAGATGCCTAAACCACAAACACTACCTTAACCATATATCAAAATTTATATCTATGAGGGAACAAAGGAGTATGAGTATGAAGTATGAACTCTTCCCAATGAATCAAAGGTTTTAGAACTAAATCGATACAGCTTCTGATATCTGAGATTTTTTATTTTTTTTTAAATTTTACATTGGTTCTTAAAACCAATCTAATTTTGTCATATATTAGGTTACTTGCATAGATTTCTATAATAGTTCATCTCATATAGTAATAGCTTTATTATTGTAAGCAGCTCTATTTGTATCATACTGCAATTAAGTAATAGTAACTTTTGACCTAATCAATATACAAATTACCATATTTATTCCAAATAATCCAAGCAGCTACAAATATTTATTTAAAGCAATTGTACTAAAAATTATTCTGTGGAGTGGCTGGCCCGATGCATCCAATTACTGAGCCGGAGCTCTGGAGCGCATGCGCCCAGAGCCGGGGCCCCGCGACAACAGAGGCCACTGCGATGGGAGGCCCACACGGGCCAAAGAACAAAGATGGATGAAAATAGATAAATGAAAGACCAGTAGAAGTGGCCCGCCTGCCCCCTCTCCCTCTCCAACCCGCCCCCCCCAAAATTATTCCAGTGAAAGTCTTATAATTTATCATGTTTTTGTATAATTCAATAATAGAAATCAACTAATGGTAGCCCAATTAGAAACAAAACATTCAAATTACGTTAAAATGAAAACTCAGGAAATTTTTGTGCTATGGTTCTGGGTGCTCACAACCTAGCTTCTGTGGTAGCTGAGTCAAACCTGCAGGTGACCCCAGGTCCATGAGACCTCAAAGTTCGACCCTCCTGTTCCCAGGGTGACCACATAAAACAGGGGATCCCCTGACTCTGGGGCCTCTCTGGGGTTCAAGTGAAGCAGGAGGGGCAAAAGAGTCTCTTGGGAAAGGCTGGAACTTGGATCCACCTTGGCCGGAATTTATCTGTTGTGCTCATTTGCTTTCCTTTGCTCTTTGAACCTTCTCTCAGTCAGCACAGCTGCCACCCAGCAGTATTGAGGTCTTTTCTCATGGACGCAGATCTCCTTTCCATGGTAGAAAGTCCTTCCTTTCAATTCTCTGCTTATGTCCTCTGCCCTCTTCTTATAGAGGTTGTAATTCTAATTTGTGGCTTTGCTTTCATGTTTCTACACATGCTGGGAAGTTTCTTTTCTAGTTTCTAAGCAGTACATTTTCTCTTCAAACAATTTTTCTGAAGTTGTGTTAAATGATCTTCATGTACTTTAGGCAATGCTTTCAGCTTCAGCCTCAGCTGCTGAATTTCTCTTTCTGGCTGTGAATTACCACACGGGAGAGATTCTTCTTCCATGTTCAGACTTAATATTTGTTCTGGATGCTCTTCCTTCATTTACTTTTCTTCCCACAGCTGTTGAGCTATTTCTTGCTATTTCACTTCATAACACTGAAAGAACACGGTGAAGTCCATGTCATTAGTGACACCTTCTAATCTGCTTCTGGCCTATAGATGGATCGATGGCCGTTTCCTGCTCCCTTTTATTGCTGGACTTTCAAGTTCCTGTCCTTCACATGATCTCCAAGAGCCCAGCCAAAGACCCCCAAACAGAGGCCACTGCGATGGGAGGCCCACACGGGCCAAAGAACAAAGATGGATGAAAATAGATAAATGAAAGACCAACAGAAGTGGCCCGCCTGCCCCTCTCCCTCTCCAACCCGCCCCCCCCAAAATTATTCCAGTGAAAGTCTTATAATTTATCATGTTTTTGTATAATTCAATAATAGAAATCAACTAATGGTAGCCCAATTAGAAACAAAACATTCAAATTACGTTAAAATGAAAACTCAGGAAATTTTTGTGCTATGGTTCTGGGTGCTCACAACCTAGCTTCTGTGGTAGCTGAGTCAAACCTGCAGGTGACCCCAGGTCCATGAGACCTCAAAGTTCGACCCTCCTGTTCCCAGGGTGACCACATAAAACAGGGGATCCCCTGACTCTGGGGGCCTCTCTGGGGTTCAAGTGAAGCAGGAGGGGCAAAAGAGTCTCTTGGGAAAGGCTGGAACTTGGATCCACCTTGGCCGGAATTTATCTGTTGTGCTCATTTGCTTTCCTTTGCTCTTTGAACCTTCTCTCAGTCAGCACAGCTGCCACCCAGCAGTATTGAGGTCTTTTCTCATGGACGCAGATCTCCTTTCCATGGTAGAAAGTCCTTCCTTTCAATTCTCTGCTTATGTCCTCTGCCCTCTTCTTATAGAGGTTGTAATTCTAATTTGTGGCTTTGCTTTCATGTTTCTACACATGCTGGGAAGTTTCTTTTCTAGTTTCTAAGCAGTACATTTTCTCTTCAAACAATTTTTCTGAAGTTGTGTTAAATGATCTTCATGTACTTTAGGCAATGCTTTCAGCTTCAGCCTCAGCTGCTGAATTTCTCTTTCTGGCTGTGAATTACCACACGGGAGAGATTCTTCTTCCATGTTCAGACTTAATATTTGTTCTGGATGCTCTTCCTTCATTTACTTTTCTTCCCACAGCTGTTGAGCTATTTCTTGCTATTTCACTTCATAACACTGAAAGAACACGGTGAAGTCCATGTCATTAGTGACACCTTCTAATCTGCTTCTGGCCTATAGATGGATCGATGGCCGTTTCCTGCTCCCTTTTATTGCTGGACTTTCAAGTTCCTGTCCTTCACATGATCTCCAAGGAGGCAAAGCAAGAGGATGGTCCTCAGCAGGTGTTCCGCTACTGATGTTATTTGGTTGACTTTGTCTTTCAGGATTTGCTCCATTTGTGTGTTTGATTGCTCCAGCCTTTTTTCTCTTTCTCCTTTTCCTCGACTGTCTGCTTCCATCTCATAATTTCTTGGTTTAACATTTCTTGTCTTTCTGGAAAATGAGTGATTTCATTCATATCATTCATTATTTTCTTCTGAAGTTGTTTCCCATTTTTCTCTAATGCATTTAAAAATGGGTTTTCCATGAGTCACTTGGGAAAACTGAGAAAGCTGGCTCTTCTGTGCTTTCTCAAGGAAATCCACAGTGCTCAGAAATGATAACCTGTTCTGGTTTGTATTCAGTGCTGACAAGCACAAGGTTTGTAACATGGGAGAACTGGCCTCCACCACAAGTGGCCTAAGGGCTTCTTCAGCAGTAGCCATTCATTCACTACATTCTTGGTAGATTTCATGGCAGGCCAAACACTCATTGTCTAGCAATTTTTCAATTCTTAAAATGTGAAGTTTCTTTACTATCAAAACTAGCATCGCAGTTTATACTAGGATCTCCGAGGGAAAGTCAGGGACATCTGATATGTGTCTCAAGCTTCCAGAAATCACCAGCAGAGGACCGCTCAGATGTTCAAGGATCAATTGAAAAATAGAGTGGATGGTAGACAGCATGGCCTCCACGGCTGTGTAGGGTTCCACAGTTCTGCTTCTGAGGACCAGTGTCCTGTGGGCCTCAACTGACCACTCAGAATCCTGCAGAGTGCTTCGTATCTAAGGTAAACAGGTGCCTGACAACATGAAATGCTCGATTAGAATGGGGGAGGGGAGGCCAGCCATGTTCTAGGAAATATCTCTCTTTTGGCTTTGCTATTAAAGTTGAAAGACTTCTCACTTATATAAGTTGTGGGGGAAGTGGAAAGAGCTTGTTTGCAACCCAGAACGTGGCCACTCTAGGCCAGGTCTGGCCCTACGGCAAATCTGTGGCTTCTGGGCTGGTGTAAGGTCTATTTCTTTTCTGAATGATGTGGCCCTGTTTCCATGTTGAGGCCCATTCTTCTAATTGTTTCTTTCTGCTGTACAGATGCTCAGTGTCCAAGGTTCAGACCTCTCTGAGGTGCCCTCTCTGAGTTCGGTCTCTATGGGCAGGCAAGGGTCCAGGGTGAAGTTTAAGCTGTTCAATGTTGAAAATAGTTTAGTTTCATGCCTGGCACAAAGCATGTGCTTAATATATGTCAGCCAATTTAATGTAATAAAACAAACAAAACCAAAAAAAACCTAGAAGAAATTTTAAGTTAGTATCTATCTGAACATGACATTGAAAGGAATAAAATTAGTCAACAGAGAAGAAACTGATCAGATTTCTATCGCATAAAAATTTGAATTATACAGGGCATATTAAAAGGTAATAATATATAGAGTTAAAAAGGATAACACTTTATCTATATATGTATGTATATGTGTTACTATATATATATATATGTATATATATAGAATAAAATAAAAGATATATTCAAAGTCAAAAACTGCAAAAATCAGAAATACCATTACATAGAAAAGTAAAATTAAGCAAAACCACAAATTTTTAATTATGAAAATACAAATAATTTGGAATTTATTTAATTACTTTTTGGTCATGATATTCTAAATCAAGTGTTCTAGTTCTGCTGGTGGAAGAGTCATAGGTACAAACACTCTGGAATACTTCTTTAAAACCTATCATGGATCTTAATAGATCTTACCTTGACAGAACTGAGCGTAGGAATTCCAGTTATAAGAAAACACACCAAGTATATAATTAATGTCTGGACCAAATATCCTGCCTATTTGCTGCAAGTATTGATACTTATTACAGAATAACTTGTAATAGCAGAAATCTGGAAACATCCCTCAAAGTTAAATACAAGGGAAAGATTAAACTAAGAGCTTAGTTCATGTTGATGCTACCTGGGTTTGCAGAACTACTTATAAGATTTGGGGAGGGAATATGATTTGAGATAGCATATTGTCAGAGAAACTTTTGTCTGGGGAGATAGATCAAAATATAAGTTGTGGGGGAAGTGGAAAGAGCTTGTTTGCAACCCAGAACGTGGCCACTCTAGGCCAGGTCTGGCCCTACGGCAAATCTGTGGCTTCTGGGCTGGTGTAAGGTCTATTTCTTTTCTGAATGATGTGGCCCTGTTTCCATGTTGAGGCCCATTCTTCTAATTGTTTCTTTCTGCTGTACAGATGCTCAGTGTCCAAGGTTCAGACCTCTCTGAGGTGCCCTCTCTGAGTTCGGTCTCTATGGGCAGGCAAGGGTCCAGGGTGAAGTTTAAGCTGTTCAATGTTGAAAATAGTTTAGTTTCATGCCTGGCACAAAGCATGTGCTTAATATATGTCAGCCAATTTAATGTAATAAAACAAACAAAACCAAAAAAAACCTAGAAGAAATTTTAAGTTAGTATCTATCTGAACATGACATTGAAAGGAATAAAATTAGTCAACAGAGAAGAAACTGATCAGATTTCTATCGCATAAAAATTTGAATTATACAGGGCATATTAAAAGGTAATAATATATAGAGTTAAAAAGGATAACACTTTATCTATATATGTATGTATATGTGTTACTATATATATATATATGTATATATATAGAATAAAATAAAAGATATATTCAAAGTCAAAAACTGCAAAAATCAGAAATACCATTACATAGAAAAGTAAAATTAAGCAAAACCACAAATTTTTAATTATGAAAATACAAATAATTTGGAATTTATTTAATTACTTTTTGGTCATGATATTCTAAATCAAGTGTTCTAGTTCTGCTGGTGGAAGAGTCATAGGTACAAACACTCTGGAATACTTCTTTAAAACCTATCATGGATCTTAATAGATCTTACCTTGACAGAACTGAGCGTAGGAATTCCAGTTATAAGAAAACACACCAAGTATATAATTAATGTCTGGACCAAATATCCTGCCTATTTGCTGCAAGTATTGATACTTATTACAGAATAACTTGTAATAGCAGAAATCTGGAAACATCCCTCAAAGTTAAATACAAGGGAAAGATTAAACTAAGAGCTTAGTTCATGTTGATGCTACCTGGGTTTGCAGAACTACTTATAAGATTTGGGGAGGGGGAATATGATTTGAGATAGCATATTGTCAGAGAAACTTTTGTCTGGGGAGATAGATCAAAAGGTGCTTATTACTACATACTCAATGGGTGGTTGCCAGCGAGGTGCATATTTGGGGATTTGGACAAAATGTATGTTAAGTTGCTTCAGTTGTGTCCAAATCTTTGGGATCCTATGGACTCTAGTTCATAAGGCTCCTCTGTACAGAGGGTTTCTCCAGGCAAGAATACTGGAATGAGTTGCTATTTCCTCCTTCAGGGAATCTGCCCAACCCAGGGATCAAAACAGCATCTCTTATGTCTTCTACATTGGCAGGAGGGTTCCTGACCACTATGACCACCTGAGAAGCTAAATAAAAAATAAATAGATAATTAAATTGGGCAAAGTTAGTGAAAGGAGTTAAGAGGTACAAACTTTCAGTTTTAAGATGTCACAGAAATATAATATATAGTGCAAAGGGTGCAATGAATCATACTATAATAATTCATATCATAACATATGGTTAATAGATATATCATGGTTGTCATTTTCAAATGTATTTAAATGTCAAATAATTATGTTGTATACCTAGATAACAAAATATAGGCTTATCAATTCTACTTCAAATCAAACAAAATCAAGTAAGCAAAATGAGCAAAATATTTTATTGGATACATTTCCAGTTAAGATATCCAGCTGATAAAGTCATGAAAAGAAGCTCAGTGTCATTATTCATCAGGGAAATACATGTCAAAACTACTCCCATATGTTTCTCTCTCTGTGTGTGTGTGTGTGTTATATATATATATATATATCACACACACATATATATATATTCCTTCACACCTCCTTGAATGACAACTTTAAAAGAAAATGGCCGATCAGGTCTTTCAGAGAATGTAGAGCCATTTTCACAGATTTCTTTCAGGAGTGTAAAATGACACAACCACTTTGGAAACTGATTGGAAACTTCTTAAAAGTTAAATACAAGGGAAAGATTAAACTAAGAGCTTAGTTCATGTTGATGCTACCTGGGTTTGCAGAACTACTTATAAGATTTGGTGAGGGAATATGATTTGAGATAGCATATTGTCAGAGAAACTTTTGTCTGGGGAGATAGATCAAAAGGTGCTTATTACTACATACTCAATGGGTGGTTGCCAGCGAGGTGCATATTTGGGGATTTGGACAAAATGTATGTTAAGTTGCTTCAGTTGTGTCCAAATCTTTGGGATCCTATGGACTCTAGTTCATAAGGCTCCTCTGTACAGAGGGTTTCTCCAGGCAAGAATACTGGAATGAGTTGCTATTTCCTCCTTCAGGGAATCTGCCCAACCCAGGGATCAAAACAGCATCTCTTATGTCTTCTACATTGGCAGGAGGGTTCCTGACCACTATGACCACCTGAGAAGCTAAATAAAAAATAAATAGATAATTAAATTGGGCAAAGTTAGTGAAAGGAGTTAAGAGGTACAAACTTTCAGTTTTAAGATGTCACAGAAATATAATATATAGTGCAAAGGGTGCAATGAATCATACTATAATAATTCATATCATAACATATGGTTAATAGATATATCATGGTTGTCATTTTCAAATGTATTTAAATGTCAAATAATTATGTTGTATACCTAGATAACAAAATATAGGCTTATCAATTCTACTTCAAATCAAACAAAATCAAGTAAGCAAAATGAGCAAAATATTTTATTGGATACATTTCCAGTTAAGATATCCAGCTGATAAAGTCATGAAAAGAAGCTCAGTGTCATTATTCATCAGGGAAATACATGTCAAAACTACTCCCATATGTTTCTCTCTCTGTGTGTGTGTGTGTGTGTATATATATATATATATATATACACACACACATATATATATATATTCCTTCACACCTCCTTGAATGACAACTTTAAAAGAAAATGGCCGATCAGGTCTTTCAGAGAATGTAGAGCCATTTTTCACAGATTTCTTTCAGGAGTGTAAAATGACACAACCACTTTGGAAACTGATTGGAAACTTCTTAAAATTTTAATTATATATCAACCTATGACAAAGAAGTCAAAACTAGAGAAATGAAAATACATGCCTATAAAAAGCCTTATACAAAAAAAATGATGATTGCAGCTTTATCCATACTAGGTCCAAAGTGTCCAAATGCCTTTGAACTTGTGAATGAATAATCAATTGGGAGTACATCCATACAATGGAACAGTGTTCAACAACAAATAAAACAAAGTTACTGAACATGTAATAATGACAGATGGGTCTGATAAGCATAGATCTGAGTGAAAGGAGCAGATACACACACACACATACACACACACAGCATTGCATGTGCATATATGTGAGAGAAGCCAAGAAAAACCCGTCTTAAAACCTCTCCATCTTCTACTGCACATCACATTTGCTTTCACCTAAAAACAGTTTCCTGCTTTAAACAGTTCCTGTGACTGGAGGGAATAGTTCCAGCTAATTCAGGATAATCTCCTTATCTTAAAATCTATAAAGCAAACCACACCTGCCAAGTGTCCTTTGCCATGTAACGCAACGCATTCACAGGGATTAAGGCATAACCCTTTTCTTGTTTGGTGGAGGGGGGAGGTGGTAGAGATTACTATTCTGCCTCCCACCTTCATTTCTTCTAAATTAGAAACAAAGCACGCTGGCTGTACAGCTGAACACATGCCACTGCACCCTGGGAGATTCTCAGTTGACTAGAATATTCTTAAATAAAATGACACATGTTAAACTTCTAACCTACAGAACTGTAAAATAATAAATTTTACAGTTTGTGCTGTTTAAGTCACTAAATTTGTGGCAAATGTTACAGCATAATCAGGAAACTAAGACAAATGTCCAAGGTAGCTTCTGTGAAAAAGCGAAAACAAAATCATACTTTCCTAAATATTCATCAAAAGGTAACAGCATTTACAATGTTTTTTAGGTCTCCATTTATAGAAATATAAAAGAATATAGCAGTAAGATAAAAAGGAGTAATCACAGACATTAACAGAGGAAAAGTTCTAGTGATCATATTACTTTAGTTATAGTAAGGTCTCACAATACAAAAATAAATTATGACTTTATTCAGGGAAGTATGAATTAAAAAATGAATAATCGCAATCCCAAATCAAACTCTATTTCTTTCTCTCCCTACTCTCTCTGTCTCTGTCTGTCACACACACATATCTATATCTGCCTATGTATGTGTTGATTGATCTGTTTCTAATCTTTGTATCAATTAATGTATTGTAATAAAAATGAAGATCCTAATAGATAACAATGAACAAGTATATATGTAAAATTGAACTGCATTCAAAATAATAAATGCCATGAAACTTTTAAAGACAATATTATAATACAATTGAACTGCATATCAATAATCATGCAATGATATGTTAAGATATAAGAAAGGGAAAAATATTACAGCGTAAGAAAAGATATAATCAGCATGTATGTGTGTGTGTTTGGTCTTTAGTAAAAATGTGAAGTCTCAGAAATTTTGAATCAGTAGGTCAAGAGAGGCATCAATGATTCTGCATGTTTAAACATCAGCATAGTTGTCTAATGTATGTGAACAATGACCCACACTTGGGCAAATACTGCATCGGGATGAACTCAGATGTTGCCCTTTGGGGATGCCTATCTTGACTCCATAGGACTATATTATGACCTTTTATATTTCTGAATAGCTATTTATCATTTCTTTGGTCACGTGAAAATTATACATTTGTGTTTGCTGGTTTCCTTTCACTAAGGATTAAAATCCTTCAGGTAAAATGTACATATTGTAAGTCTTTGCTTTTCCTGTTCCCAATCCATTTACGACAAGATGGCTGCTGAATAAATATTTGATAAATGAATGAACTAGTGAGTTAAGGAGCATTTCAAATTTAATATTTAAGGTTTAGTTATAAGCAGCAAACAATTCTCTCTAACTGATACATAGAAAACATTAATGCAATGTTTTTAGGTCTCCATTTATAGAAATATAAAAGAATATAGCAGTAAGATAAAAAGGAGTAATCACAGACATTAACAGAGGAAAAGTTCTAGTGATCATATTACTTTAGTTATAGTAAGGTCTCACAATACAAAAATAAATTATGACTTTATTCAGGGAAGTATGAATTAAAAAATGAATAATCGCAATCCCAAATCAAACTCTATTTCTTTCTCTCCCTACTCTCTCTGTCTCTGTCTGTCACACACACATATCTATATCTGCCTATGTATGTGTTGATTGATCTGTTTCTAATCTTTGTATCAATTAATGTATTGTAATAAAAATGAAGATCCTAATAGATAACAATGAACAAGTATATATGTAAAATTGAACTGCATTCAAAATAATAAATGCCATGAAACTTTTAAAGACAATATTATAATACAATTGAACTGCATATCAATAATCATGCAATGATATGTTAAGATATAAGAAAGGGAAAAATATTACAGCGTAAGAAAAGATATAATCAGCATGTATGTGTGTGTGTTTGGTCTTTAGTAAAAATGTGAAGTCTCAGAAATTTTGAATCAGTAGGTCAAGAGAGGCATCAATGATTCTGCATGTTTAAACATCAGCATAGTTGTCTAATGTATGTGAACAATGACCCACACTTGGGCAAATACTGCATCGGGATGAACTCAGATGTTGCCCTTTGGGGATGCCTATCTTGACTCCATAGGACTATATTATGACCTTTTATATTTCTGAATAGCTATTTATCATTTCTTTGGTCACGTGAAAATTATACATTTGTGTTTGCTGGTTTCCTTTCACTAAGGATTAAAATCCTTCAGGTAAAATGTACATATTGTAAGTCTTTGCTTTTCCTGTTCCCAATCCATTTACGACAAGATGGCTGCTGAATAAATATTTGATAAATGAATGAACTAGTGAGTTAAGGAGCATTTCAAATTTAATATTTAAGGTTTAGTTATAAGCAGCAAACAATTCTCTCTAACTGATACATAGAAAACATTAATGCAATGTTTGATAATATACCCAGTCATTGGAAAAAAAATAACAGAGATTTAGATAGACTGAGGCTTGGATGCTTGAAAAACATAAACAATCAAAAAATGCCGAAAGAATAGCCTGATGACGATGCCATTGCTCTGTAACACTTCGGGATGAACTTTCAAGTTGAAACTATAACCACCACTAATGTACTTACCCTTATAATCACCATTTTTTCTGTCATATTAAAGCCTCGACAACTGCCAGGCAACTCTGTAGTCTGTTCCTTCATGTCATAAACTTTGAAAATAAAGGCTCACTCAGACCGTAGGCGACATGATTGAATTCTAGCTTCCAGAAAGTCTGAATATTTAGATACTTTCAAGTCAGAAGGCAGGACTGACCTTGCCTATTATGTCAGTCAAGCCATTTTCTGTCCCCCTTTACATGCTGGACATTGTGCCTGCCCTGGAGGTGGAGAAGTTCCCTCCATCAAAAGAGCTCAAGTTCCATTCAATTCAGTGGTCACAAAACA
The DNA here is from genome assembly GCA_022376925.1 of Tragulus kanchil. Lineage (NCBI taxonomy): Eukaryota > Metazoa > Chordata > Mammalia > Artiodactyla > Tragulidae > Tragulus > Tragulus kanchil. The sequence continues at coordinate 222,827,013 of JAIOJX010000028.1, read as the reverse complement.
TTTTAAAGCTGCCTGCATGCTGCTGAAGTTTTTGAATACTTTATTTTCATATTTGAATACTTGCTATGGAATTGACACATTCAGATAATCTCAAGAAAATAAATTCTCCAAAATTTTGCTTCATTGTAGGGGATACCTTTGAGGCATACTGATCCACAGAGATAAAACTCTTCAATATATGATAGTATTTTTTTTCGAAGGTAAAAATAAAACTGAGATGGATTGGCAAAAATAAAATTTTATTGCTAGAATTAAGTTCTTGGTATGAATATGAAAGTCAGATGAAAGTTACTTAAAATGAGTGAAAGTACAATTCCAAATCTTAATAAGGATAGGAAAGTGCTTAGAAATTCCAAAAACAGGTCATTCAGAATGTTCACCCAACCTTTCTGAATACAACTCAGAATGAAACGACAGCAACCATAGATAATTATTTGCCTTCTATTTCTATTTTCAGTTCATATGCATAAATACATTATGTATAGGTTTATGTAGAGTATATTTTGAGTATACTTTTCATAGATTAACTTAGGCAAGAACTTTCATAGAATGTTGCTGAGTCAAATATATTTTATGGGCTATCTGCTCACCTGTTCCCTAACGTCAAGAAAATATCTATATTAAAGTGTGCGTTTTATTATCAAGACCGATTATTGAGATTTATTCTTGACATTGACTTATTTCTGTATTTCCACATTAATTTATAACCTTGGCACATTCATTTTATATTTAGCATATGTTTAGTCTTCCATTTATACTCAACTCATTAGCAAAGTCGTTCTATTAATGTCCTCTCTTTTTCCAAATTCCCATTCTTCCAAATGCAGCCTCCCTCTACTGGTAGGATATTATGAAATTATCAATATATTAGTCTTCTTCTGAAATCATTCTAGATATTTTAATGAGATATAATTGAACTTTTTATCTTGGCCTACAGAGTTCCTCTCCTGTTACCTTCATCCATTGCCACATCTGATTCACTCAGTCCACTTCCATCATCCTGGCATTTATTCAGTTCCTCAAATTCCTGAAATCCTTTCCCAATGCTCAGCATTAGACTCAAAGAAGCATTCACACCTCCTTACAGCTAGATTAACAATCTTCACTATTTTCTCTTCTCTTAGGCCCTAGTATTTATCATTATTTCTAATTTTATGCTCACGTGTTTATTTAACTATTCACCTCTTCCATTAAACTATAAATTCCATGTGGACCAGAGACTCTGTAGACTCTATTTTATTTTACCCCTATAGCCATACATTTAGCACAATGTCTAGCAAAAAGCAGATGCCCAGGAACAGGAAGTATCAGTTAAACAAATGGATAAAAGAAGAATATAATATCAAAAAGTTGATGAGCAATTATATTATACTATTTATGGGTAACAGTAAATAACTAAAGTAAATACTTAGAAAATTGTAATCATGCATTTACAGACTTTTTCATTTCACACTTGAGAAAGTTGGATATATATGTTGTTCAATATTCACACTTGGATGTCATTTGCAGCTACAAGTCCAAGTAGATGCTCAATACTGGAAAGAAGAAAAAATAAGAGAATGACACAAAGTGAAACTAAGAGCAAACAAATGTATTTCTGCTTAAAGATGTGTACCATAAGGAAATAAAGACTGATTCCTAAATAAATTTGGTTTTGTTCTTAAAGTTAACATCTTACATAGTTCAACTGACAAAAACAATAAATTAATATTTGCCCAATTCAGCTTTCTTTTCAAATTTCATTTGGAAATACTTCAAACATTTGGACTTATGTAAAAATAATTGAAAATCACACATATTCCTTTCACCTGGATTCAACTCTTGTTAACATTTAGCACTATTTGCTTTATCATTTGTGCTGTTTCTTTACTCTCAAATGGTTAAGAAAATTATATGTATTGAATATATTTATGTGTGGATAAGTATATTGTACATACATCTCTGTGTCTATATATACATTATACATACTCTGTATTTATATTTATATGTATATACATATATGTTATTTTAATTATTTTTCCTGAGCCACTTGAGGATTATTTACTTACACAATGGTCTTTAATGGTTAAATATATCAGAGTTGCATTTTTGAGAATGAGGCTAATATTATAAATAATCACAGTAGTGTGAACACCCTAAGTAAATTTAATCTTTATAGTGCGTTTTTCTAATTTACTATTTGTATTCAAATATTTTCAATGAATCTCATAAAGTCACTTAGATCTTTGCTTTCATTTCTTAATAGAGTATTCTGTCTGTAATAACATGATACATGTGTTTTCAGATCATTTTTTAAATTCAAATTTATTACATTTACTTTAATGTGGAACATTTCTTACCCCTCTCTTTGTAATTTATGACATTATTTGTTTAAAGAAGGTACTCATTTTTATTTTAATGGATTTTACGCATTTTGAATTTATCTGATATTCTCTCAAATATAATCCAGATATAATAGGACAATGCTTCTTTTAAGCTCTTGATTCCTCAGTTGGGCTCCTTCAGAGAGTCATTCTAATATCTATGTGAGAAAGTTAGTTTGGGCTAGTGCTCTCCAAATGGAAGAGTTCCAGATACGTTGGATCACTGTGCAGCTCCAGAGAAGAGTGAGGAAAAACATTCCAGTGGCAAAAATGTGGCTGTACAAAGTAAAGACTTTGAAAAAAAAATGACACAAAGTGAAACTAAGAGCAAACAAATGTATTTCTGCTTAAAGATGTGTACCATAAGGAAATAAAGACTGATTCCTAAATAAATTTGGTTTTGTTCTTAAAGTTAACATCTTACATAGTTCAACTGACAAAAACAATAAATTAATATTTGCCCAATTCAGCTTTCTTTTCAAATTTCATTTGGAAATACTTCAAACATTTGGACTTATGTAAAAATAATTGAAAATCACACATATTCCTTTCACCTGGATTCAACTCTTGTTAACATTTAGCACTATTTGCTTTATCATTTGTGCTGTTTCTTTACTCTCAAATGGTTAAGAAAATTATATGTATTGAATATATTTATGTGTGGATAAGTATATTGTACATACATCTCTGTGTCTATATATACATTATACATACTCTGTATTTATATTTATATGTATATACATATATGTTATTTTAATTATTTTTCCTGAGCCACTTGAGGATTATTTACTTACACAATGGTCTTTAATGGTTAAATATATCAGAGTTGCATTTTTGAGAATGAGGCTAATATTATAAATAATCACAGTAGTGTGAACACCCTAAGTAAATTTAATCTTTATAGTGCGTTTTTCTAATTTACTATTTGTATTCAAATATTTTCAATGAATCTCATAAAGTCACTTAGATCTTTGCTTTCATTTCTTAATAGAGTATTCTGTCTGTAATAACATGATACATGTGTTTTCAGATCATTTTTTAAATTCAAATTTATTACATTTACTTTAATGTGGAACATTTCTTACCCCTCTCTTTGTAATTTATGACATTATTTGTTTAAAGAAGGTACTCATTTTTATTTTAATGGATTTTACGCATTTTGAATTTATCTGATATTCTCTCAAATATAATCCAGATATAATAGGACAATGCTTCTTTTTAAGCTCTTGATTCCTCAATTGGGCTCCTTCAGAGAGTCATTCTAATATCTATGTGAGAAAGTTAGTTTGGGCTAGTGCTCTCCAAATGGAAGAGTTCCAGATACGTTGGATCACTGTGCAGCTCCAGAGAAGAGTGAGGAAAAACATTCCAGTGGCAAAAATGTGGCTGCCGTCACTATTTCCAAGCTGAAAACATTTGAATGAAATGATGACAGGAGAACCCTTTGCTTTCACGACTTCAGTCTCTCTAACTCTACCAGAAATAAGAAAGAAGTATTTTTCACCAGTACAAGTCAACATTCCTTTTCCATTCTTTGAAATCTTCCTGAAGACTATGAACAAATAAAAGTATATTGAAAAAAAAACCCAAAAAACCAGGGAGAAGGAAATGTTAAGAGAGTTTCTCGTCAGAGATGAAGAAGTTTGACAAATGAATTGAATGAATACAGGTTTCTATAAAAACTATTTTCAGGGCTTCCCTGGTGGTCCATTGGGCAAGGACACCGCCTTGCAGTGCAAGGGGTGCCAGTTTGATCCCTGGCCGGGGAAGATCCCATGTGCTGCGGGAGCGGCTGGACTGATGTGTCCAATTACCGAGCCGGAGCTCTGGCGCGCATGTATCCAGAGCTGATGCTCAGTGACAACGGCGGCCACCGCGATGGGAGACCCACAAGAACCAAAGAACAAAGACTGATGAAAATAGACAAATGAAAGACCAATAGAAGTGGCCCACCCACCTCCTCCCTCCCCAACCCACCCCCACAAAAAATAAATAAATAAATATTAAAAAAAAAAAGTATTTTCAATTTAAAATAACAAAGTTTTTAATGATATAGTCACTTGAAAAACATACAATTGGAAAATAATTAAAAGTTAATAAGATGTGGCCATTTGCCTTAAATATTAATATGCAATACATATTACAAATGAGTGTTAATAGTAATATTGGAAATGAGTATTATGGTAACTTCTCTTACTTCCACTTGTCTTTTAGAATAATTTGCCTTAACTGTTATCTCTGGTGGAGTTTATACCAGATGTGAACCAGATATGTGGTTGCTAGGGCTTAATTTCTGCTTCTATGGAAACTGCTCTGGTGCGTGTTGGTTTTAAATCACTTCCTGCAGGCTGACACTTAAGAGGCACCTGTTCAAAGAAATAGCTTCCTTAGCAATGAAGCCCCACACTGAGAGGAGAAAAGTCTTTCATATTTAACTTCCTCCACATTGAATTACCAGTTAATATTTCCAGTATTTAGGAAACTACATTTTGAGAATACATTTCACTGTGACAAAAATGTGTTTATTTAAATGAACAGTGATGGTGAATATTTAAGAAGATTTCTCTCCACGTGTCAGAGGCTAGGTTACTAAGGACATTTGTTGTAGTGATACCCTTTGATACCAGAATGGGGTAATTAGCAACAGAATAATTAGAAGTCAGGGGGAGAAACACAAATACCATATGAGATCACTCCTATGCGGTATCTAAAGTATGATACAAATGAACTTACTTACAAAACAGAAACAGACTCACAGACATGAAAAACAAATCTATGGTTACCAAAGGGGAAAGGGAGAAGGAAAGGAATAAATTAGGAGTTTGGGATTAGGAGATAAGAAATACCATATATAAAATAGGTGACCAAGGGCTTCCCTGGTGGTCCAGTGGGTTAGGACACTGCCTTGCAGGGCAAGGGGCACCAGTTCAATCCCTGGTCTGGGAAGATCCCACGTGCCGTGGACCAGCTAGACCGATGTGTCCAATTACTGAGCTGGAGCTCTGGAGCGCATGCGCCCAGAGCCGGTGCTCTGCAACAACGGAGGCCACCGTGATGCGAGGCCCACACAGGCCAAAGAACAAAGATGGATGAAAATAGATAAATGAAAGACCAATAGAAGCGGCCAAAAAAAAAAAAAAAAGACGACCAACAAGTCCTACTGTATAGCATATGGAACTATAGTCAATATCCTATAATAAACCATGATGGAAAAGAACATGAAAAATATGGATGTATAACTGAATCACTTTGCTAGAAATTTGCAAATACTGTAAGCCATCTATACTTCAATAAAAATTAAAATAAATTACCCATATATTTTTAAAAAGAATAGACTCATTATAGAATAAGGTGGTTTTGGTATTGACCAGAGTTCTTGGCCTTCCCACTTTTGACAGTTGTGTTTTTGCTTTTTTCTTTATCTTCTTGTCCATAATTTGCCCCAATTGTGCATGCACACAGTTATTTTTAGTCCCTTATATTTTCTTTAGAATTGTGGTGCTGGAGAAGACCCTTGAGAGTCCTTTGACCTGCAAGGAGATCAAACCAGTCAATCTTAAAGGAAATCAATCCTGACTATTCATTGAAAAGACTGTTGTTGAAACTGAAGTTCCAGTGCTCTGGCCACCTGATGCAAAGAGCTGACTCACCAAAAGAGACCCTGATGCTGGGGAAGATAGAAGGCAAAAGGAGAAAGGTGTGGCAGAGGAAGAATAGGTTGAATAGCATCATCAACTCAATGGACATGAATGTGAGCAAACTTCAGGAGATAGTAGAGGACAGAGGAGCTGGCCTGTTGCAGTCCATGAGGTCACAAAAAGACAGGTATGACTTAGCAACTGAGCAACAACAACACACTTTGTATTTTTTTGCTCCAGGACATGTTTGTCCAGGTACAAGAACTACAGCAAAGGGTCCCAGGCTCCAGATCCCAGCATGTGTCAGTTTTTTTTTTTTTTTTTTTAATTTATTTATCTTTTGAGGGGTGAGGTGGGGAGGGAGGGGAACGGGTGGGCCACTTCTATTGGTCTTTTATTTGTCTATTTTCATCAGTCTTTGTTCTTTGGCTCCTGTGGGCTTCCCATTGCGGTGGCCTCTGTCGTTGCAGAGCACCAACTCTGGGCGCATGCGCTCCAGAGCTTCGGCTCGGTAACTGGACACATCGGTCCAGCCGCTCCACAACACGTGGTATCTTCCCAGGCCAGGGATCGAACCGGCGCCCCTTGCACTGCAAGGCAGTGTCCTTACCCACTGGACAACCAGGGGAAGCCCATGTGTCAGTTTTTGAAGACTTTTTGAATCTTAAAGGTACCTGTGAAGAATATAATGTCTTCTCTCTAAAAAAAAACAAACAAAAACAAAAACCAAAAAACACTTAAAATATTTAGGAATATGTATCAAAAATTCAGGGTCATAAGTTTTCTCTTTAATGATGTGTTTTGCCTTTCTTTCTCTGCTGGGCAGATTACCAGAGTTCTTGGCCTTCCCACTTTTGACAGTTGTGTTTTTGCTTTTTTCTTTATCTTCTTGTCCATAATTTGCCCCAATTGTGCATGCACACAGTTATTTTTAGTCCCTTATATTTTCTTTAGAATTGTGGTGCTGGAGAAGACCCTTGAGAGTCCTTTGACCTGCAAGGAGATCAAACCAGTCAATCTTAAAGGAAATCAATCCTGACTATTCATTGAAAAGACTGTTGTTGAAACTGAAGTTCCAGTGCTCTGGCCACCTGATGCAAAGAGCTGACTCACCAAAAGAGACCCTGATGCTGGGGAAGATAGAAGGCAAAAGGAGAAAGGTGTGGCAGAGGAAGAATAGGTTGAATAGCATCATCAACTCAATGGACATGAATGTGAGCAAACTTCAGGAGATAGTAGAGGACAGAGGAGCTGGCCTGTTGCAGTCCATGAGGTCACAAAAAGACAGGTATGACTTAGCAACTGAGCAACAACAACACACTTTGTATTTTTTGCCCCAGGACATGTTTGTCCAGGTACAAGAACTACAGCAAAGGGTCCCAGGCTCCAGATCCCAGCATGTGTCAGTTTTTTTTTTTTTTTTTTTAATTTATTTATCTTTTGAGGGGTGAGGTGGGGAGGGAGGGGAACGGGTGGGCCACTTCTATTGGTCTTTTATTTGTCTATTTTCATCAGTCTTTGTTCTTTGGCTCCTGTGGGCTTCCCATTGCGGTGGCCTCTGTCGTTGCAGAGCACCAACTCTGGGCGCATGCGCTCCAGAGCTTCGGCTCGGTAACTGGACACATCGGTCCAGCCGCTCCACAACACGTGGTATCTTCCCAGGCCAGGGATCGAACCGGCGCCCCTTGCACTGCAAGGCAGTGTCCTTACCCACTGGACAACCAGGGGAAGCCCATGTGTCAGTTTTTGAAGACTTTTTGAATCTTAAAGGTACCTGTGAAGAATATAATGTCTTCTCTCTAAAAAAAAACAAACAAAAACAAAAACCAAAAAACACTTAAAATATTTAGGAATATGTATCAAAAATTCAGGGTCATAAGTTTTCTCTTTAATGATGTGTTTTGCCCTTGTGAAAATTCATATGAATTAATACTTTGAATATCCCTGTGTGAAAACTAGAATTTGGGCAGATTACCAAGTAGTGCAACTTGTAATTTGTTCTCTGTCTTCCTTGGTTCATGGATATGTATGAACATATTTCTCTACACATATACACACACATATGCATACATTTCACTGCTTGATTTATTAGAACTCATTATAAAAGATTTTTCTGAAATAGCTATTTAATTTTTAAAAAGACTCCAAATGTTATCATTTCTGGGAAAAGTACCTGACATGTGCTAAAACCTGCAGCCTGCCGGGCTCCTCTGTCCTTGGGATGTCCTGGGCAAGAATATTGGAGTAGGTCACCATTTCCTGCTATGGGGGACCTTCCCAACCCAAGGACTGAATCTGGCTTTTCTACATCTCCTGCATTACAGAAAGACTCTTTACCACTGAGCCATGAGGGAAGCCATTGTAAAATCATGACTGAGTGAAATAGAGATAGAGATGTAATATTTCTTCACCCTGACATATTAAAACAAAACTCAACTTGTTTTAAAACGAACTTTGATTTTCCCCAGTAATACATTCCTGGAATGTGCTTTTAAAACTTTATTAAAGTCCTTATAATTAATCTTCATTAAATTCTCTTTTTGCTTCTCTCCCCTATCAATTCATTACCTATTATAAAGAACCAGAAATCTGCTTGTAACATGTATTAGTGAAAATAGAAAGGATATAAGAAAAAATATGTCTTAAGTGGTTATTGAATGCCACTTTTGTTCTTACTACACAGGACATGTCTCCTAGACCCCTCTGGGAAGGAAGACAAATAGTAAATAGTTTTTTTCTATAGCAGTCTCTTAAATGCTGCAACTGTCTTTTGCCAGAATATGTTTCCTCTTTATTCAGTTATATATTTTGAAAATCCTTTCTATTTTTATCTGAATCTCAATTTATCCTCAAACACACAGTAACATATATTATTTATTTATATTCAACACTTCCTTTGGGTTTATTTACAGCTTTGAATTACCTTAATAATATTTAGACTAAACTTCAAGTAAAACCTGCTAAGATTCTTTTTAATAAGAATCATTGTCAATTAATCCCAAAGCAATGGATTTTGCAACTATACAAATGTAAATAGGATGAGAATGAAATAAAAATAAAATTAAATTCAAACCTTTACAATCATAGAATTTACCCAGAGTCTATTTAAAATCAGTAGGGTAGAAAAGCAGATGGATCTGGAAAAGAAGAGGAGATTTGAGGGAAAAAAACCCTGTATATTTATGTGACAAAATATTCAGTTATGCTGTGACATTTATAAAACATGATACTTTATTTAACTTCTCAATTTTCCCAGGAAGAAAGTATTACAGATGAAATAACTTGGAAAAAAAAATGTTATTATAATTCACTTTAAAGTTAAAAAGAGGCTGAGATCCTTATTACTCATTGAAAAACAAGATAGCAAATTGACTATACTGAAAACAAAACTCAGTGAATAAACACGCAACAATTACACTAAAGGAAAGCTTTTCTACATCTCCTGCATTACAGAAAGACTCTTTACCACTGAGCCGTGAGGGAAGCCATTGTAAAATCATGACTGAGTGAAATAGAGATAGAGATGTAATATTTCTTCACCCTGACATATTAAACCCTCAACTTGTTTTAAAACGAACTTTGATTTTCCCCAGTAATACATTCCTGGAATGTGCTTTTAAAACTTTATTAAAGTCCTTATAATTAATCTTCATTAAATTCTCTTTTTGCTTCTCTCCCCTATCAATTCATTACCTATTATAAAGAACCAGAAATCTGCTTGTAACATGTATTAGTGAAAATAGAAAGGATATAAGAAAAAATATGTCTTAAGTGGTTATTGAATGCCACTTTTGTTCTTACTACACAGGACATGTCTCCTAGACCCCTCTGGGAAGGAAGACAAATAGTAAATAGTTTTTTTCTATAGCAGTCTCTTAAATGCTGCAACTGTCTTTTGCCAGAATATGTTTCCTCTTTATTCAGTTATATATTTTGAAAATCCTTTCTATTTTTATCTGAATCTCAATTTATCCTCAAACACACAGTAACATATATTATTTATTTATATTCAACACTTCCTTTGGGTTTATTTACAGCTTTGAATTACCTTAATAATATTTAGACTAAACTTCAAGTAAAACCTGCTAAGATTCTTTTTAATAAGAATCATTGTCAATTAATCCCAAAGCAATGGATTTTGCAACTATACAAATGTAAATAGGATGAGAATGAAATAAAAATAAAATTAAATTCAAACCTTTACAATCATAGAATTTACCCAGAGTCTATTTAAAATCAGTAGGGTAGAAAAGCAGATGGATCTGGAAAAGAAGAGGAGATTTGAGGGAAAAAAACCCTGTATATTTATGTGACAAAATATTCAGTTATGCTGTGACATTTATAAAACATGATACTTTATTTAACTTCTCAATTTTCCCAGGAAGAAAGTATTACAGATGAAATAACTTGGAAAAAAAAATGTTATTATAATTCACTTTAAAGTTAAAAAGAGGCTGAGATCCTTATTACTCATTGAAAAACAAGATAGCAAATTGACTATACTGAAAACAAAACTCAGTGAATAAACACGCATTACAATTATTTTCTATCTAGGCATTTTTTCCCACATCTCGACAATATCCTACTCAATTACATATTAGCTCACTTTATAGCACTGTTAATTCAGCCTTAAGAAATAGGTTGAAAGGATATTTCATTATAGATTAATTAAAAGAGGATAATACAAAAAAGCATCATTGCATTCCTTGCAAATTGAAAGACTAAAGTGTAGTGATTAGCTCAGGAAAGTCAATTGGAAGAGATTAAGCATCCCAAGTTCTTGATAAGCAATCATTTTCTTCCCAAGCTCAGTCTTGCTGATTTCTATCTCTTCTGATCCTTCACTATTTCACTAGTTACATTTCTGTAATGTAGTATGATTTTTATGGATCGATTCTCATTTTCTAATATCTTTTCTAAAGTTTTTCTAAAGGCATATTCCTAGGGAAAATTTTTTGAAGCAGATTCGAGTGATGGATGTTTATGTAAGAACACTCTTGGGAATAATCTCTGTAAAAGAGTGATGGAAGCAGAAAGACGGAGAAGTTACATTGTGATGCACATGTCACAGAAATTTCATCTAATCCCATGGAGCTGGGATGGCCCATGAAACTTGTTCCAATTTGAGACAAGTTGATCTGGCATTTGTGCCTTCCCATTAATGTTTTTGAATGATAAAATAGATAGAGAGATAATCTTAAGATAACATTGAATTAGCTTTTATTCTTATTGTAAGGTGCAGGTCTAGGTTCATTATTTTCCATAACAATGCCAAATTGTTCCAGTACTGTTTGTTGAGAAAACTGTCATTTTTGCATGAATTGTCTTTGTGCTCTTGTTAAAATCAGTTGATTCTATTTAGGTGAGCTCATTCCCGTGCTCTATATTGCATCATTGGAAGGCTATCTTTCAATTTTGGGGTTGCTTATTTGAAAATAATCAGGCACAATTATTAAAGTGTTGAGAAATTTTATAAAAGATATTGAACATAGAACAGATAACAGCAGATACTGAACCAGTGTTGAGAAATTTAAAAAAAGATACTGAACATATATCAGATAACAGGAGATACTGAGCCATAGTAAAGTTGACATATGTTTGGAATGTCAAAGAACTGAATTTAAATCTTCCTTGTTAAATGTATGTATATATGTGATATTGTTAATTTACTCTTATAGCTGTAAAATGAATACAGTAATTGCTGATTTTATAAGACTATATATGCATGCTAAGTTGTTTCAGTCATACCCAATTTGTTGTATCCTATGGACTGTAGCCCACCAGGCACCTCTGTAGATGGGATTCTCCAGGCAAGAATAATGGAGTGGGTTGCCATTGTCACCTCCAGTGAATCTTCTGGACTCAAGGATGAACCAATATGTCTTATATTTCCTGCATTGGCAGGTGGGTTCTTTACCATTAGTGCCATATTGGTTAAATTATCCAAATATTTATGATGAAATTTCTCATTGGTTTTCACAGATAAGGTAACTGCTTAAATTGTATCCAACTGAATAATTTTCTTGGTTTGTTTCAACATCTTCTCCAGAAAAATCTTTCCCCTAGCTTTTTCATGCAGTGCTCACTGCTAGCTATCTTTGGTTTAGCTCTGAGTGATTGCAATCAATGTTAGCTCAGTTATAAATTTTAATATAGCCCAGGTTATCTATTTAACACTATTGCTTCTCTGATGGCTCAGACTTAAAGAATATGACTGCAAAGCTGGAGACCCAGGTTTGATCTCTGGAGCGGGAAGATAGATTCCCTAGAGAAGTAAACGGCTACCCAGTCCAGTATTCTTGCCTGGAGAATTCCATGGACAAAGGAGCCTGGAGGGCTACAGTTCATGGGGTTATAAAGAATCGAACAGGAATAGGACATCCTAATGAATTAGCTTTATCATTGTATTTTCCATAACAATGCCAAATTGTTCCAGTACTGTTTGTTGAGAAAACTGTCATTTTTGCATGAATTGTCTTTGTGCTCTTGTTAAAATCAGTTGATTCTATTTAGGTGAGCTCATTCCCGTGCTCTATATTGCATCATTGGAAGGCTATCTTTCAATTTTGGGGTTGCTTATTTGAAAATAATCAGGCACAATTATTAAAGTGTTGAGAAATTTTATAAAAGATATTGAACATAGAACAGATAACAGCAGATACTGAACCAGTGTTGAGAAATTTAAAAAAAGATACTGAACATATATCAGATAACAGGAGATACTGAGCCATAGTAAAGTTGACATATGTTTGGAATGTCAAAGAACTGAATTTAAATCTTCCTTGTTAAATGTATGTATATATGTGATATTGTTAATTTACTCTTATAGCTGTAAAATGAATACAGTAATTGCTGATTTTATAAGACTATATATGCATGCTAAGTTGTTTCAGTCATACCCAATTTGTTGTATCCTATGGACTGTAGCCCACCAGGCACCTCTGTAGATGGGATTCTCCAGGCAAGAATAATGGAGTGGGTTGCCATTGTCACCTCCAGTGAATCTTCTGGACTCAAGGATGAACCAATATGTCTTATATTTCCTGCATTGGCAGGTGGGTTCTTTACCATTAGTGCCATATTGGTTAAATTATCCAAATATTTATGATGAAATTTCTCATTGGTTTTCACAGATAAGGTAACTGCTTAAATTGTATCCAACTGAATAATTTTCTTGGTTTGTTTCAACATCTTCTCCAGAAAAATCTTTCCCCTAGCTTTTTCATGCAGTGCTCACTGCTAGCTATCTTTGGTTTAGCTCTGAGTGATTGCAATCAATGTTAGCTCAGTTATAAATTTTAATATAGCCCAGGTTATCTATTTAACACTATTGCTTCTCTGATGGCTCAGACTTAAAGAATATGACTGCAAAGCTGGAGACCCAGGTTTGATCTCTGGAGCGGGAAGATAGATTCCCTAGAGAAGTAAACGGCTACCCAGTCCAGTATTCTTGCCTGGAGAATTCCATGGACAAAGGAGCCTGGAGGGCTACAGTTCATGGGGTTATAAAGAATCGAACAGGAATAGGCACATCCTGACTCTCTGATACATGTATACACATCTATATATTTGATGCATAGCACTGCAAACTGGAAAAATAAATGACAAAATTAAATACATAATTTATGCACTGTACTTAGAAAATCACCAGCAACATAGCTTCATTAAAATTATCATAGATAATATTAAATTGATGGCTTTAATTTAGAATTTGTTAACTTTTATTATTAATTAATGTGCTTACTTTGGTTGTATTAGTGAATAAGGGCCATATGAGTGAGGATTTTATTTTTTCCCTTTATTTACATTTGCAGGTATTTAAATAATATTGTGCTAAAAATATTCTCAGCCAAAAAGTCTCCAGATTTAAATGATACTAAATAAATCAAACTTTGTAACAACTAGTAATAAAAACAACAGAATAAATTTTGATCTTTTAAAGCAGATAACTTGGAAAACAACTATAATTAAAAGTGTTAATATTCTTTGTTTATGGTTAATTAGGTAAGATTTATTTCTTTTTGAAGTATATTTCTTACTCTACATTTTTATAGATCAGTTTCTTTTTCAGTCTAAGCTTCCAGAAATACATACAATATAATTTAGACCACATTATGCTAAGAAGGAGATATATTTCTTATCTTTTAAAAGAATGAAACATGTATAAATTTATTGCAATTGTCTTATTCTGTGAATAATTAGTAAGAGGCAAAATGTCATTTAATAATACAATGACAGAGGATGGGAGCTAGCAGGAGAAATATGAGTTTGAGAAAGACAAGCATAGATAGGGAGGGCAGGAAGTTCTTACAGAAAGGGAAAGATGGCGGAGGAATGAGAGGAGGATTTCACCAGCTCCCCAACAGAATCACCAGAACTAATCAAGAAATGTTAGCTCAGTTATAAATTTTAATATAGCCCAGGTTATCTATTTAACACTATTGCTTCTCTGATGGCTCAGACTTAAAGAATATGACTGCAAAGCTGGAGACCCAGGTTTGATCTCTGGAGCGGAAGATAGATTCCCTAGAGAAGTAAACGGCTACCCAGTCCAGTATTCTTGCCTGGAGAATTCCATGGACAAAGGAGCCTGGAGGGCTACAGTTCATGGGGTTATAAAGAATCGAACAGGAATAGGCACATCCTGACTCTCTGATACATGTATACACATCTATATATTTGATGCATAGCACTGCAAACTGGAAAAATAAATGACAAAATTAAATACATAATTTATGCACTGTACTTAGAAAATCACCAGCAACATAGCTTCATTAAAATTATCATAGATAATATTAAATTGATGGCTTTAATTTAGAATTTGTTAACTTTTATTATTAATTAATGTGCTTACTTTGGTTGTATTAGTGAATAAGGGCCATATGAGTGAGGATTTTATTTTTTCCCTTTATTTACATTTGCAGGTATTTAAATAATATTGTGCTAAAAATATTCTCAGCCAAAAAGTCTCCAGATTTAAATGATACTAAATAAATCAAACTTTGTAACAACTAGTAATAAAAACAACAGAATAAATTTTGATCTTTTAAAGCAGATAACTTGGAAAACAACTATAATTAAAAGTGTTAATATTCTTTGTTTATGGTTAATTAGGTAAGATTTATTTCTTTTTGAAGTATATTTCTTACTCTACATTTTTATAGATCAGTTTCTTTTTCAGTCTAAGCTTCCAGAAATACATACAATATAATTTAGACCACATTATGCTAAGAAGGAGATATATTTCTTATCTTTTAAAAGAATGAAACATGTATAAATTTATTGCAATTGTCTTATTCTGTGAATAATTAGTAAGAGGCAAAATGTCATTTAATAATACAATGACAGAGGATGGGAGCTAGCAGGAGAAATATGAGTTTGAGAAAGACAAGCATAGATAGGGAGGGCAGGAAGTTCTTACAGAAAGGGGGGAAAGATGGCGGAGGAATGAGAGGAGGATTTCACCAGCTCCCCAACAGAATCACCAGAACTAATCAAGAAATGAAACACCACCAAGAAAACAGCCTGTAGACAACAAAAGCAGTTCTCAGTTCTACAAGGGATGGAGAGCTAGCAGTCCGAACTTTCCCGGAGCTCCCACGGATCCCGGAGCTCCTGTACCCCAGCTCCCACACCGGACTGGGCAGGGAGAGCACTGCGAAGTGCACTGGAGCCACAGAAAGCAGTGCTCAGTGTGAGAATCCCACCAGAGTCAGGACTGTGACAGGGACACGCCAGGTGAGCCTGAGACTGAACTCTATCAGGGCGTGGGAAACAGAACGGGAAATCTCTCGCGGGTCGCAGTCCAGAAGCCTGGCTCCAGCCAGATGGGGAAGCGGCCGCCTGCATTTGGGGCAAGCTGGGAGCCATAGTCCCACGGGAGAGGAGTGTGCCGGCTGCCTGAACTAGCACGCGCAGCCCTAGAGCAGCCGCAAGGAAGCCCGGCATCCGGAATGAGATCTGGGACACGGGATGGGCAGCGGCCGCCTGCACGTGGCCAAGCGGTCACCCATAGTCCAGCAGGACAGGCACACGCCAGCTGCTCCAACTACCCACGCAGCCCCAGAGCTGCCTCAAGGAAGTTGGACACTCAGGACGAGATCCCAGACAAGATACGCTCAGTCCTGCCAGCAGCAGGGTCAGGTCAGAGGCACCGGAAATGAAGCAGAGACTGAAGGCTACTAGCGGATACACAATAGAGCTGGGGAATCCCCTCTGGCACAGAGTCCAGGGAGGCAACCTCTGTCCACTGGATCCACGGTGAACCGCCTGCCCGTTGTGCCCTCCCCCAGCCAGCATCAGGAGCAGAGAGACAGGGGTCAGCTTCTAACAATAGCAATAAGAGAAGAAAAAGAAATAAAAGGAATCCAGATTGGAAAAGAAGAGGTAAAACTCTCTATTTGCAGACAACATGAGATTATACATAGAAAACATGAAAGACAATATTAGAAAACTACTAGAGCTAATCAAAGAATTCAGCAAAGTCGTGGTATATAAAGTCAATACACAGAAATCACTGGCATTCCTACATACAAACAATGAAAAATCAGAAAAGGAAATCAAAGAGGCAATCCCCTTCACCATTGCAACCAAAAGAATAAAATATCTAGGAATAAACCTACCCAAAGAAACAAAAAAATTGTACACAGAAAATTACAAGACACTCGTGAAGAAATTAAAGAAGACTTAAACAGATGGAGAAATATTCCATGTTCCTGGGCCGGAAGAATCAATATTGTGAAAATGACCACACTACCAAATATCATCTAGAGATTCAGTGTGATCCCTATCAAACTCCCAATGACATTCTTCACAGAACTAGACCAAAGAATAACACAGTTCATATGGAAACACAAAAGACCCCAAATAGTCAAAGCAATCCTTAGAAAGAAAAACGGAGCTGGAGGGATCAGCCTCCCTAACTTCAGACTCTACTACAAAGCAACAGTCATCAAGACAGTATGGTACTGGCACAAAAACAGAAATAGAGACCAATGGAACCAGATACAGAACCCAGAGATAAACCGACACACCTATGGATACCTTATTTTCGACAAAGGAGGCGAAACTATAAAATGGGACAAAGACAACCTCTTCAACAAATGGTGCTGGGAAAATTGGACAGTTAAATGTCAGAAAATGAAATTGGAACATTCCCTAACACCATACACAAAGATCAACCCAAAATGGATTCATGACCTAAATGTAAGACCAGAAACCATCAAACTCTTAGAGGAGAATATAGGCAAAACACTCAAGGACATAAATCAAAGAAAGATCTTCTCTGACCCACCTACTAGAATAGTGGAATTAAAAACAAAAATTATCATGTGGGACCTAATGAAACTTAAAAGCTTTTGTACAGCAAAAGGAACAACCAAAAAGCTGAACAGACAGTCCACAGAATGGGAGAAAATAATCACAAATGAAATAACAGACAAAGAATTAATCTCCCAAATCTACAAGCAACTCAGACACCTCAGCACCAGAAAAATGAACAATCCAATCAAAAATTGGGAAAAAGATCTAAAGAGACATCTCACCAAAGAGGACATACAGATGGCCAAAAAGTGCATGAAATGATGCTCAACCTTGCTTCTTATTAGAGAAATGCAAATCAAAACTACAATGAGATATCACCTCACACCAGTGAGAATGGCCATCATCCAAAAATCTACAGAAAATAAGTGCTGGAGAGGGTGTGGAGAAAAGGGAACACTGCTACATTGCTGGTGGGAATGTAAATTGATGCAGTGGCTATGGAGGACAGTATGGAGATTCCTTAAAAAACTAAAAATAGAAGCACCATACAACCCAGCAATCCCACTCTTAGGCTTATACCCTGATGAAATCAAAACTGAAAGAAGCACCTGTACCCCAATGTTCATTGCAGCTCTCTATACAATAGCTAGAACATGGAAGCAACCTAGATATCCATCGACAAATAAATGGATAAACAAATTCTGGTACATATATACAATGGAGTACTTTTCAGCTGTAAAAAGAAATGCAGAAGAATCAGCCCTAATGAGGTGGCTGGATCTAGAACCTATCATAAAAAGTGAAGTAAGTAAAAAAGAGAAAGACAAGTACTGTATACTAACACATATATATGGAATCTAGTTAGAGGGTAATGATAACACATGCAGTGAAGTGATGGAAAAACAGACATAGAGAGCAGACATATGGACATTGTGGGGTATGAACAGTGGATGGGAGGCATAGAGGCAGTAACATGGAAACCTATACTATCATATGTGAAAAAGATAGCTATTGTCATTGCCCTGAGGGAATAGGAGATCCTGCAGGGGCCGGGTGTGATGGCCAGGAGGGGTGGGATGGTGGGACTGGGATCAGGGAGGATGCCAGAGATATGCATATGACTGATCTGGGCACATGCATGTCTGTGAACAGCAAAACTCTGCAAAAATTTTGAAAAGATAAAATGAATAGTGAAAAAAAGAGAAATCCTTATTAAAGAATAAGAAACAATGGTCACAGAAAAAAGGATGATGACAGAAAAAACAATGGTGTTTAAGACACACTAAATAGGAAAACTAAAGAAAAAAAGACATAAAGGAGGAAGCAAGATGTGTGTGGAAGAGAGAGGCATGGAGCCATTCATTCATCCATGTATACAAGCAAGCATTCTTTCAACGTTTATGAGCCTATTAAAATGCCTTGCTCTGTGCTAAATGCCAGCTGTTTAGCAGTAAATAAATTAAACATTGCTTACAGTCTAGTAGGAAACTAAGATAATAATCAATTCTAAAAAAAGTTTTAATTATATAATCAAATGTTCATAGTACTAAATCACAGTGCTAAACTATGAAGGAAAACAGTATGGAGAGCATACTGTGTTATATACATATATATCCTGATTTATAAAGAAATACAATTTTCAAGAAAAATTTATAATTTGTTACCTGTTTTTAGTTTTCATCTGGAAGAATAAATTTCTGGCTTAACTGAAAGTAAACCAGCACATCACCTGCTAAGATTCCCTTGAATTACTCTCTAAATATTCAGTAATTCTAGAGTGGCAAATTATAATATGGAGAATAAATATGCTTATTTGTATTTTAAATTATTCAAGTTCATTGCTAATTTACAATGCTATATTTTATGAAATTATGGAAGTTTTGCAGTCAAGTAAAAAATGCTTAGATTTTAGACCTATTCCTTACCTTCTGTTAAATATTTTTGTAGTTATATTAGAAAAGCCTCCAACAGGAATAGTAGTAACAATGAGGAGGAAAATACAGAGAAGAGGAAAGAGATGAGAAAAAAGGAAAAGAAAAGTAAAAGAAAATCTATTTGACTTTGATTTTGATATCACTACTTTGTCATAGCAAAATGGGTCATATCTAGGACCAACAATAATTTAACTTGTCTAGTAATGTTCTCAGTGAAATCAATAGTTTTACAGTACACGTAAGTTTAGGATATATTCTATGCAATAGAATCCTTAAAGATTAGTGAAAACTCTTGATAAAGAGATTGATTCTCTATAATTCCATAGCTATTTTTTGCCACCCTTCAGAATTATTGTCAAACCTTGTTGGTTATGGGCCACACTAGAAAAAGGATGATGACAGAAAAAACAATGGTGTTTAAGACACACTAAATAGGAAAACTAAAGAAAAAAAGACATAAAGGAGGAAGCAAGATGTGTGTGGAAGAGAGAGGCATGGAGCCATTCATTCATCCATGTATACAAGCAAGCATTCTTTCAACGTTTATGAGCCTATTAAAATGCCTTGCTCTGTGCTAAATGCCAGCTGTTTAGCAGTAAATAAATTAAACATTGCTTACAGTCTAGTAGGAAACTAAGATAATAATCAATTCTAAAAAAAGTTTTAATTATATAATCAAATGTTCATAGTACTAAATCACAGTGCTAAACTATGAAGGAAAACAGTATGGAGAGCATACTGTGTTATATACATATATATCCTGATTTATAAAGAAATACAATTTTCAAGAAAAATTTATAATTTGTTACCTGTTTTTAGTTTTCATCTGGAAGAATAAATTTCTGGCTTAACTGAAAGTAAACCAGCACATCACCTGCTAAGATTCCCTTGAATTACTCTCTAAATATTCAGTAATTCTAGAGTGGCAAATTATAATATGGAGAATAAATATGCTTATTTGTATTTTAAATTATTCAAGTTCATTGCTAATTTACAATGCTATATTTTATGAAATTATGGAAGTTTTGCAGTCAAGTAAAAAATGCTTAGATTTTAGACCTATTCCTTACCTTCTGTTAAATATTTTTGTAGTTATATTAGAAAAGCCTCCAACAGGAATAGTAGTAACAATGAGGAGGAAAATACAGAGAAGAGGAAAGAGATGAGAAAAAAGGAAAAGAAAAGTAAAAGAAAATCTATTTGACTTTGATTTTGATATCACTACTTTGTCATAGCAAAATGGGTCATATCTAGGACCAACAATAATTTAACTTGTCTAGTAATGTTCTCAGTGAAATCAATAGTTTTACAGTACACCGTAAGTTTAGGATATATTCTATGCAATAGAATCCTTAAAGATTAGTGAAAACTCTTGATAAAGAGATTGATTCTCTATAATTCCATAGCTATTTTTTGCCACCCTTCAGAATTATTGTCAAACCTTGTTGGTTATGGGCCACACTAGAGAATATAGTGAAAATTATGGTCTCTTTTGATAAAATTAAGTATGACCAATCTTTCTGAAAAAGTCCATATTGTGGTATCCATCTTAAAGCCTGTTCATGAGCTATAGAAAGTATTTTCCCCTTAGGATAAAATTGGACTTCACAGAACACCAACTGTGCTCTACAATAAATGCAACTAGGTGAACTTTAAACAATGCTTGCTCTCAGGGAACTCAGTTTTACTAGTATATCATTCTTTTCAGACTCCTTTAACAATGTGCCATAGATAGGGTGGGTTGAACAACAGAAATGTATTTTCTCAAAGTTCTGAATGTTGAAGTATGAGATGCCAGTGTGGTCAGGTTCTGATAAGCTCTCTTTTTCCTGGCTTTCAGATAGTCAGTTTCTTATCCAGTCCTCACGTGGCAGAGAGAGAGAGAGAGCTGTGTCTCTTCCACATCTTCTAAGGGACTAATCCCATCATGAGGGTCCCACCCACGTGACTTCATCTAAAGTTAATTAACTTCCAAAGGTCCTAACTTTAAATACCATTATATTGGGAGTTAGATTTCAACACATGCCTTTTAAGGGGACAGAATTAAGTCCCTAGCAACTGGATAGTCAGCCCATTAAGCAGAAACAATACAAGCTCTGAAAGGAATGCTGTAGGAGTAGCAGGGAGGGAGTGACTAAATATGCAAAGTGAGTTGGGAAAAATGGAGTAGGAAACATGAACTAGGCCACAGAATTGGGGGGTAGGAACTTGCCTAAAAAAAGAATATTTCAGATAGAAAAAGTAACATGGGCAACTAGTATGCAGACAATGAGATTAGTGAGTTCCTTTATTCTGGAGAATCAGGAGCATGGAATTGGGGTTAGATTGAGACTGTAAACTCATCTGAATCCATGTTTAAAGATTTTATGTGCATTGTGCTGTGGAATATAAAATTAATTCCACAGGGCACATTTGCTTAGTGCCTTATAAGAAATTAAATGGACAAGATGCATAAAGATGGTATTTTTCTTGCCATAGAGATGAACTTACTCCAAATTAGTGTCCTGCTGGCAATAGCATTAATCTGGTTTATTTTGGAGTCTCCCTCGAGGATGAGCACTGGAAAAAAGTGAACATGATCATTGTTTACTTAATAAAAAGACTTGACACAGATATTGACATTACTCTAACTGAGTAACAATGTAGAAACACATAAGCGATAAGAATATAGAAGACTGAATGTTATCAGTGACGTATATAATAATCTGTAGTTACCTTTAGCTTGAAATGATGTAACCAGAGCCAGGAAAAAGGTGAATGATGTGGTTTTAAACTACACATGGTATAGTCCAAAAAAACAATTGTTTTTATTTCTTTTTCCACATTAAATTTTACTACAAATCATGTATTATTTCTGTTGCTCTCCATCTTAAGGATATGTCATTTGCTTACAATATGATTTTATATTGTGAAACTTTAATGACTTTGGTGATAACGTTCTTAACTGATTGGAAAATAAAAAATAAGAATTAATTGTATAGCACCTGATGTTTACCAGTTGTCACTGATTAATGTTATCTGGAGTCTTAAGTACGATCAAAAACAAAGAACCATAGCTCTTACTGTTCTCTCTCTGAAAACTTACTAAATCTTTTCTATCATACTTCAGTATAGTCTAAGGATCAAGATTCTCTAGCATCTGGAAATACAGACTCTCAGGGTCTACCTTATAGCACTGATCTAGAGCCTGCATTTACCCAGATACCTAGGTGACTTTTGTGCACCTTTCACTTGGGGAACTGGCTCACAGGTCATACTTGGGAGCTGTCAAAAATCAGGGTACAAATCACACTTGGATGTTAATGAACAGGGTTAATCAGTTCAAAGACAGCTTTCTCAGAGGCCTAAAGTCATAAAGTCAAGCTTTCTAGCAGAGTATTAAGTAAGACATTTTGGATTTTCTCAGATAATATCTCCTAATAGCCAGAAATTCTGTCAGTTTTGACTCATATCTTTTATTATCCTCAGCTTTATTGACTAGCTTATAAATGCTTAACCTTGGATGTCATCTGTATATAGTATATAAAAAAATGAATTTTAAATAACCGATAAGGCAAGGAGATTTTGTTTTAGGCCCAGACATTTTTAAACTGCTCAAGACTTGAGCACATGTTGTGGTAATCATTTCTCAAGTTACTGACCATTCTTACCAAGTGCCATTTTAAAGTCTAAGCAAGGCAATTTAGCATATACCTTTGTGAAAATTCTTAAGGCATAAAGTACTTCAGAACCTCAAGTGACTCACAGTTGTGGATTATGTCTGAATTCCACCAGTTTAGGAATGATCTTGTCGTTTCAATATATGCTTAAGAATAATGTAAAAATCATGTTGCTAGGAAATGGTTGCTGCAGGGAAAGGACACTCAGGGAGTTTGGGATGGTCATGTATACAATGCTATACTTCAAATGGACAGGCAGAAAGGACTTATTATATAGCACATGGATTTATGCTCAAAAATGTTATCTGGCAGCCTGGATGAGAGAGGCGATTGGAGGGAAATGGATTAGTCTTTCCAGCTGGTACAATAGTAAAGAATTTGCCTACCATGTAGGAGACACAAGAGATGCAAAATCAATCCTTGGGTCAGAAAGATCCTCTGGAGAAGGAAATAGCAACCCAATTCAGTATTCTTGCCTGAAAATTCCATGGAGTTAAGACCCTGGTGATATACAGTCCATGGGTTCACAAAGAGTCCAACATGACAGCGCACGTGGTGATGTGGCGAATACATGTATGTGTATGACTAAGTCCCTTTGCTGTTAACCTGAAAGTATCAGAACACTGTTAATTTGCTGTACCTCAAGACAAAACAAAAAAAATTCAAAAAATAAAACATCAACTAAATGTGCATTTGAGGTCTTTAAAAAATTGAGATAAATAAGATGGCTTGATGTGTTTTCATCACAGTTTTCCAAATAATCAAACTGTGATGCAAATGTACTTGGTAGCCATATACTTGTAACTAGTGACTTTTGTAAATTGAAAATTAATATTTATTTTCTACCAATGGTGCACTGAAATGTATCCAAAAGAAAATTTGATATCCTGTTTCTACTTATTCCAAATTCACTATACTTGTCTATCAATATATCTCAGAGATGAAATAATTATTTTTATATAAATAATAATAAGGCAGATATAAATTTTTGGTTTGCTAGAAACTTATCTCTGGACCATGTTGATACTGGCTTAACTTGGAATCAGAGTATAGTTTAAATAAAAATAAACGAATTAAATTTTATGTCACACATTTTTATGTGTGTTTTCTGAGTTTTACTTAACATTTTAATTATATACCACTGATATCTAAGCAGAAACACTGAATTTAAGCGCTTCAAAATTTTATTAAGATTAAAATTTGCTCCTCACTGTTTATAACTGATAACACATTTTAAAAGAAATATATTTCAATGTTTTAAATGTATCATTTTAATTAATTTAGCATTCAAATAAAAAAAAGTTGGCAGGTTAAGGGAGATTGTTTCATTTATATGATATATTGTATATCATAAACTAAGTATCAAAATACTAGCATTAAGTCTTTTAGTGTACTTCACTAACTGCATACCTCTTTTCCAAAGATGAAATAGAATTTCTTTTCTTTAGGCTCTTTGGTCCAATGATCATTTCTCACAGCCATATTCTATACCATGAACCAATACTGTGTCCAAGTGAGTAGCATGAATGACTTAAACCAGTCAGAATTGCCTTCTGAGAAATGATATAGCATAGAGAACCAAATATTATTGGGCTTCAGTAAGATACAGATACTAAAAAGGATATTAGGTAGATAACCTATGATTTTTCTACAATTTCATAGATAATTTAAAATACATACTTATATATGTTCAGTCACTCAGCCATTTTTTACATTTGAGGCTTCTCTGTCCAGTATAAAAAAAAAAATTCAAAAAATAAAACATCAACTAAATGTGCATTTGAGGTCTTTAAAAAATTGAGATAAATAAGATGGCTTGATGTGTTTTCATCACAGTTTTCCAAATAATCAAACTGTGATGCAAATGTACTTGGTAGCCATATACTTGTAACTAGTGACTTTTGTAAATTGAAAATTAATATTTATTTTCTACCAATGGTGCACTGAAATGTATCCAAAAGAAAATTTGATATCCTGTTTCTACTTATTCCAAATTCACTATACTTGTCTATCAATATATCTCAGAGATGAAATAATTATTTTTATATAAATAATAATAAGGCAGATATAAATTTTTGGTTTGCTAGAAACTTATCTCTGGACCATGTTGATACTGGCTTAACTTGGAATCAGAGTATAGTTTAAATAAAAATAAACGAATTAAATTTTATGTCACACATTTTTATGTGTGTTTTCTGAGTTTTACTTAACATTTTAATTATATACCACTGATATCTAAGCAGAAACACTGAATTTAAGCGCTTCAAAATTTTATTAAGATTAAAATTTGCTCCTCACTGTTTATAACTGATAACACATTTTAAAAGAAATATATTTCAATGTTTTAAATGTATCATTTTAATTAATTTAGCATTCAAATAAAAAAAAGTTGGCAGGTTAAGGGAGATTGTTTCATTTATATGATATATTGTATATCATAAACTAAGTATCAAAATACTAGCATTAAGTCTTTTAGTGTACTTCACTAACTGCATACCTCTTTTCCAAAGATGAAATAGAATTTCTTTTCTTTAGGCTCTTTGGTCCAATGATCATTTCTCACAGCCATATTCTATACCATGAACCAATACTGTGTCCAAGTGAGTAGCATGAATGACTTAAACCAGTCAGAATTGCCTTCTGAGAAATGATATAGCATAGAGAACCAAATATTATTGGGCTTCAGTAAGATACAGATACTAAAAAGGATATTAGGTAGATAACCTATGATTTTTCTACAATTTCATAGATAATTTAAAATACATACTTATATATGTTCAGTCACTCAGCCATGTCTGACTCTCTGTGTCCCCACGGACTTTAGCCTGTCAGGCTTCTCTGTCCAGGAAATTTTGCAGGCAAGAATACTGGCGATGGTTGCCATTTCCTACCAGAGAGAACCTTCTAGACTGAGGGAATAAACCTGCATCTCCTGTGTCTCCTGCATTGGCAGGTATGTTCTTTACCACTAGTGCCACCTGGGAAGCCTCATATCTATGTGTATATCCATGTAAATTGTACATATATATATCATATATGCATATATGTATGTATATGCCTATATGTCTATGTGTGATACATACATTATTAAAATGCAAAAGGCTTATTGTATGCCCTTTTCTCAGTGCAAAAGACACATAACAGCCGTTCAATGCCAAGTAGACAAATGCATTCTTTAAAAAAAAAAAAAAACACTTTTATTTATTTATTTTTGGCTGTGCTGGGTCTTTGTTGATGTGTGAGTTTAGCTGCTCTGCAGTATATGGGATCTTCGTGGTTCAGGGATCGAACCTGTGTCTCCTGCATTGAAAGATGGGTTCTTATCCACTGAGCCACAAGGGAAGCCCAACAAATGCATTCTTGATACTTCTGTGTTTAACTCTATGATTTTGATATGTTTTCATGTGCAACAAAGTAGCCTCAGTAGTTTTCACAATATTAGCACTCTAAATCATCAACCTCAAAAAAATATATGCAATAATATAAATAAAATCTAAGACAGTCTTGAAATGTTCAGATATACTTATGCCCCTCTGAAATTAGAAACACTTCAACATTTTACAGAATTAATTCCTATGGTTAGAACTTCTTGGGATAACAGCACCACTTCAGATTAATCTGTGTCTCTTAAGTATTGTCAACAACACTTGTAAGACAGTGCAACACAATATACTAGAAAAATCCTGAGATATAAAGTCTGACTAATTAAGATTTTGTACCTACTCTGTTATTTAGTAGTGTGAGAAAAATTAACTAAACTGCATAACATGATAACCAGTCTTAATTTCCCATGCGATGTAATAGAACAATCCATCCCTCATGTGTTTATTGAGGATATTAAAAAGATAATGTGTGCAAAGCACCTAACACACTGTGCAGCAAATAATGAGTTCAATAGATATAACCTTCATTTCTCTTAAATCCCTTATAAAGTAAAAGTAATGAAATAAGTTCTATTTCATTTATATGCCTTTAAAAGCAATTGCAGTTAAAAGGTCTCAGACACTTCATAGTGAATAGAGTTTTGTTAAATAAAAATGAGAGACTAAGCTAAATTAAAGTAGTGATGCCACTAAAAATATGTAATTATTAGCTCCACTTCCATGTGTTTTTACCCTATTCTCTTTTTAGAAATTATTTTTATTTCTAATTTAGTCCACATTTTTTTTTAATGATTATAGATGCTTACAGCAACATATGCTATTTAAAATCACCCTGGCTGACATTGAACTTTCTGCCTCTATGATGGTAGACTATTAATTCAAAGTTCTCTTTCCAGAGACTGTAATACAAAATTATGAGCAATTGCCCTTCTAAAGGTGCATCCTGATGATAATAATGGTGGGCAATAAACTTCCATTTGGTAGACTTTTAAACAACCATAAAACTTAAATGGCCAGAATTTACTTTTAGTATTTACCAATGGCGAGTAGGTCATATCACAGTTCCAATCAAACAAGGAACACTCTCCTACAAGCTTTTCTTACTCCTCAAGGACCCAATTGTCACCACTTGTGGTCATCCTATATCATGAAATTCATTCCTGCATGTTATTCCTTGCCACAGTTATGCCATCTGGTTCAGTGCAAGGGCCATTTATTCCAGTATTAAAAGTAAACCCTTAAATGCTTTAGAAGTGTGTTTGTGTGCTCAGTCTCATCATGTCCCCCTTTTACCCCATTGACTGGTCATTTTCCTACTATGGTGCTAAATCTTAAGATTAATCTGTGTCTCTTAAGTATTGTCAACAACACTTGTAAGACAGTGCAACACAATATACTAGAAAAATCCTGAGATATAAAGTCTGACTAATTAAGATTTTGTACCTACTCTGTTATTTAGTAGTGTGAGAAAAATTAACTAAACTGCATAACATGATAACCAGTCTTAATTTCCCATGCGATGTAATAGAACAATCCATCCCTCATGTGTTTATTGAGGATATTAAAAAGATAATGTGTGCAAAGCACCTAACACACTGTGCAGCAAATAATGAGTTCAATAGATATAACCTTCATTTCTCTTAAATCCCTTATAAAGTAAAAGTAATGAAATAAGTTCTATTTCATTTATATGCCTTTAAAAGCAATTGCAGTTAAAAGGTCTCAGACACTTCATAGTGAATAGAGTTTTGTTAAATAAAAATGAGAGACTAAGCTAAATTAAAGTAGTGATGCCACTAAAAATATGTAATTATTAGCTCCACTTCCATGTGTTTTTACCCTATTCTCTTTTTAGAAATTATTTTTATTTCTAATTTAGTCCACATTTTTTTTTAATGATTATAGATGCTTACAGCAACATATGCTATTTAAAATCACCCTGGCTGACATTGAACTTTCTGCCTCTATGATGGTAGACTATTAATTCAAAGTTCTCTTTCCAGAGACTGTAATACAAAATTATGAGCAATTGCCCTTCTAAAGGTGCATCCTGATGATAATAATGGTGGGCAATAAACTTCCATTTGGTAGACTTTTAAACAACCATAAAACTTAAATGGCCAGAATTTACTTTTAGTATTTACCAATGGCGAGTAGGTCATATCACAGTTCCAATCAAACAAGGAACACTCTCCTACAAGCTTTTCTTACTCCTCAAGGACCCAATTGTCACCACTTGTGGTCATCCTATATCATGAAATTCATTCCTGCATGTTATTCCTTGCCACAGTTATGCCATCTGGTTCAGTGCAAGGGCCATTTATTCCAGTATTAAAAGTAAACCCTTAAATGCTTTAGAAGTGTGTTTGTGTGCTCAGTCTCTCAGTCATGTCCCACTCTTTTTGACCCCATTGACTGTAATCCACTAGGTTCCTCTGTCCAAGGAATTTTCTAGACAAGAATACTGGAGTGGGTTGCTATTTTTCACTCCAAGGGATCTTCCTGACCCAAGAATCAAAACTGTCTCCTCCATTGGCAGAAGAATTCTTTATCACTGCACTAATTGGGATCAGTTGATGTTAACATATTTTAAATTTTGCTTTGTTTTATTATATTTTCTTTTGTTTTTGTACATCTATATCATATTGTTGAAAAATAATATTTTAATATGGTTTTCCTCTTGTCTCCAGTGGATTCCAGGATCTTTTGTCAATCATATACATCAATAACATGAAAAGTCTGGAGGAGTCCCAACCAACTAAATTTTAATATTCTAGGCCAGATCAAGATCACTGATCCTAGGTGACTCTCCTATTATGAGCTATAGAGAGATTGTTACCAGAGCCAAATTATATACATAATGTTTTGTATACATTTTTAACCATTATTGATTAAATGATAAATTTTAATCTTGCCTTGCATTTACACATACACACACATGGGATTTCCTTGTTGTCTCAGTGGTAAAGAATCTGGCTACTAATGCAAGAGACATGGGAGATGAGGGTTCAGTTTCTGGATTGGAAAGATGCCCTGGAGAAAGAAATGGCAACCCACTCTAGTATTCTTGCCTGAAAAATCCCATAAACAGAGGATCTTAGCAGGCTATAGTTCATGGGGTTGCAAATAGTTGGACATGGCTTACTGACTGAAGCAACAGCACACAAACACACACATACAAACAACAACTACATATATATATATACATATATAGCATATATACACATACACATAAATGTACATATATGTACACATATATATCTATAAATATATAAACAAACATACATAGACAAAGATATTGAGACAGTATATTTTGCTTAATTCTGTGATGTTTAACATATAATCTGTTCAGCTAAATTAATCATCTTTGAGCAGCTTGTGCCTCTAGTTTTTATTTTACAATGTTAATGTGAAGTAACTTCAAAGTTCTAGCATCAGCATACAGATATAAAACATCTGCACTATTATTTTTGGTAGAAGCACATGCTAACACGCATTAACAATATCGTTTGTACTGCAGTAAAAAAAAAAAAAAAAAGTCACTTAAAACAGTGAGGTAATTGGGGGAAGGGAGGAATGGGTGAGATATATGGGAAGAGTAACATGGACACTTATATTACCATAAGTAAAATAGACAACCACTGTGAATTTGCTGTAAGACTAAGGGAACTTACACAGAGGCTCTGTAATAACCTAGAGGGATGGGATGGGGAGGGAGATGGGGGAGAAGTTCTAGTGGCAGGGGACGTGTGTATATCTATGGTTGATTCGGATTTATGTGTGGCAGTAAACAACAAAACTGTGAAAGTAAAACAAAAACAAAACAAACAAAAACTAAGTACTTTATAAGAAAGATTTTAATGTAAAAAAACTATTCATGCTATCTTTTTTTAAAAAATTCTATATATCTCAAATATGAATCTCCACAGTTTACAGAGTTAAGGGTATATTAGAATCTGGATAGTTTAAAAAACTGGAGAATCTGAAGTTTGAATTAGTATATTTCAAAGATTTTTTGAGTTACTTCAGATTTGTTTTTTTTAATCAGTTATCTGTGAAAACTCAACTTGTGTTGATAGAAGAAAAATACATAGAAATGCTAAGCACAGTAGCAAGTGTTTTCCTGGCAACAATTTCCTGTTCTCTATTTTTAGAAATCTTATTCAAAATAATACATTTGTTGATGAATAGCTAAACTTTAAGTCCATCTTATTGCTTTGTGGCTAAATAAGATGTTTGGTTATTAAAATTATTTTATCTGAAATTAAATATTTGATTACTCTGAGTTTTTGATGTCAATATTTTGTTATCTGTTGTATAAATTTATAAAAGTATATATATTATATAATAAAGTATAATTCTCTAATTATATCATTTGTAAATCATGCTATAGATTCAAATTATGTCACTTTATTGTTGAAAGTTGGGTATATATATTAGAAATATAATTAAATAAGATGAACTATTAAAAATATTTCATGTTGTGATTTAAGTGCATATACTTAGAAGATCTAGCTGCCAACATTGTATATATATACATAGATTAAACAATAAACAAACAAACCAAATATGTGTATGTGTTCACATATATATGTGCTTGTTTTCATATATTTGATTGTTGATGAGAAAAAAACTAGGTGACAGGAGATCCAAATTTCAATCTTGTTTACTCTACTTACTGCATGTATATATGGAGATAAATGATTTTGTTTTCCAATGGTCAGCATTTTAAAATTAGACCGCTCTAACATATAATACCTAATCTTACTGAGCAAGCGTTCAATGCCCCCCACACATAGAGACCAACCCTATGGAATGGGGTTTT
Organism: Tragulus kanchil; assembly: GCA_022376925.1. NCBI lineage: Eukaryota > Metazoa > Chordata > Mammalia > Artiodactyla > Tragulidae > Tragulus > Tragulus kanchil. The sequence continues at coordinate 222,795,949 of JAIOJX010000028.1, read as the reverse complement.
GAGAGAAGAGATGACTTTGATCCTCAAGGAGACAGGAGGAAAGACTCTCAAATCTGCTTCCTTGATCTGGAGGTCAGTGAATGAGCTAGGGGAGGAGAATTTGTGTGCTGAAACACTGGTGGGGCAAGTTTTGACTGGAGGGCTTTGGATGGTGTGTGTTAGTTGCTCGGTCAAATCTGATTCTTTGTGATACCATGGACTGTAGGCCGCCGGGTTCCTCTGTAAATGGGATTCTCCAGATAAAAATACTGCGGTGGGTTGCCATTTCCTTCTCCAGAGACCTTCCCCACCCAGGGATCAAACCCAGGTCTGTGGCACTGTAAGCAGATTCTTTATCATATAAGTCACTTGGCACGTCCATAAGTGAGGTAGGGTAAGGGGTTTAAGCACCAGGTTCTCCTGGACAGTGGACTCTCTGCCTTTTGATTCTAGGATTTCAGGTTTTGGTCATGTCTCAGTCTTTTGGTTCTGTGGAATGGTGCAAACCTTGGTTCTGAGTTTCAAAAATTTCTCCTCTGGCCAAGCGGCATGGACCTCAGGCTCTGCTGTCTTTAACAAACAACTCAGTGTCTTGTTAGAAACAGGAATAGGGCCAAATGAGACTGGTTCTGCAGTTACAGTGTCATTTTTAGTTTGGTCATCTTTCTAATTCTGTTATAATTACTAAAGCTAGAAACTCAATTATGTAAGAAAATTTTAAATAGGTTCAACTATTGTAATTATTATATTACATGTAAAATTTAAACCAGGGCTTCCCTGGTGGTCCAGTGGGTGAAGAGTCTGCTTTGCAATGCAGGGGGCACCGGTTTAATCCCTGGCCCAGGAAGATCCCACATGTCTCAGAGCGGCTGGAGGGGTGTGTCCAATTAGGAGCCAGCACTCTAGGGTGCATGTGCCCAGAGCCGTTGCTCTGCAGTGAGAGAGGCCACTGCAATGGCAGGCCGACACATGCCAAAAAATAAAAAGAAATGTGAAAATAAATATAAATAGAAAAGGCGTGATTGGAAAAAAGAAAAAAATATATATTAAAAAAAAGAAGAAATTCTCCTCTGGCCATACTGCATGGACCTGCGTCTCTGTGGTCCTTAACAAACAACTCAGTGTCTTGTTAGAAACAGGTTAGGGCCACTTGTGACTAGTTCTGCAGTTACAGTGTCATTTTTAACTTTGTCATCTTTCTGATACTATTGTATATTTACTAAAGATAGAAACTCAAATAACTATGTAAGAAAATTTTAAATAGGTTGAACTATTAGAATTCTTACATCACATGCAAAATTCAAACCAATTAAAATCTTTCAGTCATTTTTAAGAACCTTGATCAATTTATGTTATTGATAAAGGTAACAATGAAGTATAAAACACTGAATTTATTCATATCACACACTTAAAAGCAAAAGGTAACCATTTTTTGAAACAGTCTACTATTAAAAATGTTTCTAGTTGAAGCCAGAACCCCACTCAGGTTCAAATGCTCTTCCCTCAAAAGTTACATTTCTTGTGAAAATAAAGCAAAATGTGAAAAATCCTTTAAGCCATAATACACAGAGTGAAATATTACTGGAAAAAACAGGTGAATGTTTTCTTGTTCTATGACTTTGAGAACTTGAAAAGATATTCTATATCATTTTCTATGGATAGAGTTGAAAGCCATAGTGTGAGATTGCCTTCTACACTTTTACAATGTTTTACAAAACTTCTTTATTAAAAAGTTCTGAGCATACTTCGCAATGTATATTAATATCACACACTGTGCATTTGTATTAAAATTTATTTTTGCCTTCATGTTCTAATATTTATTTTAGTGAGCTAACTGGATTTTTAGAGTGCTGATTTCACTAGACTCAAGATTAGTATTGGAAATTCAATTCTGACACATATCTGCCTCTGACATCTTCAAATAACATTAGAAATATACATGCAAAGAGTAGATTTTCTCCAATATTGATCAATAGTTGTGTGATACATTTTAACACAGTATGGATTTTGGATATTTATTTCAATCATATGCTGAAAAGGAACTCATAAACTTAAAAAAAAGAAAGGTTGATTATTGCCAAACCTCTTAATGGGAAAAAATATATATTAAAAAAAAGAAGAAATTCTCCTCTGGCCATACTGCATGGACCTGCGTCTCTGTGGTCCTTAACAAACAACTCAGTGTCTTGTTAGAAACAGGTTAGGGCCACTTGTGACTAGTTCTGCAGTTACAGTGTCATTTTTAACTTTGTCATCTTTCTGATACTATTGTATATTTACTAAAGATAGAAACTCAAATAACTATGTAAGAAAATTTTAAATAGGTTGAACTATTAGAATTCTTACATCACATGCAAAATTCAAACCAATTAAAATCTTTCAGTCATTTTTAAGAACCTTGATCAATTTATGTTATTGATAAAGGTAACAATGAAGTATAAAACACTGAATTTATTCATATCACACACTTAAAAGCAAAAGGTAACCATTTTTTGAAACAGTCTACTATTAAAAATGTTTCTAGTTGAAGCCAGAACCCCACTCAGGTTCAAATGCTCTTCCTCAAAAGTTACATTTCTTGTGAAAATAAAGCAAAATGTGAAAAATCCTTTAAGCCATAATACACAGAGTGAAATATTACTGGAAAAAACAGGTGAATGTTTTCTTGTTCTATGACTTTGAGAACTTGAAAAGATATTCTATATCATTTTCTATGGATAGAGTTGAAAGCCATAGTGTGAGATTGCCTTCTACACTTTTACAATGTTTTACAAAACTTCTTTATTAAAAAGTTCTGAGCATACTTCGCAATGTATATTAATATCACACACTGTGCATTTGTATTAAAATTTATTTTTGCCTTCATGTTCTAATATTTATTTTAGTGAGCTAACTGGATTTTTAGAGTGCTGATTTCACTAGACTCAAGATTAGTATTGGAAATTCAATTCTGACACATATCTGCCTCTGACATCTTCAAATAACATTAGAAATATACATGCAAAGAGTAGATTTTCTCCAATATTGATCAATAGTTGTGTGATACATTTTAACACAGTATGGATTTTGGATATTTATTTCAATCATATGCTGAAAAGGAACTCATAAACTTAGAAAAGAAGGTTGATTATTATCTTGATACTACATAGCCAAGAACAAACTTTTTTATTTTTTTCTTCAGTAGCACTTGCATTGCCAAACCTCTTAATGACACAGAGGATAATATGCTTGGAGATACATGTTCTTATAAATTCTGAGAAGAAAATCAATGGGTTTATAATCCATTTTTGATTATTCAAAAATTGACAGTACTTTTAGATATTTTTATCGTGGTTTGCCTGTACCTGGTTTGCCTGTTTTTTGATCAATAATACCTTGAACATCACATGAAGGGAAATTAAAATATCATATGTACTAGGCATCTAACATATTAAAAAATCTGCAAAAAATTGTGGAAATTTATTGAGAAAATAAAACAAGATAAAGTGATTTGAAAACAAAATATGACATTATTTATAGCTCTTTATAGATTTAAATTGCAAATTGCATGTGTATCTACAGTTACAGTAAAACAATGAATTTAAGGCAACTTAATTTTATAATTTACCTTGTCTTGATCTGCATTGAATAAGTCATAGTATAACATCAAAAGTAGATGACCTACTGTGGAAAAGCTAATGATTCTTTTTACCATATTTTAACCCCGTTTGGTTTTTAGACTTTTAAACAAAATTTGTTGACTAAAGGTATTTATTTTAATGTATTAATTCTTGACTTTAATAATCTATTTCCATACTCAGGTCACACAGCTGTATAACACTGACAAATTCATTTGTTTATCCATATGCTTATCATATTAAAATGCAACAAAAATATTTATTGAAGGTTTACTAAATGTTAGGCATTCTACTCTTCACACAAAAATGAAATAAATTTCAAGTCCTGCCATTACAATAGAGAAGATCTATTTCAGTATTTAATAATATATAATGCTTAAGCTATTTCTTGCTTGAATATATGTTAAAGTCTAGGGTCACAGCATTAAGTAAATTTCACTGTTTACACACAGACACAAATTACTAGGAAGTTTGTTATCTCAACAGTTAAGTCTAGTTTTCTTTAGAAATATACATGCAAAGAGTAGATTTTCTCCAATATTGATCAATAGTTGTGTGATACATTTTAACACAGTATGGATTTTGGATATTTATTTCAATCATATGCTGAAAAGGAACTCATAAACTTAGAAAAGAAGGTTGATTATTATCTTGATACTACATAGCCAAGAACAAACTTTTTTATTTTTTTCTTCAGTAGCACTTGCATTGCCAAACCTCTTAATGACACAGAGGATAATATGCTTGGAGATACATGTTCTTATAAATTCTGAGAAGAAAATCAATGGGTTTATAATCCATTTTTGATTATTCAAAAATTGACAGTACTTTTAGATATTTTTATCGTGGTTTGCCTGTACCTGGTTTGCCTGTTTTTTGATCAATAATACCTTGAACATCACATGAAGGGAAATTAAAATATCATATGTACTAGGCATCTAACATATTAAAAAATCTGCAAAAAAATTGTGGAAATTTATTGAGAAAATAAAACAAGATAAAGTGATTTGAAAACAAAATATGACATTATTTATAGCTCTTTATAGATTTAAATTGCAAATTGCATGTGTATCTACAGTTACAGTAAAACAATGAATTTAAGGCAACTTAATTTTATAATTTACCTTGTCTTGATCTGCATTGAATAAGTCATAGTATAACATCAAAAGTAGATGACCTACTGTGGAAAAGCTAATGATTCTTTTTACCATATTTTAACCCCGTTTGGTTTTTAGACTTTTAAACAAAATTTGTTGACTAAAGGTATTTATTTTAATGTATTAATTCTTGACTTTAATAATCTATTTCCATACTCAGGTCACACAGCTGTATAACACTGACAAATTCATTTGTTTATCCATATGCTTATCATATTAAAATGCAACAAAAATATTTATTGAAGGTTTACTAAATGTTAGGCATTCTACTCTTCACACAAAAATGAAATAAATTTCAAGTCCTGCCATTACAATAGAGAAGATCTATTTCAGTATTTAATAATATATAATGCTTAAGCTATTTCTTGCTTGAATATATGTTAAAGTCTAGGGTCACAGCATTAAGTAAATTTCACTGTTTACACACAGACACAAATTACTAGGAAGTTTGTTATCTCAACAGTTAAGTCTAGTTTTCTTTATAATCTTAAAAACATTTTAAATTGTTTTCCCATCTCTTATACTTGTATATTATAACCTACCTTACTACCATTAATGTAAGAAGGTCGATTAAGCTTTAGAAACCATGCCACAGGCACTATTGCTAATCACTGTGGTACTTGTCTCTTAATTGATTTTAAACTACCAATTTTCTTTACTTCTTAGCTCTGAAAACTACTTAATGTGCCAAGACTAATATAATACCATAGCCATCATCAAATTAAATAGACTCTAATTTCTTTAAAATATAAGAAAGAGACTACATCCAAAACTACTTGTTAGATTATATGTGGCTATATTCACAGTAAAGCACAAAGTAGATAGAAACAATTTTCTTTTAAAATAAGTTGACATAATTTCTTGCATTTTCCATATATAAGTATATTTTATATCCACTTTGATTCTCCTGTTCCTCATGCTTAATTTCTTTGATTTTTCTTATCTCAATTTCCACCAAGTCTATAGAAAACTGCAATTTACTATTTCATATTATCTTGTGTTTTTTTTCTGAATGCATAGGTGAATGGACTCATGTGCCAAGTCTAAAGAACAGCAGGTTAAAATATGCTTCCATCCCTATTGAATAATCATAGTCATTTCTCTCTTAAAATATAGTCAGTTACTGGCTAATTCTTAATGATACCATTCCCCAAATTAGTACTATTACTTTTGCCAGGAATCAGTGCTGGAAAGGGTTAAAAGGTTCATTTGAGTTTTTCTGTTAAAATGTAATGGAACAAACAATCAAACAAAAAAGCATTTGGTCAACCTAATATTATCTTAATTTTATGTTTCTGGTATATACAATGCATGATCCTACTATAGCATGAATACAGGTACACAGGGAAAGATGAATGACAGAACTAAACATATTCAACCAAGTGAAAATTATTTAATTCTTTCCTTATCTTTAGCTTTATTACAATAGAGAAGATCTATTTCAGTATTTAATAATATATAATGCTTAAGCTATTTCTTGCTTGAATATATGTTAAAGTCTAGGGTCACAGCATTAAGTAAATTTCACTGTTTACACACAGACACAAATTACTAGGAAGTTTGTTATCTCAACAGTTAAGTCTAGTTTTCTTTATAATCTTAAAAACATTTTAAATTGTTTTCCCATCTCTTATACTTGTATATTATAACCTACCTTACTACCATTAATGTAAGAAGGTCGATTAAGCTTTAGAAACCATGCCACAGGCACTATTGCTAATCACTGTGGTACTTGTCTCTTAATTGATTTTAAACTACCAATTTTCTTTACTTCTTAGCTCTGAAAACTACTTAATGTGCCAAGACTAATATAATACCATAGCCATCATCAAATTAAATAGACTCTAATTTCTTTAAAATATAAGAAAGAGACTACATCCAAAACTACTTGTTAGATTATATGTGGCTATATTCACAGTAAAGCACAAAGTAGATAGAAACAATTTTCTTTTAAAATAAGTTGACATAATTTCTTGCATTTTCCATATATAAGTATATTTTATATCCACTTTGATTCTCCTGTTCCTCATGCTTAATTTCTTTGATTTTTCTTATCTCAATTTCCACCAAGTCTATAGAAAACTGCAATTTACTATTTCATATTATCTTGTGTTTTTTTTCTGAATGCATAGGTGAATGGACTCATGTGCCAAGTCTAAAGAACAGCAGGTTAAAATATGCTTCCATCCCTATTGAATAATCATAGTCATTTCTCTCTTAAAATATAGTCAGTTACTGGCTAATTCTTAATGATACCATTCCCCAAATTAGTACTATTACTTTTGCCAGGAATCAGTGCTGGAAAGGGTTAAAAGGTTCATTTGAGTTTTTCTGTTAAAATGTAATGGAACAAACAATCAAACAAAAAAGCATTTGGTCAACCTAATATTATCTTAATTTTATGTTTCTGGTATATACAATGCATGATCCTACTATAGCATGAATACAGGTACACAGGGAAAGATGAATGACAGAACTAAACATATTCAACCAAGTGAAAATTATTTAATCTTTCCTTATCTTTAGCTTTCCCCTATCTTTTTTAGCCAAGTGTGTAAATTGTGTAAATTCATTCAGCATAGGACATAAAAGTATGACACTATTATAGGAATCATATAACAGTAAGTGGTCAAGAATGGTTTCTGAAATTGTTTTCAAAATACCAAGTTTAAAAATTTACACATGCTACCATAAATATTTGGTAGCAAATAACGCTGCAAATGGAAATTGGAAGAATGTAATATCTTCAGGAAAAAAAAAAAAATGTAAAAAGAAAGGTATCTTCCTGACCCAGGGCTCTAACCAAGGCCTCCTGCATTGCACCTGGATTCTTTCATCCTTGGTTGGATTACCACGTGGCCTCATTACTATCAGTTGTTATTGGATCAAGGACATTTCTCATTGGACTTGTTGAGAAACAGATTAGAAAGTAAAGTTGATGGAGTAAGTTGTCAGAAATGAAAAAGTAACGCTTACATTGAAGTACCAAGTCATCGACATTCTTAGAAGTTTTCTTCAGGAAAAAAAGAAGAAATGAGGAGCACCCCCTCCCCGAAAAAAAAAAAAAATATGTAAGGACTAGGTAGAATTTTGGAGAGCATTCAAATGATTTCAAGTAGAGGAAAAGCTGATGCTGCAGAAAAGGAAGAGAACAGATATGACTGTACATATGTGAATTTCACAAGGTTAGCAGCTGAAGTAAGGTACAATATAGAGATGGATCTAAACTCCAGAGACAGGTTTCTGCTGAGTCATAGCCACAGTTAAACAGTGTTTAGAATAAAACTATGCTTTCTGAGACTGGGAAGATGTGGGAAAAACAGGCAAATCTCCAAAGACTGGCAGTATTTTCTTTCTCTGTGTTCATGCTTAGCAGCTCAGTCCTGTCCCGTTCTTTGTGACCCTATGGACTGTAGCCCACCAGGCTCCTCTGTCCATGGGATTCTCCAGGCAAGCCTACTGGAGTGGGTTGCTATGCCTTCCCTCAGGGGATCTTTCTGATCCAGGGATCAAACCAGCTTCTCTTATGACTCCTGCACTGGTAAGGTAGGTTCTTTACCATTAGCACCACCTGGGAAGCCTAAGTATCACATACTGATGTGCATATATATGTGCATACACACATGTAAGGTCTCCAACTTATGATGGCTTGACTTCACTTTAGTATGATGCAAAGGTAATAAATATTAGTAGAAACAATACTTTGAATTTTGAGCTATAAACTTTTCCAGAGTAAATATCATCTCTTGAGGCTGGCAAGAGGCAGCCAATTGTAGCTCCCAGTTGGCCACTGGATCATGAGGGTGAGCAGCCAAAACACCAAAAATCTTCTTTTGCCCAGGCAACCAGTCTGGTTTTCAGCTTCAGTACAGTATTCAATAAATTACAAGAGCTATTCACTATTTTATTTTAAAAGAGCCTTTGTGCTTGATGTCTTTGCCCTAAGGTAGGCTAATGTAAGTCTTCTGAGCATGTTTAAGGTAGGCTAGGCTGAGCTATGGTGTTTGGCAGGTTTGGTGTATTAAATGCATTCGACTTTACAATATCTTCAACTTCCAATGGGTTTATTGTGATGTAACTCCATCATAAGTCAAAGAAGTTCTATATATAGAGTTCATCTCTAAATTTCAAGGAGGATAAATAACTCACCTAAGATAACAGTCATTGAGAGATGGAATCATTATGCTATACTTTCTCATAAGACCACGACAACGGATGGCTCCTAAGACTGTTTATTCTCCAAAAATGAATATAGAGGAAATATATTCAAAATTAAGGGAAGAATTATGTGAATATTCTCTCCATGTTCCTCCAAGGAAATTCATGAATTAGGAAGAAGCAATAAGTTAAGAAACATCAGTAATTTAAATAAAGTTTAATCAAATTCAATATAACTAACTGGTGAAAAGCAGTTAACTCCAATAGCATTAATTCCCAGCAAATGTTGTTGTATTTGTTTCTAGAGTCTCTAAAGGACAGATTAAGTCTGAGATGAATGCATTTGGTGACACATGCATATGTAATGATAAATATAAAGTGTTTAATAAGAATAATTTACAGTATAGTTTTATATGATTACAAGAAAAAAGTAGTAGCCAAGTATTTAATTCATTCATACTATGTAACAAAGAAATTTCAACCATCCACCTATTGGATCATTGTTTCTGAAACTTGCAGCCTCACTAGATCAAATGATTCATGTCATAATGTTTTCTAAAAACAGCTACTACCACAGCCAAGCACCAGTATAAACAACAGATATCAACAAATAAATCAACAGATATGATTGCAGATTAGAAGCTAGTATTTAGATTGTGCTCGACTGGAAGAAAGGGTATTTTATAAAGGGGCAATTGTAGCTCCCAGTTGGCCACTGGATCATGAGGGTGAGCAGCCAAAACACCAAAAATCTTCTTTGCCCAGGCAACCAGTCTGGTTTTCAGCTTCAGTACAGTATTCAATAAATTACAAGAGCTATTCACTATTTTATTTTAAAAGAGCCTTTGTGCTTGATGTCTTTGCCCTAAGGTAGGCTAATGTAAGTCTTCTGAGCATGTTTAAGGTAGGCTAGGCTGAGCTATGGTGTTTGGCAGGTTTGGTGTATTAAATGCATTCGACTTTACAATATCTTCAACTTCCAATGGGTTTATTGTGATGTAACTCCATCATAAGTCAAAGAAGTTCTATATATAGAGTTCATCTCTAAATTTCAAGGAGGATAAATAACTCACCTAAGATAACAGTCATTGAGAGATGGAATCATTATGCTATACTTTCTCATAAGACCACGACAACGGATGGCTCCTAAGACTGTTTATTCTCCAAAAATGAATATAGAGGAAATATATTCAAAATTAAGGGAAGAATTATGTGAATATTCTCTCCATGTTCCTCCAAGGAAATTCATGAATTAGGAAGAAGCAATAAGTTAAGAAACATCAGTAATTTAAATAAAGTTTAATCAAATTCAATATAACTAACTGGTGAAAAGCAGTTAACTCCAATAGCATTAATTCCCAGCAAATGTTGTTGTATTTGTTTCTAGAGTCTCTAAAGGACAGATTAAGTCTGAGATGAATGCATTTGGTGACACATGCATATGTAATGATAAATATAAAGTGTTTAATAAGAATAATTTACAGTATAGTTTTATATGATTACAAGAAAAAAGTAGTAGCCAAGTATTTAATTCATTCATACTATGTAACAAAGAAATTTCAACCATCCACCTATTGGATCATTGTTTCTGAAACTTGCAGCCTCACTAGATCAAATGATTCATGTCATAATGTTTTCTAAAAACAGCTACTACCACAGCCAAGCACCAGTATAAACAACAGATATCAACAAATAAATCAACAGATATGATTGCAGAAGTTAGAAGCTAGTATTTAGATTGTGCTTACGACTGGAAGAAAGGGTATTTTATAAAGGGGGATAACATAAATTAAGTATAGGATAAATTAGTATTTAATATAGTGAGCACACTGATTTCTCTGTGAAGACAGCTTATGCAGATAAAAGTTTACAGATATGGCTAAAAACAAAAGAAAATATTTGCATTTTAGCTTTTGGACTGTACTAAAACATTTTTTATCATGCACTCCTCTTTTAAAAATTTTTTTTGACCTCATTTATTGTTATTTATTGTTATTTATTTATTTTCATCTATCTTTATTCTTTGGCCTGTGTGGGCCTCCCATTGCAGTGGCCTCTCTCTTTACAAAGCACATGCTCTGGGCACACACGCTCCAGAACGCTGGCAAGTTCCTTAGGATTTGAGTTAGAAATAATATACTAATTTAACTATACAGTAGCTATTTATATGAGCAAAAAGAAATCAACAAATGAAATTCAAGGTTTGACACCTGATATGCACAAAAAATTCATCACATGGAAATCAAACTTCTTTCAGTGTAATATTTAACTATTTTAACACTCTATTAATAATTTAAGTGATGATACTCAAATGTTTTTCTTAGGACAGTCTCCATGAGTATTTTCTAAGTTATATATTTATCCAACATACCACATTAAGCTACATTAATATATGAACAAATATATGAACAAATTCATTCCTAATTTAGCTGAATGCTCTTACCTTCAAAATTCACTCATTTAATCCCATAATCAACATTAATGGTATTTTGAAATAACTGAGCTATTCCTCCAACTGAGACAGAGTTGGCATGTATTTAAACTAACAATAAGGAGTGATACGAGTTTTCAGATAATGACTATTTTAGCAAGAGTATTAAGTGACATAAATATCTTAAATCTTTGATACTGAAAACCACCTAAGCAGTATTTGGTGTCAACATTATTTCATTTACAATCACTGGGAAAGTAGAATTATACTATGTAACAAAGAAATTTCAACCATCCACCTATTGGATCATTGTTTCTGAAACTTGCAGCCTCACTAGATCAAATGATTCATGTCATAATGTTTTCTAAAAACAGCTACTACCACAGCCAAGCACCAGTATAAACAACAGATATCAACAAATAAATCAACAGATATGATTGCAGAAGTTAGAAGCTAGTATTTAGATTGTGCTTACGACTGGAAGAAAGGGTATTTTATAAAGGGGGATAACATAAATTAAGTATAGGATAAATTAGTATTTAATATAGTGAGCACACTGATTTCTCTGTGAAGACAGCTTATGCAGATAAAAGTTTACAGATATGGCTAAAAACAAAAGAAAATATTTGCATTTTAGCTTTTGGACTGTACTAAAACATTTTTTATCATGCACTCCTCTTTAAAAATTTTTTTTGACCTCATTTATTGTTATTTATTGTTATTTATTTATTTTCATCTATCTTTATTCTTTGGCCTGTGTGGGCCTCCCATTGCAGTGGCCTCTCTCTTTACAAAGCACATGCTCTGGGCACACACGCTCCAGAACGCTGGCAAGTTCCTTAGGATTTGAGTTAGAAATAATATACTAATTTAACTATACAGTAGCTATTTATATGAGCAAAAAGAAATCAACAAATGAAATTCAAGGTTTGACACCTGATATGCACAAAAAATTCATCACATGGAAATCAAACTTCTTTCAGTGTAATATTTAACTATTTTAACACTCTATTAATAATTTAAGTGATGATACTCAAATGTTTTTCTTAGGACAGTCTCCATGAGTATTTTCTAAGTTATATATTTATCCAACATACCACATTAAGCTACATTAATATATGAACAAATATATGAACAAATTCATTCCTAATTTAGCTGAATGCTCTTACCTTCAAAATTCACTCATTTAATCCCATAATCAACATTAATGGTATTTTGAAATAACTGAGCTATTCCTCCAACTGAGACAGAGTTGGCATGTATTTAAACTAACAATAAGGAGTGATACGAGTTTTCAGATAATGACTATTTTAGCAAGAGTATTAAGTGACATAAATATCTTAAATCTTTGATACTGAAAACCACCTAAGCAGTATTTGGTGTCAACATTATTTATTTACATATGGGGAAAGTGAGGCTAAGTATTCACTGAGGGAAAAGTATCTCTTAGACTCAAAACAGCATCTCCTAGATCAAATCGCAAGATAGTGGAGACAACTAAGATTCTAATCAGGTTCTTTCATTTTGTTTTTCCATACTTTTATTTATCTGTTAAAATTTTAAGATAATTTATTCCACTTTATCATCTAGTATATGCTTTTTGCTTGTCTCTGTTATTCTATTTCACACCTTTTTTTATTTCAATAATTACAATTTCAGTTATTACTAGTTAGAATGACAGGATGAATACCAACACAAAATTAACAGATAATTCTGTTTCTTAGAGGCTTATTAATTGACTGCATAATAATTTTACCTGCACATTCTGCCCCAAGTCCTGTATGTTAAAATATAAATTCTCATGGCTCAGCCAAAGTCAAACCACTGATGATTGATGTGATAAAAAATTATTAATTTTCAAATTATACTAAATTGCAAACAATTCAAAGTATAGCAACTTTATCCAACTGTAGAAAGTGCGACATTTTGATGTATTTTGTACATTATCAGATATATAAAAGTTTTTGGATTGAGACAACATAATATTTTCTTCACTTTGTCATCTTAGATTTTTGTGAATGCTATTTCACTCTGATTTCAGTAAAGAGGAAATAATAATTGTACCACACAGCTACTCCTCTTTTTAGTCCTTATAATGGCAATGACAGTTTAATATTTCTAGATATAAATTTCCTTTTATAGGATATAGAAGATTTCATTCAAAAAGGACATTTATTTTTTATTTGATTTGGAAATGTTTGGTCAGGTAAAATTGATACTCGCTTATTCTCTTCATGGACGTATAAACTATTATGACATTTAGTTTACCAAAATCTTCATTTCTTCTTAAAACAGAGTTATTCTTTAACACTGAAAATAAGATAAGCATCAGTTTGAAAATAGCATATCATAAATAACTGTTGTAAAATAATATTCATCCTATCCTTCCTATTTGGGGATCCTCTTGTGGCTCGGACAACCCTTATGATGGGAAAGTCCCTTGGAGACAGGAATGGCCACCCACTCCAGTATCCTTGACTGGAGAATTCCATGGACAGAGGAACCTCGTGGGCTATATTCCATGGGGTTGCAGAAAATAAGATGCAACTGAGCAACTAACACACAGAGACACAATCTTACTATTCAAAGGAGGCAAGGATAACATCCAGTTTGGAAATAGTTTCTCAGATATATGCAGTGGTATCATAGAAATGTAATTACAATGTGTAGTGTTAATATATAGATGTTAATTTGAACTATTAAGCTTAGTTTGTGAACATAGTAATTAAGGTCATGTTCTGAGTCCATTATTATTTATGCTCCTATAATCTTACTTAAGTTCTAATCTCAGCAAAAGCCTCAGTTTACTTCAGTTGAAGTTTGTACCAATTGACTGCATAATAATTTTACCTGCACATTCTGCCCCAAGTCCTGTATGTTAAAATATAAATTCTCATGGCTCAGCCAAAGTCAAACCACTGATGATTGATGTGATAAAAAATTATTAATTTTCAAATTATACTAAATTGCAAACAATTCAAAGTATAGCAACTTTATCCAACTGTAGAAAGTGCGACATTTTGATGTATTTTGTACATTATCAGATATATAAAAGTTTTTGGATTGAGACAACATAATATTTTCTTCACTTTGTCATCTTAGATTTTTGTGAATGCTATTTCACTCTGATTTCAGTAAAGAGGAAATAATAATTGTACCACACAGCTACTCCTCTTTTTAGTCCTTATAATGGCAATGACAGTTTAATATTTCTAGATATAAATTTCCTTTTATAGGATATAGAAGATTTCATTCAAAAAGGACATTTATTTTTTATTTGATTTGGAAATGTTTGGTCAGGTAAAATTGATACTTCGCTTATTCTCTTCATGGACGTATAAACTATTATGACATTTAGTTTACCAAAATCTTCATTTCTTCTTAAAACAGAGTTATTCTTTAACACTGAAAATAAGATAAGCATCAGTTTGAAAATAGCATATCATAAATAACTGTTGTAAAATAATATTCATCCTATCCTTCCTATTTGGGGATCCTCTTGTGGCTCGGACAACCCTTATGATGGGAAAGTCCCTTGGAGACAGGAATGGCCACCCACTCCAGTATCCTTGACTGGAGAATTCCATGGACAGAGGAACCTCGTGGGCTATATTCCATGGGGTTGCAGAAAATAAGATGCAACTGAGCAACTAACACACAGAGACACAATCTTACTATTCAAAGGAGGCAAGGATAACATCCAGTTTGGAAATAGTTTCTCAGATATATGCAGTGGTATCATAGAAATGTAATTACAATGTGTAGTGTTAATATATAGATGTTAATTTGAACTATTAAGCTTAGTTTGTGAACATAGTAATTAAGGTCATGTTCTGAGTCCATTATTATTTATGCTCCTATAATCTTACTTAAGTTCTAATCTCAGCAAAAGCCTCAGTTTACTTCAGTTGAAGTTTGTACCAATTAAATTGATTTTTATATAGTAGAAGTCATTTTGTTTCCATTGATATCTTTATTACTGTTATCTACATTATTTTAGAGTACAGATTTGTAAGGATAATGTATGGTAATCTGATATTAGCTAATGAATTTTAAATGGAAGTGTGAATAAGAATGCAGTAGATAAAATTAAGGTATTTTATGCATATTTTTCCTTATACACAAAATGCCATATATCATCAATAAACACAATCAGTACAAGAAAAATGAACTTTATCCTGTTTTCGATAAACTGTGGTATTTGAGAAAACTTTTGAAAGCAAATATTTCATAGGATAACAACAATAAAATCTTTTCATACACTATATAGTGTACTAACAAGCATTAGCAAAGGCACAGAGGTCTGAGTTGGCAAAACAATTCTGGAAACTGACACAAATATAGCCCTGTCTGCAAGGAACCAGAGATCTTAAAGAAACTATCATTTCTTAAAGAAACCTTAAAGAAGCTATAGTTTCTCATTGAAATCATGTGTAAGATAGAAGGTACTTAAATGTAACTTATATATATATGTTCTAACAATCAATATTTGTTGTGACACAAGGAACCATTCACAGACAAATATATGAGGCATTTGCAAAAATATTTATATTACAATAGTCCAAAAATTGGGGAATTCAGTTTACAGCAAAATTCTGTGGTCATAGAAGAGGAATTACACAGAATTTAAACCACAGTTTTCCTCTCCTTCTCTGAGGTACATTTTAAACCTACCTGATTATCAGATATTATCCAAATCAAGTAATAGTTGTTAGGGTTGTGACAGAGGTGTAATTAAATCACTTTATTAAAATGAAGTCCTTGGAAGTATCTGTGCTTGAGAGGAGTATATTCTACTTTAAAGTGCTCTATACGTTCCTTTGGACAAATGATTCCCAGGTGGCTCAGCGGTGAAGAATCCACCTGCCAACCCAGGAGATGCAAAAGACCGGGGTTCAATTCCTGGGTTGAGAAGATCTCCAGGAGGAGGAAATGGCAAGCCACTCCACATTCTTGCCTGAGAAATCCCATGGGCAGAGGAGACATGTGGCTACAGTCCATAGGGGAGCAAAGAGTTGGACACGACTGAGTAACTGAGCATGATCTTCCCAGATGCAAGAGGAGGAAAATTTTATTCCACCTCTCACTTAGAGAAGTAATGGCATTTACAATATCTGTAATCTCTCATGTCTGAAGCAGAAAGGTTTGAAACAATCTTTTTCTTCATTTTAGTGTCTTGTTTTCCTATTAACTAGAGCCAAACACTCTGTTTCAGATTCTGCCGGTTCGATCCTTATGATTATCACACTAGGTATAAAATAGAAAAGTAGCTGGTGGGATCAACTATAAAAATGTAGCTATGTTGAGGAATCAACCTTTAAATTTGATAGGGTAAATGTGCAAGCAACATAATAAAATAAGTTGTTAAACAGGTAAAATATGTTTCCCTCTGTACATATCTGTAAACAACAAAACTCTGTAAAAGTTAAAAGTCAAATAAAAGTTTTAAAAAAAGTTTCCCTCTGTAAATAAGACATTATTCAAATTTATATTATAAACCTTTGCACTTTAATTTTCTTTTTATATTGAAAACATTACATCTTAACTTATTCCATTTACGTAGGTTCTACTATAACAATTATTTTTATCTTAACTAAAGGTGGATCTGTAAAAAAATGAGAACTCAATGAGTTGTACCTCAGTATTGAATCATTCCATGAATTTGCTAAAATATTAATTTATATTTCTGGAAATTTTCAAGGTATCTTAAATTCTACACACTTATTACATCTCTCAGAAAAAAAAAATGTATTTGGGGCTCTCAACTCTGAACGGAAACAAATGTAGATGTGAGTAAGTAATAAGTGTTAGTCGCTCAATAGTGTCTGACTCTAAGATTCCATAGACTGTAGCCCGACAGACTCTTCAGTCCATGGCATTTCCCAGGCAAAAGTACTGGAGTGGGCTGTCATTTCCTTGTCCAGGGGATCTTCCTGATCTAGGGATTGAAACTGGATCTCTTGTACTTTAGTCAGATTCTTCTCAATATGAATCATGAGGGAAGCTCGAATGTAGATGAGGGAACTCAATGGAGAAAAATGTAAATAAAACAATTTGAAGTTTCATATCATGGTGTGCTGTCTTATAACTGGTAAATTTGGGGATTCCCAGGTAGTACTTCAAGCTAGGCTTAAACAATACATGAAACAAGAACTTCCAGATGTACAAATTCAGAAATAAGGCAGAAGAATCAGAGATCAAGTTGCCAACAGCCATTGGATCCTAGAGAAATCAAGAGAATTCAAAAAAATACCCACATCTATTTCTGCTTCAGTGACTACACCAAAGCCTTTGACTGTGTGGATCACAACAAACTGAAGAATTCTTAAGGAAACAGTAATACTAGACCACCTTAGTTGCTTCCTGAGAAACTTGCACATGGGTCAAGAAACAACAGTTAGAACAGGACATGGAACAATGTATTGGTAAAAATTAGGAAAGGAGTACATCAAGGCTGTATATTCTCAGCCTGCTTATTTAATTTATATGCAGAGTGCATCACGCAAAATGCTGGAATTACAAGCTAGAATCAAGGTTACCAGGAGAAATGTTAACAGCCTCAGATATGCAAATGATACCACCTTAATGGCAGAAAGCAAAGAGGAAATAAAGAGCCTCTTAATGAAAGTGAAAGAGAAGAGTGAAAAAAGTGGATTAAAAATCAACATTCAAAAAGCTAAGTTCATTGCATCCAGCCCCATCACTTCATGGCACATAGATGAGGGAAAAGTAGAAACAGTGGCAGATTTTATTTTCTTGGGCTCCAAAATCACTAGATGATTGTTACCCTAAAGTTAAAAGTCCCTTGCTTCTTGGAAGAAAAGCTATGATAAACCTAGATGATGTATTAAATGCAGAAAAATCACTTAGCCAACAAAGGTCCATATAGTCAAAGGTATGCTTTTTTCTAATGGTCATGTATGGATGTGAGAGTTGGACCATAAAGAAGTCTGAGTGCTGAAGAACTGATACTTCCAAATTGTGGTGCTAGAGAAGACTCTTTAAAGTTCCTTGGAGAGCAAAGAGATCAAGCCAGTGTATCCTGGGAAGGATTAAAGGCAGGAGGAGAAGGGGGCAACAGAAAATGAGATAGTTGGATGGCATTACTAACTCAATGGACGTGAATTTGAGCAAACTCTGGGAGATGGTGAAAGACAGGGAAGTCTAGTTTGTTGCAGTCCATGGGGTTGCAAATGTCCAACACAACTGAGCAATTGAACAACAGCGGGTGTCACTAATGGTAAAGAACCTACCTGCCAACAGTAAAGAATCTGCCTGCCAATGCCAATAGAGGAGACTCAAATGACACAGGTTTGATCACTGGGTCACAAAGATCCCCTGGAGAAGGAAATGGAAGCCCACTCTAGTATTCTTGCCTGGAGAAGGCCATGGTGCCTGACCTATTACAATTCATGGAGCTGCAGAGTCAGATAAAACTGAACATATACACACACTTCCACTGTAGGAGGCCTGGATTCTCACCCTTTTTGGGAAACTAAAATCCTCCATGCTACCTGGCATGGCCAAAAAAAAAGAAAGAAAAGGCAAATTAAGGCTATGTTTGGGTTGCTGATGCAAAAATGAGTCAAGGCAAACAAACAAAAATAGAAAACAATTTCAAAATAAAAGTAATCTACATATTTGTAATATTGAACATTTTATGGTCGACAATTATTGACTTTCCATGGCTTGCTAATATGACCATTACTAATAGTTTTATTACTAAGGTAAATATGTCACTGATTAAAGTACACATCAGATCACCTAATGGCCCAGGCTTCACATACAAGGAGAAAGAATATTAGAAAAATTCAGTTTTTATCACTGTCATTATGTGCAATTTCAACTAGAATTTCCTCTAATTCTCATCCTAAAAAACTGTCATGTCTCAACTGTTAAGATATAATGACACTAATTAGCAAAACAATAACTGTAAATTTTAAATAAGAATGCTTTAAAGCCATGATTAAGGATCCATATTCTGAAAGCGTATTCAGTGTATTATCTCAAAATAATTCCAAGTGGTATTCATTAAAATGTTAAATTTAAAATGTGCAAATACTTTTTATTCTTACTAAAAAGAGAAAAAATATAGTAATTTTATATCCAAAGGAACTGTGCTCGTTAACTATAGTACTTTTCTATTAATATATAAACCTATTTTTAACTATTTTTTAATATTGCAATAAATCAGATAAGCAATATTTTAGTGGTTTCAGGTGCACCTCGAAGGAACTCAGTCATGTAAACTCTCCCCCAAGCCAGGATGCCATAGAATATTCTGCACAGTTTCCTGTATTCTACCCTTAAGAACATAAACCTATTTTAACTAGTATTTTGATATAATTTATCAGTTTTTGTTTGGTCTGCTACTAATCCATATAATATTTAAGTAACGATAACTTAATTTAGCTTATAAGCAGAGTACATCATGTGAAATGCCAGGCTGGACAAACACCAGTTGGAATCAATTTCCCGGAAAAATGTCAATAACCTCAGACATGCAGAGATACCACACTTATGGCAGAAAGTGAAGAGGAACTAAAGAGCCTCTTGATGAAGGTGAAAGAGGAGAGTGAAAAAGCTGGCTTAAAACTCAACATTCAAAAAATGAAGACCATGGCATCCAGTCTCATTACTTCATGGCAAATAAGTGGGCAAACAATGGAAAAAGTGACAGACTTCATTTTCTTGGGCTCCAGGAAACTGTGAACAGTGACTGCAGCCGTGAAATTAAAATATGCTTGCTCCTTGGAAGAAAAGCTCTGACAAACCCAGACAGTGTATTTCAAATGATAAAAACAAGAAAGTTCATTTTGACTCGATGATTTACTTACTCTGTTTGTATTAGAGCATAGCTTTTCATTTCTGCCCTTTGTAATTTAAAGATAATGGTATTTCTGATAGTTTAACTTCCAGTCTTAAATAAGTCTAAAATTTCTGTCACTATAAACATTTTTCTTTATAAGAAAAGTTCTAGATTCTTGATGACTCAAAATGAAATTGAATATCAAGCTGGAGCTATTCTTTCTTTGTCACATGAACTGCTTTTAACAATATTCTTCATTCCTTAAAACTGCATTTAGTAAATCATGACTTTTTCTTTTCCAATTATACTTATAATAATATAAATGTTACATGAACCACCAAGCTCAGTTTCAATAATATTAAAAGAACACAATGATAACTCAGTTAAGAGACACAAAGTTATTGCTGTTGTTTTTTAAAGTCAATTTACTAACTAAAACCAGCAATTTAATTATTTCCACATATATTTGCACACAGTCCCTGGTATATTTGGGAAAATATAAAAAGTTCTGGAGTTTGTACACAAGCTTACCAAAATAGATTTTGGAAAACAAATCTTATGAGTATTTACACCAGGAATATCAAAGAAACAAATTGAATCAATATTTAAACCACTAAAGCAAAAGAGTAGTGTATCTGTGATTAAAACAACTTCTTTTTAAGGAAGTGAAAATGACTATCCTAACTAAATTTTTTTGAAACCACATTTTAAATATCCCTTTTGATATCTCCAATCATTTCTTAAATGGCTAAGATTAAGAGTAGATAAAAGTCTCATATAATTATATATCAGCTGCAACTGCTAATTTTATGTGTCAACTTGACTGGGTCATGGAGCAAGCAGAAACAAGGTCAAACATTATTCTGGGTGTTTCTGTAAAGGTGTTTTAGAATGAGCAAGTTTTATATGAATTTACTGAGCAAAGCCAATCAACCTCCATAAGGTAGGCAGCCTCATTCAATCAGTTGAAGATTGGCATTGAACAAAAAGGTGAATCCCTGAAATAAAAGAGAATTTCTCCTCATTATTCAACTTTGGAAATCTCATGTTTTCCTCACCTAAGACCTACATAGGAACATTGGCTTTTTCTGGATGGCCTTTGGGCAGCGAGTACATCATGATTGTCCTAGTTCTCATGTCTTTAGACTCAGAATGGAGCTTTATCATCAACACCTGTGGGTCTCCACTATGGCAACTACAGATATAGAGGCTTGTCATTCTCTAAAACTATGGGAGTCAGTTCCTTATAATACCTCTATCTCTTACAGTGTCTCTATCAGAAAGAGTTATAGTGAGAGATATATCTCCTATTGGTTATTTTCTTGAATAATTCTAATATACCAAGATTATATATTACCTTGATATTTTCTGTATATCTATTATTTTTCACCTTTATAATAAATGAATAGTGAGGATGGATTTATAATCTCTGTCTACTACGTAGACAAATAAAGGCAGGATTCATCTGTTATAAACCACTGTATCTCTAATTACTCAGCATAAAATCCAATTCCTAAGTAAATAAAGTCACAAATAGTTCTTTCAAATATGGTTTTAAGATAGTAATACCTAGATTAGCAAAAAAAAATCTTGAGAAAAAAGAACAAAGTTAGAATATTGTACTCCCTGTCTTCAGACTATAGCACAAAGCTACAGTAACCCAAGCAGTAAGATACTGGCACAAAAACAGACACATAGATTATTGGAGCAGAATAAAGATCTCAGATATAAACCAACACCAATCAAGATAGGACAAAGGAGGAAACAATATGAAATGGAGGAAAGAGTCTCTTTCCTAAGTGATGCTGAGAAAACCAGGCAGCTATCAGTAAAAGAATGAAATTGGAACATTTTATCACATCATATACAACACTAAACACACATGGATTAAATACATAAATATATAAGTCTGGAAATCATAAAATTCCTACAGTAAAACATAGGCAGTAGGCAGTAATACCCTTGATATTAGCTGTAGCAATATATTTCAGTCCTGTCTCCTTAAGGTAAAGGAAATAAAAGCAAAATTAAACAAATGAGACCTAATTAAACATAAAGATTTTTTTTTTAAAGAAAATACTTTAAAATGACAAAAAATCTACTATATGGGGAAAATGTTTGCAAATTATTCAATTGATAAGGGCTTAGTGTCCAATATGTATAAATAGTTCATATAATTTAATATCAAAAAAAACCAAACTCAGTGAAAAAATGGTCAGGGGACCCAAATAGATATTTTCCCAAAGAGGACATATTTATGTCCAACATGCACATGAAAATATGCTCAGCATCACTAATCATCAGGGAAATACAAATCAAAATCACAATGAAATGTCATCTAGCATGTGTCAGGATGACTATCATCTAAAAAACCACAAATATCAAATATTGACAAGGATGTGGACAAAAGGTAACCATGATACTGTTGGTGGGAATGTAAATTGGTGCTGCCATTATGGAAAAACAGCACAGAGTTTCCTCAATCGATTAAAAATACAACTACCATATGATCCAGGCTCCCTAGGTGGCACTAGTGGTAAAGAACCAGCCTGCCAATGCAGGAGACATAAAGAGATGTGTGTTTGAGCTCTGGATTGGGAAGATCCTTTCGAGAAGGACATGGCAACCCACTCCAGTATTCTTGCCTGGAGAATCCCATGGCCAGTGGAGCCTGGCAGGCTACAGTCCATAGGGTAGCAAAGAATCGGACATGACTGAAGCAACTTAGCATGCATGCATCATATGATCTAGCAATTTCATTACTCAGTATATAACTGGAAAAAAACGATAACACTAATTATAAAAGATTCATGCACCACAATCTTCACAGAGGTATGATTTATAATAGTCAAAATATAGAAGCAAAATGTCCATCAACAGATGAAAGGAGAAAGAAGATATAGTATATAGACAATAGAATATTACTTAACTATATGAAATATGAAATTTTGCCATTTACAACAACATGGATGAACCTGACACATATTGAGCTTAGCAGACTAAATCAAAGACAAATACTGGGGCTTCCCTGGTGGTCCAGCGGGTAAGGACACCACCTTGCAGTGCAAGGGGCGCCGGTTCGATCCCTGGCCTGGGAGGATCCCACGTGCCGCGGAGCGGCTGGACGGATGTGTCCAACTACCGAGCCGGAGCTCTGGAGCACATGCGCTCAGAGCCGGTGCTCTGCGACAACAGAGGCCACCGCGATGGGAGGCCCACACGGGCCAAAGAACAGAGATGGATGAAAATAGATAAATGAAAGACCAATAGAAGTGGCTCACCCGCTCCCTTTCCCTCCCCAACCCCCTCCCCTCCCCCCAAAAAAATTAAAAAAAAAAAAAAGACAAATACTGTATGTTTTCATTTATATGTGTAATCTAAAAATAAAACAAAAGAATTAATATTATAAAATAGATAACACAGAACTGACTATTTAGCGGTTACCACTTGGGGAAGGGATAAAGGAAAGGCAAGAAGGAGGTAGGATATTAAAAGATATAAATAACCATGTAAAAAATAAATAAGACATAAGAATTCTTTGTAGATTATAGGGCAATAGCCAATATTTTATAACAATGGAAAAGGAATGAAATCTATACAAATATTAAATCACTATTTTGTATTCCTAAAACTAATATAAGATTGTAAATTTACCATACGTCAATGAAAAAGTAACATGTAGAAAGTATACACTTTAGTGTTCTGGTGTATCTTCTATGGGTTGGACATATTTGAGTTTTGAAATGCAAAATACTTTAGAATATTTGGGTGTAAAAAGCCTATGATATTCTGCTACCTTGATTCACTTATTTTATACATAAGGGAACTCAGATCCCAGGAAAGAAAAATGACTTATCTTAAAGTGGCTGACTAATTAAATGAAACCCATAAGAAAGAATAGAATCAAGTGGCTTAGCATGTGGAAGGACACCTCAGAAGGAAAGAGTAATTTATCACAAATCTTATTGAGGATTGATAGCTCAAAGTGAATGCAAAAGGAAACATTTAATCAACTAAAAGTTAAATTTAACTTCCCAGAACACAACATACCCTCTCATTGCCTGGATCCAAGGAAGCAGACCTCCAAGATTGCTCCTTCCTTGATCCATGACTGCTCCAATCATATTCTTACTCTGTTCTAATATAAGCAATAACATCGATCATTTCTCATAGCCTTTCTTCTTTCTAAGTGTTAAAAGATGTGTACTATATATCAAATAACTTGAAAAATATTTCCAAAGCACAAGAGGAAAATATAACATAAGTGGCAATTTTTGTAAGATGCAGCAAGTTCACAAGAAAAAGTAGTTGAAAGAACTCACGAGACTCCAGGGAACTACTCAGGTACAACTTTAAGAAAGATAAAGTACTTGTAGCAGGAGAAAGAAAGCATGGGCAAACGACACCCAAGATTTCTAGCCCAAGCTCTCAGAGTCTGTTCCAATTTGGAGGGCACGCTTCATCTGGGGCTAGAAACCACCAAGATATGCATTAGATGTCTTGGTCTCAAGAACCCAAATCATAAGCTTACTGAGGGGGCTTTTTATTTCCTTATTTATCTGCTTATTTCTTTACATGGCTGAAACCAGGCTTCTGTAAACCTACAAATCAGGTGTAACCCATTTGTCTACACATTTTTAAATCATCTGGGCAAATATGGACATAACGCTTGCAGAGGACTTTTAGACACAATCAATGTATTTAAATCACCAATAAGAAAATTTCATTTCTCTTCAGCAATAAATCAGCAGCAAGTTTCCAACTCTTAGTGATGAGCATAAAACAACCACCAAAGTACTGCAGGTTAACTCTGTGCTTAGACAGTTAAGCAATTGCCCCTTGATTTTGTTTTGTTAATTAAGTTGGCCTCAATATTATTGTTCTTTACTTAGCATCTTTTAACACACATGTAAAATACAAAAATCAGAAGTATTAGTACCAAAACACTAACTATGCGTATTATCTGGTAAGATCTAGGTACAGTATTGCTTTTTTAAAGAAGTACTTTAATTTGCCAAATGTTTTCAAAAAAACTTGTTTACAAGGTTACTTCCTTTTTTTTTAATAGATAAGAAATAAATTTATTCAGATTTAGAGAAAGCACACTCCACAGACAGAGTGTGGGCCATGGTAGAGCAAATCCAGTGGCCAAGGTTACCACTTTTATCTCTTTTCAGTGGTGAAATATGAAATCTATGAAGAATATGTATATGTGTATATATATACATATATATAGATAGATAGATGATGTAATAATAATTTTTTTCCAAAATATCATTCAATTTCTTTAAGTGTTAAAAGATGTACTATATATCAAATAACTTGAAAAATATTTCCAAAGCACAAGAGGAAAATATAACATAAGTGGCAATTTTGTAAGATGCAGCAAGTTCACAAGAAAAAGTAGTTGAAAGAACTCACGAGACTCCAGGGAACTACTCAGGTACAACTTTAAGAAAGATAAAGTACTTGTAGCAGGAGAAAGAAAGCATGGGCAAACGACACCCAAGATTTCTAGCCCAAGCTCTCAGAGTCTGTTCCAATTTGGAGGGCACGCTTCATCTGGGGGCTGGAAACCACCAAGATATGCATTAGATGTCTTGGTCTCAAGAACCCAAATCATAAGCTTACTGAGGGGGCTTTTTATTTCCTTATTTATCTGCTTATTTCTTTACATGGCTGAAACCAGGCTTCTGTAAACCTACAAATCAGGTGTAACCCATTTGTCTACACATTTTTAAATCATCTGGGCAAATATGGACATAACGCTTGCAGAGGACTTTTAGACACAATCAATGTATTTAAATCACCAATAAGAAAATTTCATTTCTCTTCAGCAATAAATCAGCAGCAAGTTTCCAACTCTTAGTGATGAGCATAAAACAACCACCAAAGTACTGCAGGTTAACTCTGTGCTTAGACAGTTAAGCAATTGCCCCTTGATTTTGTTTTGTTAATTAAGTTGGCCTCAATATTATTGTTCTTTACTTAGCATCTTTTAACACACATGTAAAATACAAAAATCAGAAGTATTAGTACCAAAACACTAACTATGCGTATTATCTGGTAAGATCTAGGTACAGTATTGCTTTTTAAAGAAGTACTTTAATTTGCCAAATGTTTTCAAAAAAACTTGTTTACAAGGTTACTTCCTTTTTTTTTAATAGATAAGAAATAAATTTATTCAGATTTAGAGAAAGCACACTCCACAGACAGAGTGTGGGCCATGGTAGAGCAAATCCAGTGGCCAAGGTTACCACTTTTATCTCTTTTCAGTGGTGAAATATGAAATCTATGAAGAATATGTATATGTGTATATATATACATATATATAGATAGATAGATGATGTAATAATAATTAGGTACATGTACATTTTCTCTGACCATTCATTTTCCATTGGAAAAGTATTTTGTCAAGCTACCAATTTAATCTCCCTATATATCTGGTCATTGGTACCAATATCTTAATACATGCTGTTTAGATCATTTAAAGGGCCAGTTCTCAGTTACTTTATGATTATAGGTTTTATAGTTTCTGTTTCCTATTGCAAGTTTACACTGATACAGGTTCCCAATAGACATTTCCCTTAACCAATCTCCATCTTATCTTCTCTGGTAAAAATCCTAGACAAACGTTAAAGTGTCAGCACTGACTAAATGCAGTATTGGGTAAGTTTGCTTTTTCAGTGTATCCACAGTGCCCTGGCAGTAGAAAAACATTTATGCAATATACAGTCTCCACAAGCATATTCTTATAGCATACTGAAGTCAAAGGTTTTCCACAAGTTCATTTCTTGTGCTTTCTTCTGCCAAGTTCATAGACCATTTCACTCGAGCCACTTCTGTCTGGAGCAGCATGCCTAAATAAACCTTCTTGGGTCAGTAAGCACGCTATTTACCAACTGTGTCTCTTAGATTACTGTCTAGTAACCAATTGAGTTTTTAAAACCATTTTTCTAAAACCATAAACTCTGTACAGACCCCCTGTCTGCCTTTACCTTCCTCCTAAAATAGCATTCATTCTAAATGGTAATATAAATTCATAGACTTTTTTCCTTCATATATTTCTCCTCATTAGAGACAACCTTAGTTTATTCTATGACTCTTAGACTTGAGCCAATTTGACTCAAATCTCTCTTAGAATAATTCAAGCAATTTCATATCCACCAAACGTGCTGTTGCCACTTAATTTGCTAATTGTGTTTAGAATGAAAAAAGATGACCTCCTCAACACAAGGTTACAGGACTTGTCACTCCCAAATATAGTTTACTTGGAGTATTCCAAAGAACTTCCTTTGCATGAGCATGCTCAGTTGTGTCCTTTTCTTTATGACCCTAGAGACTATTGCCTGCCAGGCTAACTATCCCTGGGATTATCCTGGCAAAAATAATCCTGGCAAGTTGGTAGTTATGCCCTCCTCCAGGGGATCTTACCGGCCCAGAGACTGAACCTTCTCTTCCTCTGTCTCCAGCATCGCAAGCAAGTTCTTTTACCACTGGGCCACTGGGGAAGCCCAAAAAACTCCCCATAGGCATGCTATTGTGAGCCTACCCTGTCTTCATTAAACTAGCATTGTTTTTATTTACTGAGCATTCTTTACTTGGATTATGTCCTCTACTTTTAAAATTTTGGGACAGAGAATACTAAAATTGTTTTATAGTAATGAGCACAGGAGATACAATGTCTATCATATTTAGGAACTTTTTTCAATATATTATGATTTAAGTCTTCACTGTTGACTCAGATGGTAAAGAGTCTGCCTGCAATGCAGGGGACCCAAGTTTGATCCCTGAGTCAGGAAGATCTGTTGGAGAAGGGTATGTCTACCCACTCTGGTACTCTTTATTTATTTATTTTTTTAGTAATTCCTCCTTATTCCCTAGGTGTTTCTTTTATTTTCTTCATATATTTTTATTGGTATTTTATTTCTTTTCATCCATCTTCATTCTTCGGCCTGTGTGGGCCTCCCATTGCAGTGGCCTCTCTCGTTGCAGAGCACCAGCCCGGGCGCATGTACTCCAGGGCGCTGGCTCCCAATTGAGCACACTGGTCCAGCCGCTCTCCAGCACATGGGATTTTCCTGGGCCAGGGATAGAACCAGTGCCCCTTGCACAGCAAGGTGGACTCTCTACCCACTGGACCACCAGGGAAGCCTGGTATTCTTGCCTGGAAAATCCCATGGATAGAGGAGCACCTGGTGGGCTACAGTCCATAGAATGACAAAGAGTTGGGCATGACTGAGCAACTTCCATATGAGCATAATTTAAGTCAATATTTACATAATGGTTCATGTTATTCTGTTGTTGAGCAGGATCTTTTGAGATGTTTGAGAGGTAAGAAGTAATATATGTTATCTCTCAAAAGCTGTCTAATGTGACTAGCATAACCTGAAAATAGGAAACAAAAGTAAAATCAGTCTTATACTTACTTTAAGTATTCATCTGCAAACTGTTATTAAAACCACTGAGATGCATTATCACATAGATAATTCCAGAAATATTTGCTAAATCCATCAGAACCCATCCTGGGTCTTCAGGTTTAAATACAAAGGATGTTTCTGACAAGTAGTGGCATCACCTTTATGGGCATCTGGAAATAGATATGAGGTGGTATGATTTTCTTGCTCTCAAAGCATCAGTATAGTGTTAGCTTTTCTTTTTCACACTACTGATGTCTTGCTCCTGCTCAATCAGCAATCCTTTTCAGTTTTTCCATTTATAATAAATTTCACACTGATGCTCTCCCTGGAGTAGGATTGTCAAGTGCAGCAAGCGTACTGACTTACAGAACTGGCAGCAATACAAAACTGATGAGAGTCTCCTCCTTCATCATCCCCAGCGATACTGTGCAGGATTGGAAAAGTGCACGCTTTTGAAACTGTTCATCCACTAGGTAGCAAAGAGGCAATCATTAATCTTAACTTAGGAAGGATGAACCATCCCATTATTTCTTAAGAACTCAAGTACTTAATATTTAAAATCATCATGTCATATTTAGAAGCTGATACTTCCTTTGGAACTAGTAAATGCAAACTAGGCCCCAGAATGGTTCAACTGGGTAGAGAATAAGTGAAAAAAGAAGTAGGAAATCAATTCATGTGTGTCTGGTCATACCTCAGACTCCATCCTGTGTTCCTATCTTTTAGTTCTTATCTCATCAATCCATCCAATGGCCAGGCAGATGATTTTCCTGGGCCAGGGATAGAACCAGTGCCCCTTGCACAGCAAGGTGGACTCTCTACCCACTGGACCACCAGGGAAGCCTGGTATTCTTGCCTGGAAAATCCCATGGATAGAGGAGCACCTGGTGGGCTACAGTCCATAGAATGACAAAGAGTTGGGCATGACTGAGCAACTTCCATATGAGCATAATTTAAGTCAATATTTACATAATGGTTCATGTTATTCTGTTGTTGAGCAGGATCTTTTGAGATGTTTGAGAGGTAAGAAGTAATATATGTTATCTCTCAAAAGCTGTCTAATGTGACTAGCATAACCTGAAAATAGGAAACAAAAGTAAAATCAGTCTTATACTTACTTTAAGTATTCATCTGCAAACTGTTATTAAAACCACTGAGATGCATTATCACATAGATAATTCCAGAAATATTTGCTAAATCCATCAGAACCCATCCTGGGTCTTCAGGTTTAAATACAAAGGATGTTTCTGACAAGTAGTGGCATCACCTTTATGGGCATCTGGAAATAGATATGAGGTGGTATGATTTTCTTGCTCTCAAAGCATCAGTATAGTGTTAGCTTTTCTTTTTCACACTACTGATGTCTTGCTCCTGCTCAATCAGCAATCCTTTTCAGTTTTTCCATTTATAATAAATTTCACACTGATGCTCTCCCTGGAGTAGGATTGTCAAGTGCAGCAAGCGTACTGACTTACAGAACTGGCAGCAATACAAAACTGATGAGAGTCTCCTCCTTCATCATCCCCAGCGATACTGTGCAGGATTGGAAAAGTGCACGCTTTTGAAACTGTTCATCCACTAGGTAGCAAAGAGGCAATCATTAATCTTAACTTAGGAAGGATGAACCATCCCATTATTTCTTAAGAACTCAAGTACTTAATATTTAAAATCATCATGTCATATTTAGAAGCTGATACTTCCTTTGGAACTAGTAAATGCAAACTAGGCCCCAGAATGGTTCAACTGGGTAGAGAATAAGTGAAAAAAGAAGTAGGAAATCAATTCATGTGTGTCTGGTCATACCTCAGACTCCATCCTGTGTTCCTATCTTTTAGTTCTTATCTCATCAATCCATCCAATGGTAGATCCCCCTTGCTTTCATACATTAAATTTTAACACATAAATTATCTTTCTTGCAAGCCATCCTTATAGTCTCTAAAGCAAGCGAGCAAGCAAGTGTACTAAGTTGCTTCAGCTGTGTCTGACTCTTTGAGACCCTTTGGACTGCAGTCCACCAGGCTCCTCTGTCTGTGGGATTCTCCAGGTGAAAATGATGGAGTGGGTAGCTATGTGCTCCTCCAGGCGATCTTCTGGACCCAAGAATCGAGCCCACATTGTAGGTCTCCTGCATTGGCAGGTGGGTTCTTTACCATTTAGTGTCACCAGGGAGGCCCTGTTAGTCTCTAACCATTGACC
The DNA here is from genome assembly GCA_022376925.1 of Tragulus kanchil. NCBI lineage: Eukaryota > Metazoa > Chordata > Mammalia > Artiodactyla > Tragulidae > Tragulus > Tragulus kanchil. The sequence goes on along the minus strand of JAIOJX010000028.1, from coordinate 222,765,182 downwards.
AATTTAGTAAGCACATCTTTAAACAGCCCCCTCCAAAACTTAAATAATCCACTACTTTGTGTTGTCAAGTTTATAAAAAGTCCATTGCAGGTGATGTTTCTTATCTCCTTGTTGAACTCCACATACTGTTTATTATTCAGATAATGTAAAAGGTAGCACATTAAAAAGTGTTTGTTTTCAGTTGCAGGCAATAATGTTGGAGGTATTTACTTCAGTTACTAAGCATACAATTCCAAATCCAGAGTAAATATTTATCTAGCCAAGACCCACGCTTGGGTCTAGTGTAATTTGCCAATATCATCCACTTGTCAGCTACAGGTCATCTCAGATCCCCTCAGGATGCTTTTAGGTGATTTATTTTCTGAGGATCACATTTCTCTTTATTTGAATAAAAAGTAGACTTAATACTCACATTTTTGAACTTCTGAGAATGGTGGAATACTCTTTTTTGCCATTTTTTCTATGCCTGAATTGTTACTCATGCAATGTACTCAATTGATCATTTCCAAACAGGAAAAGAGAGCATCCACTCTTTTTTGATCCAGTCTCATTTTGAAGTACATACGTACATGTATATATGTATACATACATACATACATATGTATGTGTGTGTATATATATAGGTATATATAGGTATGTATGTCAGTATGTATGTACACTTGCACACCATAAAAAAGTAAACAGAAACATCAACTAAAATAGAGTCAAGAAGACAGACAGGGGAGCTCTCATGACTACAATGAAGCAGAGCCAAATAGAAAGAAAAAAGATTTTCTCTTTTTTCCCTGGCAGAAGTTCAACCATTAAGAAGCTGTCACAACTTAGCCAATGAAAAGACACTATACATCCAACACTCAGTTTCTTCAATGAAATCTGTTTATTATAGCTTTCCTTTCCCTTTCTAAGAGTCCTCCTCTCCTTGTTTAGGGAGACTTGCATGTGGCTTGCCATGTTTGCAGACCCCAAACTGCAAATTTTTTTTCCTGATCTCAAGTAAACCTATTTTGCTGGAGAAATAACCTGATGTCTATTTGTTTAAGTAAACGACAATAACACACACACAACACACACACACTTCACTATATACAACTTTGATTTCTCATATACTTTTCATAACAATAATGTCCCATATTGGATGATTTCTTTTATCCTCTAAATATTTAGTCTCATTTTCTGAGCCACAGGAAATTCTTTGGCCACTGCATAAAAGTTGGACCAAAGCTCTACCCTTTTGCTAGTTTTATCTAATTCCTCTGATGTCATGAGAAATACTACTCCTTTCTGCTTATTTAGTAGTTTTATTTATTAACACTTTTGGCAAAAGTTTAGCCATTGACCAAATATGACACAGCTGCATTGATTGAGCATTCTTTGAGACACCGTACAAAGATGCTCTGGCTTGTTCACTAATGTTAGGGTCATGTTCATCAGCTATAAGTTTAGGTAAATCCTCAGATGGATTTATTATAGAATTCAAAGATATGAAACCTACCTGTTTATGAATGAGGTGATACTGCTATAATATATATTTTTAATATATCATTCCCAACTCCTCTGCTTGTTTTACTCTCTATTGGAATATTGTTTTGACTTAACTCATGACAATTTTGTATCCTTCTATAACCGAAACAGTTTCATTAGAAGCCCAGTAACACACCAAAAATTGTCTTTCAAAGGGAATTTATGACAACAGCTTCTAGCAACTTTCTATTCCAAATCCTAGCACTTACTGCTGGATTGCAAACATGAGGTTTTGCAAAATGCTCTCAACAGCCTAAGTACAAGTAGCTGACATTTCTCATATCATTTGAACATTCGAGTTGTACCACTCCAAGGAATAAACTGGATGAGCTATTAGAAGGAAATGTTTGAAACTCCAAGAGTGTCTTCTGTTGTACAGATCATTAAAACTCATCTGTTTCCCTAGAACATGTGTAAAAAGGGACTAGCAAAATTCTCAACTGTGACTTTTCCCAGAAACCAACAACTCAATCAGTCTTCATGCTATTTATTTTCATTTTGGAGCAGAGCAAGAAAATAACTTATTTTTGGTTGTTTCAGGTACATCTTTTGTGTCTCCCATCCAGGTAGATTTTAAGAATTGTATCATTTCTGCCTGTCTCTGTAGCTTAGCTGAGTTAATCTACAACCTCTGGTCTTCAGCCTTTAGTTCAGTCCACTTGACCTGCAAATTGAATTGTCAATGTCTTATTTTTTCATTAATCAAATTAAGTTTCTTCATAGCAGATTTCTTTAGGTTTTCGATTTGCAAATTGGACCAAAGCTCTACCCTTTTGCTAGTTTTATCTAATTCCTCTGATGTCATGAGAAATACTACTCCTTTCTGCTTATTTAGTAGTTTTATTTATTAACACTTTTGGCAAAAGTTTAGCCATTGACCAAATATGACACAGCTGCATTGATTGAGCATTCTTTGAGACACCGTACAAAGATGCTCTGGCTTGTTCACTAATGTTAGGGTCATGTTCATCAGCTATAAGTTTAGGTAAATCCTCAGATGGATTTATTATAGAATTCAAAGATATGAAACCTACCTGTTTATGAATGAGGTGATACTGCTATAATATATATTTTTAATATATCATTCCCAACTCCTCTGCTTGTTTTACTCTCTATTGGAATATTGTTTTGACTTAACTCATGACAATTTTGTATCCTTCTATAACCGAAACAGTTTCATTAGAAGCCCAGTAACACACCAAAAATTGTCTTTCAAAGGGAATTTATGACAACAGCTTCTAGCAACTTTCTATTCCAAATCCTAGCACTTACTGCTGGATTGCAAACATGAGGTTTTGCAAAATGCTCTCAACAGCCTAAGTACAAGTAGCTGACATTTCTCATATCATTTGAACATTCGAGTTGTACCACTCCAAGGAATAAACTGGATGAGCTATTAGAAGGAAATGTTTGAAACTCCAAGAGTGTCTTCTGTTGTACAGATCATTAAAACTCATCTGTTTCCCTAGAACATGTGTAAAAAGGGACTAGCAAAATTCTCAACTGTGACTTTTCCCAGAAACCAACAACTCAATCAGTCTTCATGCTATTTATTTTCATTTTGGAGCAGAGCAAGAAAATAACTTATTTTTGGTTGTTTCAGGTACATCTTTTGTGTCTCCCATCCAGGTAGATTTTAAGAATTGTATCATTTCTGCCTGTCTCTGTAGCTTAGCTGAGTTAATCTACAACCTCTGGTCTTCAGCCTTTAGTTCAGTCCACTTGACCTGCAAATTGAATTGTCAATGTCTTATTTTTTCATTAATCAAATTAAGTTTCTTCATAGCAGATTTTGCTGATAATCAGCAGTATCTCTATATATCTGTGTAATATATACAGTAAGTATGTTTTGGGCTCCATTCCATATGTATCTAAATTAGTTTAGCTTCTTTTTGAAAAAGGAATTGTGAAAAATAACCAAATTCTTCATAGAATATTGATTTCTTCTAGCAAGTTGCACAGTTTGAACTGTTAAGACCATGCTAGACACAGATGATTTACTTTATTCCTTAGTCTGTGGTTAAACTCCAAAATTCATCAGCTTTTCTCACATATAATGCTGAAACATTAAATAAGAGTTTTGGGGTACTAATATAAGTGAAACTGAAATTTTAAATAAAGTCAGCTTTTCTTACTGATACCCAAATATCCTATACTGTTTTCAACTATCCACATGAGTGGGTTTAAATAATTCTAATGCTTTTCATTGAGCATGTGTGCCTGTGTCCTAAGTCTCTTCAGTCATGTCTGACTCTTTTTGACCCCATGGACTGTGTAGCCCATCAGGCTCCTATATCCATGGGATTCTCCTGGCAAGAATACTCCAGTGGATTGACGTTTGCACATCACATTAAAACAAGTAAAAACAGTTTGTGAGGGCTTTATTTTTCTTAATGTTTTAGGTATGGGAAAAAGATTCCTCATTCAGATATCATACCCATTACTATAATGTTTTCTGGTAGAGGTAATACATTAGTATACTGTGTTTCCATTTATAAGTTTCTACTGAGTCATATTTACTTATACAAGCCTTCTAGAGTTTCATCAACATATTCCCAACACAACATATGCTTTAACATACATCATCCTTTAAATTTAATTAGCAAATCATTAGCAAACTTTGGTATAAGAGGACGTTGGACACAGATATCTGACTATTATCTTATCAACTTCAGTTCATTTACTTCATATCCACGAACATGTTCTTGAGCCACTCCAATTCCTAGTCCCTCAAGAGACCTTGACAAATCCATCTCTCACAATCATAAGTCTCTCTCTTTTCATACCATTTTAATCAGTACTTGTTATGAAGAGACCAAACTTTTCATATTTGTGTCATTATTACATTTTAAAAATTCATTCAGACTAGGAAAATTTAAGGAGATCTGTTCTCTTCCATTATTTTTACAAGGTTATATGGTGTTTTATTTGTTTTCTTATTCCAAAATAATTTTAACTATTTCTAATAACTTAATCCCATTTGGAATACCTGAGTTAACAGTCTCCCTGCAAATTATCTTGGCCCTTGTAACAGGATGGTCAGCAGGAACCCAAGTCTTTAGACTTCCTTTGTCAGAGCATAAATAAGAATGAAACAAATGTATAAAATTAGAGCATGCTTTGGCATCATCATACAATTAATCTAAATATACTAGTATGTTTAATATTTTTGCAGTGTCAGATGAATTCCACTAAGTATCAGAGGATAGTGGGTCTTCCTGACTTCCCTTTGGAATCATGTCTCTGTATTTTTTGGAAGAAGTCCTGGAAATCATTGATTTTTTTTTTTTTAAATGACTTTTGTTTTCACGAAAACAGCCCAATAAATTCAAAGTATACAATTCTTGATCAATTTTACATTTTAAAAGCAAATTTAGCTATTTTTAGATCTACTAGTTTCATGAATGTGTTCTCTTCTCATCAGCTTGAGTGATTTCAAACCAGGGCCGGCCTAGGAGCCAAACTTGCATCAAAGGACAATTTCAATGCCATGGAGCATTAAACCCATGTGCTACTTCTGAGCCTGTGCTCTGGAGCCTATGCTCCACAACTACTGAGCCTCTGTGCTGCAGCTACTGAAGCCTGAACACCTTAGAGCCTGTGTTCTGCAACAAGAGAAGCCACCCCAATGAGAAGCCTGCACACCAAACCAGAGTAGCCCTAGCTCATTGCAACTAGAGAAAGCCAGAGCAGATCACCAAAAGACCCGTGCAGCCAACAATAAATAAATATTAAAAAGTGGTATTCCTAAAGAAAAAGACAATTTCATTTATCCTTCCCACAGTGCCAACTGCAATTACTACACACAATTGCATATAGAAAGGACTCATAAAGAACCAATACAGGTGAAGCAGATTACTCAAAAGTACTATCAAAATATATGTTAGATACTAAGTCTACAGCTAAAGCCAGACTATATAAACTAAAAACAAACAAAAATAACATCAATATATACAGTTTTAATAATAATATAGACAAGCTCATATACTGTGGGCTCATATACTGATCACATCCGACCACGAACTCATACAACTGATGAGCCCTTCAGCTGTCCCTCTAGGACATCTACAAAATGGTCATGTTGAAATTATCCCAATCAATGTTACAGATGAAGACAAGTTTGTTCAAACTACGTAGTTTTGAGTGATACTCTAAGAATGTGTCTCAGATCTTCATTGTGGCAGTGTGGCTGGTGATAGCAAAGATGACCCTACAGTGGAAGTCGGCTGGCTGAAAGAGTTACTAGGCGCACTTGGTAAGGAGGCCAGTGGTTTCCAAGGAGGAGGAAGAGAAGGGGAAACAAACATTTTCTACCCTAAATATTTGCCATAATAATGATCTGCTCTGCTGGAAATTAACTTTCTTAAAGCCTGGAGTTATCTTTACTGTTTTATGGATGCAAAATAGTTTGCTTTGGAATGTCTCATCTAGTCTTATCGTTAATGATGTCCAGAGACCATCCTTTGGCTAATTTTATGTTAATTATCTCAAGATACATGTTGTGGGTGTGGGTCTAGTAAGACTATTATATCCTTGACAATCCTGTTAATAACCAACTAAAAAAGTACATAACATCCTGCTTGAACTAGCTATGGGGGATACTCTCCTATCCTCTTCTAGTTCCTTTTGCTAGAAGCTTTCTTTATCCCTTTTTACTTTAATAGAACTTGTGCTGCACAAAGCTCTGAGTGACCAAAGCCACATCTTTTGATCCCAAAGTGAAATTTTCTTCTTTGATGGTCAAGGATTTGACACTGTTCACCATAAGCTATCTACTGTCATCTCACATGGCTTCACTGCCCAGGTGTTCCCCCTGAATTGTCCAGGCCAAATCAATGCTGGCTATGCACCTGGGAAGGATGGCTACACAACTCAGATCATTTGCAAGTTTGCTGAGCTGAAGGAGACTGATTATCATTTTGAAAAGAAACTAGAAGATGGTCTGGAATTTTTGAGAGCTATTGATGCTGCCACCATTGAAAGAGTCCCTAGAAAACCTGTGAAAATTGAGTTTCTCTGATGATCTTCCTCTGGGTTGTTTTGCTGTTTGTGACATGCGATGGGCAGTTAGTTGCTATGATTGTCATCAGAACAGTGGAAAAGGAGGGTGCTAGTGCTTACAAGATCACCCTGTCTGCCCAGAAAACTCAGAATGAATATAATTTTTGATATCTGAAACCCTAATCATCATTAGCAGTAGAAGATCTACCTCAGAACTGTCTGTATCAACTGGCCATTTAAGTTTAGCAGTAAATGACTGGTTACCACCTGACAATGCAGGAGATCTAGGAGACACGGGTTCAGTCCCTGGGTAGGAAGATCCCCTGGAGAAGGAAATAGCAACCCCTTTCATTATTCTCTGGAGAAAGTCATGGACAGAAGATTTCTGTGTCCATGGGCTCACAAAGCGTCAGACATGACTGAGCACACACACGATGAAATAATAACATCCTGCAAATACTTCAGAAGGAAAGGAGAATTTTTCATTAATTATTTCTGTGTACGTGTGTGTGTAGTGTTTGGCAGTTTTAAGCTATTCATTTTAAAAATTAATACTTTTTAATAAAAACAACATGACCTAAAGTCTGTCACAGAGTTTTCAGGTTCATTGAAACAAAGTTTTATGAGGAACTTGTGTCTTCTTTTGGCCAACACTGTAATTTCCTATCGTTCTATGTAGTTAGGTGAACAATTTAAGAGTTGCTCATAGTCCATTATTGGTGTTCCATTTGACTAAACGTCAGGATTTGTGCACAGGCAGTGCACAGAAGTGCATACTTCTAAGTAAGCATTTCTTTTCTAGGTGGGGTTTTCAGGTTTGCTCACCTTCCGTAAGGGGAAGAAACAAGTATGCTTTAAGTACATAGTGAGAGCTTATGGAATGAGGTCTAAGAGTTGCACACATTCACAGATTAAGACAGACAAGCAGAGTAACTTTTCTTATATGTAAATTGCTTTATAAAAAGGCCACAAACTGTAATGTTAATAGTCACATGCTGAATATAGATTTTTTTGCATTTACATCAATACTGAGTAAATTTATTGCTGTAATTTCTAAATTTCTTTCATTTCTAAATAGTTGTGTGGTTTTGTATAAGTAATTTTTGAAATCATGAAACTATTTCATTTATATACATTTATTTCATATATTTGTTGCTATTCAGTTGCTCAGTTGTGTCCAACTCTTTGCAGCCTCATGGAATGCAGCATGCCAGGCTTCCCTATCTTTCAGCATCTGCTGGAGTTTGCTCAAACTCATGTCCACTGAGTTGGTGATGTCTTCCAACCATTTCGTCCTCTGTTGTCCCCTTCTCCTCTTGCCTTCAATCTTTCCCGGCATCAGGGTCTTTCCCAGTGAGTTGCCTCTTCTCATAAGGTGATCAAAGTATTTCATTTATATAAAACAGAAATTAATAAATATCATAAAATGGGTTTTAGATTTTAAAAGTTACACCTAAAATATGAAGTGTGAACTACATATTTATAAGACATAAACTTCTTCAGAAGTGAAAGGAGGCTCACAAAGCGTCAGACATGACTGAGCACACACGATGAAATAATAACATCCTGCAAATACTTCAGAAGGAAAGGAGAATTTTTCATTAATTATTTCTGTGTACGTGTGTGTGTAGTGTTTGGCAGTTTTAAGCTATTCATTTTAAAAATTAATACTTTTTAATAAAAACAACATGACCTAAAGTCTGTCACAGAGTTTTCAGGTTCATTGAAACAAAGTTTTATGAGGAACTTGTGTCTTCTTTTGGCCAACACTGTAATTTCCTATCGTTCTATGTAGTTAGGTGAACAATTTAAGAGTTGCTCATAGTCCATTATTGGTGTTCCATTTGACTAAACGTCAGGATTTGTGCACAGGCAGTGCACAGAAGTGCATACTTCTAAGTAAGCATTTCTTTTCTAGGTGGGGTTTTCAGGTTTGCTCACCTTCCGTAAGGGGAAGAAACAAGTATGCTTTAAGTACATAGTGAGAGCTTATGGAATGAGGTCTAAGAGTTGCACACATTCACAGATTAAGACAGACAAGCAGAGTAACTTTTCTTATATGTAAATTGCTTTATAAAAAGGCCACAAACTGTAATGTTAATAGTCACATGCTGAATATAGATTTTTTTGCATTTACATCAATACTGAGTAAATTTATTGCTGTAATTTCTAAATTTCTTTCATTTCTAAATAGTTGTGTGGTTTTGTATAAGTAATTTTTGAAATCATGAAACTATTTCATTTATATACATTTATTTCATATATTTGTTGCTATTCAGTTGCTCAGTTGTGTCCAACTCTTTGCAGCCTCATGGAATGCAGCATGCCAGGCTTCCCTATCTTTCAGCATCTGCTGGAGTTTGCTCAAACTCATGTCCACTGAGTTGGTGATGTCTTCCAACCATTTCGTCCTCTGTTGTCCCCTTCTCCTCTTGCCTTCAATCTTTCCCGGCATCAGGGTCTTTCCCAGTGAGTTGCCTCTTCTCATAAGGTGATCAAAGTATTTCATTTATATAAAACAGAAATTAATAAATATCATAAAATGGGTTTTAGATTTTAAAAGTTACACCTAAAATATGAAGTGTGAACTACATATTTATAAGACATAAACAGTTAAAAGTTTTATATTAATAAAGATGTGATTGACCTGATTAATAAGTATTTATATTTTTGTTTTATCATTTGCACAATTAAGAAGATAGTAGCCCAACTATGCTACAGAAGTTTGATAAATGATATAAATGACATATGAAAGACTTAAAATCTGCTGCTTTATTATTAAATATCCTTTCTAATTCTTTTTTTTTTTTTTTGGTAATTTTAGACAGAGTTTGCATGTGTTTAAAACAGTATAGATTGCATATATTTTTTAAGAAAACATTTGCTTTCCGAAGAGATTTTCAAATCATAAAATGTATTTTATTTAACATTTAATAACACTCCTATCAATTTAGCAATGCCAGGAATTCTTGAACAGAGAAGTTTTATCAATGAAGTATCTTTTTTCCCCCATAGTGAGACATTAAAAAAAGCCACTTAAGTGTTGTATTCTGGTAGGCTGTGAAAGTCTCTTATCTACTGACAAAACCATTTAGATCACTGCCTGTGCACAAACTATTTTTATAGCTCAATGGCAAAATAAAACAAAAGAATATTTACAATGAATTTAAAAGTCTTGGTCTTAGAACTGAAAATTATTTAACCCTCTGATTACTTTCAGTTTACTAGACACATGGGAAATAAAGCAATGAACAAATAATCTTAGCACATTATCTTTGGCCATGGTCAATACAGATATTATTTAATACCTGGATCACATAGAAAAATATCCCATGTAATTGTGACTTACTTTTTGACCTATATAATAATAAAGCAAGCCACTTACAATTTACACACTAATTTAAGATGGTACTTTAAGTTCCTCTTTCCTTCTTTTATCCTGTCTGCTTTCCTGCTTTGTTTATAAAATCTTTAAGAAGACTTCAGCTTCACTTAACATTTTCAATGATTCTATGAAGAATTTTTGTTACATTTGCGAGAAGAGTTTCAATTTTTAAAAGTACTCTATAGGCTATTACATTTACCCCAGACTTAAGTAAGTATTTTAAATTAGTTTAGAATAAATGCAGCCCTGACTCCAGTCACTGAATACTATTTTTAACTACATGACATTTTCTAAGACACAAGATATTTTGTGCAGAAGTCATCAACCTTTCATTTTTTTCCCAAGTATACTTACAAACTCCCCTGAGTACTTATTACTGTTTAGAAGGAGGTGCTGGAGAAATTGTTAATTTACATTGCCTGAATTTTGTGAACTCTGGACATTTTCTCTCAGTGAAAGTCTGAAACACTAAAGCATTATTTCTCTCAGCAATGAGTTTCTTTTTTACAAGCAGAAATTTTGATGAATAGCCTTGGTTGCTGAACATCTACACTATTCTCTCAGGTTCAATTCTAGTCATACCAGTGAGTAGAGATAAGGACATAAATGACGTGTTGGCAATTTATACTACGATCTGCCAACTGTGCAAGGGAAAAATAAACCCAACATTTTTATGTATAGATCGATTACATTAAGGAGGAGTTACAGAGAATAGCCAAAGAATTCTGTTTCAGGGATCAGTTCTTGTCCAGAAGTCATAGAATAGAAGATCCCTCCTTTCCTTCATCTTTTGCAATATTGAAAATTTTCAGAAATATTGACATATTTTAGAAATGACAAGATGGAAAACATAAATATAAGAATTTAGACCTCAAATAAAATAACATCTGACAAGTGATTTTGTCCTTTTTTTAAGAATAGGAAGGAATTTCTTTTTTATGATGGCAATGACTTCTCATCTTACGACTAAGGATTATCTAAAAAGGATGAGTCACTGATAAAATTTTCATGTGGTGGTTCATTTGCTAAGTCACGTCTGCCTCTTTGTGTCCTCACAGACTGCACCATGCCAAGCTTCCCTGTCCTTCACTATCTCTCAGAAGCTTTCTCAAACTCATGTCCATTGAATTGATGATGCCATCCAACCATCTCATCCTCTGTTGCCTCTTTCTCCTCCTATCTTCTTTCATACATGAGTTTCCTAGACTTCCCTGATGGTACAGTGGTTAAGAGTCTGCCTTCAAATGCAGAGGACACTGGTTAGATCACGTCCTGTTACATTTGAGAAGAGTTTCAATTTTTAAAAGTACTCTATAGGCTATTACATTTACCCCAGACTTAAGTAAGTATTTTAAATTAGTTTAGAATAAATGCAGCCCTGACTCCAGTCACTGAATACTATTTTTAACTACATGACATTTTCTAAGACACAAGATATTTTGTGCAGAAGTCATCAACCTTTCATTTTTTTCCCAAGTATACTTACAAACTCCCCTGAGTACTTATTACTGTTTAGAAGGAGGTGCTGGAGAAATTGTTAATTTACATTGCCTGAATTTTGTGAACTCTGGACATTTTCTCTCAGTGAAAGTCTGAAACACTAAAGCATTATTTCTCTCAGCAATGAGTTTCTTTTTTACAAGCAGAAATTTTGATGAATAGCCTTGGTTGCTGAACATCTACACTATTCTCTCAGGTTCAATTCTAGTCATACCAGTGAGTAGAGATAAGGACATAAATGACGTGTTGGCAATTTATACTACGATCTGCCAACTGTGCAAGGGAAAAATAAACCCAACATTTTTATGTATAGATCGATTACATTAAGGAGGAGTTACAGAGAATAGCCAAAGAATTCTGTTTCAGGGATCAGTTCTTGTCCAGAAGTCATAGAATAGAAGATCCCTCCTTTCCTTCATCTTTTGCAATATTGAAAATTTTCAGAAATATTGACATATTTTAGAAATGACAAGATGGAAAACATAAATATAAGAATTTAGACCTCAAATAAAATAACATCTGACAAGTGATTTTGTCCTTTTTTTAAGAATAGGAAGGAATTTCTTTTTTATGATGGCAATGACTTCTCATCTTACGACTAAGGATTATCTAAAAAGGATGAGTCACTGATAAAATTTTCATGTGGTGGTTCATTTGCTAAGTCACGTCTGCCTCTTTGTGTCCTCACAGACTGCACCATGCCAAGCTTCCCTGTCCTTCACTATCTCTCAGAAGCTTTCTCAAACTCATGTCCATTGAATTGATGATGCCATCCAACCATCTCATCCTCTGTTGCCTCTTTCTCCTCCTATCTTCTTTCATACATGAGTTTCCTAGACTTCCCTGATGGTACAGTGGTTAAGAGTCTGCCTTCAAATGCAGAGGACACTGGTTAGATCACTGATCCTGTAAGATTCCACGTGCCAAATGGAAGTCAAGTCCATTTGTCAGTTACTGAAGCCCACATTTCCTAGAGCCCATGCTCAACCACAAGAAGCCACCATAATGAGAAGCCTGCACACTGCAACTAGAGAGTAGCCCCCATTCATGACAACTAGTGAAAATTCATGAAATAAAGACCCAGCAGAGCCAAAAATAAATAAATCAGTAAATACGTAAAATATATGCATCTTTCTGAGTCTCATTATCTGAGTGAAATTTGACTATCACCTAAACACACTGAATCATTTATGTTCAGTCTATCAGAGTTTTTTTTTTTAACAGAAATTAAATGTCTAAGGATGATCCTATATTTCAGTATGCATTGCCTCTTATCTCATAAAACTGATTTTACCTAGACTTAAAATGACACCATTGAAAATATGAACTAAATGACTTGCAAAGATGAAAATGCTCTCTCAGAAGTGATAAGCTCTGGGTAGATAAATATGAGAGTTAAGTCCTTGAAGTTAGTTTTAGGGACAGATCCCAGTGTTCTGATTCCTCTGGCTTAGGAGTCAGATTATGGATCCTGTTTTGCTGAGAGAAGCAATTCTTCTTAAAAAGGACACCTCAGAAGTGACAGTAGACATTCTAACAAAAAAAGTTGGAAGAAGTAGAAGCATAAAAGATGCAATGTTTGTGGCAATGCTGGGGACAGAGCAGTTAATTAAGAATCTATTTCAGTTACCAAGGCTGTGACAAAAGTTACACTTTCATAACTCTGTTCATAGATATGAGAAAGGGTTGAAACTGAAGAGGATGACATTAAACAAATAAATAGGGCTTCCCCTGGTGGTCCAGTGGGTAAGGACACCGCCTTGCAGTGCAAGGGGCGCCGGTTCAAGCCCTGGCCTGGGAAGATCCCACGTGCCGCGGAGTGGCTGGACTGATGTGTTCAATTACCAAGCCGGAGCTCTGGAGTGCATGCACCCAGAGCCGGTGCTCTGCGACGACAGACGCCACCGCGATGGGAGGCCCACAGGAGCCAAAGAACGAAGACGAATGAAAATAGAGAAATGAAAGACCATTAGAAGTGGCCCGCCCACTCCCCTGCCTCCCCAACCCGACCCCCGCCCAAAGTAAATAAATAAATAAATTTAAAAAAAAATAAAACCTAAGTAGTAAAGGGGATGACAGTCTATTCAAAACTAGAATAAGATACCATATACTGCATTATCAATCAGACATGAGGATATCGAGAAAGTTCTGGAGAAAATGAAAGCAAATCTACTTATATGGCTATAAAAAATTCCTTTAGGAGACTGGGGCCTAGGAATAATTCTGTTCCACGAATTAATATAGGAAATGTCCCATCACGTACCATAATAGTGACTTTAACCAGACTCCTCAGGAGACATTAAAAACCACTGGTAGTGAACCCTGGTGTTCCTTTAATCACAGTCTCCTGCTTCTGTGATAGTTCAGGTCACAACACATGCTCACAGCATGTCTCTTCAACTCAACCTCGATGTGCAGATTAGAGAGAATGAGAGTAAGAGAGAGAGATAAATATTTGAAGGTATACACTGTTGGGGATTCCCTTGTAGTTCAGCTGAAAAAGAATCCACCTGAAATGTTGGAGACCTAGGCTCAATCCTAGGATAGTGAAGAGTCCCCAGAGAAGGAAAGGCTACCCACTCTGGTATTCTTGCAGCTAGCTGGCCAGAAAGATTTGACACCTCAGAAGTGACAGTAGACATTCTAACAAAAAGTTGGAAGAAGTAGAAGCATAAAAGATGCAATGTTTGTGGCAATGCTGGGGACAGAGCAGTTAATTAAGAATCTATTTCAGTTACCAAGGCTGTGACAAAAGTTACACTTTCATAACTCTGTTCATAGATATGAGAAAGGGTTGAAACTGAAGAGGATGACATTAAACAAATAAATAGGGCTTCCCCTGGTGGTCCAGTGGGTAAGGACACCGCCTTGCAGTGCAAGGGGCGCCGGTTCAAGCCCTGGCCTGGGAAGATCCCACGTGCCGCGGAGTGGCTGGACTGATGTGTTCAATTACCAAGCCGGAGCTCTGGAGTGCATGCACCCAGAGCCGGTGCTCTGCGACGACAGACGCCACCGCGATGGGAGGCCCACAGGAGCCAAAGAACGAAGACGAATGAAAATAGAGAAATGAAAGACCATTAGAAGTGGCCCGCCCACTCCCCTGCCTCCCCAACCCGACCCCCGCCCAAAGTAAATAAATAAATAAATCTTAAAAATAAATAAAACCTAAGTAGTAAAGGGGATGACAGTCTATTCAAAACTAGAATAAGATACCATATACTGCATTATCAATCAGACATGAGGATATCGAGAAAGTTCTGGAGAAAAATGAAAGCAAATCTACTTATATGGCTATAAAAAATTCCTTTAGGAGACTGGGGCCTAGGAATAATTCTGTTCCACGAATTAATATAGGAAATGTCCCATCACGTACCATAATAGTGACTTTAACCAGACTCCTCAGGAGACATTAAAAACCACTGGTAGTGAACCCTGGTGTTCCTTTAATCACAGTCTCCTGCTTCTGTGATAGTTCAGGTCACAACACATGCTCACAGCATGTCTCTTCAACTCAACCTCGATGTGCAGATTAGAGAGAATGAGAGTAAGAGAGAGAGATAAATATTTGAAGGTATACACTGTTGGGGATTCCCTTGTAGTTCAGCTGAAAAAGAATCCACCTGAAATGTTGGAGACCTAGGCTCAATCCTAGGATAGTGAAGAGTCCCCAGAGAAGGGAAAGGCTACCCACTCTGGTATTCTTGCCTGGAGAATTTCATAGCTGGCCTATGGGTCGCAAAGAGTCAGACATGACTAAGTAACTTTACTTCATTCATGGTTGACTCTGAAGATGGAGAAAGAGGCTATGATTCAAGTAATGTAGGGAGCCTCTAGTCTCTAGCTGGAAAAGACAAGCCAGTGGATTCTCTCTTCAGGTTTCTGGAGGAAATATATATTTACTAAAACTTCTGGCCTTTAAAGCTGTAAGATAATAAACATGTGTTGTACTAAGACATAAAGGTATTGGTAACTTATTACAACAGCAAAATGACAGCAATACAGTTGGGAAGAAAACTCTATGAGCTACACTGTCTTCAGACTCTTGGGCTGTTTTCTTGAATACTCACTGGAAGCATCTCTTTATCCTGGAACTGAAGTAATATTTCAGGGGATGGTCTATTAGATTTCTTTCAATTCTACAATTCCATGATCATAAAATCTAATTAAGAGCTAAGATACTTGTGATTCCATGATCATAAAATCTAATTAAGAGCTAAGATACTTGTGGAGTCAATGGTAGATATAGGAAAGCATGAAAATAGGATGATATTCTTGTGAAGTAATTGATGGAGGGGATAATTGGTCCATGAGAAACCATTTTTCTTTTAAATACGATTAATATGAGGTACTGTTAGAGCCCTCATGAGGAGATGCTGACTGAGTCATGAAAAGCACACAAGTAGCATTTGGGCAAGTGTTAGGGTTCTAGATGATATCTGTGGGTATTAATTAGCAGCAGCGTGGCATCAGTTGCGATCTCTATGAAAAAGGTTCAAAAGAAAATGTGTGGACAGGGGAATCAGAATGGCGGAGCATACACGTTCAGTATTTATAGGGTTAAGGAAATGATCTTGGAAAGATCTGTATTAAACAGAGAAGTAGGTGGCATCACAGGAACCAAATGAAAAAGGGAACTCAAAAGCTTCACAACACATGCTCACAGCATGTCTCTTCAACTCAACCTCGATGTGCAGATTAGAGAGAATGAGAGTAAGAGAGAGAGATAAATATTTGAAGGTATACACTGTTGGGGATTCCCTTGTAGTTCAGCTGAAAAAGAATCCACCTGAAATGTTGGAGACCTAGGCTCAATCCTAGGATAGTGAAGAGTCCCCAGAGAAGGGAAAGGCTACCCACTCTGGTATTCTTGCCTGGAGAATTTCATAGCTGGCCTATGGGTCGCAAAGAGTCAGACATGACTAAGTAACTTTACTTCATTCATGGTTGACTCTGAAGATGGAGAAAGAGGCTATGATTCAAGTAATGTAGGGAGCCTCTAGTCTCTAGCTGGAAAAGACAAGCCAGTGGATTCTCTCTTCAGGTTTCTGGAGGAAATATATATTTACTAAAACTTCTGGCCTTTAAAGCTGTAAGATAATAAACATGTGTTGTACTAAGACATAAAGGTATTGGTAACTTATTACAACAGCAAAATGACAGCAATACAGTTGGGAAGAAAACTCTATGAGCTACACTGTCTTCAGACTCTTGGGCTGTTTTCTTGAATACTCACTGGAAGCATCTCTTTATCCTGGAACTGAAGTAATATTTCAGGGGATGGTCTATTAGATTTCTTTCAATTCTACAATTCCATGATCATAAAATCTAATTAAGAGCTAAGATACTTGTGATTCCATGATCATAAAATCTAATTAAGAGCTAAGATACTTGTGGAGTCAATGGTAGATATAGGAAAGCATGAAAATAGGATGATATTCTTGTGAAGTAATTGATGGAGGGGATAATTGGTCCATGAGAAACCATTTTTCTTTTAAATACGATTAATATGAGGTACTGTTAGAGCCCTCATGAGGAGATGCTGACTGAGTCATGAAAAGCACACAAGTAGCATTTGGGCAAGTGTTAGGGTTCTAGATGATATCTGTGGGTATTAATTAGCAGCAGCGTGGCATCAGTTGCGATCTCTATGAAAAAGGTTCAAAAGAAAATGTGTGGACAGGGGAATCAGAATGGCGGAGCATACACGTTCAGTATTTATAGGGTTAAGGAAATGATCTTGGAAAGATCTGTATTAAACAGAGAAGTAGGTGGCATCACAGGAACCAAATGAAAAAGGGAACTCATTAAAAGCTTCACAAATAGCTCACGTGAAGTAATTTTACTCATAGCCTATTAATGTTATACAGTCTATGGAGACTGAACTCAGTAAAGCAAAATAATCAAATCTACTTAGTTATGAAGGTGATGTTGACATTGAAAGAGGGTAAGATGATTTCAGGGAGAAACTAAAGTAAAGGAATCTAGAAAGTCAGGGAAAATATTTAGCATCTTAAAAACCTAGCAGAAAATATTTAGCATCTTAAAAACCTAGCAGAAAATCAAACTTTCTGTTTTATTTTCAGTGATGAATGATGTATTTTTCAAAAAAATATGGCCTTGTTTTGTTTTGTTTTGCTTTGGGTATCTTAACACACACACACACACACACACACACACATATTGTATATAGAATTCAGGAAAATGGGTTATGTTGAAAATCAACATAAATGCTTTACTTTGGGTATCTTAACACACACACACACACGCACACACACACACATATTGTATATAGAATTCAGGAAAATAGGTTATGTTGAAAACCAACATCACACCCAGATGATGAAAGATGCTTTGTAGAGAGAGAACGCAAAGCCAAAGAAAAAATGAGGAAAAAAAATTTTTTTAAAACACACAGGCTGTCCTTTTGTTTAATTGTTCCTGGTAAGAAAATGAGAAAGAATGCTATTTTCCATCTTTGAGAATATGACAGTAGGAAGAATAGCTTCTAAAAAGAGTTTTCCTTCAACTCCATAACTTATATATACTTCAGATGGTTTTAAGCATCTGCCAACTTAATACAAAACTTTGTAGAATATTCTTTATAGCAGAACTGTTGATACTTGTTGAATAATGCACCAAATCATATAGGACAAAAGTCTAAGCTGACCAGGTATGGTACCAGAGGGAATGCCACTGGTATCTTTCTTTGACAAAGAACTTGCTCTTCAACTTCAGTCAGTACAATTATCTGGCACTGCTTTCATCCTTGGAATCTACCTCAGTTTTCAAGCCAAGCTTACACTCCATCTGGGCAGCAAAAGTATGGATATGGTATTGTAGGGGTACCATGGCCTGGCCATTTTTATTCAGTGCAGGACTCTTCTAATGGGTAATCTTTGCTCTGGAGTTCCTAACTGGGTTGTTGGTATTCTGTCAGATGTACATCACAGTCTGAGCTTCTTCCTGCCCAATCTTCTTCATTCTTCCTCCTTTCTCAGTTTCTTATCTCTGCTGTAGTCTGGTTACCTTTGTCTGCCCAGTCCTCCTTCCTGCTTCTTTCAGCTCTCACAAGTGAACTTTCAGCGTTTCAATGTTTGCTTTCTAGAGGAGTCCAAGTCACACATCAGGTGAGAGAGCTTCTGAGAAAGAACAGGTAAAGTAATGAGACAAGAAAACATAGAAATTGAAGATGGCTGAAGTAAACACTGAGATTTCTTATCAGTGTATGAAGACCACTTTATAATTGCAGGCACCACATTCTGATGTGGTTGATGTGAAATAGTCTCATATTAAGTTGATTGAAGAAGACTATAAAAACAGAAGAGTACATTAGATACAATTCAGAAGTAGATAGAGGGGAGGACCAGAACAACCTTACATAAAACATAAAGATTGGACCGTGGTTTTTAGAAGTCAAGAAACCTGGAAATCATTAGCAACAGAGTAAGGGAGGTGTTATAGGGTATCAGCTAACAAAAATCCAGATGGCCTTATTTAGTCCAGTGACATGGATATTTGAGACAATGAGTAGTTTTTATGAGATGGTTAAAAGCCAGAAATGTCAAATCTCAGATATTTCATGTATTGGGGGAAAAAGTAGAGGAAAGGAAGACTGGTGATTTCTTGATGCCTTGATGACATCTTTCACACACTAAATGAAAGTGTTCTATTGAATTTGATAATCAGTGTAAATATCCTTATGAAAAATACAAATGTTAAATATTAGTTTGGCAACCATTCTGTTGTTTGGGGAAATTATTTCTTCAAACCCGTATGCATAATATGCATTTTTTGTAGCTTCTGCATGCTATGGACATGCATAATGGAGTAAATGTCATAAACACTAAGAATTAATCTGTCTAAAGTTAATTCCTATAAACTATCGTGAATTCTAGCATTTGGAGAAACATTGCATCTTTGCTGGAAGATGCTTTCATAAGGTCTCAGTGGGAGGCAGGTAGCTTCCAAAGTCTGGAGATGGGACTGGCTCCAAGGTTTCTGGCTGAACAAAGCAACTACAAAAAAAGGCTGAGGCATTTGATGTCGATGAACATGAGAAAATTCTTGGGCAAAGCTGATTGCTTTAGGGGAAGGATAAGAAAGGAAAGACAACTCCTTGGAAGACATTCAATAAAGAATCTGGGCAAAGACAGAATCTCTGCTTAAGTTTTTGGTTTACCTTTGTCTGCCCAGTCCTCCTTCCTGCTTCTTTCAGCTCTCACAAGTGAACTTTCAGCGTTTCAATGTTTGCTTTCTAGAGGAGTCCAAGTCACACATCAGGTGAGAGAGCTTCTGAGAAAGAACAGGTAAAGTAATGAGACAAGAAAACATAGAAATTGAAGATGGCTGAAGTAAACACTGAGATTTCTTATCAGTGTATGAAGACCACTTTATAATTGCAGGCACCACATTCTGATGTGGTTGATGTGAAATAGTCTCATATTAAGTTGATTGAAGAAGACTATAAAAACAGAAGAGTACATTAGATACAATTCAGAAGTAGATAGAGGGGAGGACCAGAACAACCTTACATAAAACATAAAGATTGGACCGTGGTTTTTAGAAGTCAAGAAACCTGGAAATCATTAGCAACAGAGTAAGGGAGGTGTTATAGGGTATCAGCTAACAAAAATCCAGATGGCCTTATTTAGTCCAGTGACATGGATATTTGAGACAATGAGTAGTTTTTATGAGATGGTTAAAAGCCAGAAATGTCAAATCTCAGATATTTCATGTATTGGGGGAAAAAGTAGAGGAAAGGAAGACTGGTGATTTCTTGATGCCTTGATGACATCTTTCACACACTAAATGAAAGTGTTCTATTGAATTTGATAATCAGTGTAAATATCCTTATGAAAAATACAAATGTTAAATATTAGTTTGGCAACCATTCTGTTGTTTGGGGAAATTATTTCTTCAAACCCGTATGCATAATATGCATTTTTTGTAGCTTCTGCATGCTATGGACATGCATAATGGAGTAAATGTCATAAACACTAAGAATTAATCTGTCTAAAGTTAATTCCTATAAACTATCGTGAATTCTAGCATTTGGAGAAACATTGCATCTTTGCTGGAAGATGCTTTCATAAGGTCTCAGTGGGAGGCAGGTAGCTTCCAAAGTCTGGAGATGGGACTGGCTCCAAGGTTTCTGGCTGAACAAAGCAACTACAAAAAAAGGCTGAGGCATTTGATGTCGATGAACATGAGAAAATTCTTGGGCAAAGCTGATTGCTTTAGGGGAAGGATAAGAAAGGAAAGACAACTCCTTGGAAGACATTCAATAAAGAATCTTGGCAAAGACAGAATAGTTCACTGAGGTTTTATTAAATTGTGTTATTGGGGTATGTGTTACCAACTACTCTTTTACCCTCAAATAATAGTTTTCAGTAATATATAAAAGCACATATAGGTGTGCGCACGCACACACACATAATGCTGAACGTGACTGGAGTGGTTCTCCCTAACACAGGTAAAGATTTGCTTACCAATTGGCAAGGGTAGAGAACTCTAGGAGAAGGGAAAACTTAGAAGCTGAATTAGGTAGGAGATTTAAACAGTGCTTGGCTAACATGTTTCCTTAGGTCAAATCTATTTGTCTTAACATTAGAAAATGTATTACATTTCTTTACTGTCTTTTAAAGGATAATTTTAAAAAGAGAACATAATAATAAATATTATATAAAATAAGCATGTCAATGATTTTATTTAACTTAGGCACTGATTAAAAAAAAAAAAGTAGGATGTAACATCTAGTTCAAACACAACTTTAAAATCCCCACATTTGTATGCAGTAAAGGAATGCTGAAATGAGTTTACAAACATATGCAAAACTAGGTCTATCCCCAAGACAATCATCAGCTGTGTTCCACTAGACACAACTGCTTAGCATTTCTGTGAACAAAATTCATTTGTATTATTAACAGTTTTCTAAACTTTACAGAATCGTAAAATAGCTTTAAGACATAAAAGGTACAAATTATTTGGATGTGTGACATACATAGGACACCAAATAATCTCTCTTCTAAAACAATTTTGTCTATGTTAAAGTCTTCCTAAAATTTCAAATTTGTACCTATCAGAATTTAAAATAACAACTTGAAGTTCAAGGTGGTATGTAATTCTAGAGAGGAAACATTGCATCTTTGCTGGAAGATGCTTTCATAAGGTCTCAGTGGGAGGCAGGTAGCTTCCAAAGTCTGGAGATGGGACTGGCTCCAAGGTTTCTGGCTGAACAAAGCAACTACAAAAAAAGGCTGAGGCATTTGATGTCGATGAACATGAGAAAATTCTTGGGCAAAGCTGATTGCTTTAGGGGAAGGATAAGAAAGGAAAGACAACTCCTTGGAAGACATTCAATAAAGAATCTTGGCAAAGACAGAATAGTTCACTGAGGTTTTATTAAATTGTGTTATTGGGGTATGTGTTACCAACTACTCTTTTACCCTCAAATAATAGTTTTCAGTAATATATAAAAGCACATATAGGTGTGCGCACGCACACACACATAATGCTGAACGTGACTGGAGTGGTTCTCCTAACACAGGTAAAGATTTGCTTACCAATTGGCAAGGGTAGAGAACTCTAGGAAAAGGAGAAAACTTAGAAGCTGAATTAGGTAGGAGATTTAAACAGTGCTTGGCTAACATGTTTCCTTAGGTCAAATCTATTTGTCTTAACATTAGAAAATGTATTACATTTCTTTACTGTCTTTTAAAGGATAATTTTAAAAAGAGAACATAATAATAAATATTATATAAAATAAGCATGTCAATGATTTTATTTAACTTAGGCACTGATTAAAAAAAAAAAAGTAGGATGTAACATCTAGTTCAAACACAACTTTAAAATCCCCACATTTGTATGCAGTAAAGGAATGCTGAAATGAGTTTACAAACATATGCAAAACTAGGTCTATCCCCAAGACAATCATCAGCTGTGTTCCACTAGACACAACTGCTTAGCATTTCTGTGAACAAAATTCATTTGTATTATTAACAGTTTTCTAAACTTTACAGAATCGTAAAATAGCTTTAAGACATAAAAGGTACAAATTATTTGGATGTGTGACATACATAGGACACCAAATAATCTCTCTTCTAAAACAATTTTGTCTATGTTAAAGTCTTCCTAAAATTTCAAATTTGTACCTATCAGAATTTAAAATAACAACTTGAAGTCAGCTTCCAAGGTGGTATGTAATTCTAGAGAGGAAAGCTCTCACCTTCAGGTCTAAACACGATACCATCAAAACATAGATTTTTTTCTGTTGTATTACTTCTCCATCTACACTAGTAACAAAGTTACTGACTTTTAATGCTGTATCTTTGACCTCCTTTGCCCCTTCTGTGAAAGCAATATAAAATTGATTTATGACTGATATCAAGTTAATAGATAAATCACAATAAAACTCAAACAGAGAATGATGGGAGGGATAGACATTTGAAAATTATTAATATCTTAAGGGGTAAATAATAATAAGTGGAAGATTATCCGGGCACTTACAGTATTTTACACTTAAAATGGAAAATTTGATTTTAGACTGTGAGTGCCTTGGTACACAAGGCACATTGTGAAATATGAAGAGACCATTTACTTCAGAGAATTATAGCATAATAATCAAAAAGCTGAATGAAAGTGAATGAAATATAAAGGGAAGTGGATATTTTAGGTCTAGAAGGATAAACTCAGAGAAAAGTGTATCAATGAAAAAAATTTTTAAATCATCCCAATGGAATTTACATTGAAGATGGATGAGGAAGTAGGAGAGAGAAAAGAAAGTGGCAAAAGAAAGGATCTGAACTGCTCATTATTTTCACTATCAAAGGATATTCATAGCTTTTCTGCTTTTTGCAAAAACATTATCTATGATTAGATGAGATAATATTTGAAAACTAATCTTTATACGGCCAAATTAATTCAGTGCCATATTTAAAAAAGAAAGAACTTGGAAAAAACTTATTTTCTTTAACACAATCACATATAATCAAGTACTCACAGATTATAGAACATATAGCTGTATGCCTTTTATTTCTATGAATAATCATCATCTAACTCAATTTCAGAAATTTAAAAACCATTTTTAGTAACTTTTCTCTAATGAGCAGGTGCTATAACTGTGTTAGATTAATACTAGCTAAATAGTTTCTAGGGGTGTCCCCTTAGGGTAAGCCACCTTTCACCAGATAAATAGACATGCTACTCCTAGATTCTGTTAGTCACAGAATCTGGCACACCACACGGAGCCACACAGGTATGTCAAGGCCTGGGGTAAGCAGAGAACATAGCAGGATCCAGGCAACCTGCCTGTCTTAGGGTCCGCAGGTCAAGAGCTTTGGGATTCCCAGGCTAAAGTCAGATTGGTCAATTCAAAGCAACTCAGTGAATGCATTCAAACCAAATTTCCTATTTTTATCAGGACGTCCATTAAAGTAGATGTTTTAAATTATGTTAAATTAGGACCTATTAAGTTAGAAAGCCACACTCATCTTTCATTTAAGCATGATTATCTCTTTTAAGACCCTGTCTCCAAGCAAGGTTACACTGTGAGATACTGGGGATTAGGACTCCATAAAACCATTTTTGGTGGGAACTGCACAACAACAAATAATGTCTGCATGTCACTTAGTGCTAAATGCTGTCTACATTTAAATCTACAAGTTGAATAATATTATGTGATGCTGGTTCAAATTTTACACACAAATTCTACAGGAAAAAAAACTAGGCATGTGGTGAAATGGAAAATGACACATTTATATCAATTATTAAATTAGCTTTAAAATGTTTAAATTATTAAATTACCTTTAAAATGCTTACTTTGTTAATCAAATAATTCTGAGTCAAGCCCAAACATCACTTTGAATAAGAGGTGGCTCAGATGGTAAAGAACCTGCCTGCAATGCAAGAGATTGTGATGTTAGCCCTGGGTCGGGAAGATCCTCTGAAGTAAGAAACGGCAACCCTCACCAGTATTCCTGCCTGTGGAATTCCATGGACAGCGAAGCCTGGCAGGCTACAGCCCATGGGGGAGGAAAAGGTCAGACAAGGCTGAGAAACTAACACTAAACACTTTAATAATGCTGTGGCTAAGTATGCTGGACAGTAAAGAAGGCAGAGCACCAAAGAATTGACACGGTCAAACTGTGGTGCTGGGGCTTCCCTGGTGGTCCAGTGAGTAAGGACACCACCTTGCAGTGCAAGGGGCGCCGGTTCGAGCCCTGGCCTGGGAAGATAGCACGTGCCGTGGAGCGGCTGGACTAATGTGTCCAATTACCGAGCCGGAGCTCTGGAGCGCATGCGCCCAGAGCCGGTGCTCTGCAACAACAGAGGCCACCGCGATGGGAGGCCCACATGGGCCAAAGAACAAAGACAGATGAAAATGGAGAAATGAAAGACCAATAGAAGTGGCCCGCCCGCCCCCCTCCCTCCCCAACCCGCTCCCTTCCCCAAAATAAATAAATAAATAAATCTTTAAAAAAAAAAAAAACTGTGGTGCTGAAGAAGACACCTGAGAGTCCCTTCGATAGTAAGTAAATCAAACCAGTCAATCTTAAGGGAAATCCAACATGAGTACTTGTTGGAAGCACTGATGTTGAAGCTCCAGGATTGTGGTCATCTAATGTGAAGATGACTCATTGAAAAAGTCCCCGATGCTGAGAAAGATTAAGGGTAGAAAGAAGAGTGTGTCAGAGGATGAAAAGGCTGGATGGCGTCACTGATGCAATGGACATGAACTTGGGCAAACGTAGCTTGGGGGACTGTAGTCCGTGGAGTCACCAAGAGTGGGACACAACTGAACAACTGACACAGAGATGAAACTAGCAAGTAGGAACTGGTTTCGCTCCAATACTATTTATTGCCTGCAACTGAGAGACCAGTGGCAACACTCAGCTCTGCTGAAATAAAGGGTGAAATAGTTTCAAAAGCTGAGGGAAGGGGAAGGGAGATATTAGGGCATCATGGTTTGCTAATTGATTCACCCAAAGTAATACCTTTAAAATGCTGTAATCCATGGAAAACCCAGCGAAGGGGCCTGGCAGTTGAAGTAAGAAACGGCAACCCTCACCAGTATTCCTGCCTGTGGAATTCCATGGACAGCGAAGCCTGGCAGGCTACAGCCCATGGGGGAGGAAAAGGTCAGACAAGGCTGAGAAACTAACACTAAACACTTTAATAATGCTGTGGCTAAGTATGCTGGACAGTAAAGAAGGCAGAGCACCAAAGAATTGACACGGTCAAACTGTGGTGCTGGGGCTTCCCTGGTGGTCCAGTGAGTAAGGACACCACCTTGCAGTGCAAGGGGCGCCGGTTCGAGCCCTGGCCTGGGAAGATAGCACGTGCCGTGGAGCGGCTGGACTAATGTGTCCAATTACCGAGCCGGAGCTCTGGAGCGCATGCGCCCAGAGCCGGTGCTCTGCAACAACAGAGGCCACCGCGATGGGAGGCCCACATGGGCCAAAGAACAAAGACAGATGAAAATGGAGAAATGAAAGACCAATAGAAGTGGCCCGCCTGCTCCAATACCCCCCCAACCCAACGCCTCCCCAAAATAAATAAATAAATAAATCTTTAAAAAAAAAAAACTGTGGTGCTGAAGAAGACACCTGAGAGTCCCTTCGATAGTAAGTAAATCAAAC
Organism: Tragulus kanchil; assembly: GCA_022376925.1. Lineage (NCBI taxonomy): Eukaryota > Metazoa > Chordata > Mammalia > Artiodactyla > Tragulidae > Tragulus > Tragulus kanchil. The sequence continues at coordinate 222,739,139 of JAIOJX010000028.1, read as the reverse complement.
CAGTCAATCTTAAGGGAAATCCAACATGAGTACTTGTTGGAAGCACTGATGTTGAAGCTCCAGGATTGTGGTCATCTAATGTGAAGATGACTCATTGAAAAAGTCCCCGATGCTGAGAAAGATTAAGGGTAGAAAGAAGAGTGTGTCAGAGGATGAAAAGGCTGGATGGCGTCACTGATGCAATGGACATGAACTTGGGCAAACGTAGCTTGGGGGACTGTAGTCCGTGGAGTCACCAAGAGTGGGACACAACTGAACAACTGACACAGAGATGAAACTAGCAAGTAGGAACTGGTTTCGCTCCAATACTATTTATTGCCTGCAACTGAGAGACCAGTGGCAACACTCAGCTCTGCTGAAATAAAGGGTGAAATAGTTTCAAAAGCTGAGGGAAGGGGAAGGGAGATATTAGGGCATCATGGTTTGCTAATTGATTCACCCAAAGGCAAATAAACTTTCTCCTATCTTCAAGAGGCAGTTTTCGCAACTTGGAGTAGGATGCCTTTCAAAATTAAGCTCTACCTTCCTACAGACTGGGAGATGGGGACCCTGTGTTGCTTGATAATAATGTTTCAAAGATATAGCTCGCAGGTTCTGAAGAAAGGCAGTTGTGGGTTGTAAATGCAGCCAAGAGATTTTTAAAAGAATAAAGAGCTTCTCTGGTAGCTCAATCAGTATGAAATCTACCTGCAGTACACAAGACCTGGCTTTGATCTCTGGGTCCAGAAGGTATCCTGGAGAAGGAATTGGCAACCCACTCCAGTATTCTTGCCTGGAGAATTCCATGGACAGAGGAGCCTGGTGGGCTACAGTCCGTGGGGTTGCAAAGAAGCAGACATGACTAAGCGACCTATTCCTCTCCCTCCATCACACATACACACATCAAAGAGGCAGAGAGATAACTGACAAGTTTTTCAAAGTAAATACTGTAAGTAAAGGGAAGACAGGGATCTACAAGCTGAAATAATTGTCTAAACTTATTCAAGTGGAGGAGAACATTAAGGCTATGGTCAACTGTAAATGAATATTTCTTTAATGAATGAACACCTGAATATAAGAATGAATATCGTACAACCAAGGTATTAAAAACAATGAGTTTTGGGAATTCCCTGGAAGCCCAGTGGATAGGACTCTGCACTCTGGTTGCCCACTGCCAAGGGCCGGGGTTTGATCCCCAGTGGAGGAATTAAGTCCACAAACTTACTGGAGTGGCCAAAGAAGGGGAAAGAAGAAGAGAAAGGTTATATTGCCTTTTAAAACCAATGGACGGAAAAGTTATCGTCACTGATGCAATGACAGAATGGGCAAACGTAGATGCAATGGACATGAACTTGGGGACTGTAGTCCGTGGAGTCACCAAGAGTGGGACACAACTGAACAACTGACACAGAGATGAAACTAGCAAGTAGGAACTGGTTTCGCTCCAATACTATTTATTGCCTGCAACTGAGAGACCAGTGGCAACACTCAGCTCTGCTGAAATAAAGGGTGAAATAGTTTCAAAAGCTGAGGGAAGGGGAAGGGAGATATTAGGGCATCATGGTTTGCTAATTGATTCACCCAAAGGCAAATAAACTTTCTCCTATCTTCAAGAGGCAGTTTTCGCAACTTGGAGTAGGATGCCTTTCAAAATTAAGCTCTACCTTCCTACAGACTGGGAGATGGGGACCCTGTGTTGCTTGATAATAATGTTTCAAAGATATAGCTCGCAGGTTCTGAAGAAAGGCAGTTGTGGGTTGTAAATGCAGCCAAGAGATTTTTAAAAGAATAAAGAGCTTCTCTGGTAGCTCAATCAGTATGAAATCTACCTGCAGTACACAAGACCTGGCTTTGATCTCTGGGTCCAGAAGGTATCCTGGAGAAGGAATTGGCAACCCACTCCAGTATTCTTGCCTGGAGAATTCCATGGACAGAGGAGCCTGGTGGGCTACAGTCCGTGGGGTTGCAAAGAAGCAGACATGACTAAGCGACCTATTCCTCTCCCTCCATCACACATACACACATCAAAGAGGCAGAGAGATAACTGACAAGTTTTTCAAAGTAAATACTGTAAGTAAAGGGAAGACAGGGATCTACAAGCTGAAATAATTGTCTAAACTTATTCAAGTGGAGGAGAACATTAAGGCTATGGTCAACTGTAAATGAATATTTCTTTAATGAATGAACACCTGAATATAAGAATGAATATCGTACAACCAAGGTATTAAAAACAATGAGTTTTGGGAATTCCCTGGAAGCCCAGTGGATAGGACTCTGCACTCTGGTTGCCCACTGCCAAGGGCCGGGGTTTGATCCCCAGTGGAGGAATTAAGTCCACAAACTTACTGGAGTGGCCAAAGAAGGGGAAAGAAAAGAAGAGAAAGGTTATATTGTGCAGAAAATTTGGGCCAAATAGGATAATGGAGTTCCCATGAATTGGATCGGAAAAGTTATGATTTTATGTTTGAACTGATGCTTTAAGATCGCATGAAGGGAAATACATGTAAACAAGTATAGACTCTCCTCTAGAGGAAGTTTTCTCCAAAGGTCAAAAAAAATTACAAAATAGCTGGAGGGAGCAGAGGGGTATTGCCAGGCTTTTCAAAGTGATTCAATAAAGAAAGAAAGGCTGATGATGCAGACAGGTTAAGTGCTATAGCAATGTCTAAAGAGATTGTGGGAGGGGAAGGAATTAACCTGAAAATAATTTGAAACAAAGTAATTGCAATAGTTAGAAATAGAAAATTTCCCAGATTTATCTATTATTATTACTTGACCCATTTGTCAATTGCTAACCATTTCTCTCTTTTTCTCTTGAAAAGTAAAGGTGTTAGCATCAACTTACATATATGTATAACTATAGCTATAGATTATAGATATAAGTGGCCATACAGATATTTTTTCTGAACTATTTCAGAATAATTGCATTTATTCATTTATTTAATTACTTATGAGTGTATTAGTTTAAGGAATTTACACTAACAGCCAAAATGTTCATATCACATTCACATCCTTCAAAAAATCAACACCCCCCAAATATTAAATTAGATCTATGGAAAATACAGAAAACCCACAAGATGGCAGGAGTGCCACATATCTGTAAGTTTCTTCACTACTCCTCATTCCAATAAGAGGCAGAGAGATAACTGACAAGTTTTCAAAGTAAATACTGTAAGTAAAGGGAAGACAGGGATCTACAAGCTGAAATAATTGTCTAAACTTATTCAAGTGGAGGAGAACATTAAGGCTATGGTCAACTGTAAATGAATATTTCTTTAATGAATGAACACCTGAATATAAGAATGAATATCGTACAACCAAGGTATTAAAAACAATGAGTTTTGGGAATTCCCTGGAAGCCCAGTGGATAGGACTCTGCACTCTGGTTGCCCACTGCCAAGGGCCGGGGTTTGATCCCCAGTGGAGGAATTAAGTCCACAAACTTACTGGAGTGGCCAAAGAAGGGGAAAGAAAAGAAGAGAAAGGTTATATTGTGCAGAAAATTTGGGCCAAATAGGATAATGGAGTTCCCATGAATTGGATCGGAAAAGTTATGATTTTATGTTTGAACTGATGCTTTAAGATCGCATGAAGGGAAATACATGTAAACAAGTATAGACTCTCCTCTAGAGGAAGTTTTCTCCTAAAGGTCAAAAAAACATTACAAAATAGCTGGAGGGAGCAGAGGGGTATTGCCAGGCTTTTCAAAGTGATTCAATAAAGAAAGAAAGGCTGATGATGCAGACAGGTTAAGTGCTATAGCAATGTCTAAAGAGATTGTGGGAGGGGAAGGAATTAACCTGAAAATAATTTGAAACAAAGTAATTGCAATAGTTAGAAATAGAAAATTTCCCAGATTTATCTATTATTATTACTTGACCCATTTGTCAATTGCTAACCATTTCTCTCTTTTTCTCTTGAAAAGTAAAGGTGTTAGCATCAACTTACATATATGTATAACTATAGCTATAGATTATAGATATAAGTGGCCATACAGATATTTTTTCTGAACTATTTCAGAATAATTGCATTTATTCATTTATTTAATTACTTATGAGTGTATTAGTTTAAGGAATTTACACTAACAGCCAAAATGTTCATATCACATTCACATCCTTCAAAAAATCAACACCCCCCAAATATTAAATTAGATCTATGGAAAATACAGAAAACCCACAAGATGGCAGGAGTGCCACATATCTGTAAGTTTCTTCACTACTTTCCTTTTTATCATCTCCCCCATTCTTCATCTAATGTAATTGTACATTTGAAATATTACTTAGTTTGAAATATTACTTAAGTAATATTAAGTAATGTTAATATTACTTAAGTAATGTTAGTTTGAAATATTACTTAAGACAGTTAAATACAGTTGATAATATAAATAGATAAAAGGGCTTAAGAAAATAACAAATGGCAAAAAAATCACACGTGAATAGTCATGATAGAAAATTATTCAAAACTAAATCCATTAAATACAGTTTGTGTTTAGATTAAGGAAAAATGTGTTTAAGGAAAAGTAAGAAGACTACATAACAGGAGGTCACAAAGCTGTTGCAAGGAATTTTTAGTGTCCAATAAGCTGAGTTTTTAGAATTGCAACCATAAAACATCAATTTTAAAGATATAATTTTAACATACATGTGTATATGTACATAATATGACATATAATATTTGTATATTATATGTCTGTATACATATATGTCAATATATATTAATATTCTCTATATAAAACCATGTCTTATTATTATAATATTAAAAAATTGATTTATATTAATTCCCTAAGGAAAACTTGCATCTTTGCTTTCAAAAAGACAAAAACTGTATTGATAGTTTTCTATTTTTTTTTTTTCTTTTTCTTTTGTAATGATAGTTTTATTTGCAGAAACTCTACTAGTAGTGGGTTGCAGTTCAAAAATGTATTCATTCAACACTATCAGGTTCCCCTTATCTATTATTATTACTTGACCCATTTGTCAATTGCTAACCATTTCTCTTTTTCTCTTGAAAAGTAAAGGTGTTAGCATCAACTTACATATATGTATAACTATAGCTATAGATTATAGATATAAGTGGCCATACAGATATTTTTTCTGAACTATTTCAGAATAATTGCATTTATTCATTTATTTAATTACTTATGAGTGTATTAGTTTAAGGAATTTACACTAACAGCCAAAATGTTCATATCACATTCACATCCTTCAAAAAATCAACACCCCCCAAATATTAAATTAGATCTATGGAAAATACAGAAAACCCACAAGATGGCAGGAGTGCCACATATCTGTAAGTTTCTTCACTACTTTCCTTTTTATCATCTCCCCCATTCTTCATCTAATGTAATTGTACATTTGAAATATTACTTAGTTTGAAATATTACTTAAGTAATATTAAGTAATGTTAATATTACTTAAGTAATGTTAGTTTGAAATATTACTTAAGACAGTTAAATACAGTTGATAATATAAATAGATAAAAGGGCTTAAGAAAATAACAAATGGCAAAAAAATCACACGTGAATAGTCATGATAGAAAATTATTCAAAACTAAATCCATTAAATACAGTTTGTGTTTAGATTAAGGAAAAATGTGTTTAAGGAAAAGTAAGAAGACTACATAACAGGAGGTCACAAAGCTGTTGCAAGGAATTTTTAGTGTCCAATAAGCTGAGTTTTTAGAATTGCAACCATAAAACATCAATTTTAAAGATATAATTTTAACATACATGTGTATATGTACATAATATGACATATAATATTTGTATATTATATGTCTGTATACATATATGTCAATATATATTAATATTCTCTATATAAAACCATGTCTTATTATTATAATATTAAAAAATTGATTTATATTAATTCCCTAAGGAAAACTTGCATCTTTGCTTTCAAAAAGACAAAAACTGTATTGATAGTTTTCTATTTTTTTTTTTTCTTTTTCTTTTGTAATGATAGTTTTATTTGCAGAAACTCTACTAGTAGTGGGTTGCAGTTCAAAAATGTATTCATTCAACACTATCAGGTTCCCCCTTCTAGAGTCAGTGGTATTCTTATAGGCATTCTGGATATCTGGAACAAACTTAGGCGGGACCCCAGAAAATCAGATCCTCAAGTTCTGAGCTCAGAGAGGGCCACATGAATTTCAGTTTGGGCACTGGGCTCAGCTTGTTTTTCTTTCCTGTATTCCAGAGTCCACATCTGTAAAGGATATAGATAAAAGTGGCATTTAAAGAGTCAACCATGAGAACCCCTTGGACTGCAGGGACATCAAAGCTGCCAATCCTAAAGGAAATAAACTCTGAATATTCATTGGAAGGACTGAATACACGAAGCATGGAAAGGAAAAGTGCCTAAGGTTCTAGGCCAACAGGAGTCAATGAGAAGGCAGGAAAGAGATACCAAGCTGGGGGGGGCCAGAAGGTAGAGATCAAGTTTCAAAAGAGTTTAGCATATTTAGTCAAAACATTAAGAATCAATGGTCAGGGCTTCCCCTGGTGGTCCAGTGGGTAAGGACACTGCCTTGCAGTGCAAGCGGCGCCGGTTCGATCCCTGGCCTGGGAAGATCCCATGTGCTGTGGAGCAGCTGGACTGATGTGCCCAATTACCGAGTCGGGGCTCTGGGGCGCATGCTTTAGGTAGGGTCTCAGGCCAATTTCGGCTATTCCAGGAATTTCATACAAGAGGGAAAAAACAAAAGGAAGATTCATTAAAAGTAAGAAGTGAGACAAAGAGTTGAGATAATCAAGTCCAAGTCCCAGGCTATTAGAGCCCAGACTACAGCATGAAACAGATTCTCTGCAACAATAGGATTATAAAGTAGGTATCTGGATCCCAAATGTGCATCCAAAGAGGCACAACGTAGGGCATCCAACTATCCAATTCATATTTTCCAAACCTCATAAAATCATTTTAAAATAGAATCAACATCAATAAGTTTTAAAAAGTTTTCTCAGTTTGATACTGAAACTCATATATATATTCCTAGGTATAATATTTTTTGCATCTTATATAAAACCATGTCTTATTATTATAATATTAAAAATTGATTTATATTAATTCCCTAAGGAAAACTTGCATCTTTGCTTTCAAAAGACAAAAACTGTATTGATAGTTTTCTATTTTTTTTTTTTCTTTTTCTTTTGTAATGATAGTTTTATTTGCAGAAACTCTACTAGTAGTGGGTTGCAGTTCAAAAATGTATTCATTCAACACTATCAGGTTCCCCCTTCTAGAGTCAGTGGTATTCTTATAGGCATTCTGGATATCTGGAACAAACTTAGGCGGGACCCCAGAAAATCAGATCCTCAAGTTCTGAGCTCAGAGAGGGCCACATGAATTTCAGTTTGGGCACTGGGCTCAGCTTGTTTTTCTTTCCTGTATTCCAGAGTCCACATCTGTAAAGGATATAGATAAAAGTGGCATTTAAAGAGTCAACCATGAGAACCCCTTGGACTGCAGGGACATCAAAGCTGCCAATCCTAAAGGAAATAAACTCTGAATATTCATTGGAAGGACTGAATACACGAAGCATGGAAAGGAAAAGTGCCTAAGGTTCTAGGCCAACAGGAGTCAATGAGAAGGCAGGAAAGAGATACCAAGCTGGGGGTGGCCAGAAGGTAGAGATCAAGTTTCAAAAGAGTTTAGCATATTTAGTCAAAACATTAAGAATCAATGGTCAGGGCTTCCCCTGGTGGTCCAGTGGGTAAGGACACTGCCTTGCAGTGCAAGCGGCGCCGGTTCGATCCCTGGCCTGGGAAGATCCCATGTGCTGTGGAGCAGCTGGACTGATGTGCCCAATTACCGAGTCGGGGCTCTGGGGCGCATGCTTTAGGTAGGGTCTCAGGCCAATTTCGGCTATTCCAGGAATTTCATACAAGAGGGAAAAAACAAAAGGAAGATTCATTAAAAGTAAGAAGTGAGACAAAGAGTTGAGATAATCAAGTCCAAGTCCCAGGCTATTAGAGCCCAGACTACAGCATGAAACAGATTCTCTGCAACAATAGGATTATAAAGTAGGTATCTGGATCCCAAATGTGCATCCAAAGAGGCACAACGTAGGGCATCCAACTATCCAATTCATATTTTCCAAACCTCATAAAATCATTTTAAAATAGAATCAACATCAATAAGTTTTAAAAAGTTTTCTCAGTTTGATACTGAAACTCCAACCAAAAATCTCAATTTATCTACTTAAAAAATAATTGTAATATATAGTGGAACTATATGAACCTTGCTCTGCATTTTCTAAATCTCTTGTAAATGTGTTATCATACTTTGGTAATTAAAAAACAGATAAAGTTTTCTCAGGATACATAGGCTTCGGAATCCACTTTGTTTAAGATATCTGCCTTCTTGTGATTTCCAGCTCTGTTCCCTTCACCTCATGGAGGTTTTATTTTCTTTCATACCAATTATTCTCTGAAATTAACCTTCTGTGATGAGGAGAACAACTTTTAAGAAAAATGACTTTCATTTTTCTGTGTCGTTGCTTAGGCATTTCACAGTATGATCACCCTGCTCTCACCCAGAATCTGGACAGTCAGATTGATGTCTGTCAATTTCAGACATCAATCATAGTTCAGAATTTTTCTTCGGGCATCTTTTAAAATAGTTGCTTAGAGTTAAGTCCATAAAAGGATACCAATTTCTTCCTGAACCACTTTAGAAGCAGTAAATACTATGTTGTTGTTGTTTACTTATTAAGTTTGGAGAAGGAAATGACAACCCACTCCAGTATTCTTGCCTGGGAAATTTTATGGATGGAGAAACATGGAGAGCTACAGTCCATAGGGTCTCATATGGCTCAGTGGTAGGGACACTGCCTTGCAGTGCAAGCGGCGCCGGTTCGATCCCTGGCCTGGGAAGATCCCATGTGCTGTGGAGCAGCTGGACTGATGTGCCCAATTCAGTCGGGGCTCTGGGGCGCATGCTTTAGGTAGGGTCTCAGGCCAATTTCGGCTATTCCAGGAATTTCATACAAGAGGGAAAAAACAAAAGGAAGATTCATTAAAAGTAAGAAGTGAGACAAAGAGTTGAGATAATCAAGTCCAAGTCCCAGGCTATTAGAGCCCAGACTACAGCATGAAACAGATTCTCTGCAACAATAGGATTATAAAGTAGGTATCTGGATCCCAAATGTGCATCCAAAGAGGCACAACGTAGGGCATCCAACTATCCAATTCATATTTTCCAAACCTCATAAAATCATTTTAAAATAGAATCAACATCAATAAGTTTTAAAAAGTTTTCTCAGTTTGATACTGAAACTCCAACCAAAAATCTCAATTTATCTACTTAAAAAATAATTGTAATATATAGTGGAACTATATGAACCTTGCTCTGCATTTTCTAAATCTCTTGTAAATGTGTTATCATACTTTGGTAATTAAAAAACAGATAAAGTTTTCTCAGGATACATAGGCTTCGGAATCCACTTTGTTTAAGATATCTGCCTTCTTGTGATTTCCAGCTCTGTTCCCTTCACCTCATGGAGGTTTTATTTTCTTTCATACCAATTATTCTCTGAAATTAACCTTCTGTGATGAGGAGAACAACTTTTAAGAAAAATGACTTTCATTTTTCTGTGTCGTTGCTTAGGCATTTCACAGTATGATCACCCTGCTCTCACCCAGAATCTGGACAGTCAGATTGATGTCTGTCAATTTCAGACATCAATCATAGTTCAGAATTTTTCTTCGGGCATCTTTTAAAATAGTTGCTTAGAGTTAAGTCCATAAAAGGATACCAATTTCTTCCTGAACCACTTTAGAAGCAGTAAATACTATGTTGTTGTTGTTTACTTATTAAGTTTGGAGAAGGAAATGACAACCCACTCCAGTATTCTTGCCTGGGAAATTTTATGGATGGAGAAACATGGAGAGCTACAGTCCATAGGGTCTCATATGGCTCAGTGGTAGGGAATCTGCCTGAAATGCAGGAGACCGGTTCCATCCCTGGGTTAGGAAGGTCCCCCTGGAGGAGGGTCTTGCAACTCACTCTGGTTGTTCTTTCTTGGAGACTTCCATGGACAGAAGAGTCTGACAGGTTACAGTCCATGGGGTGGCATAGAGTCAGACATGACTGAAGTGACTAAGGAGCAGTTGCAGTTATACTAAGTTCTGTCTAATTCTTTTGTGACCGCATGGACTGTCCATAGGATTTTCCAGTCAAGAATACTGAAGCCGATTGTCATTTCCTTCTCCAGGGAATCTTCCTGACCCTGGTATCAAACCTGAGTCTCCTGCATTGGCTGGCAGATTCTTTACCCCTAAGCCACCTTCCAACCCTGCTCTTTCCTGCTGGCTGATGACCTTGAAAGTCTTTTCTTCTTATTCATTGGGTTTTCTTGCTTCTGGGATCTCTAAATCTTGACAGTCTGGTCCCTTTGTGTGGGAGAGTTGAAGCTGCATCTTCAGTGAAAAGCACTTAAGAATTTCACTTCCCCCAAATGGGACTTCCAGTGGTGAAGGCCATCTCTGGGGCTTCCCACATAGATGGCTTATGTCTCTGCATTCAATCCATTAAAATTTTCATGTTTTTATTTCAATGCACTGAGTCCAGCTTCCTTGCATACCTTCTTCCATTGATTCACTTGCTTGAATATTTCCTTCAAGGGGAAAATAATCTCCATTAATGGCAGTTATATATTTGTCATTCTTTATTGTGCCCCTAAATCCTAATATAGTTCTGTGTCGTTTAGGCATTTCACAGTATGATCACCCTGCTCTCACCCAGAATCTGGACAGTCAGATTGATGTCTGTCAATTTCAGACATCAATCATAGTTCAGAATTTTTCTTCGGGCATCTTTTAAAATAGTTGCTTAGAGTTAAGTCCATAAAAGGATACCAATTTCTTCCTGAACCACTTTAGAAGCAGTAAATACTATGTTGTTGTTGTTTACTTATTAAGTTTGGAGAAGGAAATGACAACCCACTCCAGTATTCTTGCCTGGGAAATTTTATGGATGGAGAAACATGGAGAGCTACAGTCCATAGGGTCTCATATGGCTCAGTGGTAGGGAATCTGCCTGAAATGCAGGAGACCGGTTCCATCCCTGGGTTAGGAAGGTCCCCCTGGAGGAGGGTCTTGCAACTCACTCTGGTTGTTCTTTCTTGGAGACTTCCATGGACAGAAGAGTCTGACAGGTTACAGTCCATGGGGTGGCATAGAGTCAGACATGACTGAAGTGACTAAGGAGCAGTTGCAGTTATACTAAGTTCTGTCTAATTCTTTTGTGACCGCATGGACTGTCCATAGGATTTTCCAGTCAAGAATACTGAAGCCGATTGTCATTTCCTTCTCCAGGGAATCTTCCTGACCCTGGTATCAAACCTGAGTCTCCTGCATTGGCTGGCAGATTCTTTACCCCTAAGCCACCTTCCAACCCTGCTCTTTCCTGCTGGCTGATGACCTTGAAAGTCTTTTCTTCTTATTCATTGGGTTTTCTTGCTTCTGGGATCTCTAAATCTTGACAGTCTGGTCCCTTTGTGTGGGAGAGTTGAAGCTGCATCTTCAGTGAAAAGCACTTAAGAATTTCACTTCCCCCAAATGGGACTTCCAGTGGTGAAGGCCATCTCTGGGGCTTCCCACATAGATGGCTTATGTCTCTGCATTCAATCCATTAAAATTTTCATGTTTTTATTTCAATGCACTGAGTCCAGCTTCCTTGCATACCTTCTTCCATTGATTCACTTGCTTGAATATTTCCTTCAAGGGGAAAATAATCTCCATTAATGGCAGTTATATATTTGTCATTCTTTATTGTGCCCCTAAATCCTAATATAGTTCCCGCTATATATAGCTCATAATATTTATTTCCTGCTAAATAAATATTTACAAAGTAAATAAGTCAATGTCAAATCAGATATCTCCTCTCTTCACTTGTATAGTTCACTTTATAGTATGAATAAATATATAATATTTCCTGAGTACTTACATGTTAACCATATTATAACATGTAAGTCATTGAATTGACTCATTTAATCTCACAAAACTTCTAAAAAACTAGGTACCATTATCATAATTCCAATTTTACATGTGCATAAATTGAGATTTAGAGATTTAGGATATTTGCCCAGAATCATAGAACTAATGGGTAATATGACTAATGTTGTTGTTGTTTTAGTCACTAAGTCATGTCTGACTCTTAACGACCTCAAGAACTGTAACTTGCCAGGTTCCTCTATCCATGAGATTTCCCAGGCAAGAATACTAGAGTGTGTTGCCATTTTCTTCCTTTTCCAGGGTATATTCCCAATCCAGGGATAAGACCCACATCTCCTGTGGCAGGCAGATTATTTACCATTAAATGACCAGGGAAGTCCAATATGACTAATATTTAATTCCAGGGCTTCCCCTGGTGGTCCAGTGGGTAAGGACACCGCCTTGCAGTGCAAGGGGCGCTGGTTCGAGCCCTGGCCTGGGAAGATCCCACGTGCCGCGGAGCGGCTGGACTGATGAGTCCAATCACCGAGCCAGAACTCTGGAGCGCATGCGCCCAGAGCCGGTGCTCTGCAACGACAGACGCCACGCGATGGGAGGCCCACAGGAGCCAAAAAAAGACGGATGAACATAGAGTGCCCTTTGTGTGGGAGAGAATCTTCAGTGAAAAGCACTTAAGCATTTCACTTCCCCCAAATGGGACTTCCAGTGGTGAAGGCCATCTCTGGGGCTTCCCACATAGATGGCTTATGTCTCTGCATTCAATCCATTAAAATTTTCATGTTTTTATTTCAATGCACTGAGTCCAGCTTCCTTGCATACCTTCTTCCATTGATTCACTTGCTTGAATATTTCCTTCAAGGGGAAAATAATCTCCATTAATGGCAGTTATATATTTGTCATTCTTTATTGTGCCCCTAAATCCTAATATAGTTCCCGCTATATATAGCTCATAATATTTATTTCCTGCTAAATAAATATTTACAAAGTAAATAAGTCAATGTCAAATCAGATATCTCCTCTCTTCACTTGTATAGTTCACTTTATAGTATGAATAAATATATAATATTTCCTGAGTACTTACATGTTAACCATATTATAACATGTAAGTCATTGAATTGACTCATTTAATCTCACAAAACTTCTAAAAAACTAGGTACCATTATCATAATTCCAATTTTACATGTGCATAAATTGAGATTTAGAGATTTAGGATATTTGCCCAGAATCATAGAACTAATGGGTAATATGACTAATGTTGTTGTTGTTTTAGTCACTAAGTCATGTCTGACTCTTAACGACCTCAAGAACTGTAACTTGCCAGGTTCCTCTATCCATGAGATTTCCCAGGCAAGAATACTAGAGTGTGTTGCCATTTTCTTCCTTTTCCAGGGTATATTCCCAATCCAGGGATAAGACCCACATCTCCTGTGGCAGGCAGATTATTTACCATTAAATGACCAGGGAAGTCCAATATGACTAATATTTAATTCCAGGGCTTCCCCTGGTGGTCCAGTGGGTAAGGACACCGCCTTGCAGTGCAAGGGGCGCTGGTTCGAGCCCTGGCCTGGGAAGATCCCACGTGCCGCGGAGCGGCTGGACTGATGAGTCCAATCACCGAGCCAGAACTCTGGAGCGCATGCGCCCAGAGCCGGTGCTCTGCAACGACAGACGCCACCGCGATGGGAGGCCCACACGGGCCAAGGAACAAAGACGGATGAACATAGAGAAATGAAAGACCAATAGAAGTGGCCTGCTCGCTCCCCTCCTTCCCCAACCCGACCCCCGCCCAAAATAAATAAATAAATAAATAAATCTTTAAAAAAAAAATTTAATTCCCTATCTTTCTCTGAGTCCATCTCAATCACTTTGATATAATTCTCCAATTAATTCTTTGAAACACTTTAAGGTTTCAAGGCTTCCCAGGTGTCTCAAATAGTTGAGAATAGTGCCAATGCAGAGTCACAGGAAACTCAGTTTGATCCAGGGGACAGGAAGATCCCTTGAAGGAGAAAATGACAACCCACTCCAGTATCCTTGCCAAGTTAATCCCATGGACAGAGGAGCCTGGTGGACTGCGGTCTTTGGGGTTGCAAAGAATTGCATACAACTTAGAACGTAAGCAAAAATAGACTACATTAGTCTGTATTACTTTCCTGGTGGTGATATAACAATGTACCACAATCGGAGAAACTTAAAGCAACATTTATTAGGTCACAGTTTTAGAGGGCAAAAGTTCAGCATTGTGTGTATTCTTTTTTTTTTTTTTGACCTCTTATTGGTCCTTCAGTTATTTATTTTCATCCATCTTAATTCTTTGGCCTGTGTGGGCCTCCCATCATGGTGGCCTCTCGACACACAGCACCTGCTCTGCCCACGTGAGCCCCAAGAGTGCCGACTCGCAATTGGACACAGGGGTCCAGCCACTCCAGCATATGGCATGCTCCCGTGCCAGGGATTGAATCGGCGCCTTGCACTGCAAGGCAGACTCTTTACCCACTGCCCTCCCGTGATATTCTTCATGAAGGCTTTGAGGGATTTTTTCCAATCGGCGGGTTTCCCTGTGGCAGGCAGATTATTTACCATTAAATGACCAGGGAAGTCCAATATGACTAATATTTAATTCCAGGGCTTCCCCTGGTGGTCCAGTGGGTAAGGACACCGCCTTGCAGTGCAAGGGGCGCTGGTTCGAGCCCTGGCCTGGGAAGATCCCACGTGCCGCGGAGCGGCTGGACTGATGAGTCCAATCACCGAGCCAGAACTCTGGAGCGCATGCGCCCAGAGCCGGTGCTCTGCAACGACAGACGCCACCGCGATGGGAGGCCCACAGGAGCCAAAGAACAAAGACGGATGAACATAGAGAAATGAAAGACCAATAGAAGTGGCCCGCCCGCTCCCCTCCCTCCCCAACCCGACCCCCGCCCAAAATAAATAAATAAATAAATAAATCTTTAAAAAAAAAATTTAATTCCCTATCTTTCTCTGAGTCCATCTCAATCACTTTGATATAATTCTCCAATTAATTCTTTGAAACACTTTAAGGTTTCAAGGCTTCCCAGGTGTCTCAAATAGTTGAGAATAGTGCCAATGCAGAGTCACAGGAAACTCAGTTTGATCCAGGGGACAGGAAGATCCCTTGAAGGAGAAAATGACAACCCACTCCAGTATCCTTGCCAAGTTAATCCCATGGACAGAGGAGCCTGGTGGACTGCGGTCTTTGGGGTTGCAAAGAATTGCATACAACTTAGAACGTAAGCAAAAATAGACTACATTAGTCTGTATTACTTTCCTGGTGGTGATATAACAATGTACCACAATCGGAGAAACTTAAAGCAACATTTATTAGGTCACAGTTTTAGAGGGCAAAAGTTCAGCATTGTGTGTATTCTTTTTTTTTTTTTTGACCTCTTATTGGTCCTTCAGTTATTTATTTTCATCCATCTTAATTCTTTGGCCTGTGTGGGCCTCCCATCATGGTGGCCTCTCGACACACAGCACCTGCTCTGCCCACGTGAGCCCCAAGAGTGCCGACTCGCAATTGGACACAGGGGTCCAGCCACTCCGCAGCATATGGCATGCTCCCGTGCCAGGGATTGAATCGGCGCCCCTTGCACTGCAAGGCAGACTCTTTACCCACTGGACCACCAGGGTAGCCCTGTGTATATTCTTCATGAAGGCTTTGAGGGAGCATCTTTTCTGTGTCTCCAACCAGGCTCCTGCTGATGATAAAAAATCCTTGGAATTTTGTGCCGCTTGAATGCATTACTCTTATCTTTACTTCCATCTTGAGGTGGTAGTCTCCCTTTATCTGTAGGTTTTCTCACAGCTGTGTTCTTATAAAGACATCAGTATATTGTATTAGAGGTCCACCTGACTCCATTCTAACTTCAGTTTACCTTAGTTAAACCTATAACCCCATATTTCCAAATAAGTTGTGAGCTGTTGATTCATATTTCTTTTTGAAAATCTGAACAGAACTTTCCAAAACTGTAATCTACATCCATAATATCTATATTTATATCACTTCAAAAGAGAGCAAAGACCTACTGTGAACCATATTATACCAACAATTCTAGAACATTGGTATAAGTTTAAAAACTGTGCCAGTCTAAATACTAGCTTATTAGCATGAAGGGCCACTACAGATTTTCCAGGAGTGGAATTCAGCTCTAAAGGAACATTAGTTTCCTAGAATTGTTTATATTAAGGTTAGAGAACTACTTGCAATACATGTTATGGAGAGATTCCTCTCCTGAGAATTGGCTATACAGGATGATCTTGAACTTCTTATATTAGAAATCTTTGTTCCTTCTAAGCAGTGATTTCTTTCTTTTGGGGGGTGGAGGTTTGGGGAGGAGGAGCGGGGTCTTACTTTCCTGGTGGTGATATAACAATGTACCACAATCGGAGAAACTTAAAGCAACATTTATTAGGTCACAGTTTTAGAGGGCAAAAGTTCAGCATTGTGTGTATTCTTTTTTTTTTTTTTGACCTCTTATTGGTCCTTCAGTTATTTATTTTCATCCATCTTAATTCTTTGGCCTGTGTGGGCCTCCCATCATGGTGGCCTCTCGACACACAGCACCTGCTCTGCCCACGTGAGCCCCAAGAGTGCCGACTCGCAATTGGACACAGGGGTCCAGCCACTCCGCAGCATATGGCATGCTCCCGTGCCAGGGATTGAATCGGCGCCCCTTGCACTGCAAGGCAGACTCTTTACCCACTGGACCACCAGGGTAGCCCTGTGTATATTCTTCATGAAGGCTTTGAGGGAGCATCTTTTCTGTGTCTCCAACCAGGCTCCTGCTGATGATAAAAAATCCTTGGAATTTTGTGCCGCTTGAATGCATTACTCTTATCTTTACTTCCATCTTGAGGTGGTAGTCTCCCTTTATCTGTAGGTTTTCTCACAGCTGTGTTCTTATAAAGACATCAGTATATTGTATTAGAGGTCCACCTGACTCCATTCTAACTTCAGTTTACCTTAGTTAAACCTATAACCCCATATTTCCAAATAAGTTGTGAGCTGTTGATTCATATTTCTTTTTGAAAATCTGAACAGAACTTTCCAAAACTGTAATCTACATCCATAATATCTATATTTATATCACTTCAAAAGAGAGCAAAGACCTACTGTGAACCATATTATACCAACAATTCTAGAACATTGGTATAAGTTTAAAAACTGTGCCAGTCTAAATACTAGCTTATTAGCATGAAGGGCCACTACAGATTTTCCAGGAGTGGAATTCAGCTCTAAAGGAACATTAGTTTCCTAGAATTGTTTATATTAAGGTTAGAGAACTACTTGCAATACATGTTATGGAGAGATTCCTCTCCTGAGAATTGGCTATACAGGATGATCTTGAACTTCTTATATTAGAAATCTTTGTTCCTTCTAAGCAGTGATTTCTTTCTTTTGGGGCGGGGGTGGAGGTTTGGGGAGGGAGGAGGGCAGGGGTGCCACTTCTACTGGTCTTTCATTTGTCTGTTTTCATTCATCTTTGTTCTTTGGCCCATGTGGGCCTCCCATCGCAGTGGCCTCACTTGTCGCAGAGCACCGGCTCTGGGCGCATGCACCCCAGAGCTCCGGCTAGGTAATTGGACACATCAGTCCAGCCGCTCCGTGGCACGTGGGATCTTCCCAGGCCAGGGACTGAACCGGCGCCCCTTGCACTGCAAGGTGGTATCCTTACCCACTGGGCCACCAGGAAAGCCCCAAAGCAGCGATTTCTAATTGTACTTTTCAGAGTGTTAGGTTTCCCTCAAGTAACTCAGGGTAGAGCTAGCCCTAGCTCCAATTTCAGCTGAGTAGCTCTACCTTAGCGCCTTATAGATTATATTTTTAAGTGAATTTTCTTTTAACAGAAGTGTTCCAAAGGAAAATACTTTAGAAACCTCTTGGTCTTGTGAGAATACCCTGGTCAACAGTAAATAACAGAGAGTTTTCTGTCCATATATAAGCAGGATTGATGCTTCTATGTGATTTGTGAGCAAAATCAGTGGTTCAGTCATATCCAGCTCTTCACAAACCCACGGACTGTACCCCACCAGTCTCCTCTATCCATAAGAATACTGGAATGAGTAGCCATTCCGTACTCCAGGGGATCTTCCCATCCTAGGATAGAACCCATGTCTCCTGCATTGCAGGCAAATTCTTTACCACTGAGCCATAAGGAAGCCAATGTACAGATTTACCCTTTTCTCCAAAAAGTAGTAGCTCAAAGCATAGATATTGTGGTGGATGTGGGATTTTTACTGGAACTGATCAATATAACCTTTGGCATTTGGTAACTGGTCTAGTGAATTCTTACATACCCACATTAGTAAGGAAAATCAAAAGCAGTTTGAATTTATGTGGAAATATCAAAGTCCATTTTTCTGTCTTGCTTCAGGGCTGTGTTAACCTTCCTGCTCTTTGTAAAAATAGAGTCTAAAGAAAATTCTAACATTTTGAGATTCTGTACAACATCACAGTAATCAGCTCTATTGATGACATCTTGATAACTAGGCATGGTAAGCAGTAGCTGATATGTAGTCTAAATATCTAATAAGATGCCACACATATGCCAGGACATAGGAGACATAATTCTGTGATGTTTCAGAGTCATGTTTAGAGAATTATATAATTTTAGGACATGTCATTCCTTAAGAGAAAGAATATATTGTTCCTCTTTTATCCTTCAACATTAATGAAGTTACATAACATTAGGATTGTTAGGATAGTACACACTACCCTGCATTTGGCAATATTATTTGTGTTCATTCATCATGTTCCAATAACAGCTCCTTTTGAGTCTAGAATGTGGTGCTAGTTTCTGTGTTGAGTAGGTCATATAACTCATAAGAACCAGTGGGTAAGGATGCTTTGTGGAGTATCTCACAAGTTCTAATAAGAAGGCCAAAACAGAGATATTTAGGGACAGGAGAAGTGTTAGATATCTTATAGTATGAACTACTTGCCATTAGGAAAATGGCTCCTCATGTGTAAGTGAGTCTCAGTAGAAACTGAATGCTGGTCAACAGTAAATAACAGAGAGTTTTCTGTCCATATATAAGCAGGATTGATGCTTCTATGTGATTTGTGAGCAAAATCAGTGGTTCAGTCATATCCAGCTCTTCACAAACCCACGGACTGTACCCCACCAGTCTCCTCTATCCATAAGAATACTGGAATGAGTAGCCATTCCGTACTCCAGGGGATCTTCCCATCCTAGGATAGAACCCATGTCTCCTGCATTGCAGGCAAATTCTTTACCACTGAGCCATAAGGAAGCCAATGTACAGATTTACCCTTTTCTCCAAAAAGTAGTAGCTCAAAGCATAGATATTGTGGTGGATGTGGGATTTTTACTGGAACTGATCAATATAACCTTTGGCATTTGGTAACTGGTCTAGTGAATTCTTACATACCCACATTAGTAAGGAAAATCAAAAGCAGTTTGAATTTATGTGGAAATATCAAAGTCCATTTTTCTGTCTTGCTTCAGGGCTGTGTTAACCTTCCTGCTCTTTGTAAAAATAGAGTCTAAAGAAAATTCTAACATTTTGAGATTCTGTACAACATCACAGTAATCAGCTCTATTGATGACATCTTGATAACTAGGCATGGTAAGCAGTAGCTGATATGTAGTCTAAATATCTAATAAGATGCCACACATATGCCAGGACATAGGAGACATAATTCTGTGATGTTTCAGAGTCATGTTTAGAGAATTATATAATTTTAGGACATGTCATTCCTTAAGAGAAAGAATATATTGTTCCTCTTTTATCCTTCAACATTAATGAAGTTACATAACATTAGGATTGTTAGGATAGTACACACTACCCTGCATTTGGCAATATTATTTGTGTTCATTCATCATGTTCCAATAACAGCTCCTTTTGAGTCTAGAATGTGGTGCTAGTTTCTGTGTTGAGTAGGTCATATAACTCATAAGAACCAGTGGGTAAGGATGCTTTGTGGAGTATCTCACAAGTTCTAATAAGAAGGCCAAAACAGAGATATTTAGGGACAGGGAGAAGTGTTAGATATCTTATAGTATGAACTACTTGCCATTAGGAAAATGGCTCCTCATGTGTAAGTGAGTCTCAGTAGAAACTGAATGCTTGGACATGAGACACCAAATAAGTATGACACCTTAGATTCCCAGTGAGTCATACTGTTTTGAGGAGTAAGACAAGGAAGCCTGGTATGCTGCATGCAGTTCATGGGGTTGCAAAGAATCAGATATGAGTGAGCGACTGAACAGCAGCAAAAAGAGTATGATAACAATACATTATATTATGGATTCATAACTGGGCCTGAGAAAATTCAAAAGGTGTAAGTAAATTACCTATACAGTGACCTAGATGACAGTGACCTCCATGTATTTGCACTGATGACTCACCATCTGTTCATACCCATCTGAGGACCCACTGATGGACAGAGGAGCAATGAGAGCCTGGTTCGCAGTGAGTCATAAATCCAGTGCTATTTCACCATAACCTCACCCAGGGGTGACCCCAAAACATATGGTGAAGGAAAAACTCTCCTCAACAACAGAGGAGAACACTAGAAGGTAACATATCTACCAAATCCAAACACATTTAGTCCCCATTATTTTGGAATGTCACACTTAACTTAGGTCGGTGACATGACTGAGAGCTAAGTATAATACAAATTGTGTTAAAGATTAGAGGTTTGATATCATGGCAATTTAATGGTTGATTTCAATTCCAGAGATTTCCTACAGCTGTTACTTGAAGTAACAGCTCAAGAATTAAGCTGAACTCAAGTGAACTCAAGAATTAATAGTTAATGAAAGAAAATAAAAACATGAATTTAAAATATACACGATTCCCAATATTAATATTATAATTATTTGCCATAGCCAAGATATAGAAGCAATTTATGTACATCAACAGATGAATACAGATAAAGAAAATGTGGTTTATAAGTGTATGTGTATATATGTATATATGTATGTATATATATATATATATATATAATATTACTATTAAAAGAATGAATTTTGCCATTTGCAATAACCTGAATGGACATGAAAGGTACCATGCTTGGTGAAATAAATCAGACAGAGAAAAACAAATACTGCATGCTATCACTTATATGTGCAATCTGAAAAAAATTTAAAAAATGAATGAATGTATACAGAAAACAACTTACAGTCATAGATGACAAACTAGTGATGTTGAGTGGGGAAAGGGGAGAAGGAAGGAGCATGACAGATGTAGGGGATTAAGAAATACAAGTCACTGTGTGTAAAATAAACAAGCTGCAAGGATATATTAGCTTACGTGGTCAGTATTTTATAATACACTTAAGAGACTATAATCTATATAAACACAGAATCAATAAGTATATACAAAATTTGGATTCATAACTGGGCCTGAGAAAATTCAAAAGGTGTAAGTAAATTACCTATACAGTGACCTAGATGACAGTGACCTCCATGTATTTGCACTGATGACTCACCATCTGTTCATACCCATCTGAGGACCCACTGATGGACAGAGGAGCAATGAGAGCCTGGTTCGCAGTGAGTCATAAATCCAGTGCTATTTCACCATAACCTCACCCAGGGGTGACCCCAAAACATATGGTGAAGGAAAAACTCTCCTCAACAACAGAGGAGAACACTAGAAGGTAACATATCTACCAAATCCAAACACATTTAGTCCCCATTATTTTGGAATGTCACACTTAACTTAGGTCGGTGACATGACTGAGAGCTAAGTATAATACAAATTGTGTTAAAGATTAGAGGTTTGATATCATGGCAATTTAATGGTTGATTTCAATTCCAGAGATTTCCTACAGCTGTTACTTGAAGTAACAGCTCAAGAATTAAGCTGAACTCAAGTGAACTCAAGAATTAATAGTTAATGAAAGAAAATAAAAACATGAATTTAAAAATATACACGATTCCCAATATTAATATTATAATTATTTGCCATAGCCAAGATATAGAAGCAATTTATGTACATCAACAGATGAATACAGATAAAGAAAATGTGGTTTATAAGTGTATGTGTATATATGTATATATGTATGTATATATATATATATATATATAATATTACTATTAAAAGAATGAATTTTGCCATTTGCAATAACCTGAATGGACATGAAAGGTACCATGCTTGGTGAAATAAATCAGACAGAGAAAAACAAATACTGCATGCTATCACTTATATGTGCAATCTGAAAAAAATTTAAAAAATGAATGAATGTATACAGAAAACAACTTACAGTCATAGATGACAAACTAGTGATGTTGAGTGGGGAAAGGGGAGAAGGAAGGAGCATGACAGATGTAGGGGATTAAGAAATACAAGTCACTGTGTGTAAAATAAACAAGCTGCAAGGATATATTAGCTTACGTGGTCAGTATTTTATAATACACTTAAGAGACTATAATCTATATAAACACAGAATCAATAAGTCGTACGCCTAAAACTAATGTAATATTGTAAATCAACTATACTTGTAACAAAAACTGATAGACAAAGGGAGTGCCTTTTTTTTTTTTTACAATTAAAGTTTAAACTCGTCAAATTTTCTTAAACCAGGAAAATTTGATTAGGTAGTTTATGACTGTAGACCCAAGGATCATTCCCTTTCTTTACTTACTTATTTATTTTGGGACCCTGCTATTAGGAGGCATGTGTTAATCCTGAGATTTCACACCAGCACTACACTAGCTGTGTGACCTTGGACAATTTATATAGCCTCCTGAGCCCAAGTTTTCCATGTTTCTCAAGTGAGTATTAAACGGCTGCCTATGTCAGAGTCCTGCTATGAATATAAAATCATGTATGTATTAATAAAATGTCTTAGAAAAGTACCATCCACCACTAAGCCATAGTATTTCTTTTACTTCTAAAAAAATGTGGGGTCTCCATAGCATCAGGTTCACATTACCAATTGAAAAGTCACTTTCTTAATGTCTGTTTTTTGTCTGCATTATTCATCTCTGTCCCACTTGGAGAGCAATGCTGTCAAACTATGCATGGTTTTAAACCTCAGTCGCAGCTCTGAAGAAAATGAACCTAATATAAACTGCAGCATGTATTGGGAAATAAATGGAATGTGACAAGGAAAATGCCAGTTCTGCCTTGATCATAGTGAATCCAAGATGAGAAAGTGATGTCTATAATTGAGGCCAAATGAAGGGTTAACATGGAAGATAGCCCCAGGAACTGGGAACTTCCCCAAGACTACTTGAAGTTCATACTCTAGAAATTCAACAAAGTACTAAAGAAGATGGAAAGGTATTCAAAATCCAAGACTTGTAAAGGAATGAATTTTTCTCTATAGGTAAACAGCATTGGATCCAAAAGGTATTGGCGGGCTTCCCTGGGTAAGGTCCAGTGGGTAAGGACACCGCCTTGCAGTGCAAGGGGCGCCAGTTCGATCCCTGGCCTGGGAAGGTCCCATGTGCCGCGGAGTGGCTGGACCGATGTGCCCAATTACCGAGCCGGAGCTCTGGAGTGCATGCGCCCAGAGTCAGCGCTCTGTAGTGACAGACGCCACCGCGATGGGAGGCCCACAGGAGCCAAAGAACAAAGACGGATGAAAATGGACAAATGAAAGACCAATAGAAGTAGCCCGCCTGCTCAACTCCCTCCCCAACCCCAAAATAAATAAATAAATAAATAAATCTTAAAAAAAAACAACAACAAAAAAAAACAAAAGGTATTGGCCCTGGTAGTGTGTACATTGTATATTTAATAATATACACCTAGAGTATGTGTATTTAAAATATCAAGGAAAACCAGGATAAAATATAGAACAATGCTAAATCATATAGAACAATTGCACTGGTATTCCTCCCTAAACCATACAGAACAATTATACTGGTAAAAATATAATGGAGAACAAAGAAAAATGTTGGCAATCAAAAATAATAGGGAAGGACTGTCCATTATGTTTGCCACTAATTTGGAAGCTAACACACCAAATTCATCAATCTCTCGTTTACTTCCATAAAAGATATCTCTGCCACCTAAATATTTTTTCATTCTTCATTAATCCATTAAACATGCTGGAATTATTCTATGGGGCATGTAAGAGCTAGAAGCTTATGCATACTCCACCAACTTAATCCTCACATTTGTTTTCAACAGGTACAATGTTTCTATTCTACCTTTAAACTTGACATGTAAATAGCATGTAAATCATGGTATACTCCCTGAGAATCGTAAATGGGATTCACACTTTTTTAACTTAAAAAATCACGTTTCCTTTCTCTGTCATACATGTTGTTGCAATGACTTGAACTGAAAAATTTAAAGAACTTTTAGCAATTGTTTAAAAGCTTTTGGAAATTGAAAGTATCATAATGTGGTGATTACATGTATTTCTACTCTATAACCTGAATTGAGAAGGGGTGGTTATAATCAATTCTATCTTTTCATTTTTGCCCTCAAGATGTACTTTATTAGATTACATATGGCTCTTCCTATTAAATTGGAGACAGCTTTCTCAACACTTTTAATTCATGCTTTACCTCCTAGATCACGCTTTCTTCCTTCCTTTCTTTTCTTTCTGAGCACCCAGTGGCTGGTAGGATGTCAGTTCCCCAACCAGTGACTGAACCCAGACCAAGGCAATGAAAGCCTAGAACCTCAAGCATTAGGCCACCTGGGAACTCCCTAAATCAGAAATCTCCATTAGAATTATCAGAAATCTCCATTAGAATTATCAGAAATCTCCATTAGAATTATCTTGGATTCTTTAAAATACACATTCCTAGATCCCTACAAACTGGATCAGAATCTTTTGGGGTTGAGCTAGAGAAGCCATATTTTTAAGAAACAGACCTAGGGAATTTCCTGGTGGTGCGGTTGTTAGGACACTGCACTCTCACAGTCAAGGGTCCTGTTCACTCTCTGGTGGGGGAACCAAGAGCCACAGGCTGTGTGTCCAGGCCACAGGGGTAAAAAAAGAAAAAAAAAAAAAAAAGAAGCAGAGCTATACTTTCTGACACCTGCTCAGGCTTGAGAACCACTCTACACAAAGCACATACACAGTGGTTGGCGGCAGGATGATTGACCTTCTCAGAGTTGGCAGAATTCAGCTAACAACTTCTGAACTTTCAGCCCTAATCAGGCCCTGTCACCAACCATATCAGATGAAGTGGCATTGTGTCAAAACCATCTATCTTGATCACATTCCATGATAACTCCCAGCTCACCCAAGGCCCCACTCTGATCCTTGGTCTTGGCTTCCAAAGACACTGGGAGCTCTCACACACTTCTTGCATGAATGCTAAGTCACTTCAGTGCGTTCAACTCTGTGTGAACCTATGGACTACGGCCTGCTAGGTGCCTCTGTCCATAGGATTCTCCAGGCAAGATTACTGTAATGGGTTGGCATGCCTTCCTCCAGGGAATTTTTCTGATCCAGGGATGGAAACATGTCTCTTACATCTCCTGCACTAGTAGGAAGGTTCTTTACCACTAGTGCCATCTGGGAAGCCCAACACACTTCTTACCAGGGCTTAAGTAGAGCTGTGATACCTGCTTCTGTCTCTTAGTATCCACTTCTGTGCCAAATTCCTTATGCCAGATCTAGATTTTAACCTGGTCATACTCATGTCACTTCTCTACAAGAAATTTCTTACCCCAGAATGAATAACATCATTTCTTTATCTTGATTCAGTGATTGAAACTGCACATGCGGAATATGTGTCTCTTTACTTGATTAATAATCACTTAATACCTTGTAGGAGTCAGGACTACTTATTCACCACTAAATGTGGTTATTATAATGACTGCTAATAGTGCTAATAGTGACTAGGCAAAATCAGTGGCCCAGTTGAATTTTGTTATTAGAAGCTTATGAATTGTATATTTGAATGAATATATAGTCAGAGCACACATAATATGGCTCTTCTCTTGCTCTCTGCCCATTCCTTGCCCATTCTAGCCCTGGCTTTCCCTCACCTTATGTGTATGATTGTTTGCCATCCTAAGCTGAAAGTTTAATCAGTAACTGCTCACATGATCCCTTGCCCCAGCTAAATTGTTCTATTTGGGTCCAGAAAGATTCCAGTATGTTGGGTCATCAGAGAAAGCAGCAGCTCTTGTAACAGTTGCTAACCCAAACAGTGATGAGGGGAGGGGTTTCCAACTGTCCCCGTGACAAGCAAGGAGCCCTTCTAACATGGCCTTCTCCCTTGTGTAGCAAAGCTTACTTCTGTGGCTTTCTGGCCATCATCTGTACATGGTAGGGTGTGGTTCCAGGACCTCTGCCTCTGACAGGCAAATTCTCCATTCCATAAACTGCTGATGTCTTTATTGTTGATTCTGGCTTCTTTCTTCTGTCTCATGTCTGGCAGTTGCAAGGATTACAGGAGTGTGGGGTATAGCCCAGCAATGACATATTACCACTCCATAGGGAAAAGGGTTTGGGTCCAAGGAAATAATTTGCACTAGCTAAGCAAAGAAATAAGACCTCCCTGGTGGTTCAGTCAATAAAGAATCTGCCTGCAATGCAGGAACTTCTGCTGCTTAGTCACTTGAGTCTGATCTAATTCTGCAGTCCTATGGACTCTAGCAGGCCACACTCCTCTATCCACGGAATTCTACAGGCAAGGATACTGGAGTGAGTTGCCATGTCCTCCTCCACAGGAACTGACCAGTCCAAAGAGTCAAGCTTGAGTCTCCCGCATTAAGGCAGATTCTTTACCACTGAGCCACCAGGGAAGTTCTATCTTTGCAGGAGACTCAGGTTCAATCGCTGAATTGAGATCCCCTGCAGGAGGGCATGGCAACCCAATCCAGTATTCTTGTCTGGAGAATCCCATAGACAGAGCAGTCTGGCGGGTTACAGTCCACGAGGCCACAAAGAGTTGGACACAACTGAGCAACTGACACTTTCACTTTTTCTTTTTCCAAGCAAAGGACAGTGAATGTTTCTCTTAAAATTTCTACTATTTCATGAGATATAAAACAACCTTAAAAATCAGCCTTTGGAACCAAAGATTATAGTACTGCATGTATAAAATGCACAACATTAGCTGAAACATTTCTCTGCATTTTATATATTTTGAATGGTAAAAGAATTGTAGGCAACAGGAAATGTGAAGGCAAATGCAACTACCTAGGATATCCTTCTTGAATCAGACACTATTCTATTGCTCCTTAGTTCTCAGGGGAAGTTTAGCAGTTGTAAAAGCTGCTTTTGTTCCTCCCTGTGGAAGTGGGAGGTTGGTTTTCCTTATCTCTTTTTGTTTCAATCTATATTTTGCTTTCAACAGAAAAAGCAAGACTAGTAAAATATGTCCTGGAGAATGGAAGTGGACAAGACTGAGTCTAGGTTGACCTCTGAAAGTTGGTAAAACAATGTTTATCCATCAGTCACCAATTTTAGTATGATACGTTGATCCAACCAGAACAAGCAGAAATTTATGGTTAAAGTTTGAATCGTGACTCAAATGTTTACAAACCGGATTTGGAAAAGAAATTAAGCTTTGGGTTTTCATCTTCTTTTGACATAGTGATTTCTCAGTCTAAACTACTCTTGCCCATTTTTTTTTTTTTTTAACCTCATTGAAGAGGACAGAGGTTCTTAATGCTTAAAGAATCAACTAAGTCGGTCTCTCCTGCTGGCTATTTTTTTCTTCTAACCAAAGTTATATAGCCATAGTTATATTAGGCTAATGCTTCTCAAAATAATGCCGTGAAGTAATTGTTATTTTCTTTGTTTTTATATCAGTTTATCATGGAAGAAATGGTTTGTGAAGTAGAGTAAGAAGGACCAATCATAATTATCAGAATGATCTCAAAAGTGATTAGGCTTTTTGATATCACTGCAATATTGAATTGTTAATAAAATTTCTTTGTGCTTAATCTCAGTGTCTGCATTTTATGGATCAGTTGACAATTTATGGTCAGAGGAACACATATTTATTGAAAAACATACTGAATTAGATGATACTCCTTTCCTGTGTTTCATACTACTCATTGCTTTCTGAGATGTGAGATGTCTCTCTTCTCTCTCTTCCTTTTTTCTGTAAACACCTTGAGGGCAAGTTACCTTTTCCATCCTTCCATCAAAGTGATCAACCAACAGTGAGTCGTACAGTAAATGCTTACAAAAATATGTTTTGGGATTAATGGTTTTGTAAACATAGAAAAATTTCTGAACAAAATGTCTGATTTTGAGACATGACAGACAGAATATTTGAGGAGTTACTGGTATCACAGTAGGGGTTCAATAAATGGTAGCTTGCTTCTCCCCAGGAGTCCCCTGAATTCTTTTTCAAACTCCGCTCTGAACACCAGTTTTATGAGCCAAGTCTCCTCGATGCTTCTCTGAGCTTCACACCACTTTTGGAAATGCTCTCTGGTGCAACAATGCCAACTGTGGATTTAGAACCTGTTTAGGAGAATGGAATTCCTAGGGATGCTGCATATTTAATTGTGTCTCAGTTGAAGAAGATGCCTTCTGAGATACAATGTGGTGCTTGTCACTCTGAGATGGGTGACTAAATGAGCTGGCAGCCTTTTAAGCCTCTTTCAGAACAAACTAACCAAGATGGCACTTAGGTTCAAAAAATGAGGCTCTGGGTGTGTATTCCCTGCCTTGGTGCATCCTTCCTTTCATATCTTAGGACATCATTTTATAGGGCAGTGTATATATGCGACTTGATTGATCCATGCAATCTGTATACTTACTCTACAAGGTAAAAGAATGTGTATATAAGGCTGCAATTGCAGAAACCCTTGTCAGCTAAGAGGATTGCCCATCTCTATCAATAAGAATGAAGATATTGGTATATTTTACTATGTACATTATTTTAAAAATAATGACTATAGACAGAAGCATTTATCAATATAAATATGAATTTTTATTCATCCAGAGGAAAATTCTTTTTTTTTTTTTATTTTACAAATGACACTATGTAAGTGGAACATATCTCGAAAATTTACTGAATATGAAATTGAAAATAATGACAGTACAGTTAAATAGAAGGCCATATTGTTCTGTCCAGGGTTGGGTTCTTAGTCAAGGCTGAGTAATAGGATGTTCTGGGAGATTTTCCTGGTCAGTGGAGGCTCCCAGGTTTATGACCTTTAATCAGCCACAACGCAGACATCATAACTGCATGGGCTATTTTGGAAAAGAGCAACCTGGTTAATTGATAATGCCAATATATGTTGTAAAAGCAATCACCAGAGGATAAAAAATAAGGTAATTTCTGGAAAGGTAACTTTTAAGGAGTTAGAAGATTCAGAAGTATTTTGTGGTACCATTGCTGCGTTGTCTGTACTGACAGAGCCTGTTAAGACAATGTCAGAAAAAAAGGATATGAGCCTACTCTGAGTCCAATGGGCTCAAGTTCTATGGTTTAATATGGGATGTGTGACAGGTTGTACAAAAATTCAGTACAACAGGTCAATACAAGATGTTTTTTTTCAACCTTAAAGTAGGGAAAATTAGCCCCCTTTAATAAGAACTAACTTTGCTTAAAGTACCTAATACCCACCTTGAGATCAAGTACCTGGAAATGCAGTGTTTGCCATGATTTTTGCTAGGGCCTAGGGCTTCCTGAGGTGGAAGCTGACTCTGTTTTTGATCTATGCATGAGAGAATCCACTCAGTGTCAGCCTTCCCTGGGGTGAAGAGAAGGGTCAGAGATAAAGTCTTGTGGCTCATGGGAATGGCTCACAAAACCTTGTGCATCCTTCCTTTCATATCTTAGGACATCATTTTATAGGGCAGTGTATATATGCGACTTGATTGATCCATGCAATCTGTATACTTACTCTACAAGGTAAAAGAATGTGTATATAAGGCTGCAATTGCAGAAACCCTTGTCAGCTAAGAGGATTGCCCATCTCTATCAATAAGAATGAAGATATTGGTATATTTTACTATGTACATTATTTTAAAAATAATGACTATAGACAGAAGCATTTATCAATATAAATATGAATTTTTATTCATCCAGAGGAAAATTCTTTTTTTTTTTTTATTTTACAAATGACACTATGTAAGTGGAACATATCTCGAAAATTTACTGAATATGAAATTGAAAATAATGACAGTACAGTTAAATAGAAGGCCATATTGTTCTGTCCAGGGTTGGGTTCTTAGTCAAGGCTGAGTAATAGGATGTTCTGGGAGATTTTCCTGGTCAGTGGAGGCTCCCAGGTTTATGACCTTTAATCAGCCACAACGCAGACATCATAACTGCATGGGCTATTTTGGAAAAGAGCAACCTGGTTAATTGATAATGCCAATATATGTTGTAAAAGCAATCACCAGAGGATAAAAAATAAGGTAATTTCTGGAAAGGTAACTTTTAAGGAGTTAGAAGATTCAGAAGTATTTTGTGGTACCATTGCTGCGTTGTCTGTACTGACAGAGCCTGTTAAGACAATGTCAGAAAAAAAGGATATGAGCCTACTCTGAGTCCAATGGGCTCAAGTTCTATGGTTTAATATGGGATGTGTGACAGGTTGTACAAAAATTCAGTACAACAGGTCAATACAAGATGTTTTTTTTCAACCTTAAAGTAGGGAAAATTAGCCCCCTTTAATAAGAACTAACTTTGCTTAAAGTACCTAATACCCACCTTGAGATCAAGTACCTGGAAATGCAGTGTTTGCCATGATTTTTGCTAGGGCCTAGGGCTTCCTGAGGTGGAAGCTGACTCTGTTTTTGATCTATGCATGAGAGAATCCACTCAGTGTCAGCCTTCCCTGGGGTGAAGAGAAGGGTCAGAGATAAAGTCTTGTGGCTCATGGGAATGGCTCACCAAAGACATTGGTGTATTCTGCACAGGGCATTTTTTCAAAAGTCTCCAATTTGTATACAACCAGTAGGGATGTTGTGGAAGCAATACTGACTGCTTCAGAAAACAAAAATTCACATCTTTGAGAACAGAGAAAGGATTTTAAAAAGCTGTAAGAAAATACTTTCACACTCTTTAGACTGTGTCAGATTAGTGTTTTGTGTTCTCAGCAAAAATACAAGCCCTGAGAAGCATAAGAGAAATTGTGTCCAAAATTGGTATGCTATGTGAGACACTTGTTCTTTTTGTTTATAAATCTTCAAATTAGTTTTTGAGAATTAGTATAAGAAATAAAAATAAATAACTGATAAAAAATATTAATGTTGATTTGCATTTTCTAATGAGAGTTGATTAAATACTAATTTTCTAGTTTTAATTATCTTGCGATCTTTTATTAAGTGAAATAATAAAGCTACAAATAAATTTGAAATCCTTATTTTCATTTGTTAAGTTTTTTCTTTCTCTATATATACACATAATGTAGTAGTCTATATATATATAAATTGGAGAAATATATCAATATATTGTTTTTTACAAGGCTCTAATGGAAATATCAAGTTTTATACATATATATGTATATATACATAGCTATATCTAGGAAGGTTAGTGATGAGATTTAGAGTAATATTTTATTACTAGTTATAATATTTTTGATATACTTCTAATTGTGCTTCTTGAGGTGATACACTCTTATTATAAAATGCAATATATAATATGATACTTATAATTGTTTCTCACAGATTTTTACTAATAATTAGCAGAGAGACCTAGAGTTGCATGTTAATTGAATTATAGTATCACTTTCATTACAGTAGAAATCAGACTGTATTACATAAATATAAGAGAAAAATGGTTTGTTCTGAAGCCAAAATGAGGCTTTCAAGTGTTCCTCCTCATCTTCCAGCCAAAATAAAAGTTTGCTACCTTCCTCAATTTCTTTATTTCTGAATTTCTGTTACAGAAGATATTGTTTGTGATTTATATGAATATTCAGGGATTATAAAAGTAAGGTTATAGAACAAATATGTAAATAAGGTCTCAATTACTAATATATTTCTATAATATAAATTACAGAATAAATCTGTTGTATGATCACATTAAAGTCTGTGAGATAAGTGTGGGGTTAATGCAGTGCTATTCAAACACTGGGTCCACAAGTGTATTTGTTCACAGTTGGTTTATTACTATGGCAAGAAAAATGCAGAAAATGAGAACAAAATAACATGCTATTGAAATGATAATATTCTATCTATATAAAGTAATAATAACAAATTAGTGGTTTGTAGCTTGTATGTCTTTGTTGTGTTAGTCACTCAGTTTTCTTTGTGACCTCATGGATTGGGAGGGGTTTCCCAGGGACCTTCGCAAAATTTTTGAAAGTATGCTATGTGAGACACTTGTTCTTTTTGTTTATAAATCTTCAAATTAGTTTTTGAGAATTAGTATAAGAAATAAAAATAAATAACTGATAAAAAATATTAATGTTGATTTGCATTTTCTAATGAGAGTTGATTAAATACTAATTTTCTAGTTTTAATTATCTTGCGATCTTTTATTAAGTGAAATAATAAAGCTACAAATAAATTTGAAATCCTTATTTTCATTTGTTAAGTTTTTTCTTTCTCTATATATACACATAATGTAGTAGTCTATATATATATAAATTGGAGAAATATATCAATATATTGTTTTTTACAAGGCTCTAATGGAAATATCAAGTTTTATACATATATATGTATATATACATAGCTATATCTAGGAAGGTTAGTGATGAGATTTAGAGTAATATTTTATTACTAGTTATAATATTTTTGATATACTTCTAATTGTGCTTCTTGAGGTGATACACTCTTATTATAAAATGCAATATATAATATGATACTTATAATTGTTTCTCACAGATTTTTACTAATAATTAGCAGAGAGACCTAGAGTTGCATGTTAATTGAATTATAGTATCACTTTCATTACAGTAGAAATCAGACTGTATTACATAAATATAAGAGAAAAATGGTTTGTTCTGAAGCCAAAATGAGGCTTTCAAGTGTTCCTCCTCATCTTCCAGCCAAAATAAAAGTTTGCTACCTTCCCTCAATTTCTTTATTTCTGAATTTCTGTTACAGAAGATATTGTTTGTGATTTATATGAATATTCAGGGATTATAAAAGTAAGGTTATAGAACAAATATGTAAATAAGGTCTCAATTACTAATATATTTCTATAATATAAATTACAGAATAAATCTGTTGTATGATCACATTAAAGTCTGTGAGATAAGTGTGGGGTTAATGCAGTGCTATTCAAACACTGGGTCCACAAGTGTATTTGTTCACAGTTGGTTTATTACTATGGCAAGAAAAATGCAGAAAATGAGAACAAAATAACATGCTATTGAAATGATAATATTCTATCTATATAAAGTAATAATAACAAATTAGTGGTTTGTAGCTTGTATGTCTTTGTTGTGTTAGTCACTCAGTTTTCTTTGTGACCTCATGGATTGGAGATTTCCAGACTCCTCTGTCCGTGGAATTCTCCAGGCAAGAATAACGGAGTGGGTGGCCTTTCCCCTTTTTCAGCATCCAACCCCAAGAGCAAACTCAGGTCTCTTGCATTGCAGGCATATTCTTTACCATCTGAGCCATGAAGGAAGCCCTTTGAGTATTTTTAAATTTCAATTTTAATATATTTTCATTTTATAAATGTATTTCCCACAATGGCATATGAAAACACAATCATCTTCATCATCTTCAACAACTGCAAACTCTTTTCTCATAGATTGTTTGATAAGCACGAGTTCATTGCGATTTGCAGGCATTTTGCTGCATCTATGGATCTAAGTTAATAATAGAATAAACAGAGGAGTGAATTGAAGGAATGAGGGATGACAGGGCTTATTGGAACAGAAGTTCTTAGAAGAGCAGGTCTTGAATATTCATGGCTGCAGTCAGAGAGCAGACAGCATGAGACAGTGATCTTAGAGGAGGTGTTGTTAAGACCACGACTGTAGCTGGTTCAGGTGGAATGGCCAAGAAATTCATTAGCAGTAATGAGATGAAGGAACTGAGAGGCTATTGTTCGAGATAAAACTTCCATGGAAAATGTTCAAACTGCCAAGGATGACTTCATTGCACAGAGTTAATAGGCACACTGTATCCAGGTAGTCATTGAGGGAAATCAATTCTCATTTTTTTCTGAATTTCTGTTACAGAAGATATTGTTTGTGATTTAGATGAATATTCAGGGATTATAAAAGTAAGGTTATAGAACAAATATGTAAATAAGGTCTCAATTACTAATATATTTCTATAATATAAATTACAGAATAAATCTGTTGTATGATCACATTAAAGTCTGTGAGATAAGTGTGGGGTTAATGCAGTGCTATTCAAACACTGGGTCCACAAGTGTATTTGTTCACAGTTGGTTTATTACTATGGCAAGAAAAATGCAGAAAATGAGAACAAAATAACATGCTATTGAAATGATAATATTCTATCTATATAAAGTAATAATAACAAATTAGTGGTTTGTAGCTTGTATGTCTTTGTTGTGTTAGTCACTCAGTTTTCTTTGTGACCTCATGGATTGGAGATTTCCAGACTCCTCTGTCCGTGGAATTCTCCAGGCAAGAATAACGGAGTGGGTGGCCATTCCCTTCTTCAGCATCCAACCCAAAGAGCAAACTCAGGTCTCTTGCATTGCAGGCATATTCTTTACCATCTGAGCCATGAAGGAAGCCCTTTGAGTATTTTTAAATTTCAATTTTAATATATTTTCATTTTATAAATGTATTTCCCACAATGGCATATGAAAACACAATCATCTTCATCATCTTCAACAACTGCAAACTCTTTTCTCATAGATTGTTTGATAAGCACGAGTTCATTGCGATTTGCAGGCATTTTGCTGCATCTATGGATCTAAGTTAATAATAGAATAAACAGAGGAGTGAATTGAAGGAATGAGGGATGACAGGGCTTATTGGAACAGAAGTTCTTAGAAGAGCAGGTCTTGAATATTCATGGCTGCAGTCAGAGAGCAGACAGCATGAGACAGTGATCTTAGAGGAGGTGTTGTTAAGACCACGACTGTAGCTGGTTCAGGTGGAATGGCCAAGAAATTCATTAGCAGTAATGAGATGAAGGAACTGAGAGGCTATTGTTCGAGATAAAACTTCCATGGAAAATGTTCAAACTGCCAAGGATGACTTCATTGCACAGAGTTAATAGGCACACTGTATCCAGGTAGTCATTGAGGGGAAATGGTAATTCTATAAGGAGATAAAAAGCAAGAAATTAAAAAAAAAAAAAAACGTGAAAAAAAAAGTACAGATTCTATTTGTAACAGAAAGCCTTCAATTGCATAGTTTGACTAGTTAGGTGAAAGAGAATATGTGTAAGATATATGCCCTAGGATGGGGAAGATAAATAAGAGAAAATATGAATAAATACATGGAGAAATAAAAATTTGAAAGTGTCCTATAGAAAATGACATTATCTCATCTGCCTTCTCTAGCTGCTGGGTGCTTCCTGTGGCCTGAAGAACAGATCCCATTTCTACAAACATTTATTGTGGGGAAACAAACCAGTGGAGGCTTTTCTGGCTTTGGCTGAGTCAGGAGAAAAGTAAATTGGGAATGAGAAATACACTAGAAAGATCTAAGACAAACAAGTGATTTGATTCACATGGGCTTATTAGCTGGGGACATACTGATCGGCAACAGGTGAGAGATCTTCTGTGGACTTAGGAACGCTGGGTCAGCGCAAGCTAGAATGCTGCGGGCACATACAGAATAGACTCCTAAAACTTCTTGCCGATTTTGTTGCCCCCTAGTTGCAACACACCCTTTCCATCCTCAAAGTCATGAGAGCAATCACTGAATAGGGCTGTGACTGAAACCAGCCCGGGCTAATAACAGTCCCTGTAAACACCTGGAGGCTTCAGCACTGAATAAAAGCAGGACTGGTGACTGTGTTCCACGGGACTTGACCCAAGAGGTCTTGAGCCCCCTGTTCCCATCCTTTCTCTCTGTCTGTGTGTATTTCTTAAAAGCCTTGTCACACCTGCTATTCTCTATGGACCCGGCTGATGAGCTGTGACTATTTTGTCTCAGTTTTCAGAATTGAGAGCCAACAGGAGAACTGCTGATCACAAAAGTGACATTTTGGAGCCTGTAGTCTTCATTAATCTTGAATATTCATGGCTGCAGTCAGAGAGCAGACAGCATGAGACAGTGATCTTAGAGGAGGTGTTGTTAAGACCACGACTGTAGCTGGTTCAGGTGGAATGGCCAAGAAATTCATTAGCAGTAATGAGATGAAGGAACTGAGAGGCTATTGTTCGAGATAAAACTTCCATGGAAAATGTTCAAACTGCCAAGGATGACTTCATTGCACAGAGTTAATAGGCACACTGTATCCAGGTAGTCATTGAGGGGAAATGGTAATTCTATAAGGAGATAAAAAGCAAGAAATTAAAAAAAAAAAAAAACGTGAAAAAAAAAGTACAGATTCTATTTGTAACAGAAAGCCTTCAATTGCATAGTTTGACTAGTTAGGTGAAAGAGAATATGTGTAAGATATATGCCCTAGGATGGGGAAGATAAATAAGAGAAAATATGAATAAATACATGGAGAAATAAAAATTTGAAAGTGTCCTATAGAAAATGACATTATCTCATCTGCCTTCTCTAGCTGCTGGGTGCTTCCTGTGGCCTGAAGAACAGATCCCATTTCTACAAACATTTATTGTGGGAAACAAACCAGTGGAGGCTTTTCTGGCTTTGGCTGAGTCAGGAGAAAAGTAAATTGGGAATGAGAAATACACTAGAAAGAT